>CP136062.1:194687886-195374676 GCA_032622095.1 Siphonodentalium dalli
GCTTGAGTTTTCTCCCCGTATCATCATAATGTTTTAAACGATCGTGGTTTACTAATCCAGTATCCCTCAAGTAATTCGATTACGTCTTATACACGGAAATTCGTATTTTAATTTCCGCCATTTTATGGCTGGAGCCATACTCATTCAATTTATATCAAATTATTAACTTTTAAATTATTAAATTTTAAGATAGCCTATTAACCTGAGCGTTTACAGAATACATCTTCGACTCAAATTACTTATGTTTCTATATATTATCGATCTTAGATCGGTGTTATTACCGGAAATTTATTGAAAATGGCGTACAGTACCCCTTTAACTAGTGCATGTTATTGATTTATTTTTGCAAGAAAAGATACTATTGAAGTAATTTCCATCAAAATGACAGCGGTATCGTATCTTTTGAATTCCTCGCTGGGAGGAACAGAAATTTCTACAAAGGTTAAACAAATGGTCACATCTGCGCCTTCTTAACCCTTTCATGACGGGAGCTGCGCTTATGCAGCATTAACAACAATTTGCCAGTGCATTCTCTTATATATGCGAATATCCCATATATAGGCAGCCTCGGATATATATAAGAGAATGCACTGGCTTACAAGGTCAATATTGTTTGGCCAATGTATTCTCTTATACATGCGAGTCTCCCACGGAGCCTCGCATATATAAGAGAATACATTGGCCAAACAATATTTCTTATTGGCACAGGTTTTTTTCGCCAAAATTCAGGAAGCTGCAGTCATCCAAGGGCCAGAAGTATTTGTCATTTATCAGACCGATAAATGACAAATACTTACAATCACACCAATCGTATCACACATAATTGTCATGCATACAGGGGGGGGGGTCGGAAAAAAATTTCAGGCACGTATGGCATTTTTTCCCTTTCGATCATTTTTTGTACCCACCCACCCCCACTGCAATTTTTTTTCCGTTTTTGGCAGTTTTTTCCGACCATTTTTTGACACCCACCCCCCCCCTTTTAACACTAAAACAGAGATTTGCGGGGGGAAATTCACTGTAAACAGCTGTATATGAACTTCTGTGCATACTATTTATCATGGATGTTAACATGGACATGTAAATAGGAATGAGTCATTTTGAAGTCATTCGGCCAAAAAAACATGGCCGCCAGCGGCCATCTTGGATTTCAAAATTTGCAACAAAATACAACACGATAACTGCCTGCAGTCAGTTTACCAGTTAGAATTACATTATTTCTCTCATTCAAAGTGGTTTTGAAGCCCAACTCATTGCCAAAACACTAAAAAACAAGCTGGAATTTTTTTGTTTAGTTGCGGAAAAAATTGCTTGTTGGTGGCTTTGACCACCCACCCACCCCGGCAATTTTTTTTTCACCCCCCCCCCCTGATGCATAGCGAAAATAAATCAGCCTCAAGTGTGAGCAATGAGCAAAAATGTGTGAGCAATAACCAAAAAAGCTCGTAATTGAGAAGGCTCTTTATTATATGTCGCTTCTGGGGACAACACACGGATGATCTTGATAAGATGCGATCGTTGGATTTTCTGCTTGCCTGACAGAATATTAAAAACATGTTAACCCTTTACCCAACAGGAGGGCCCTGTGCCAATGCATTCTCTTATATATGCGAGTCGACCATAGGTCGCCTCGCATATATAAGAGAATGCATTGGCCTAACAATTTTTCATCATTTGTTATTATTTGTTACTATTTTTTTACAATTTTAATAATGTTTTCTTAAATTCTTTAACAGACTTATTTTGTAGGTTTAGTGCCAGGGAATCTTACGTTTTTCATGGGCATCAAAATTATTTCTATGAATACTTGGTAATAGCTTTGAGTTATAACATGTCCCTAAGGTTTAATCCAGTTTGTTTTTTTAATTCGCTATGGCATGCTTAAGCATACCCAAAAAAATATAACCCAAAAAAAAATCTATTTTCTAATTTTTTAATTTAACTCAACATACCGTAAATTAGGACCGATGAGATCGGCCCCTGGCACTGAAAGGGTTAAACAAAATAAAAACGACTATTTTCAAGTTTGGTAATTGGAGAGTTTGACAGGAAGATTTACAACAAACGTTTTTAGCTTATAAACCAAACTAGGTGTGCACTCAGTTTACAATCTGAAATCGTGAATGTCTGCGAGAAAATAAATACAACATTTTTCAGTGCATATTTTAGTTTGTTTTTGGTGGCCATTTACATAACTATTTGTTTGTTGTGTGAAGGACCAACACAACATAAAACAACATCAATTTTATTCAACCATGTTTGTAATAATGTGACATACACGGTTAATACTGAATCATTTTTTCGGACAGTATGTTGTTTTATTGTGACTTTTCTTCCAAAAAGTAGTTCTGAAATTGGCCGCCAGGAAACTAAAATATGCAATGAATTTTTTTTATTTTTTTTCTCGCAGACATTCATGATTGTCCCCCGACATTCCGTCAGATGACTATAGTAATGACCCTCGTTCGTCCGTGCGTCGAAACGGACGTACGTCCGTCCGGAACTTTGTCCGAGCCTGTATTCTGTCATTTTCGTGTCACTTTTTTAAAACTTGGCACAGATAACAACCAGCATTGGGGTGATGCATGCATATATCCTTGGTCCCTGCCCCAGTACAAACTGTTGGAAGGCGACAATGAAGAGTTAAGCCGAACCGGTTTATAATGTTCTCCCAGTTCCTATAGTTGCCAATATTATCTTGAAAATTAATAAGCACGTTCTTATTAGAGCGAGGTATATGTCAGTCTAACTAATCACACTGGTGTGTGTACGAGAATAATATAACAGGTCTTATGTCCTTTGGGCTATGGCGTACTTCACATTGTTGGTGGGTAATGGGGTGACAAATAAGATGCGATCTTGTGATTACAATTCAAGGTGTCGTATGATATGTAAATATTTCAACATCTTCATTGATTATGACGTGGATAACACTTATGGATTACCGTCACATTTGACATATACCCTCGGTTCGTTGGAAATGTAAGATGTACTCTACGCATAACAGAGATACATGGTCACCTTATCGGAATGAAAATCGTTACACAATGTCAAACGCAATATATTTGCAACGTGCAAGCTAACCGATGAATAACAAAAATGTGCACTCACAGATGTTAATACCCAGATCGTTTATTGTCCCCCGAAAAAAATGAATTTCGGGGGACTATTAAAATAGCCGGTGTCCGTCCGTGCGTCCGTGTGTCCGTCCGTGCGTCCGGAAATGGTTTCCGGATGATAACTTTAGTTTCGGTTATTAGATCAAAAGCAAATTTCATTGGTGAGTTTATCAGACCAAAATACAGGTCAAGTTCGAATATGGGTTTGCTCGGCCCATTTTTGCGAGAGTTATGGCCCTTTTTTGTTTACTTAAATCTTGTAATTTTCTGGTTTCCGGATGATAACTTCAGTTTGTGTGATCATATCTAAACCAAATTTGGTATGTGAGTTTATCATCCCTATGTACAGGTCAAGTTCGAATATGGGTATGCTTCGCCCATTTTTGCGAGAGTTGTGGCCCTTTTTCGACTTGTTTTACTTAGAAAAGTACTCACTTTTTCGGTTTCCGGATGATATCTCAAGTTTGTATCCTTTAATTGCCAATACCGTTTTTATGTGGATCATTCATATCAAGATACAGGTCAAGTTCGAATTTTTCTTGTAATTTTCTTCATTTTGTGCCAATTTGAGGTTATATTTTGACTTTAAGAGTTTTATTAAGATTTGGTTATTTGTATGCATGTCAGTAATTATTATTATTATTATTATTATTATTATTTACATTTGTATAGCGCCTAACCCACAACAGAATTGTGTTCGCAGGCGCTGTTACATAAAAGAATCGATAAAAGTATATATACAATAAAACAGATTGGATAAGAAATACGTGAGGGTTAAAATGACTGAATCAAAGAGATAAGCGAATCCTAAAAAAAATAAAAAAGATGCTCAAAATACATCTGTAGTTAAAAGTCAGTTTGAGAAATAAAAATCATAAACATCCATTAACGGTAAGATTAAGCCAGTTGACTCCATATGCAATTTTAAAAAGGTGAGTTTTTAAAAGTTTTCGGAATTCTAAAACATCACTAATATGTCTGAGATCGTCGGAAAGATTGTTCCACAAGGTAGGAGCGGCAACACAGAAAGCTCTATCCACTAACGTGCGATGGCTGGACTTAGGAAGTATAAGAAGTCGTTTACTGTCTGATCTCTTCTGCGTCGAACCAGATGGTTGCCTTAGATTAACTAGTTCCTTTATATAATATGGTGCCGTTCCTTCGACCGCTCGGAATGTTAACAACAAAATTTTAAATTCAATCCTGTACGGCACAGGAAGCCAGTGAAGATCCCGCAGCACTGGACTCATATCAGTCCTCCTGGGCACCCGGGCCACAATCCTGGCAGCAGTCTTCTGAACTTTCTGTAACTTATTCATTAGCGTGCCAGTGACGCCAAATAAGCACGCATTCATGAAGTCCAGCTTACTGCTGACCAAGGATTGGACAATTGATTTAGTCGCCGATAGAGTCAAGTATTTCCTTATTCTTCCTATGTTTCTCAAGTGGTAGTTGCAAGTCCGACATACACTATTAACATGCGACTCCATGGTCATATTGGCATCGAAGATGGCTCCAAGGTTGCGAATACATTCACTTGCAGAAATTGAATTAGAATTGGTTTTTATAACAAGAGGAGAGTTTATTTTATTTAGTTGTTTCGTGGTTCCTATGACTATAATTTCAGTCTAAACTTAAAGTTTGTTAAGAAACATCCATTCCTTAACTTCCAAGACGCATTGTTCCACTGCAGCCACAGCATGAACCACAGACTGTTCACTGCCAGCCGAGAACGAAACATATAACTGACAGTCATCTGCGTATAGGTGAAACATGAGGCCATGGCGGCGGATGAGACAATGCACAAGTGTCTTATCCATCTAATATATATTTTGGGACTTCTGTCTGTCTGTTAGCTATGGCCGGGAAAACTGCCAGTCGGACGGGAAAACTGCCAGACGGATTTTGACGAAATTTGATACCTAGGGTTACTTTTTGCCAGGGAGTGTTTTGGACGGGTCATATCGTGACTCCGACCTGACATTGACCTTCAAAAAGGTAAATTCAAGGTCAAATCGGGTAAAACGGGACGGATTTCGACGAAATTTGATACCTACAGATACTTTTGTCCGGGGAGTCTTTTGGACTGGTCAAATCGTAACCCAGACCTGACCTTGACCCTCAAAAAGGTCAATTCAAGGTCAAATCGGGTAAAACGGACGGATTTCGACGAAATTTGATACCCATGGTTACTTTTGTCCGGGGAGTGTTTTGTACGGGTCAAATCGTGACCCCGACCTGACCTTGACCTTCAAAATTGTCAATTCAAGGTCAAATCGCGAATTTTGACGGGATTTCGACAACATTTGATACCTAGGGTTACTTTTGTCCGAGGAGTGTTTTGGACGGGTCAAATCGTGACCCCAACTTGACCTTGACCTTCAAAATGGTCAATTCAAGGTGAAATCGGGTAAAACCTGACGGATTTCGACGGGTACTTTTGTCGGGTACTTTTGTCCGGGGAGTGTTTTGTTCGGGTCAAATCGTTACCTCGACCTGATCTTGACCTTCAAAATGGTCAATTTAACGTCAAATCGCGCAATTCGCCGAAAAGCAGAGGGGAAACAGCCCGGACGAATTCGGGTCCACCAGCTAGTATACTATACTTCTACAAAGCCTCCGCTCCAAATGAAGCCACCGGTTCGGGGGACACTGTGGCCGAGTGGCCTTTTATTCTACCTCGACCTTCTATTATCCTAATGGGCACTTTATACCATGCTTAGAATAGGATAAGTTTATTTACAATATACATACATGAATATCACAAACATATATGAACAATAAATACGAATATTTTGTTTATTTCACGGGGGTGATATAGCTCTTCCAGGCTGTCTTCGTGTCATCCCCGTTGGCATAGGTATCGCTATAGTCAATGTTTAAAGATGGCGTATGTGGGCGTTAATCTCCATGTGAATGCACAGAAAATCTTGGCTTGTGAACATAATTATCAAGGGTATGTTACAGATACTGTTCAGGTTGATATGTACCATTGTCCTAAGTTAATTTAATTGCGCAGACTGATGGGTGGTATCCGTGTATATGTTGCCTGACTATGAATGGAAATGTGTGCACGATTTTATTTTATTTTATTTGTTTCGGTATTTCACTCTTTAATGTCAAAATGTGTGTATATAAATTAACGACCACCACTTTGTAAATGGTCAATTTGTGTATGTATAATGTACTCTTCATATCATGGAGGATAATAAAGGTATGTATATAATATTTATACAACGCACAATACATGTAAATATCATGATTGAAGCATTTGTTAGCATGTTCGCTTTATGAACATCATTTCAAAAGATTCAGGTAGACGGTCATAATACAAGTCATGAATAAAGACCGATGAATGAAGAGTGTAAAGATCGAATATTTTCAAAATATGCTTTATATCACAAGTTGACATTTGTAATCTAGAACGTCCATTCTCCAATTTTTTACACAATGAGTTCCCACGGATAACTCTAACTGATAACCAGTCCGCTTCTAAACCCGCCCACAAAAACAAACATTTCCATAGGGCGTATGAACCTCGCATACAGCATTTCAATGTCGGTAGAGGCGTTCTGCTCATTTGCTTATAAGGGGGTATCTATCACATTGAAACATGACCCGTCAGAATGCGATACTGCAGTAATAGAGTAACTGTTCTACTTCTGGACACAACCATATGAATGCATCGTTCGTGTCAATAATATCCCAAACTGCATACGTGTCCAAAATACAGATAATTGCGTTGACAGTATATATTATGTTACGAAAGCGCATTAAGGCCATCCGAAACACCACTGCATCCCCAAATATACAAATACACAACGCGTTATAACGACTTGCAAGTCGGTAATGTAATCACTTGCAAGTCGTTATAACGACTCCCAGCAACTCGTTATAACGACTTGTAGAAATAAAAACTTATAAATAAGAAATGTTCTATACAAGTCGCTTTAACGACTTGTTTTTATTTCTACAAGTCGTTATAACGAATTCCAAAAACGAGTTGCAACTCGTTATAACGAGTTGTAAGTCGTTATAACGACTTTCACAACTCACGAGTTGTAACTCGTTATAACGAGTTGTTGGAAGTCGTTATAACGACTTGTAGAAATAAGATCAAGTTCTTAGAACGACATGGGTGTTTGAACTCGAATATACTCTTTCTGAGAAAACAGAATTTAGACTGGCACTCATAAATGCTATTTCCCTATATCGGTGCTTATACAGCCACGCACATAAATGAAATTAACCAATTACGGCTTAGCTGATACCATTCTGCGTTATATACCCTGAATTATCCCACAAACGTTCACTCAGAAACAGTCACTCTCGTATGAATCTCGATTGCAGATCACGTCTTGATGGTCCACCATTCGGGGATGCTCAATAACGCGGAATAGAATACTCGCTCAGTGCGACTACCATATATAATCGAATATTTTAGATGGAACATATCATTGCGCATTACGTAAATAGTATGTCGGAAATCCAGTCCACGATTTGCGCATTTTGGACACGGAACATTCACATTATATCAGTAAGCATAAATCCATTTATGATAGACCATAATATTGACGAAACCACAAACGTATATAGGGTATACAACTTACCTTGTGCTATGACGACGAGGCCGGTTATAGGGTATACAACTTACCTTGTGCTATGACGACGAGGCCGGTTATATAGGGTATACAACTTACCTTGTGCTATGACGACGAGGCCGGTTATATAGGGTATACAACTTACCTTGTGTTATGACGACGAGGTCGGTTATATAGGGTATACAACTTACCTTGTGCTATGACGACGAGGCCGGTTATATAGGGTATACAACTTACCTTGTGCTATGACGACGAGGCCGGTTATAGGGTATACAACTTACCTTGTGCTATGACGACGAGGCCGGTTATAGGGTATACAACTTACCTTGTGCTATGACGACGAGGCCGGTTATAGGGTATACAACTTACCTTGTGCTATGACGACGAGGCCGGTTATATGGTATACAACTTACCTTGTGCTATGACGACGAGGCCGGTTATAGGGTATACAACTTACCGTGTGCTATGACGACGAGGCCGGTTATAGGGTATACAACTTACCTTGTGCTATGACGACGAGGCCGGTTATAGGGTATACAACTTACCTTGTGCTATGACGACGAGGCCGGTTATAGGGTATACAACTTACCTTGTGCTATGACGACGAGGCCGGTTATAGGGTATACAACTTACCTTGTGCTATGACGACGAGGCCGGTTATAGGGTATACAACTTACCTTGTGCTATGACGACGAGGCCGGTTATGATGATCATTAATAATGCTAATACTTTGGCTGTGGTAAAGATATTCTGAACATTGGCAGCGGCCTTCACACTCATGACATTCACGAATGTCAACAAAGCTGAAAGAAAAAAACAAATTGTGAGACACTGGTTGAGAAGCTGAATAATATAAAAATAAATACCGAACGATTAAATGAGCAAGTGTTAGATGTAATTATGTCTACGGCTAAAAAGATTCAATTCCATCATTGTTCTGCGCCTTAAGCTAAAGCAATTGACACCCGTTTCTTTTTACCGGTATATCATTAATATATGTTAATTTTCCAGAATTCCCAGACACCACACACTGTCGCGATGGTACCGTCATGTGTGAGGCAACTAAGTGATAAGAAGCTTGTCAACGTTGGTTTTCAATATCTGCAGTATATGGGCTTTAAGACAATATCTACGAAACCCATTTCTCTAGAAAGACAAGATTTAAAAACAATATTCGGAAACAATTCGATAGCTCCCATATCGAGGCTACCCCACATATCCATATGATGTTTGTCGACGATCGGACGAGGGAGATGGCCTACAGTGTGTGCCGATGGATTCAGTCAAGCAAAAAGTAAACTCCAGTATATATATGACCGAGATGGCCGTTGGCGGCCAAGTTTTTAAAACGAAAAAGATGTTCAGTGAGAATCGTTCAAATTCAACAGCTCCTAACTAGAGGTGGTCCTAAAAATGCCTGGAATTTTTCAAAATATAGTTCTCCGATGAATGTTGAGTGCAGGGCGTACCAGATGGATTAAAATTTAAAATTCAAGATGGCTGTTGGCGACCATGTTTTCAACGAATTTCGGAACAATTCGACGGATCCCATCTAGGTGCAACCCCGAATTAATATGCATAATTCAGACATGCAAAGAGTAAATCCATTCTCATAATAAGGCCCATAACTCAACAAAACCTGAATAGACAAAACCCGCTGTATGTATATATATTCTTTCCATCGTGGTGGTTCATCAGTATACCAAAGAGCATGCAAATCCGACCACCAATGACTAAGATATAGAGCTCCAAAATTCGGACAAACGGACGTAACAACGGACGGTACACATTCCATTTGCGGGGGGGGGGGGGGGGGTAATGACATGCAGTACTACCACATTGTGCTTGAATCTTACCTATCGAGCAGCATAACAGGAACACGGTAGCGAATATGAATAGCAAAGGAAAATGCGCCTCTTTGGAGGGAATATCAGGCATGCTAACAACGGTGTTATCAATGTTCTTTAGCCTCCTGGTCTCAATGGAATTGACTAGCTAACATTATAGGAACTAATTGTATTGCTGATGGGTATCGATAGCATTAAGTTGCAAGGCCACACTGTCTGCCACTGTATATGTACGAACACGACTATCAGCCTAATAATAATAAACGTCTGGGTCGCAACACGAGTAGTTATATTTAGCATGAATGATATGAAGGGCAATTCATTTCAGTTTCCATGGAGTTATACGGGCGTTATATTCATTTGTCACAATATGTCTTGTATATACTTCATGAGGTTGTTGGTGATGATGTGATGATGATGATGATGATGATTATGGTGATCATGGCGAGGATGATGATATGATGATGGTTATGACGATGATGGCGACGATGATGATAATGATGCTGATGATGATGACGAGTATGATTATGGTGACGATGACAATGATGCTGATGATGATGGCGAGTGTGCTATGATGATGACGATGACCACGACGAAGGTGATATGACTATGATGATGACGATGGTGACTATGGTGATAATCATGGTGATGATAATGGTGGTGCATGGTGGTGGTGGCGATGATGATGGTGGTAGTGGTCGTAGTGATGACGGGGATGATGATCATATGGTGGTGGTGATGACAACAATTATGATTATGATGACGATGGCGAGAATGGCGAGAATGGTGATGATTATGATGGTGATACGATAATGATGGTGATGATGATCATGATAAAGGTGGCGATGATGATGATGACGATGATGGCGACGACGATGATAATGATAATCACGATGACGATGGCGAAGAGGATGATGACTGTGGTGATATTAACGATGGGAGGATGATGACGAGGTGAGGTTGATGTTGATGGTGAGGACGATGATGATGATGATGATGATGATGATGATGATGATGATGATGATGATGACGATGATGGCGATATTGATATGATGCTGCTTTTTCTGGTGATCTTACCGTATTACTTTGTGTTGATGATGATGATGATGATATGATTATGGTGGTGATGATGATGGCGATGATGATAATTATGATGATGATTGTGCCTGTGATCTTACGGTATTACTTTGTGTTGATGATGATGATATGATGATGATGATGATATGATGATGATTGTGCTGGTGATCTTATAGTATTATTTTGTGTTGTGTGTAAATATATGTGTTTCAACTCTATTGCGTGTAAATTGCCTATTGAGTTATCATTAAAGCATTACAAGTAAAGAAGTACAGCTGTACTAAAGTGATCTCGTGATAATTTACACATTGTGCATATTATATTTCTGAATTTGGTAAATAGGCATGTGACCCAGTCTGTGTGTCTGAATAGATTTGAAATATACCTATATAACGCATCATAAAGTGACCTTGGTTCTTCTCTAGCCTTCGGCACAGAAGCTATATCGGAGTATATCCAACATATGTACTTAATACTTCACCCACAGTAGCTATATATGTAATGTACACAAATCAGTGAGGTTGGTGTTGTTAAAAAGTACACTTCATTTCAAAACAATACCACACTTTGTAATAGTCAGGAGGCAAGCACCCAAAACAAAATTTTTGCTAACCATTTTCAGAACTAAATGCCAACATATTCTTGGTGGTACAGTTTGGTCCACTGATTAAAAAAAAACATTGTTGGCAATTTTCTATACCCGTGTTGGAGGTCAAATGTCAAGGTCAAATGTACAGGCGCTTTCTGTCCCAGCCTGAATTTTTCCACATATAGAATGATATTTTTTTAGTAAGGGCTATTGATGGATGATGTATTGTACCAAGGACCAGTGAGGCATGGTAATCTGCTTGCTGATGTGTCTGGGTTCTTATGTGGTTTCCTTATCAACCGTTGCTATGAAATTGTTTTCTCATAAGGCGAAAGTCTATACAATGTCGCTGATACATAATTCATAATGACAATATTTTCATTTATATATAGAAATATCACAACGGCTATATATAACCCATCCTGGAAAATTGTGAGTAAAATATAAAGATACGAAACCTGATGTTTACACGTTTGCCTGCATGGATGTAGGTTTGTAGTCATGAGGTGCATGCTACTCATAATGATAAACAGCACATGACTTTCATTAGAATTACACGACCAATAAATTAGTATGACGAAGTATAACATGCTGTAAATGTGGCAGTAACAGATGTCAATTGCCATTTCCGTTCGCTTCAAATTTAAGAAATCAGTATTTTATGAATATATCGCGATGGCACTCGTATGCTGCAAGTACACACACCCAAAAACAGATCAATGGCAATTCTCAACTCATTTCAAAGAGAATTCTGAATGCGATACCATTGCGATGAATAATATTCCACCGGGAGGGCATTCTTGCAACGTGATTATAGGAGTAAAAAAATGGGGGGAAAAAGACGATTCATCAAAGAAAATATATAGTTATTCAATACTGCATGTGCAGCCTGGTGGTGATCTACATTGTGCAGGGCTATATAAATATATATATAAATCTGTCAACTATTCTGTTTATCCTAACTTGTGTTTTAGTTATGATGTATGTAATACAAACTGGATATGCTAATTTAGTTTTTCCGTCACATTTCTGAACAATTTGATAGTTGATAAAATCATTGAAATAAAACACGCGGCCACTACGAAATGATCGTGGGAACATGAGATCAATTAACGGTTATAAGAGTCATCGTCTATACAAAGAGGCGCTGATTTAAATTACCAGCCACAAAATCGAACGACCAAAATAGACACCGCCGACAGGTCGAAAGATCAACAAAATGGTCCTCGTTCTGCTATTCTTCGAATAGCGTGGGAGTCTCGAGTTATCGATCTTGTGCTCATATCCGTTTGCTGCCACCGCAATCTGTTCGATCGTCGTGATTTCCGTAATCACGAGAACCATTTCTATGTTTACTGCGCAATATCTCGGGATTGATCAAAGATTGATCAATTAAATACCGACGGAGCGATGGCTGACTCGATGTAGATCGGATCCCGTTTGAATGGCAATTCTGTTTGCAGGCTATATTAATGTTATTTGGATAAGTAATTTGAATCTTTATCCCACTGGCTATAGAGAAACTCAGACATAATGAATGTCTAATAAGGTGTATTCTCAGTCGTGTGTCCTCGCATGTCGTGTATAATGACACACGCGGCATGCATAAATAACCTCGTTGTAGGAAGTTTATATCTTCTCCGATGGCTCCCAAACAAAAATGAATTACAAGTACACATGGGTGCCACTTCAACGCCAAGCTTACACAAGCTATAATAACTAAACCTGAATTAAATATGAAAACGACAGCATATATATACGTGCACGTACTATTTGTCCTTGGGTCTTGTATTCCTTGTGTCACACTTTGCGCGGAAAGGTTAGGTTATTTAGTAGATCATGCCACGAATCTCTACTCTGGCTAACGCCCGTACAGCTCATATTCCACCAGTACAAAACTTGGGAACTTTTTTGACATGAGTTTTGACATGCAACCTCATACAGTCGAAAAAATAACGCGGGGAATATCTTTCTTAGTCAGTATCTGTTCCTCAATAATGCAATTCACTGTAGGTGAAGATACTGACTCAAAATTTCACGATTTAAGTGACCTCATGAGCGATTTTGCTTCGTGTCGCTTACAATTATGGACTTCTTCCTGGGTAATTAATTCAATGTTTATTGCGATATAGGCTCACAAAAGTCACGGAAAAGCAAGCAATTTCGAGATGGGACCTTCACATACAGCGAAGTACATTATTAAGCAACAGATAATAACTAAGAAATATATTCCCCGCATTATGTTTTCGACTTTTTAAGGTTCCCTGTCAAAACATAAAAAGTTCCCAGGTGTACTGATGCATGGAATATGATCTCTACGGGCGTTAGCCAGAGTAGATATTGATGGCATGATCTAGTTATTTAGATCTTATTGCTATATTGTAACGTGAACGACTCGGTTGGGGTGTTTTCTGACAAGGTAGAGTCGATGTCGTTGGAATGCTCGATTATGTTAGTTGATTGCTTCATCCTTCCAGTGGCGATATATAGAGTATGCATGCTGGGTAGATCATACTCAATTATCAGTTTGAATAAATGAAATATGTCCACGTGTTTTTTTAAGGGTACTCAATCCGATTCGATGGTCCCCATATCATCAGATTCCAACGACAACAACATTTTTTGAAATGCCGCTTCAGTTATCAGAATCGAGTAATTGCCAAAAAATTAATGCTAACCATGCACAGTCAACTATGGCATAAAACTGCCCAAAACCAGCCAAAACCTGTTATTTATCAACATTTTGTTCAACGAAATTTTGCCGGTTTGTCAAATATCTGACACAAAAAAAGCCACTTGATTTTAGAGTTAGCCATCTTCATCCGCAATTTGGTGGTGAAAAATAATAAATTTCAAACATCGATATTTGATCACTCTGAGCTTTGATGGGTGGGTTACTCGACTCGAATCAAATATATTTTACCCCCGAAGACAAGGACATAGTAATTTGCGAGCGTTAATCCTGATTATGCATCTTTAATTGGGGACCTGTTATTTGAAGAGATACTACATACACGCGTATATACATATAATTCTTACTTAGACACAGCGCTGCTAGCAACCGCACGGCCATGTCTGGTGGATCACATGGAAATATAGATTGTAGTATGTAGTATGCGAATGTTAGTGATGTGATGGCTTGAGCTGTAGGTCGAATGATGAATAGGTTAACCTGAAATCAAGAAGAAAAAAGGGTTGAAGTAGACCTCCATATAAAGAATGAACCCAGATCGTTCGACACTGTCACGTAGTTGTAAACATCCATACACATTTCAATTGTTGGCTCACATCACATGTTGTTTCGCTGCCCGCTTCTGTACCCGAAATATTTATTCTGGAGTAAATGTGTTAACGCATGGGCGAATGGATTACTTGACCAATGTAAATAATTGCAAACTTTGCCGTTAGTTATAAATGTTAATCTGCATAGAACACATTGGCCTATATAGTCCTAACAGTTGGGAGTTCCAGTCTAGTTGCGAAGAAGTCTGAAGATATACATGTATGTGGACAGAGTAAAATACTCTTTTGATAGGCATATACAATGTGAGAGACTGCTTGTACATGTCAGGTGATCGGTATCTCAGGCGCGACTCGTTTCCGAATACTGTCGTGATGACTCTCTGCCATTCGACGCGTCCAAAGGAAATCCAGGGCTTATGATTCGGCGTTTTCCAGCGAGATCAGATTGTTGCTGGGCAATATCAGGCCCGGGACCCTACGTCATGTAATTAGCTCGAAAATGGTGGCAATATGTCTTACATTGAAACGATCATTCAACGTTTCTTTCACGTATAAAAATCACTCAACCAAAACAGATAGCGACTGAGCTATGCATATTTTTTTTCTAGCTCACAATGAATCTGTCCACTTATGACTGTTGTGAAGATGTCAGTGTTCAAGTGACTTCGGTCACCATTTTTCGATGTGAAATTTGAACGTCAAAACATCATATATATATATAGAAAACAAATTTGTTCAATATTCGTTTTTGCTGTACTGTATGCACGATGAGTTGTGATAGCTCATTGGCAGGGATGTGGCTAGAGGGTCTCCGTTGGGGGGTGTCCACCTTGGGAAATTCCAATTGCACCCCCCCCCCCCCCCTTGAATCAGAATCAGACACCAAACACAACTTTTGCATAATTCCATTTGCACCCACCCCCCTTGAACCAGAATCACAGACCAAACACAAGTTTTGCATAATTCCATTTGCACCCCTTGCACATCAGTCCTCAGGCCTAATATCCTATGTATTCATAAACTATGAACTTCAGCTCCCCTATATATGCCCGGTATAAGAAAATTCAGATACTTTAACCTGAGAATTGCAAAAATCCTAACATCTAGTAGCCTACTCCAGACAATTGCACACGGCTACGGGTAAGAGACCATGACATTGTGGCCGTCCATGTTTGTTCAGCCCGGTGTGAGAAAATTTGGAATACTATACAAGAAATCGCAAATCCTAGCATCTAGACTGGCCTCAACTGAAGCTTCTCTAGTGTTGGAAATTTCAAACCTCATAGTCCCTCTTAGGTTGGAAAATCTCCAACTGATGACCATTTCAGTCCACAAGTTTGACCGAAGGTACTAAACTATTGTTTTGTTAAACTAATTAGCAGGTTGTATTGGTCACGGGGGAGGGACAGTGACACACCAGGCCGACCATGGTTCGGCCCGGTGTTCGAAAATTTTGAAATCTGAACAAGAAAATCGCAAAATCCTAGCATCTAGACTAGCCTCAAGTCTTCTTAGAGTTGGAAATTTCAAACCTGACACCCCCCCACTTAGGTTGGAAAATTTCCAAATGATGACAATTCCAATTCCAATGTTGACCAAATGTATGACAATATTGTTTTCTTAAATTTAGTAGCAGTTTTGACTAGCCACGGGGGAGGATCAGGACACAAGCTTTCCAAGTGTTGAAAATTTCCAACCTGTCACCTCCATAAGGTTGGAAAATTTCCAACTGATGACCATTCCAACTAATGTTTTGGCAGGTATGAAATTTCCAACTGTTGAAAATTTTGACCAAAGTTGGGGGGTGAGACACCCCCCCCCACACACACACCCCCTTGCACATCAGTCCTCAGGCCTAATATCCTATGTATTCATAAACTATGTTGTTCTATATGCCCGGTATAAGAAAATTCAGATACTTTAACCTGATAATTGCATAAATCATAACATCTAGTAGCCTACTCCAGACAATTGAACACGGCTACGGGTAAGACACCAGGACATTGTGCCCGTCCATGTTTGTTCAGCCCGGTGTGAGAAAATTTGGAAAACTATATATACAAGAAAATCGCAAATCCTAGCATCTAGACTGGCCTCAACTGAAGCTCCCCCAGTGTTGGAAATTTCAAACCTCATACTCCCTCTTAGGTTGGAAAATCTCCAACTGATGACCATTTCAGTCCACAAGTTTGACCGAAGGTACTAAACTATTGTTTTGTTAAACTAATTAGCAGTTTTATATTGGTCACGGGGGAGGGACAGTGACACGGTGTTCGAAAATTTTGAAATCTGAACAAGAAAATCGCAAAATCCTAGCATCTATAGACTAGCCTCAAGTCTTCTTAGAGTTGGAAATTTCAAACCTGACAACCCCCACTTAGGTTGGAAAATTTCCAAATGATGACAATTCCAATGACAATGTTGACCAAATGTATGACAATATTGTTTTCTTAAATTTAGTAGCAGTTTTGACTAGCCACGGGGGAGGACCAGGACTCAAGCTTTCCAAGTGTTGGAAATTTCAAACCTGTCACCCCCCCCTAAGGTTGGAAAATTTCCAACTGATGACCATTCCAACTAATGTTTTGGCAGGTATGAAATTTCCAACTGTTGAAAATTTTGACCAGAGTGGGGGGGGGGGTGAGACACCCCCACACCCCCCTCTATCCACATCCCTGCCCATTGGGTCTAATAGCTTGCTGATATCTTTGACAATACATGGAACAACGATTGTTTAAATTACCATGCATGCAGGCGCGATATCTTACCGCCATTTTCGACCAAATCGTAACGTAATGGTTCCCAATCCTGAATATTATACTGTAGACCAATACAAGTTGCCCAATTTTATGCGGAACAGTATCTCCTATATATGGTACTATATATGTACACTATAAATAATGAATGTTGTTAGAAGTTCGACTGATAGCATGCCATGATGATTCCATCCATCTGTGTTGGTTCTAATCCATTTGTTTTATTTGCAAAGAGAACGCGTTGTATAGCCGAGACTGGTTTTCGATGGCTATTAGGAAAATTGGTAAAACTTTTAGAAAAGAGAACAAGACAAACCCTTTTAAGAGATCTGTTTAAAATGCGTGAAATTGATAAATTAGTACTCAGACGCTATGTCAACCTGGGGAATGTAGCATTCTACTAACATCCCTGAATATTCCTAAGAAACCGACCATACCGCTCCATAGAATACATCGTCTGAACTACGCCAAATTGTAAATATTTACAACTCGATTCGGGACGCAACTATATCGGCGACAATCTAACACAAATGATTTCGCCATCGGGAGTCATTGCATTTGATTAATATATAAGAATGACGTATGTATCGTCAATTTGGTTTAATATTCGTAACAAATAACTACTTTGAGCAAGATTATTCTCAAGTTCTATTTGATCACCGTTCAGTAGTTTTTCACATAACTTTAAGTATTGAAGAAACCGTGTTGAATAAAGGACTGACTGACAGCTTTTGTTTAAAGCATATAAAGCGAACTACACTCTGCAAACCGAAGGTATTGCGTATGTAGACGTGACTTCGTGGGTAGCGAACGCATGACACGATGTCTCGGAATGATACATCCGTCTGCGGATGATGCCACGATCCACATGGAATCGATTTGTGTCGCCCTGGCATTTCAACCTAATTCGTTCGTATTACATGTACACACTAGCAATAAACTGGTGTCTAAGTGAGTACTAAGCCAGATATGAGCTACATAAAGCATGTTATTCATTAGTATCATTCTTGAGTAGCGTGCATATAAGTTAATTAAATAACAGTGCCCTGGGTTTTTGGAATGTCTTAATGAGCTAACACCTGTTTAATGAAGGAGTAGACACGTATGTAACTGCATATTTATTGTCTCGGTATGTGGTGCAAAAAGCATATTTCGGTTTATATCCAACGAAACATAACCGCGGGGAAATGTCTTGATTGAAGTTGATTCCATGTGATCTTTATTCACATGGTTTGTTTTGTCTTTAATTGAGTGTTTTCCCCTATGTCTGACCATCATTTGATCTCGTTACATATCCCCAACTCCAAGGGTGTTATACTGCTCCTAACTCACAATGCACTCTATATAGAGGGGCCATACTGTTCATGATACTATTGGTAAACCAACTGCATGGTTGTAGTATAAGGTTTTAACATAATGTAGTTTTTCTACTTTACAATAACCCATCACAAATGAATGTGATATTATTTTTATAGTGGACTACATGCGTCCGTCCGTGCGTATAGCCGTCTGTGTGTCCGTCCGTTCATATATCTCGACCATGGGTCATCGGATCTCAATGCAATTTGATATGCAGGTTTGGCATCAGGAGTGCTTTCAAAAGAGTGCTTTCAAAACAGGGTCCATTAACTTTGTTCACATTTTCCGTTCAAGAGTTATCCCTCCTTGTTAATCTGAAAATATTACAATTCGGTCCGTCCGCTCATATATCTCAGCCATATATAGGTTATTGGATTCTGATGAAATTTGGTATGTATGTTTGTCACCAGGAGGGCTTTCAAACGAGGGTTCAGTTACATGTATGTTGTTTGCAAACCTTTGCGATTAATCGCAAACCTTTGCGTTAAATCGCCAACTATACTGTGCGATAAATCGCAAACATTTGCGATAAATCGCAAAACAACAAGAATTTTTGCGATTTATTGCAAAGGTTTACCATTTATCGCATAGATGTATGCAATCTATCGCAACGGTTTGCCATTTATCGCAAAATATATTTGTATGCGTTGGCACTAATGGGCTTTCGTACATATAAGTAGAATTGAACATTTTGCCTCGAGATCACAAAATTACAAATCCGGGTACGGATTGTGAACATTCCTTATACCCGGATTTGTAATTTTGTTTACTGAAATAAAAGGTAAATTGTTCTTCAAATACCACTTTCATAGTTTGGTTGTTGAACCGCGTGGCAAGACGAATGTCGTGCAGCAATGTAAACCGCAAAAAATATTGCGATGACGTCGATAAAAGAAAATAACGATCGAATAGAAATTTCGCAGTGGTGTACTTATGTGCGACAGTTTTTTCATAACAACACGGAATATTTATATGTATGTGCTCCATTTGTATCGACCACAATATAATTGAATATATGGTCTACTTGAAAACGTGGAGATATAACAGAATTATACTTTGAAGTGCGCTCCATTTTGTATTGAAATTCGACAGCGTTGAACAATGCAAACCGAGAACGTGGTGTGGCACTGAATCTCATTCATTGATTCCAGAGTGTGATATAGATTTACTCACCCAGAGTTGGATGAAGGCACACATCGGACCGAACACTTCCATGATATAGGCGTAGTCTCCGCCCGACTTCGTGATTGTCGTGCCCAGCTCGGCATAACACAGCGCCCCCAATAACGACAGAAAACCGCAAACAACCCATATTATTAATGAAAGACCAACCTGAAATAAAACAAAACAAAACAAAACTGTATTTGCTTGTAGAAGTATTACGTCACTGTTGCAGACATAGCCATACAGCGATGCTGACGATTTTAATGGTGCCGGAAAGACTGCATGCCCATATAGGGTTAATTTCACATCGAAACAACGTCAATGACTTCACAGACTATCAATGGGTAACTGGTATATTTACTTTATCTGGTTAGATACAACAAACCGGATACACCACTTTATCATGGAAATACGAGTATGGTGCATCATCATTAGAAACGTCAAATGTCATGCTGAAGTCCCGGAGTGCGTGGTTGTACAATTATATATACATAGAGAACCTCGCCCAATAGATGATGAAATCCCTCTCATGGACATAAACAGTTTAAACGACTACATTATCTGCATATTTTATTTATCACAAATCTGTCATTTCCCTCAGTTTTACATTCGTTGCTTCAATGAGGCCCTTACATGTATTTGGTCAAACAAACTATATTTAGCATTCATGACGTGCGAAAACCGGAGTGCAGCTTATAGAGCGAAATAGATCGTTGGGTTTTTTGAAAACCACAAAATGTACGTGTTCTATACCAGATAGGAACCATGCACTCATTAATGGGAGGTTTAGACGGCAAGATATCGACTTTCAAAAGATGAAGTTTTAAATTTGTGTCAGCCTATAGAGAAAAGCCCCAATGATCGCCTCTTATTAAGAGCATCCACGATTTCGTCGCCCAAAAACGGGGTAGATAATAAAGAGCGTTCTCAATTATGAGCTGTTATGATTTATTATCGTCAAGCCTGTGTTCTACAAATGATGGCTGTTGCAATTAAGTTGCATGGCAAATGAAAAATTGGGCAATGAATATCTGACCAATTTGTTGTCAAATCGGACCATAGATAATTAAAGGCGACACGCAACAAACTAATGCCGCTAACGCGATATTTTACCGATGGGCCGATATCTGCCGATGTGCGGCGTCAACGTTCCACATTTTGGAGATAGGTTTCCCGTTTGATAAAAAACGTCATGACCTATTTCCAATATTGTGTGACGTCTATGTTACATACATGTAGTCCACGCATCCAAGCAATGAATTCAGCACAAAAGCTGCTGCGATGTAGATATTGGTCGACCTTGCTGAATTTCTATGATGCTGGAGGGGCAAACTGATGCTGTTAAGAAAAAGTTCGGTCATATTCCTCAAGTTTTTTTAATGTTCGCGACCTTTGGCTAATCTGAACGAATCAAGGAAAAATCATAATGTGTAAAAACATTTATACTGTAAAATATTATAATAATGTTGGCTAATGCAAATCGACAAAAATCATCAAAATTCTATACCTGTCGTTTTGTTACACCAGCGTGGAGCCATTATTACAATATTTTAAGATATATATGTTCTTGAATGTTTCATACAGCCACTGGCTCTTTCTCAACTAGCTCCAATTAGCCGAACACACTTTCCCCCATCCGCATCATATATAGAGGATCTCTAATGAGTCGCAATTATATACGAAATTTATTAACCGAGTGCATTAGGTTAATAAATTTCATATATAATTGCGACGAATTTGAGATACATTTTATCACATAATCACATTTTAGCAAGTAAAAAACGATCTCAAAACGGCTGAGGTTAAACAAAATTAATATTTATTTCCTTATCACAACTAAAGAGGACACCTTCAAGAAATATATAGTTCCATTTTAGATGTGTCTTTTCGTGTTGACAAAATTGCCGAACCACCCTTATAACCCATGTGTATATCATAATCAACACTAAATAACCCAACACAAATCGAATGTCATAATTATATTCTAATTAACATAATAATAATAAAGTTCCGACTTTGAAATCGACATCATTTTTCTCAGCTATTACGTCACTGCGTGTGCCAATACACGTGTGTCTTACTAAAATATTTAGGAATGGTTTAGAGCTATACTTATGTGATAAACATAAGCAGGACCCACCAACACCATATCAGCAAATTAGTGGATCACCTGGCAACGTCCCACCGGCCCGGGTCGTAATCAATTAGAACCATGTCCACTCAAAGTGTATCACTTATGACCATTGATCGAACAAGATTCTCTGAGATCGAATACTAAGTAGAGCCAGTAGAGGTAGTTGTAAAGGCCGTGATAATCCATACCGTTGGTGTATGGTTACGAATATAGGGTCCATCAACCATCCAAACAACTTTGACCCATAATGGTAATGGCAATGGACATGGTCGTGGCTTGCTAGTCTCCGTTTTGGGATATCCAACTTAAAATATCCAGCTGCACCACCTCATCTAACCGAGAGGCCGATCACGATCGGCAGAGGTTTAACCCACACCTTGGCGATAGCGATTAGCTATAACTGATAATTTGTCAAATATATGATCACAGGAATCCATATATCAGTACCCAACCTGAAATCAAAAGCTCAAATAATTTGTCTTAAGAAGGGGTTAAAGTGTTTGGGGTGGGGAGGGGTAGTTTTAAATCTCATAACTATGTCCCCATTCACCCAAGGACCTCTCACTGTGAGATCCAACGGTTTAGTGATTTCGGAGGATATGTTTAGGAGTTTAAGTTAACTCATTGGAAGCAAAAGTGATAAACCCCTATCTCTGCCACTTTTGACCTGCCAGATATTCAAAATTCATTCCATCTCATATTTAAATTTTACTTTAATTACCCCCATCGCATTCTCCCCAGTTATTTGTTTATCAAACATGTCAGACAGATATGATCAGATCAGACCTGTGTAATAAGGAATGCTTATATTGTTAGGTATGTGCAAGATTACGTGTTTCATAACAGGGGTGTATGGTTTTCAAAAATATATGTAGTTTATACAGTACAAAAGTGTTATCTATATAATGTTATACAGACATAATATGATGCGGATGTTGGCCCTTAAATCGAAACAAATTACCATAGTTCATATAAAAGAAAGTAAGTAGCCCATAGTCACTGGTTTCACACATTACAATGTTTTACAACTAGCTTGGACACTAAAATCCACAGCCTTCAATGCTGTCTTTCAAGCGCTCTGTAGCCCCTAAAATTCAATCAACCATGACAATATGAACAAATGGGAAAATAAGGTTCCTGGAAATATAACAACATCTACCATCTTGATTTTCAAAACAAAGCATCACTTACAATAATAATGTAGATTTATCTGCCTGTTACATATTGCATAGATAAATCATATTGGCAATCAGCCATTATTTTATTTTCACATTGAAGCATGTGCCTGAAGGGTTAATATATTTTTCAAAAGTTAATTAATCAGTCAATTCCAAAATCAATAGAAGTGAATAGTGTGCAAAGTTAACCATATATAAGAGATCTAAGAGTCATTGTACATTATAGCATATGTCTATGGGAACCTTTGAAAGGGTTAATTATTTTCTAAGCAGATCAATGGGATATAGAAGACATTTTATATATAGGTGAGGGACTCCTTATCACACTCTGTAATGAAATTTCAAGAATAGGAGAAACAAGAGTTTCATGCTGCCATTAATCAAATTTGACAGATGCCAGCAGTGTTGTTTATCATTGACTTCATCTAACCAAAGGCCAGAGCTCTGTACAGTATGTCATCACTCAATTAATAACAAGATTTCACTTGGAATGACACCATCTATAAAATGTACTCTCATATAATCTGGATATTGGATGTGCACATGGTAATTTAGTGATATCATTATATTACATGTAACTATTGCAATAAAATCTTCATATTTTCAAAACAGGACATCACACCTAATTAATTGTATAAAACTAAAACATTAAAAATTGGTCAATGCCAATTTTTTTTTTTATTATTTAAAAAGTTTAAAAAAAATTGAATATTTTGTTATTGTCCATATTCAAATTCGATATGTATTTTGGGCTGAGAAACTCACATACCAAGTTTGGTTCCGATCAGATAACACATATACGAACTCGATCTGTATTTTGGGCCGTGAAACTCACATACCAAATTTGGTTCCGATCAGATAGAAAATGTTTCAGTTATCGCATTATGCGTAAAGTGTCTACGGACGGACATACAGACGGACGACGAGTGGTCAATCCGGACAACGACGACACTATGTTTACCATACTATGGTATGGGTAAACATAATAAGTGAAGCAACCAGAAATTTCCGAGAAATTCCAGGTGTGCATCCCCCCGATGAGTTGGAATTTTCCAACTGCATGGTACCTCAATCTGGCCAACTGTTGGGAATGTTCAATCCAAACACCAATATGGTGGCAGAGTTCCAACTGATGGACCGAAACTAAGAACATATTCGAGTTTGTATCTAAAAACAACAATTTCGCACTAATTATGGTTGGGGATCAAACAGTCTGATAAATATCCATTACTTTCAAGTTTCAACTACGTCTGACGACACCGGGATTCTGACTGATTTCAGTTATTGAAATGAAACAGGGTCTAATGGGGATCAAAGTATCAGAACAAGTTTAACATATGTTTGGCGTGAATTTTCCAACTGGTGTTATGTGAGGCTTACAATTCCTAACTGGTGTTATGTGAGGCTTACAATTCCTAACTGGTGTTATGTGAGGCTTACAATTCCTAACTGGTGTTATGTGAGGCTTACAATTCCTAACTGGTGTTATGTGAGGCTTACAATTCCTAACTGGTGTTATGTGAGGCTTACAATTCCTAACTGGTGCTATGTGAGGCTTACAATTCCTAACTGGTGTTATGTGAGGCTTACAATTCCTAACTGGTGTTATGCGAGGCTTACAATTCCTAACTGGTGTTATGTGAGGCTTACAATTCCTAACTGGTGTTATGTGAGGCTTACAATTCCTAACTGGTGTTATGTGAGGCTTACAATTCCTAACTGGTGTTATGTGAGGCTTACAATTCCTAACTGGTGTTATGTGAGGCTTACGATTCCTAACTGGTGTTATGTGAGGCTTACAACTCCTAACTGGTGTTATGTGAGGCTTACAATTCCTAACTGGTGTTATGTGAGGCTTACAATTCCTAACTGGTGTTATGTGAGGCTTACAATTCCTAACTGGTGTTATGTGAGGCATACAATTTCCAATTGATGTTATGTGAGGCTTACAATTCCTAACTGGTGTTATGTGAGGCATACAATTTCCAATTGATGTTATGTGAGGCTTACAATTCCTAACTGGTGTTATGTGAGGCATACAATTTCCAATTGATGTTATGTGAGGCTTACAATTCCTAACTGGTGTTATGTGAGGCATACAATTTCCAATTGATGTTATGTGAGGCTTACAATTCCTAACTGGTGTTATGTGAGGCATACAATTTCCAATTGATGTTATGTGAGGCATACAATTTGTAACTGATGATTATGTCAGGCATACAATTTCCAATTGAATTCCAACTCTTGACAATATTGACCAAAGTTGTGGGGAGGGAGGATCGGGGCGTGAGACACCCGATCACGGCCTACCGCTACGTCTCCGAGAATGGACTGGATATACCCATCGCAGAGATTATTCCATGTGCCTGAAGTTTGTTTCGTCAAACAGACGACTAAAAGTGACATGGCGGTTTGGAGTCATAAATTATACCTAGCAATGTGCACTTGTGATAGGTTCCGGTCAGTTCCGGTGGCAAAATTTTGAGACGAAAAAAAACGTGAAATATTTGTTCACGAAACTTATATGCCACAAAAATACACAGAATTCAGCAGAATTGATAAAAATAAATCGGGCCTTGTGTGTGAAACAATTAATAGCGTTTTTCTCACTACTGTGTGAACTATTGATCACAACTTTTATTACTCGGTATACGGGTTTTCATTGTATATAATGTATATATCGGTATATCGTGTATCTTGTCGTTATGGTGTTTTCTCCCTCTTGACAAGGGGGGGGTGTGCAAATAACACCCATGACGAGGCATGTCCGTTGACACTTCTGACACTTCTGTACTCGACACAGATGAGATGGAACCCAGTAACTTATTAATGGATGGTAACACGGTCGGTGTTGTGATGTAGTGATGTGGGTCAAGGTGCTCGAAAAGAACCAAAATATCTTCTCGGATATTGACTGATGTTCACAAGAGGTATTTAATCAGGTGCTAATTTTACGACCTCATAAAAGTGCCACATATTAAATCAGAAGATCGCCTCTTAAAGAATATTTATGTTTTACTCGATATCGATACACGTTATATATGGCAGTTTTCCCTCGTCTTTTCCAATCAGTAATGTCAGTCGAGGCAAACAACGTTACTGTCAAAGGGATAGTTCTAACCATGCCTTTCTAATAGTACACATTAAAGTCCCGTATATAGTGGGTTTAAAGCCACATGGCGGTTTGCGCTCCAAAATACACATAATATTATTCGCTTTTGAATTTTTCCCGCTATCGTAATAGGTCGATAAATATCTTAACTACTTTTCTACGAGTATTCTGTAACCGAAAAAGACGCATTGGAGTAATGAAAAATACAACTCTGAATACGGTGTTTGGGTGCCAAACACAACACAACAGCCATTTGCACGATAAGGAACAGAAAAGAGCGTTCCGCGTCAGTCCATTCCTGATATGGTAGAAATAAAGAGCGTTTCTCTTACTTCTGGCGAAAAATTGAAAACGGCTGGAAAATGGCTGTGACTTTGCCAAGTATTTTTTCAATATTTCGTGTATTTATCGACCAATCATATCCGTCCCTCCAAATTACGTAGACAAAATTTGGAGGTTCGTTTGAGCCATGTCCCTTTAAGTATGAAATTGTGTTATATCCCGGTTCGGTTCCGGGGATAAAAATATATCTTTAAATGTGTGAATTAAAATGTATGAACTTTATGTCACACAAAAAAACTGTATTTTAGTTAAGCATGGAACAATAAAGAGTGTTCCTTGTTAGCCTTCTCCTGATGTTGTAAACATAAAGAGCGTTTATCTAACTTGTGTGGGAACAATTGGGACAACAGCAGGGAGTCTGCAATGAGTTGGACAAGTTTTATCAGAGTATATAAAATCAGTAGATCGGTATTTCGTGAATATATCGACCTATGTTATTCCTCTTCCAAATTACTTACATGTATGCATAACTTTGAGGTTCAAATGTCCGTTTAATAGAATAATAGTTCCACTTATAATTTAAGTGGACCATTACTGTTTCCGCAAATAACCGCGGACATAACTGACGAACAAGTATGCGCCAAGATAATCGCCATTGGTCACATGATATCATTTCACACAAAACAACGAGAAAAGGTTATTGTGTCGAAAGTATTCTTCACACGAATATTTTTAACGAAAACCAAAAGGAAACTAGAGGTGATTTACTAAGAATAACATGGGTTCCCCGCAGTGCAACCGTCTTCGCGATAAGAGTAGCCATGTTGTATTATCACTACATATATAGAAGGCGAAGACTCGTCTGAGCCACCGACCCACAGGACGAACCCCCCCCCCCCCCATAAAGAGAAATATCCACCGTTATTGTCACCCTCGCGATTATATCATTATATTAAGTGAACAGATGTTGTACACTATGAATTATAATGTTTGTGTGTGATTATATTTTATGTTCATTTTGTGTCATACAATTATGTGGGGAGAGAGACCATTTGTAAGTTGTAAAACTTGTGTCTCAATCCCGTTGCGATATTATTATGCAATAAAATATGTTTACACTAAGAGTAGCCATATCAAAAAGAAGAACTATATTCAAATGAGTCTGACCAACCTCATTTCAGATGCACCGGTTCCCACGATGCAAGTATCTATATCTATATCACAGGGTTTTTTTTCCGGCCTCGAAAAAACCCACCCACCTGTCTCTGGAAGTTATTTGCACGTACCCCCTTGTCAAGAGGGAGATAACGCCACAACTATACCATAAGTCAGACGGTCCTCATGACCTGATTAGATTGTCGTCCGCTTCTTAACGACTGATAAAAAGCCTGGACAACTAAGTCGATGCACAGTCGCATGTGAACAGCTTCCCAGCATGCAAGGCATGCATGGTTGTCAATATAGCTGTGTCCATTCTCAACGACTCGTACATTTCCGCTGGCTGGGGAAATAACCTCTTTCATAATTAGAAATCATATCTGCCGATATATTTAAATTACGCGATTGACCATGTGCATATACCGATAAGTGCGTCTGTTGGCTGGGAGACCCGTCTGTTAAACTTGAACCAATTATTGTTATATTTATTACAATTTATCACTATTTAGTGCATGAGCATTGAGCAAGTCTGGTACTGGTATATACAGTGAATACATACTGGTACATGCACATATATGCGCCAACGAGTGAAGGCCATCGCCTTATAACCAGGGCCGTACGTTGTAGCATTGTGCGAATATGGTTTCTATTTATGGAAGAGGTTATTTCCCCAGCGAAGCGGAAATGGCTGAGTCGTTGAGAATGTATCTGTGTCAAGTTCAAATTGACTCCACTAACAAAAAGTCCGACCGAAGTCATAATCGCAGGTGTGCAGTTTCCATGTAGTGGTATAGTGATAAGATTAACCCTTTACCCAACAGAAGGGCCCTGTGCCAATGCATTCTCTTATATATGCGAGTCGACCATAGGTCGCCTCGCATATATAAGAGAATGCATTGGCTTAACACATTAAAAATTATAAAATTGTTAAAGAATGTAAGAAAAAATGGTAAAAAGTGTTAAACAAATATTTTTTTTAGGCCAATGCATTCTCTTATATATGCGAGGCGACCGATGGTCGACTCGCATATATAAGAGAATGCATTGGCACAGGGCTAACTGTAACTATCACAATGTGGTCAAGGAGCCGGTTCCAATGATATCCATATTTGTATGGTTCTATTGAGACAGACCGAAGATATTTTAGGCTGTTGAAGCTTTATTTGGCCGGTTTTGGCCGTTTTGTTGGGGGTAAAGGGTTAACAAAAAAATACAAGACCGGGCAATGCATGTCAATTTAATTTGGTGTAAGATATACATGCGTGTGTCTCTTCAGCAATCGTTGACACACAATACTCAAAATTCACGTACGCACCCAGCTGGTTAAGTGGTCGCGCATAGTTGCTATGATGATTATGGGTCCAGTTGACTTGCTATGATGCTGGTAGGACAAGCTGATGCTATTAAGAAAAAGTACCGTTGTTTTTTTCAAAACTTAGCCTTTGGCTAATCTGAACGAATCGAGGAAAAAGCCATTATATTTATAAATAATTAAAAACAGATATAATGTAAACTATTTTAAAGGCACGGGCGGCGTTCGTTGCAGAAATATTCATATTTGTTCAAATCGCCATCAACAGAAGGAATATTAAAATATGTATAGTTTTTGTTCATATTCCAAACTTAATCAGCGCGTAAATAGTATAGTATCGTCAAGACGTATGATGGTGTACGTAAACAAGAGAGTACTCGTGTTACAGAAGTTGTGCTTCTGTTTACATAACACAGCGCAATTCTATTGGTTAATCACACACAAATGATATAAACGCTCTTTATTATTTCCATATCAGGAAAACAGTAACAAAATAAAGCTCTTTATGTTTACCATATCCGGATCTAAACAAAAGCCAGGAAACGTAACGTTTTTTTGCTTTGTTTACATAACAGAGCAAACAAAATTGACAATAACATACTGTTTATGCCATATTTCTGATTGGTGTAAGAACAAGGTCTGTCTATATTTTACTATTCTTTCTGTTTATGGCGGTTTTTGACGGAGGTGAATATTTTAACAGCATATACCCACTATCAAGGCCGCCCGTATCTTTAATTAATAATGACACTTTTGGTTAATGCAAACCAGTCATAATCAAACTGGCTATTCTTGTCGTTTTGCAAACACTTGAGCTGCCATAATTAAAATATTTAAAAATATATACATGTTCATCAATGATTCACGCAGACACTATACAGTAATGCCCAAAGTAATCGACCATTTAGCTACAGCAGAATTATGGGTAACTTTTCAGGATTTAGTCGGAAATATGGCTTGTTGCCATTCATCGGGGAGAGCTTTCCGATGAATGGCAACAAGCCATATTTCCGAGTAAATAAATCGCTGGCATTATATATATATAGACAAACACCGCAAAATGACAACTTGCGAACAAATAACATGAACCCTTTCAGTGCCAGGGGCCGATCTCATCGGCCCTAATATTTTTGGGTATGCTTAAGCATGCTATAGCGAATTTAAAAACAAACTGGATAAAACCTTAGAGGCATGTTATAACTCAAAACTATCACCAAGTATTCATAGTAATAATTTTGATGCCCATGAAAAACGTAAGATTCCCTGGCATTAAACCTACAAAATAAGTCTGTTAAAGAATATAAGAAATAATTATTAAAATTGTAAAAAATTGTAAAAAAATAATAACAAATGATGAACAATTGTTAGGCCAATGCATTCTTTTATATATGCGAGGCGACCTATGGTCGACTCGCATATATAAGAGAATGCATTGGCACAGGGTATATGGGTTGATACAAAAATCGGACCTGGCACTTCTTAAAAGCATAGGAGCGTCATAACAATTCAGCGGATTCAACAAGCATCATCGCAATTAGAAAGACCACTTGGCAAGGTTGGTGATTCATATGCCACGATAATAATTTCCCCGCCGTCAATTAATGCAGTTCGTCACACAGGTCACTCTGCGTGTGCAACATATTTTCGCGGAAAAGTTTCACAATTGACCTATAATATTCACATAGGTTCAATTTGGATTATTTGGTTATAAAATAAGCCGATAGACCTATATCCATTATTCAGTTTTATGACGCAGGCCGCAGTGAAAGCACATTTTAAAGAGCGTATATCTGGTAGGCCTAAGTCGCGAGTTGGTTTATTCGTGTTCTTTTCCGTACATAATGAACTTACAATAAGACATTTTGAGTCGATAATGGCACTAAAACACTCTCAATTTCAGTTCGTTATAGATTCAAATAAGGCGATTCTAAGCCGATTATGAACCTAAAACAAATCATACTATATAAGCCCATAACGTGCAGATTTTCGAGAGAACAGACTGGCATACTTTTACTTAGCAAAATCAGTTTGGCCCACCAGCATCATAGAAATTCAGCAGGACACATCAACATCATAACATGTATAGGAAGTTAGCATGCGGGACTACTTAACCAGGGGTTTAGACTGGGAACTTTATAACATTGAATAAACAAGGCAGATATATTTATTTGTCACTGCTTGTTCCTCGATAATCTATTTCACACTAGACGCTGGTCCCATGCGAATTTTGTGAGCCTTTGTCGAGTAAACATTGAATTAGTTACCCGTGAGAAATTATATAATTGTTAGCGACGCAAAGCATATTCGCTTACACAGTCACTGAATCGTGAAATTTCGAGTTGGGACCTTCACCAACAGTGAAGTACATTATTAAGGAGCAATTAAGTTCTAAGAAATATATTACCTGCACTGTTTTTCCCCAATGTTATCCTCCCTGTCACAACAGGGGTGGGGGGTTCTGCAGAAAAAGTCCAGACACAGGGAGGGGGTGAGAGGGTGGTTCGATGAAGGAAAATGTGTGATTTTTCCCCAATCAACACATGTATCAAAGATTAATTAGGAATCATTAAGATATTGGAAATACATTACATAGTTTCGTACTCTTATTACCTGTTGCATCATTTCTGAGTATGATATGCCCATATTATAGAGAACACTATATGCATCATCATGTTGGACGCTCATGATTCTATTATACCGGTGCATACAGCCCAGCTGTGCACCTATTGAGTTGGGCTGATTTTTTAAAACCTACTTAAAGCAAGAATGCGTATCATTTAATTTCAAAGGTACAGGTTTTAAATGATATTATAAAGCCCATGTTCCACTCCCAATACTATTACATGTACTTCAGGCAGTGGCTATCACGGTCTTATTCTTTCTCTGTATATCTGCTAGTCAATGTTCAAGTCAATAAGCATGTACCAGCAGTCCATGTCTACACGAATAAAACAAATTCATTTTTAATGACAAAATGAAAATGTGCAACCGCATGTCAACAGTATAAAATTATAACAAGATATTTGCAAATATCATCTTGCCCTCGGAGCCTTTTACACCAGTTAGCGAATACCCAAACCATATTATTTTGTAAATGATGGTAGACCATACATATGCAATCAAACAATCACCGACATAATGCACAGTCCATTGGGATGCAACTTGGACTCATTGGCCAAAAAACTTGGACACTGTATATGTGCACTATTAGAGTTGTGAGGTGAAAGTTGTAGGCCTATGATGATATTCCTATACATAATGCATATCTTTATATATTCACTCACAAGTTGTTGGCAATGTTGGCAAAAAGATGGGAAGCAGATACCTATATATGGGAAAGACTGTTTTGCGATTTTGCTTCCGATTACTGTATGCTACTATCAATCAACTGTATTTGGTTGCATTAATATGTTGGAATATGCTAAATATTAATTGCTAAGAAAGAACCAGGCTGATAAAATTTTATTGGATATTATTCTGATTTATTTACTAATTTTAGGAGGGCGGATCCCAAAATGTTGGTATGGAAAAAAAAAATGCACAGAGAGTGGGGGTGGGTGGTCAGCTAGCGGGAATTTTTTTTTTGGAAACCTATGTCTGCAAATTTTGTCAAGACTTAACATAAAACAGCTCCCATTTTCTGTACTGGTGTATGTGATCTCTATACGCGTGGCGTAGCTGGAGTAGAGATTCATGACATGTTCTAGGGTTTAGTATCAACATTTAGGGAGTCAAAGGATTGATTATTTATAGTGTGTTAGTATATATAAGCCCGCAATATGTTGCTGACCTCGTCAAATGATAGGGTATATTTTATAAACATTGAATTGTCGACTCGATATATGGGAATGACATAACATAACCCATGCATATACACAAATACAATTCACAGGAACGCTCATTACATGTACATTCAACAATGACAAGACTGTATTGTTATTGACCCTATATATTGATCATTCGTGGAGTCGTGGACCCTATGCATGTATATTGGTACTTATTAAAAAAAAGGCATGTCTCTAATAAAGTAGAAGTTATCAAACAATGGAATATCATATTCAATATCCACATGCCAACATATTATATGGATCCACATTAAAAATGACATTCGAGATTTTTTCTCACCCATATCAATTCGATTTACCGAGTGTCACAATGACCAGGCAAATTAGCTTCAAATTAAACGAATTTGTGACAATTGATAGTCAGTCTCTTTTAACCCATTTTTAACTAAATGGATTCTCCCATCAGTTATAAAAGTATACTTTAGAATGGTCTATTATTCACACACAGTTCATGGAATATAACCAGTTAAGACGACAGGTATAATACAAATGCACAAGGATTCCCGATCTTTAGTGAGAAATGTTCAGTTCAACAATTTGTTGAATTTATTATCTGAACATTGCCTCAGGGAACTACTCACCAATGAGTATTTAGTATAAAAAAAGGTTAAAAGACGATGATTATCTTCCATGTTAACCCGTTCTTTACTAAACACTCAGACACGAGTAGTTCCCTTAGGCAATGTTCAGATAATAAATTCAACAAAGGACCATTTACTGAACATTTACCACCAATGAATAGGAATCATTCAGCACTTGTGTTATATTTTCGTCCGTCTGTCGTCTGCTCATTTTCCTGAACACCCATCCAAATGAAATATAGACCAGTCCAATGTATACGTTAATAGCTGGATGGGAGAATCCAGTTAGTACTGAAAGGGTTATTCTGAAATATTATCGCTGGCCTCTTAGAGAGATTTGTTTGTTGTGAGAACAGATTAGGACAGCTGTCTTGAATCAGACAGAGCAACCTTAAAGGCCCACTTAATTTTCGAACCCCCAGATCACATATATAAAATATATGCCATATTGTATAAAATTTGAAATAGGAAGCTCCAAAACGTTATATTTACACACTAAGTGTTGTCATCACTAAATCCAGCATTCTGATTGGTCGGCGCCCACGTGGCTGGTTGCAGATATTTCTCGGTGAATGCGTAACGCCTCATAACACCAAGCTAATAACACCATCGATACTTCATTAGGTTTGGAAAGACGAACGCGTAATGCTTTGGGCGCATTTTGACTCGCGCAGGATTGACTTAATACATCATCGGGTTTCAACATGAAGAGAAATTGTTCCTATTAACTTTTGCCAAGAGTGCTATTGGGTATTTTGGGCTGATCTTGTCACGATACACTTTTCGATTTAAATATATTTACAAAAGCGGCTTTTTCGCTAAATGTATATAAATATAAGGATTAACTGTCATGTGGACTATTTTTATGGAGATGTAACGGTGAGGTAAGTGGACATAACTTGTATGTAAAACCCTTCGGGTTTTACACAAGTTATGTCCACTTACCTCACCGTTACATCTCCATAAAAACAGTCCACATGACAGTTAATCCTTATGTATTATCAACTTATCCGGTGTAATAAACTGTGAACATGTTGTTTTTGCTGAGTTACTGACGTGATTTTTTCATCTGAAATGTTGACCAAATTGTATTATTTTCAATGGAGGGGAATAACTCTAAATCTTAAATATAGAGTTATTCCCCTTCCATTGAAAATACATTTTAGTTTGAATTCTGTTGCATCCTGGGAGCCAAAACGGGGGTGGTTTTCTATTATTTCAGCTGTTTTCTATTTCTCTATGGGCATCCTCTGAGACACAGACGTTTAAAATGGTGATGAATTATAGTATTTTAATCATATTTTATGTCATAGATTGTTATTAAAACCATATATCAAGGCAGTATAAAAAAAATAATCAGTGACGCGAAAATTAAGTGGGGTCTTTAAGTAACCAAGTTTCACGAGTACATACAGTACATAAAGAGTGTGCGATAAGCAAAACACTCAACACCCGGGGTGTCCAACTGAGCCCATTGTGGATTACTAGGATTCATCGTGATTTTTTTTCACGGTGATCCACAGTGACTTGCGTGGAGCGGATTAATATTAATCAGCAGAAAATTGTATAGACTGAGCAGTCATACTTCGAGCTTCGTCTCATGTTTGTATTACTGTGTAAATATGCCGATAATTCAGGGTCATAATCAATTGTTTTCAATCAGAATATAATTTAAGAGGCCACACTATTTACTCGAGCATGTTATATCCATTTCCGGAATCTGAGCCAGATCTCCGTCACTCCCCGGAAAAGTAAAGGACGGGAACTTCCGTCTTCCACGTATAAACACGCCAATTATAATTATGTTTGATCCTATTAGTGTTTATGCTATGCGAATGCGTTCATGATATTCCGTTTGTTCTAATTAAAGTGATGTGAAACACTCCGTTATATACATGGAGAATAATCTTGTTCATAGTTGTTATTTTTACAAATATTATATCCAAATTGACGGCACACACCGCCATTATTATATATTAATTAAATGCAGTGACTCTCGATGACAAAATATTTGTCGCTAGTTCATCACCGATAGATGCGTCCCGAACCGAGTAGTACATATTTACATTTGAGCGTAGTTCAGACGATGTTTTCTATGGAGTGGTGCGGTCGATTTGCTTGAGATTTTCGGCCATGTTAGTAGAATGGTATATTCCCCCAGTTAGCATAGCGCCTGAATACTAACTTATCAGTTTCATGCCCCAAACAAGTACATAATATGTCTTTAAGCGTCAGCTGCAAAAATCTGCAAAGGCTTTTAAATGGCGGAACACAATCTTTATATGTATTTACCCATTTTACTAGTTATTGTAGAATTTGAGTATACGTCCGTATTTGAGTATATACACACCAACCCGCCTCACCACCACATGTATGTGGTCAGCGGTAATCCCAGATCCAACGGACAGGACAGGCCGGTGTATATGACCATGCAGCCACTACCACGACTATTAAGGATTAGATATAAAGGTTTTGATGGCCATATATCGACTTTCAAAAGAGGAAGTTTTAAAACGTATTGAATTTTTGTCAGCCTAAATATCCAATTATCGCCTGCTATAAAGAGATACAAACATTATTTTTTAGATTCTTTTTTCAGAGGTGATACATTCTGTGACTTAAATCGGGGTTTCTTCCCAGATATATTGCGTACCCATATAAGTAAAGTAGTTTATTTCTTATTGATCATTATGTAGCCTTGTCACAAGAACTTGTCAAAAGCGATACATGTACATTACTTTGTTTGATCTCATCGCTGGACGAATTTTGGCTCGCTGATGGGCAATTACGTAACCCACCGATGCACCTCACAATAAAATAAGGGGCTGCAGAATGCGGTCACACCACTTCCAGCTGTACAGCCATGCCAACATGTGTGGATTTGATTCAAAGAGTAAATTTGGTAGCTATCTCATATAACCCTTGTGTTGGTCAGATAATTACACACGCTGTGTTAAACGCTCGCACCATCTGGTGTTTTAATTATGTGGGTCATACATCGGACCCAGTGAACTTTCCCATAGCTTTAATTTATGTATGGCCATGAAGTTGTTTGCGCTGCAACCGCTGTATCTATAAAAGAGGTTTCGCAAAATCACTTTTACAAATAAAGGTTAGAAATAATTGATCAATCTTACATGATGGCGGCATCCCATTACTTGTATAGACATAGGCATAGTTTATTGCACAAGTGATCGCTATGCAAGTATAGTATACGGGAAGCAATAAAGAACAAGAAGTGAAGAAAAATCAAATGTCAATTTAACATAATGAGGACATTTTTGTTAATGTAGAAGGTGAACATGTAAATAAGCTATCCGTAAGGTGACTATATGCTTCTTTTAATTGTGTTTATCGATGTGTACATCATAATCATGTAAAATGTTCATTGTCTGATCTATTGGGTACTCTCTATGAAAGTACACAGTGTTTTATTTAAAATCATTTGAGTTTAATAATTTTTTTAATTTCAGTTCATCATGGTATCCACAAAACGTTGGCCAAATCGTCTTTGAATACTTAAATAAAATGCATCGGAGTGAGCCTCAGTGAGGTATATGCAGAGCAGTGCAGTAAGACATGCACTTCATCTATATGAAATCCAAATCAATGAAGTTTGCCTCTCGATTGCATCAGCATTTGGTTTTCCTAACTATTCGCCCAATCCGTATTTTACAGTTTTACACAAATAGATTATAGCTATGACTCCTTCGCGATGATGAAATATATTTTAATGTATTATGGCTGTTACGTCCAGGACCGCCGCCCCATGAAATTCTAACTGTCAACTCTCTCTCTCTCTCTCTCGCTCTCCTCCCTCCCTATCTCTCTCTCCTCTCTCTCTCTCTCTCTCTCTCTCTCTCTCTCTCTCTCTCTCTCTCTCTCTCTCTATCTCTCTCACACCATACCACATCTGCCAATATGGAATCTGTCTGTGTGTTTGAATTTTTATCCCAGACCACTGAACCGAGTTGAACCAAATTTGGTGAGGTGGTGACTCGGAGTGACTCGGGGTGACTCGGGGTATCTTAGCGGAGGTTATTACGGCGTCAGTTTTCAAAAGTTTGATCTACAAAAAATTAATTAAATAAATAATTGCTTTTAAAAATAAGCTCACAATGGGATTATTTCAGAATCAAATAAGTTCAATATGAACCTATGTTAATATTTAGGTCCAATGTGAACATATTTGCAACGAGGATATGTTACAGCACCTGATGTACGCTGTTTATAATATGTTTCACTTTGGCCCGCACCAGCCAACGGAATAACAGGTATAAGTCCCCCATGGGCTTATTCCAGAATGAAATAAGTCCAATATGAACCAATTTAAATATTTAGGTCCAATATGAACCTCTTTGCAAGATGATTTGGGAGCCTGATTTGGGAGCCTGATATACTGTTTACATCAAAACTATATTAGTAATGTCGAGAGATCATGCTTATATATTTTTCTTGATTTTATTCTGATGTAAATTTAAATTAAAGGTATAACATAATCGTATTTCGTCATCACGTGTATATATACTTTCCGATTGCAATTAATTGCGGTAGCAATGACAAGCAGGGCGTTAAATAACTTAAAGTAGTGTGGTTAAGGCACGTCATTGTTAAAGTGGTTAAGGAACGTCGGTCATTGTTGGTAATATAAGTGTATATGGGCTGGAGAGTACCATGCAGACACAATGAAACTAAGAGTGTGTCTATACATAGATGTATCATTCGTATCGATAGAGTATGCATCGAGTTTTGACTATACAGTATATGAAAAGTTATAGATCATGCCATGATTCTCTATACTCTGGCTACGCGTCCGTTGAGATCATATTCCACCCGTTCAAAACATGGAAACCTTTTTGATGTTCTGACGTATTCTGGCGCGGAACTTTATAACTTTGAACAGACAAAGCACGGACCATATTTCTTTTTTAATATAACTGGTCCCGAATAGTCTGTTTCCAGAGTGGACTTATAACCGTTATTCCGTTGGATGGCGCGGGCCACAGTGAAAACACACTATAAAGAGCGCACATCTGGTGCTGCAACATATCATCGTGCAAATACACACGTACAGGTTCATGTTGGACCTAAATTTTTATTTTTTTTATTTATTAAATTAATTTTTTTTTAAATCATTATCTTGATAAACAAGCGCCGTTATAGCCTCCGGCAGGGTACCCCAAGTCACCACACCTAATTTGGTTGACATCGGTTCAGGGGTCTGGGAGAAAAATTCAAACAGACAAACAGACAGATCCTACTCTTTGGTTGTTTATAGATTAGGCGCTGGTGAATGACGCCATGTATTTTTTTTATATCCATCAGTTATTTTTCAAAGATCGCAGATATGGAATTTGGAGAAACTGGCACATGTCTTCCGGTTAGCAACTGTGAGGAGATTGCTAAAGTGCGGAATCGGCAATAGGAAGAATTCCCATGTGATTTAGACCTATTAGATTCATTTAGACCAATTTTGTTGTTTAGCTTAATGAAAACACTGGAAGATGTCATGGCACGGTATATGACGTCGTTTACGTAATTTTGACATTGCGGGCCAGAAACCAGATACGATTGCACAATCCATGACAAGTATTGTCGTGTCATCTCCACAGGACCACTGTATTGTGTTACATAAATTATTCTTAGCGTTATGTCGTCGATAATAAAAGAAAATTCGAGGCGCAGCGTGTGTGGTTGCTCCACTATACGAGTCACGTATGCTTCATATTAAATACTAACAAGTTTTAACAGTCTTGTGATTTCTGGAGTGAAATAGAGCGGAGAGTTTATAAGTGTTGGGTTTAGATATTTTATTCTAAGTTCATTAAATTCCCTACATCTCAGTACCATGTGGTATTCATCGCCGATTTCAAGATTGCATATTCGGTCGGAATAATCCGTATATAATGGCGTATTTAACTATTTATCCAAGCGCCGTGTTCTGTATATAGGGAGTTAGTGGTTTCGTGTGCGGAAAGCCATAATACTGATATGTATTTCTCTCGTATGGTTTATAATCCGGTAAAATGTGAGTTTGCTTGATTTCGAGTTTGTTGACCACCATTCTTAAAGGTACTCAATCCGTAAAGAGGGTCCCCATCTCAACAGATTCCAACAACAACAATCCGATCAGAGGGTCCTATATTACTATTTCTTTGGCTTTGGGGGTAAAACATATCTGATTCGAGTCGAGGAACCCATCAATCAAAGCTCAGAGTTATTAGATATTGATTTTTGAAATTTGTTATGTTCTCGAGATGAGTACTAATAACTGCCGTAATCTGCTCTGGATGTGTACTCCAAATCTATTCAAACAGACAAGGATGGATAACTCTAAAATCAACTGGTAATTTTAACGCAATTTTGACTGAGTTCTGGGCCAGATAGTATTCCCGATAATGAAAAATAATAGATTTCTAAAATCGATATCTAACAAATATGAGCTTTGATGGGTGACTTCCTCGACTCGAATCAAATATTTTTGACCCCCGAAGCCATTGAAATAGTAATTGAGAGGAGTTTTATCGGATTGAGTACCTTTAATTGTATGTACAGTAATGCCCTAAATAATCGACTCCTTAACCACAGCAGAATTATGGGTAATTTTTCAGGATTTAGTCGGAAATATGGCTTGTTGCCATTCATCGGAAAGCTCTCAGTTAAGGAGTCGATTATTTAGGGCATTACTGTACATGTCACGTCGTTTACCAGTAAGTGTGTTATTGAAGCTTTTCGAGCGTGTATAGTACTCGTTGTTGGTCCAGATACTATACTCATACCAGTCTGATAAATATACAGACTCCATGTCACTACCCTTCATCTACTTTCGTAAGTTGATTGAAATGAAACACGGTCTAATTGTATTAGACTGTACTCATACCTAAGCAGTTAAGGGTGTCACGAATACCAATAATAAATAAGTTATTTATTAAACACATTATCACAATATAAAAAAAATACATAACAAGTACTACAAAGAAGTAGATATTCGTGTTCATGTGGAAATTTGAAAACAATTATAATCCTCATCCTGCATGTCACTCCACCAATATTTTAAGTATAATTCCGAGCCATGCCCATACACCAACTGTATTCCACTAATTTATCGATCTATATGCTAATCCTCGGACATGACGACTATAGCTTGAACTTAAGTTTAGCTCGTAGCTTAAAGATTACACCAATTTGTAGCTTTAGATTCCTGAATTAATTACTTAACCCCGTGTGAACTTGCACACTGCCCAATCCGCTCGCCGCCTATTAGGGCAAATAGTGGCTATCAGAGTCTCATAGTCTATCAGTGTCTCACATAGGTCTATCGATGTTTGTTTTTTTGTCCATTTCGACGAAGTTTGCATGGGACTCGCCGACACCTACATGGTATATGTCGACTGTTCCAAATGTGGGCAATATTTCAATAATATTCTATCAATTCGTGATTGTGATTTCTCGAAATAGACACACACAAAAACATGACATGGAACACTGATACACCACTGGTCAAGTGGTCCTGCTAACATGCGATGATGTTGGTGGTCCTGCTGAATTGCTATGATGCGGGTAGGGCAAACTTATGCCGTTACGAAACAGTACTGTTATTTTTTTCTAAAGTTGTCATTTTCGCGGTGTTTGGCTAATCCGAGCGATTTAAGAAAAAAAAACCAGTAGGTGTATGAAACATTCAAGAACATATATAGACGAAATAAAAAAATATAACGGTATTTTTTGTTAACAGCATCAGTTTGCCATAACAGCATCATAGCAATTTAGCAGGACCCAACCTCATCGTAGCACATTAGCAGGACCACTTGACCAGGGGTGTGATAAGCTTTTGTTTGCAGGAATAGTCAGTTGGGCATGCAGTGTGAACTTGTACGGTCCTTTGTGTGTGATATTTACGAGTGCAACGGGGTCATGCAATGATAACTGATTGTATCGGCAGTGGAATACATGCTCAGATGGAATACGCTCGACAGTCGCCAAATATTATTTGATGTCAAAATGGACGGAGGTACAGGCTCAGTATGATGTGTTGATTGATTCAAATGCATGATATGTGCGTGAACAAGTTACCAGTTCTTATCGAAATGGCGTCCATTGGTTGAATGTGTAGGTATATGCGCGTGGATTATATAAGCGACGCGCCCCATGCTATGGGCGACTCGCATATATAAGATATTGTATAGGCAAGCGGGTTTTTCGCTAAATTTGAGGAAGCTCCAGTCATGAAAGGGTTAACCCACGATCAGTTATGTTATGCACAGAAGCAGGTATCTTGATGCCGGTAATCTCCACACGTATAAAAAGTAGGAAATGTCTGTCCCTTCCTTATTTCCTCTCAGACCCCTGGACCGATTTCAACCAAATTTGGATTGGTGACAGAAGCTTATATTTAAAACCTATATTATACAACTTGCAGTGGTACATACATGTATATGTCATATATAGTTAAGCCTCAAACGAAGCGCAGTAATTACTCTCTTCATCTATTTTCCGGAGATAATAGCCTGCCGACATACATGAAATTCCTATATATACGAACAGTATATATACTCCGGAAAGACTTACCAGGCTTAAAGTGACACTTGTACCTCGTTCGTGGTTCGTTAATTTGCGTGTGGAACAAGGAGATACATTTTACGGAAGCGATGGTTTATAATAGCGGATACAGGAATCAAACACTCAACCAGACGCGCGAAGGGAATAATACACACACACACATGCATATAAATGTACTTATATGTTAACTATATACCCGCGAATATCATGCATATATGTAATTATAGTATATCCATATATTATAGATGTTCAGTTTGTAGAATGTGACTTGTAGCTCGTATATAATGTGAAATGGTGGATGGCAACATATGATATATACTGGTAGCGAAATGAATCGGAGATCACGCGAACAAGGAGCATATCGCAACATAAATTCGAGCAACACGTTCGCAGTATAATAATGAGAATGCATGGTTGCAAAAGGGATAAGTCCGAAAAAGTGGAATTTAAAGAACGTGTGTCAATTGGTTGAGCTATAAGGTAAATCATCATACATGTACATGCAGTCGATTATGTTATAACTAACTCGGACATATATCTCCCAAATCAGAATGATCCATGATGTATATAATTGGACATCAAGCGGAATATCTCTATTAACCCTCTCATGACTGGAGCTTCCTGAAATTGTGCGAAATCCCTGTGCCAATGCATTCTCTTATACATGCGAGTCGCCCATAGGGCGCCTCCCATATATAAGAGAATTCATTAGCCTAACAATAATTACCTTGATCTTGTAAGCCAATGCATTTCTTATATATCCAAGGCTCTCTATCTGAGACTTTTAAATAATGTATAAGATAATGCTATGACACATGACCTTTTATGCTGCACCAGCGCAGCTCCCGTCATGAAAGTGCCCAAACGTTTTCATGTACTCACCGATCCGACCTCGGCGACCACTCCTTTAGGCGAAATGAATATTCCTGATCCTATAATAGTCCCAACAATTATAGTGACACCATTAAACAGTGTGAGTTCCTGTTTAAGTTCGACAGTTTGTTCTACAACCACATCTTGTTTATCTACACTTGGATCATAATTGTTCACCACAAGCTTGTTTGTAGTTCGACCTCCTCCCATGATGGAGTCCGTGAATATAAACTATGTCCAGAATAAGAATAAAATTCGATGAGGTTTCTACCGTTATGTAGTGCACAACTAACACTGGTGCTGATGAAAGGTAAAACCACGTGTTAAACTGTCCGATGAAGCGACTTGTTTACGAACACACCGGGCTTTCCATTCAAACGCGCTCGTTATATACACGCCGGCCGGCTCGCGAAAACGCGCATTAATAAGCTAATCCAACCGTTCAAAAGCTACACATGCTTCGGTAAAAGGAGTAATTATCATTCTATGAAGATATCACAGAAGATTCGAGCCGTCTATTTGAATGAATGTACGCACGCGACCAAAAAATCGAAGCATTTTATTGATTATACTTTAGCACAACAACAGAAGAATGATGCAATGTGCAGGATCTACGGCAGGCCGTTTCGTTATTAATTTCTAACCGACCAGCGCTGCTTATCCGCAAGTGTTGCAGGGAAGTAACAAACTATTGATAATTAAGTCATATAAAGGTAACAGCTGTCAATAAGATATAGTGGTTATCGACTTTCAATTTTGTTTCAACTGCATATGGTTTGGGGGCTTAAAACAGGGATTTCGTCTGACTGTTGTGTAAAATGGGCATTCCATAAGGAAATTATATTCTGTATTAGAAAATAATCCGTGGAAGGGGAATAACTATATCTCTTAGTTGTGAATTATGATGCGTTCTGTCTAAATAACGGGGGGAAATTCTTGGTGTGAATATACGAGAATCTCTGTCACTTGGTGGACACTCCTTTGCCACAGCTGCTCCGTATATTCCGGTAGAATATATATATTTTTGGTTCCTCTCACAAATGGTATATATTAAATATGGAATATATATTGCACATAATGTGATATGGGCATTCGAAAATTACGTGGGCCTTTAACTATAGGGTATACTGGGAAATAAAACAAATTGTACTGGATCTGTCATCTAGATCTGTGCGATGTACTGCGATTATATTAAGTGATAAAAGTAACAGCTGCGTGTTAGTATACAAGTATAGTACGAATATTTGATGGCATGGAATGAAGCGACGGATGAAACAGTGCCACGTGGAATTCAGAAACGCATCATGGTCAGCGAGGTTCTATCTGTTTCCAATTAAATTCACTTAATATATGAGGCACTGCGTAATAATAAATTTTGTAGTCAAAGAAATAAAAGTGCGCATGTACACGGTTGTGTTAGCCCATAGAACTTGATGATAGAAGACTACCAGACCCACACGTGACACTGTGGAAACACACGTGATGCAGATATTACGTCTCTGACACAAACTCGTGTTTGTATTATCACACAGGGATTGTGGAGGCTTACAAAACAGTGGGGTCATAATTTGGGGGCGGGGGTGTGGGTGTAGATAACTTATGGAGGTCGGACAATCAGGAGAATATAATGGAACATGTACCGCACACAGCCCCCTGGGGAAAATTACTAAAATACCAATATAGATTATACCAGTGGTATAGTCTATATTGGTATTTTAGTAATTTCCCCCAGGGGCCTGCATGTGGTACCGCATCAGTATTTCAGTACCGGCACATAGTCATCGGGATTACAATTGCATTGAACATAATTGTTATATGGGGTTTGGGATTTAACCCGGGGGGATTTGGAAGGGGCGGAACCCCTTCCCTACAACCCACTTTTGAATTTATTTAAAGTACATAACATGGTACAACATAATCATGAAATGATGGATCAATGGATGAGAATGATGTTATTTTTTTTCTTTGGTTTCTTGTTTTACCTGTTTTCTGATGTAGTTGCTATTGTTGTTGTTGTTGTTGTTGTTGCTGGTTCAGGTTCGGAGGAGATGGCCATGGCTTGGAGAATTTCTGCTGATTCTCTTTCACGTTTTTCTGCCTGTTCTGCCAAGTATTTTCTTGCCGATGCCATCTCCTCCAACGCGAACTGAACGACCTCCGAGAGGCGGTCGCTGTTTATAGAACTGTTGTTGTTGTTGTTGCTGTTGGTCTCGGTGGAGGTAGAAGACTCCGGACAGGTCTATTCCGGAGTCATCGGGTTGAATGGTGAACCAATCTCCATCCCGGCAGCTGGCTGGATCTCATCAGTCAGCATTCCAGTGGGGGAGAGGTGGTCTGGGCGTCTCTCAGACCTCTCCCGAGCTGGTGTCAGAGTGCTAATTTTTGGACAATTATTACCTTGTTTATCTACATTGATTTTGCCGATATTCGTTTCTATAGTATTCGCGTTAGGTTCGTTTCTTTGTTAGATTAGGCTTTCTCGAAATTACAACATCTCTTTGTATTAATCAGCTGGCTATTCTTATGCAACTTGTTAATTCCTGCCCAAGCATGTGCTCGTTAATTACCATTCATCGCACGTATTCTTAGCTTTACTTTTAATAATAACTTATTTGTCGAACTGTTAATGCCATTGTGGTGATCGGATAATTTATAATACAAATCTGTTAATCTAATCATGCATCATCAATTCACACCTGTTCATGCTTTGTATATAAGAATTTGTAATACTGTGCTCTTCAGCGGCACTATATCACTCAACCGTGGGTTGTAGGAGAGGGCTTACAGCCCTTTCAAATCTTCCCGGGGGGATCTTCCCAAACCCAAACTCCAAACTCAGTCGATATGGCAGTCTATGTTTTGGAATTCCAATATTCAGTCACGTTTCACCTATTACAACTGGAGGTCCAATTGTTTGGTGGATTCCAACTATACCGTATATTTGTATTGTGTAAATAAATGCCAATTCCCCAGAAAGACTCAATCTTGATTCAACCCGAAATCAGCTCTATCAAACTGGACTACCGGTAGCATCTTCGGTGGTGCACAGGCGACCACCAGTCTTCGCGGCCGAGTGGGAGGAGGCAGTCGGCCGATCCACAGCTGCCCTATTCTTACTCCACTCAGCCCTCCAAGCTGCGTCCCTGTGTCGACGTGAAGGGGTCTTCTTCCTCCTCGTCCCTGCTCCGGTGGTCACATTTCTGCCGACGCTCTTGAGCTCCTGCATGGTGGTGTCCAGCTGATGAAGTCCTGTACTCCACGGATAGAGTTACGAAGCCACCCTTAGCCTGGTGAAGATTCCAGCTAAGGGTGTCCACAACGCATAGTCTACCCAAGGCCGCTAACAAAACGAGGGGATTAATTGCATTGAACATAAAAGCAAGTGCAAATAATGTCCGAACAGAAGTATATAACCCTTAAATATATAAGAGAATGAACCGTCACAGGTCATGAAATGGTTAACGCGTGTGTCATAACTATTTTGATCCTCGGAAATGGGACCGGGATGTAATAAAAGCGAGAACAATAATTTCAGACGAATGTAAAAACCCAGCACGCCAATTGGAAAATGATTGCGACAATGTATATAGGCGCAAATTACAGATACTACCACTATACAGTCTCGACCATATGACCCTGCCAAACATTAGTCACAGTAACAGCAAATCCAAATAATTTATAAATAATACTTATATTACAAATTATATGTAATTTATATCTGTTCCTTGTGACATGTGGCACGTCACCCCCCCCCCCCACACACACACTTTTCTCACAAATTATGGATATTATAATAGTAGTGTAATTACTTCCAAAATTTTGAATCTACATCGCCTCCAATTGCAATTTTGACTGCCAGCACCTCAAAAGTGCACCAAATTGCACCCATTTTCAGCCCCTCCCATGAGCCCCCATAGCATGCTCGGATGTGTGGCACTAATCTTTAAATCGTGGCTACGGATATGGATCACATTAGTATATGTTGACACCAGTTCTCTCTCTAAAAAAAAAGAAGGTCATTCAAGTAATAGTATTTACGAAAATCTTATTCCAATTTTTCTTCAGCATGGAACAATAAAGAGCGTTCCCTGTTAGTCTATTCCTGATACGGTAACAATAAAGAGCGTTTCTTGTTAGTCTATTCCTGATATGGTAACAATAAAGAGCGTTCCTTGTTAATCTATTCCTGATATTGTAACAATAAAGAGCATTCCTTGTTAGTCTTTTCCTGATACGATTTAAATAAAGAGCGTTTCTTGTTAGTCTATTCCTGATATGGTAACAATAAAGAGCGTTCCTTGTTAGTCTATTCCTGATATGGTAACAATAAAGAGCATTCCTTGTTAGTCTTTTCATGATACGGTTTAAATAAAGAGCGTTTCTTGTTAGTCTATTCCTGATATGGTAACAATAACGAGCGTTCATTGTTAGTCTATTCTTGATATGGTAACACTAAAGAACGTTCCTTATGGGTAACTTTTCAGGATTTAGTCGGAAATATGGCTTGTTGCCATTCATCGGAAAGCTCTCGCTGCTTGTTAGTCTATTCCTGGTGAATAAATGGCGTTTGTTTCACTTCTGTGTTAAAAATAACAACAGCTGTCATACGTTTGAGGGTGAGTATCACCAGAGGTGGATACACACACACGCACCCTCACGCACACACCCACTACAACCCACTTTTGAATTTATTTAAAGTACATAACATGGTACAACACAATCATGAAATGATGGAGCATGCAATGGATGAGAATGATGTTATTTTTTTTCTTTGGTTTCTTTTTTTTACCTGTTTTCTGATGTAGTTGCTATTGTTGTTGTTGCTGGTTCAGGTTCGGAGGAGATGGCCATGGCTTGGAGAATTTCTGCTGATTCTCTTTCACGTTTTTCTGCCTGTTCTGCCAAGTATTTTCTTGCCGATGCCATCTCCTCCAACGCGAACTGAACGACCTCCGAGAGGCGGTCGCTGTTTATAGAGCTGTTGTTGTTGTTGCTGCTGGTCTCGGTGGAGGTAGAAGACTCCGGACAGGTGTATTCCGGAGTCATCGGGTTGAATGGTGAACCAATCTCCATCCCGGCAGCTGGCTGGATCTCATCAGTCAGCATTCCAGTGGGGGAGAGGTGGTCTGGGCGTCTCTCAGACCTCTCCCGAGCTGGACTACCTGTAGCATCTTCGGTGGTGCGCAGGCGACCACCAGTCTTCGCGGCCGAGTGGGAGGAGGCAGCCGGCCGATCCACAGCTGCCCTCTTCTTACTCCACTCAGCCCTCCGAGCTGCGTCCCTGTGTCGACGTGAAGGGGTCTTCTTCCTCCTCGTCCCTGCTCGGTGGTCACATTTCTGCCGACGCCCTTGAGCTCCTGCATGGTGGTGTCCAGCTGCTGAAGTCCTGTACTCCACGGATAGAGTTACGAAGCCACCCTCAGCCTGGTGAAGATTCCAGCTAAGGGTGTCCACAACGCATAGTCTACCCAAGGCCGCTAACAAAACGAGGGGATTAATTGCATTCAACATCAAAGCAAGTGCAAATAATGTCCGAACAGAAGTATATAACCCTTAAATATATAAGAGAATGAACCGTCACAGGTCATGAAATGGTTAACGCGTGTGTCATAACTATTTTGATCCTCGGAAATGGGACCGGGATGTAATAAAAACGAGAACAATAATTTCAGACGAATGTAAAAACTCAGCACGCCAATTGGAAAATGATTGCGACAATGTATATAGGCGCAAATTACAGATACTACCACTATACAGTCTCGACCATATGACCCTGTCAAACATTAGTCACAGTAACAGCAAATCCAAATAATTTATAAATAATACTTATATTACAAATTATATGTAATTTATATCTGTTCCTTGTGACATGTGGCACGTCACCCCCCCCCCACACACACGTTTCTCACAAATTATGGATATTATAATAGTAGTGTAATTACTTCCAAAATTTTGAATCTACATCGCCTCCAATTGCAATTTTGACTGCCAGCACATCAAAAGTGCACCAAATTGCACCCATTTTCAGCCCGCCCCCCCCCATGAGTCCCCATAGCATGCTCGGATGTGTGGCACTAATCTTTAAATCGTGGCTACGGATATGGATCACATTAGTATATGTTGACACCAGTTCTCTCTCTAAAAAAAAAAAGGTCATTCAAGTAATAGTATTTACGAAAATCTTATTCCAATTTTTCTTCAGCATGGAACAATAAAGAGCGTTCCTTGTTAGTCTATTCCTGATATGGTAACAATAAAGAACGTTCCTTGTTAATCTATTCCTGATATGGCAACAATAAAGAGCGTTCCTTGTTAATCTATTCCTGATATTGTAACAATAAAGAGCATTCCTTGTCAGTCTTTTCCTGATACGGTTTAAATAAAGAGCGTTTCTTGTTAGTCTATTCCTGATATTGTAACAATAAAGAGCATTCCTTGTCAGTCTTTTCCTGATACGGTTTAAATAAAGAGCGTTTCTTGTTAGTCTATTCCTGATATGGTAACAATAAAGAGCGTTCCTTGTTAGTCTATTCCTGATATGGTAACAATAAAGAGCATTCCTTGTTAGTCTTTTCCTGATACGGTTTAAATAAAGAGCGTTTCTTGTTAGTCTATTCCTGATATGGTAACAATAAAGAGCGTTCCTTGTTAGTCTATTCTTGATATGGTAACACTAAAGAACGTTCCTTGTTAGTCTATTCCTGATGAATAAATGGCGTTTGTTTCACTTCTTTGTTAAAAATAAAAACAGCTGTCATACGTTTGAGGGTGAGTATCACCAGAGGTGGCTACACACACACACCCTCCCTCTCGCACACCCCCCACGCCCACAACACCAGTTCAATTAGTAAAGATATTGTGTGTTTTTTTTTGCGATGACAAAGTCATTGAAGGTGAGAAACATGTCTTGATCGATTATCCTAATTTTTCTTCAATCCGCCGTGATTGTCTAAATATTACGGAAGACAGTTTCAAAAAATATCGACTGATGAGCAGATGGGATCGACTTGAAAATATCCTAGCTAATGATGTAAATCAAAATTTGCAAGGTAGTCAGGAGGCCCTTCGTAGCAGATCATAATTATAGCTGGCCCAATTATTTAATCTGAGAAACAGTATAAACATTACATGCCTTATTTAATATTTTATTTAATATGTTGATCCTTGTGTATAAATATGTGTTTTCAGACATTACATCATTGTTTGTATATATGCATAGCAACATCCCGACATAGGGGCGTCATTTGCTTGATAAATTATATCTATCTATCTATTGGCTTTCCATATATTCGGCGACGGTGCTTATGGGCGTATTATGATCACAATCCCACGGATTTACATCACGTGGTAACAAAGTTGGCCAATCGAAACATCAGCTTATCTGGATTCCACACATTCGTGAAATTGAACGCCGCTGGTTTTATGAATGAAGTGTCTGTCGTTATCGTAAAATGTAGTATAGCATTTTGTGTGAAGTCAATCGTGAAATCTGAGGTAGACACATGGTTATCATCCGTGCAAGGTTGTGATATTACATGTGGATATTCAATTAGATCCGACGATTAGTGGTGGGCATAGTATGGTATTAGATACGACAGCGCCCAATGTTTATGTTTTGAAGTGAGATATAACTCTAAGATGTCCGTTATTTCGTTAAATATTACTTTTACGAAATAACGGGCATTTAAAGATTTACACCACAAAGGCTCAAACTTCGCAAAACGTATAAGAAATGATAAACTCATGGTGGGTGGGCTTGGGGGAGGCGGATGACACTGTACAGAAGTCAGCCCAAAAAACACCTGTCGTATTTAATCCCAGATATTGCCTAGTGGTGACTAAACAAAATCAACTGTTATATTCAAATCGTCGACAGACGCATATTTGTTCCTTGTTTTTTTTGTGGATAGGGAGATGAACATGGCTAATAAAACTATACCAGGGGTCAATACTATGAACAATTTTATACCTGTAAATACAAATAGTATTTATTAATTTGTAATTACAACTTTGTGTTAACTATCACAGTGGTTTCATAGTACAGGGAAAATTTAGCCGTATTATTTGTACACTAAATTATGAATATACAAACATATTATTAATAGTTTAATAGTTAATTGTTATCGTCTCCCGACCATACATTTCGTCCTAATAAGAGACACGACGACGCGGGGTGTGACACGTGGGGTGTTGGACGACTTGGTGGGTGCCCCCAACTTTGGTCAAAATATTTATCAACAGTTGGAAATTTCATACCGATGGGTTGACTGTCGATACAAACATTTTACACCACATACAAGCTCACGTTGTCATTTATTGTTTAATTTCACAACCAATAATAAGTGAGAACTGTGTTTGGAGATCATTCAGTCTGATTCACTTGCATATTTTTGACTTTTGTTGAAAATTATGGTCAAAATGGCCATCAGATATAACTTGTTCAATGCCGGGATGCAGTTGGAAAATTAAAGGTGGACAGCCCATGCACACTCAATCGTCACGTCCCTGTCCGAATATGTTGTTACTTGTTCAGTTGAGGGGAGGAGTGTCCACATCTAAATTTCATATGCACCCGATATGCTGCGAGTGCACCTTAGACTGGGCGAGGGGTGAAACCACTAAAACGTAGAAAAAACTAACTCACCACTCTGCTCCAATTCACCCGTTATCAGTGCTATCTGAATACCTAGTTCAAATTAGACGGACATGTAGAGCTAAAATAACTGACAACAATTTCTATGGGAAAGTTACAATGCGTGCTAATATTATTTTGTGATTAGTGATATCGCCGGTACTATGAAACGATGAACTAACAATATCTCACAAATTTCACAAAGATCAACTGTTGATTATTGTAGATTGCTTACATGTGAGTGATTCACAATATATTGAATCACGGCAAGCCAAAGTTACAAAAGAATTAACCAATCATAAGTTGAGAGGTTGGTCGCTTATCAGAGCTATCCAATCGGTACACGGATTGCTAAGTTGATGACCACTTGTCTGTGCAAAGTTAACTAATAAATTATTCGTTTGTAGAGTGTGCAAACAAAGTACAAGTCAGTGTAATATCGAGTACTCCAAACCAATTTGGTATCATTGTTTTCACAAATTACAACCATTCAGTTTGTGAAAACAAAATATTATTTTGATGGTATAACATTATATATATTGTGCCCATCCTATGATTTCAAACTGATCCGCTACTCTTATCATAACACGTCGAGGCAGGAACGTGGCTCCATTTTATCAGGATCTGGGGGTGTCCATCACAGTATCGAAGCAGGGACGTGCTAAGGCTCTCAGTTATAGGAGGGGTGGTCATTTTATAATTTCAAACTGCTCCGATATCTTATAATATATCGAGATAGGGACGTGGCTATATGGGCTCCGTTTGGTGATGGGGTGTCCATCCTATAATTTCAATATGCACCCTTTGAATAAAAAAAAATGCCTATAAATTCCACATAGCGATGGAATCGTATATCAAGCGGCGAGTAGTTTTCTACGCTGATAACAAAAGTTAGTCAATATTACTAACATATGTTAGTCAAACGTTTTCCCCCAGGATGACTAACTTAGTTCAGCCAACATGACTAAGGCATAACATTAGTCAAAATTACTAGGGTGATGTTAGTCATAACGACTAAGAAATGGGGATTCAAAACGACTAATTAGTCAAAATGGCCAGGATTTAGTCATAACTTTTCTTAGTCACTGGGAAGGCGAAAATGTAAGTTGCTGAATTATCTGCAAATAATTCCAATACTTGACCAAAGTTACTCAAAATGTTTGTGACTAACACTAAGTTAGTTATATTTAGTCAAAATGTCCAACCCAAGGGGGCGGTTGGACAACTTAATGTTACAGCTGGAAAATAAGAAGCCAACCGGGGTAAACAATTACATTTCACAGAAATAGAAGTTTCTGATTGAGGGGTTGGGATACAGTTGGATATCGACGTTGGCGCACCGAAGAGACCATCTGGCCACGTCACTGCATTTATGCTGTAGTCATTTGAGAAAACTGCTTGCATCTTCGTATTCGTGTCCTTTATCGTGACCAAATGCATTCGCGTCGACGATCGAAACTCAAAGGATAATCCGCCCATGAACATGAGTATCATTTACCTCGCAATGAATTCTTGAGCGATAAACAATACTCACATTAGGAACACGCGTAATTTGTATTGATTTGTCATTTATAAACTACAGTTGATCAAGACAACAACACCGAAATGCCTCTAACCAAATACCAAAAGGCAGTATTTCTGGAAGAAGTTAACACAAGAAAAGACAGCTGTAATATGCCAGGCATCGTGTTCCCAAGACCACTATCGCCATGTCCCTGTTTATGAGATTTCCATTGATAAAACATTTTCATAAGGAGGGGGGGGGGGGGGCGCTACGTCCCTGCGAATCAGAGATGGTTATATGGTCCGGTTTAAGGGTGTGAAAATCGACAATTTATGTTGTGTTCAAAGATGTATTTTTCATGACTTCAAGTCTTTCTTGGACTTATAATGCCCATATAGAAAGTAAGTTCAAGTATTTATTGTTATTTCAATACCGGGAAAAATTCAAAAACGAATATTATTAGGTGTATTTTGAAGCGTAAACCGCCACGTGGGTTTAAAGTCATCATAAGGGATAATACAGCGGCCAAGTCGGAAATGAGCTCTATTTTTCGATTATTGTCAAATCTACGATAAACGATACCCATCAGTGACTTTTTCCAGAAATTAACGATTTTGGTAAAGTGAGACATGTGAGTCATGACTTATTTGCCAAAAACTGTTGGTTTTAAAATTACTACATCATACCATATACACTTGATATGAAAACAGAGTTGGTTAATTTGGAATTTCTTGCCATTTGGAGCCGAAATATTTAATTTTTGCTGAAAAATCGCTCTTTTTCACAAAAACATATTTATTTCAAACATCATTCAAATGGATATTGCATTAATGCCGAAATATTTAATCCGTATGGTGTAGCAGTTATCTCAAAAGCATCAGTAGAAAGAAGTTAACAGAAATTTTGAACGGATTGCGAGATAATGGATTTTAACTACCGCTCCCAAACACGTTTTTGGTAGAAAAATTACATATTTTTGATAATAAAGTTACCAAATTTCCCAATTGATCACAATTGGGACCAAACATGACTCATTTGCTGAAAATTGGGCCAAGGACATTGTTTAAGTTATTAAAGAAGTGTTCAGGCTTCCAGAGTCTCAGTTACAATCAGGGACGTGGCTAGAGGGTATCCGATGTGGGGGGGGGTGTCCACCTTGGGAAATTCCAACTGCACCACCCCCTTGAATTAGACCAAACACAAGTTTTGCATAATTCCATTTGCACCCGGGTGCTCAGGCCTAATATCATATATATTCATAAACCATGGTTCTATATTCCCGGTATGAGAACATTAAGATATTGTAACCTGAAAATTGCATAAATCCTAACATCTAGTGTTCTAACTCCAGACGAATGCACACGGCTACGGACAAGAGCACACCGGGCCGACCATGGTTGTTCGGCCAGGTGTGAGAATTGTTTTTAAACTATTCAAGAAACTCACAAATCCTAGCATCTAGACTGGCCTCAACTGCAGCTTTCCTCGTGTTGGAAATTTCAAACCTCATACTCCCTCTCAGGTGGGAAATTATGACCATTTCAGTCCAGAAGTTTGACCAAATGTAATTGTTTTGTTAAACTAATGGTTCGGCCCGGTGTGCGAAATTATTGAAATCTGAACAAGAAAATCGCAAAATCCTAGCATCTAGATTTCTTAGAGTTGGAAATTTCAAACCTGACCCCCACTTAGGTTCGAAATTTCCATCTGATGACAATTCCAATGGCAATGTTGACCAAAGGTATGACAATATTGACTGGCCGCGGGGGAGGGACCAGGACACAAGCTTTCCAAGTGTTGGAAATTTCCTACCTGTCACCCCCTAAGGTTGGAAAATTTCCAACTGATGACCATTTCAGTCCAAAAAATTTACGAAAAATATGAAAATATGCAAATATTGGTCCAAAAACAATTAATTCTCCTAATAAATTGTTTGAAAATCAAACTACAAGAACATTTTCAACCTATTGTTGGTGTGAAATTTCCAACTAATATTTTGGCAGGTATGAAATTTCCAACTGTTGAACATTTTGTCCAAAGTTGGGGGGGGGGGGGGTAAGACACCCCAAACCCCCTGTCACCACGTCTCTGGTTACAATAACAATAACAACATATTTGATTAAACATGCATCGACGTCGACTGTGTAGGACTGCAATATTTGTTATAAAGAACACATGACACACAATGTAATCATATAGTCTCAAAAATATCAAACAAAATCACTTCTGTTTGGCAAAATTGTTGTTAGTGTCCCTCTAAATAATAAGAAATATTACAATTATATATTATAAATATTATAATCAAATCAATCCCCACTATAGTCTCACCAAGGTCGCAGTTCTCAGTTTTATACACCAGTATATCTAAATCAAAAGCAAAACAGTGTGATGTGTAGCTGAGAGAACGTTGTCATGTATTCAGTTAGTTGGGTGTTCAAGACTTAAAATAGGGTAGGTGGTCTTCAAACCATCGGAAAATGGACTTATTTACCGTTCGTTTTAAGGTGCTACAGGCTTTCGGGAACGATCGCATCCATAGTAATTGTATATTTCTTGATCGAATAGCCTTTTCTCCACGCCCTCTGTTAAAACGTATATCATATAATTTTAGTTCGTGGTATGTTCAATACCTCAAATAGAGTATGGGGTCCCAAAAACAGTGAAAATTCGCCTTTCGTATTTGCCAACCGATTATTGAAAAGTGTCCCAGACTCCCAGGATTCGGGAACAAACCATCCATATATATTGTTTACTTCCTGATAGAAATACAATCTGTCCACACCCTCAGTTAACCTGAGAGCATATCCCTTCAGTTCGTGGCGTTTTCATGACTTAAAATAGCGTAGGTGGTCACCAAAAAAAACCCCAGTTAAAATAGCATTTTTGTTATTTGTCAGACGCTTTTTGTAAGGTATCCCAGGCTGTCGGAAACCAACATTGCCTTATATATCGTATATTACTGATAGCATAGACTTCAAATAGGGTATGGGGCATAAAACAAATAGGGTATAGGGTATAAAACAGTGAAACACATACACGGTGTGTATATCCTGATAAAAACAAACCTTTGGTCACACCCGTAGTTAATATTGAGATCATATTATTTCAGCATGTGGTGTCTGCAAGACTTCAAATAGGGTAGGGGTCCTCAAAACAGAAATTTTGCCTTTCTTAATTGCGAGCCACTTTTCGTAAATTGCTCATTTTTGTTTTAACCCAAATCCATCTACATGTATATACATATATATGATTTGCGTATGCGTTAGTATACAACTGCCCATTGTCTAATCACTCAGTTAATACTGAGTGGATAGCGTTCCAGATCGTCGCGTGTTATAGTCTTAAATTTGGTAGGGGGTCATAAAACAGTGAACCATCGCATTTGTTTTATTTGCCAGCCACTTTTTTGCAAAGTGTCCCTGGCTGTCGCATACCAACCCATTTATAAAAAATGCGTAGTTCCTGATAAAATAGCCATTTGTCCATACCGTATTTTGACATTGAGAGTACATCCATTCAGTTCGTGATGGGTTTAATAGTTTAAATGGGACAGGGGGTCCCTCTAAACAATCAAAATTCGCCTTTATCGATTGCCATCTGTTTTGTGTAAGGTGCCGCATGCTTTTTGTAAGGTGCCACATGCTTTCGTGAACAAACCTATCATATTAAACATTGCATCTGTTTGATAGAACAACCATTTGGCCACACTTTCGGGTGATATTGATAGCATATCCCTTCAGGTGGTGGTGTGTTCAAAACTTCAAATATGGATTGGGGTCCCCTAAGACAGTGCAAATTAGCCTTTGTTCAAGAGTTCAAATGGGTTAACCCTTTACCCAACAGAAGGGCCCTGTGCCAATGCATTCTCTTATATATGCGAGTCGACCATAGGTCGCCTCGCATATATAAGAGAATGCATTGGCTTAACACATTACAAATTATAAAATTGTTAAAGAATGTAAGAAAAAATGGTAAAAAGTGTTAAAAAAAGATTTTTTTTAGGCCAATGCATTCTCTTATATATGCGAGGCGATCTATGGTCGACTCGCATATATAAGAGAATGCATTGGCACAGGGCATAACTGTGACTATCACAATGTGGTCAAGGAGCCGGTTCCAATGATATCCATATTTGTATGGTTCTATTGAGACAGACCGAAGATATTTTAGGCTGTTGAAGCTTTATTTGGCCGGTTTGTTGGGTAAAGGGTTAAGTGATTCCCCCCAAAGACAGTGAGGGTTCGCCTTTCTCGTTTGCTAGCCGCTTTGCAAAGTGTCCCAGACATTTGGGAATGAAACCCGTTAAAGATATGTATTTCCTGATATAACTACATTTTCCCACACCATCAGTTAACCCTTTACCCAACAAACCGGCCAAATAAAGCTTCAACAGCCTAAAATATCTTCCGTCTGTCTCAATAGAACCATACAAATATGGATATCATTGGAACCGTCTCCTTGACCACATTGTGATAGTTACAGTTATGCCCTGTGCCAATGCATTCTCTTATATATGCGAGTCGACCATATGTCGCCTCGCATATATAAGAGAATGCATTGGCCTAAAAAACTCTTTTTTTAACACTTTTTACCATTTTTTCTTACATTCTTTAACAATTTTATAATTTTTAATGTGTTAAGCCAATGCATTCTCTTATATATGCGAGACGACCTATGGTCGACTCGCATATATAAGAGAATGCATTGGCACAGGGCCCTTCTGTTGGGTAAAGGGTTAAATGGGGTCGGGTGCTCAAAACAAAGAAAATTCAACTTTCGCATTTTAACACGATAAGAAAATTAAGTATCTATAGATGGCAACCAACGACCGTCATTATGTATTTATGTCTGTCACGAAGATAAGGTTGTTGGGATATAAATTATATACTCTATTTGCACAGTAATATTTACACAGAATCATCACCGTGGTCGTTGATTCGCGTTTCAGACATCTTCCCACGCTAATGAGGTTTCGGATTGCATCATCCACTGAGTGCACGTGTCAGAGACAGATTTCATCAGAATCGCGACGAAAGCGGCGATAACGACCACTAACACTAATCAAATAAAATGGGTCCTGTTATCTGATGGCATGCACACAATAAAAACACTAAATTAGTATGCAGACATCAAAGCAACTTACTGCTATTAATGCGGATGCTCTAATTAACGCCACACCTGATAGTAGCTGTTTATTATCTATGGATTATCGCCGCACCTCAATTACGGCGTATATATGCACACACCGTACTTGCACTATTTGGTATCGAACATGCATTGCCAAAAACTGCCAGCAATATGATCCAATATTGTCCTTTTATTCGACATGGATCATCAAAACCTGCTACCAATAGTACTACAAAGCATTAGATAGCGCTTAATAATATATATATATATATATATATAGCTAGATTGTGTGCAGTAAATATATGATCCTATAGCGACAGCTGAGTGGCTTTTAAAAGTGCATGGCTTATATATGCGTTGGTCATTGGTTCTACTCTGAGAGGGACTTCCATAAAGGGACGCAAGGCATTCGCAGTCGGTATATGAGAACAAATGATAAAAGTCCGTATAAACATCACCACTAAACATAACGTGGAGAAATAGATAAACTTTTTTCTTGTATACACTATTATAGTTCTCCAAAAACGAAATTTCGCGTGCTGTATAACCATTGTTATAAAAACAAAACTTTTACAGCGATTTTTAAATAAACATCACACAACGTGTAGTAAGTTCAATTAATGTTCAACTTTTTGACCATTTTCAATGTTTACCGTTAAGTATTTCTGATACATTGATATCTTATAGGATTAACTTATCGGTAATTTATCGGCAATTCAATTGTAACAGTAATGTTTACATAACAATGGTTTTTACATGCGACAGTTATGTTATTTTGTATGAACCCACTTCAAATGTATTGAGCCCTTTTAAGATTGGCTTGATGTATTGTATACATGGCTTCTTTGTAGGTAGGTTGTCTCAAGTTGAACGGATATAGGCGATTCAAACTCATACGAAACTGTCAGTTGTTTTAGTGGGTGTAAGTCTGCACGAGTGCTGAAACGGACATGGGTTAATTCAACTTCATTATATGTATTATGTAATTTTGTAGTATGATCAATATATTAATGAACAACTTTCATCCACAAATGCCAAGCCTTTCAGCGAAAGCAAGAGCAATCAGAAAAGACAGATGGCTTAACAGAACAAGTCGTCCAATCTATAAACTTTTTGAATTTTAATGTGTATAAAACTCCAGTCTCCAAAATCTATGTAGATTTGTTTGAATCATTTATCCGGTGTATCGCTTCAATGCAGTTCTTGTAACAAAAATTGGTAGATAAGAAATTTAGTGGATTAAGGTTTTAGGTGAAAGTGATGAAACTTGGTTATGTAAGTTTTGCATGGACCGAATTTTACAAATTCGCTTTAATTGACAACGATGATTTAATATATGAATTTGACACATTAGTAGATTTGGAAGAAAGAATAAAAGATTTATGTGAAAATTTAAATTTCAACAAAGTTAATATAAATTATGGGGAAGGTGATAATACAATTAAAGATGTTCAGAATATAATCTCCAGGAATTATTTTATGGAAGAAAATTATAAGATGAACTTAATATTTCCATTAAAAGTCACTTGGTAAGAAAATATCTACGATATATTTTAACTGCAGAATTATAGTAGCTAACTTTGATAAGCTCAATTTATTTTTCAAACCATCCTCGCGCAAATAATCACATAATCGACCTATGATGTGAAATATGTACATAATGTGATTATCTAATTCTGAAATAAGTAGATAATTCACTCATACCCGTTATTTCGTTTTATGTCGCGGGCCATAGTGAAACACATGTAAAAGAGTGTACATCTTTAAAGTCGTGAGTTGGCTTATTTGTGTCAATGTCCGCACATAACCTGCTTAGTATTCCATATTATGAGTCGATAATGGGACTAAAACTCTTATTTTCGGCACATTATCGACTCAAAGTGAGGTAATTCTAAGTAGATTATCTACCTAAAATAATTATATTATTAGCAGGTAATGTGCTGCTTTCCGGGAGAACAGGCAGGTGATGGTGTTGGAATATATGTTCAAAATACCTTGATCACATTCCGAAAACTTCTGTTACTGATGATAAAAGTATATCTGAAACTTGGCTCCTTGAGATAGAAAAATATTGTTTTTGGTTGTAGTTTTAGACCCCCTGGTTGTGATTGATATGAAATACTATATCAGTCATAAATAAGTTTTATCAAGCCAGGTTACAAATACAAATATATATTTCTTGGGGGATTGTAATATTAATATTTAGAAATCTGATGAACATATGATGACAGGAAATGTTCTAAAAACCATTTAAAGCTTGTGATTTTTCCCCACTCATTTTGAGACCAACTAGAATTACAAAGAATACTTTCTCATTGGTAGATAACAATTTGTCCAAATTGAGTGGAAAGAAAACATAACAGTGGTATAGTGATAATTACATTCGTGATCATGTACCAGTATTTGTTCTTACACATATAGGCAATACCAATTTTATAACAGGTTCTGGGAATAATTACGAAGAGGGCATTAAGATTTTCTAACAAAACGATTACTCGAACAATGGATTAAAGTTCGGTACAGATGATACTAACGAAACTTTTGATAATTTTAATTCAACTTTGCTATCTCATCTTGACAACACATGTCCACTGAAGAAACATACAATTAGAAAAGAAAAAAATGTATGAAAACCATGGATGACTAAAATATTTAATAAATGCCTGTAAGAAGAAAATGTACTGTGTACGAAGTTTATGTTAATAGAACGGATGTCACTGAAATTTAGATATACAAAAATATCTATAAAAAAAAAAAAACTTACCTCCGTTATTGGATTTGTAAAGAAAAAGTATTATTCTGATTTACTAAATGAAAGGAAAAGTGATGCTTATTATATATGGAAAATACTGAATGAATTATTAATGAGGAAGAAGCAACGAACATGTCCCGAGAAGATGATAAATGGAAAACTTACCACAAATGAATACGATATTGTAAATGGTTTTAGTAAATGTTTCCACTGAAGTGGGACCTACATTGGCTAACCAAATATCAGATAGCTATTTGAATATCAGCGATTTCGTGACTAGCACATTACAAAAACTTAAATTCACACCAGCAACATAAGTGATTCGACTTGTAACCAATTTACTAATAAAACATCAGAGGACTGTTATGGCATCAGCATGAAATTAATTAAGAAAGTTATCAACTTCATATCATTCCCGTGAACATTTATATATCTTTTAATAAAGGTGCTTTTTTCCAGATTTATTGAAATTTGCGAGTCCTTCCTATTCATTATAGGCCGATATATATCCTTACTTCCCCAACTATCAAAAGTCGTGAAAATCTCCACAATAAACCACTTATGGGGCATTTGGAAAACAAATGGAATATTGACCGAATCTCATCATGGATTCAGTAAAGGGAGGTCTTCCAGATGCTTTGGTGGATGTTGTGGAGAAATTAACATCGTCTTTAGATAAAAATAATTATTTAGCGGGACTGTTCATTGACAGGAAAAAAGAATTGGATAGCAGATACAATTGACCATTACATATTACTACACAAGTCAGACATGTATGGAACAAAAGGGATAGCATATAATTGGCTGTATAGTTATCAACCAAATCGTAGTCAATATGTATCGAGCAAAAATTATATTTCTGGTTATACGTTTGTAACGCGTGGCATACCACAAGGATTTACACTGGGACCTATTTTGTTGATCATATATATTAATGATCTTCCTAATACAGTTCCACTGTTAAAACGATAATTTATGCTGATAACAAATCTCTTTTACACTGGCCCCATTTACAAAAGGTAGTGGAAGAAATGAAAACTGAAATCAGTGAACTTAATGAATGTTGTTTAATTTGCTCAAGCCTAAAACAAAATATATGCTTTTAATGGGAAATGCAAGAAATTTAAATAACAAAAAATTGTGAACTATAACTCGTGTTTTAAAGATACGGGCGGCGTTGGCGGTGGATATGCTGCTAAAATATTCAGCTCTATAAAAAAGCGCCATAAACAGAAAGAATAGTAAAATATAGACAGACTTTGTTCTTATACCAATCAGAAATATGGCATAAACAGTATGTTATTGTCAAATGTTTTTCCTTTGCTATGTAAACAAAGGCAAAAAACGTTACAGAGCCTGGCTTTTGTTTAGATCCGGATATGGTAAACATAAAGAGCGTTACTTGTTACTGTTTACCTGATATGGATATACTAAAGAGCGTTTATATCATTTGTGTGTGATTAACCAATAGAATTTCGCTGCGTTATGTAAACAGAAGCAAAACGTCTGTAACACGAGCAGGTTCTTGTTTATGTACAACATCGTACGTCTTAACGACCATATACAATTTGCGCGCTGGTTATGTTTGGCATATGAACAAAACTATATATATTTTGATATTCCTTCTGTTGATGGCGATTTAAACAAATATGAATATTTCTGCAACGAACGCCGCCCGTGCCTTTAATATGTGAAAAACGAACTATAATCAATTTGTTTTTGTTGACCATTGTTGGAAAATATTAAGTAGGTTATTGTTGATAATATATTAGATGAATAAATTATTTGAACATGATTATTGCTTAGAAATAAGAGGGGATTGTGTTAATTTTTCTTTATAATCTTATCATCAAATGGATTTAAGAAATAAGAATTGGTTTAAAATTAATTTTAAATGTTAATGATTTAAATTAAGAATTTAATTTGTTCATAGTTACTGGGTATTAATCTTTACTTATGCGTCTTCCTAGATACTTTTTAAAATTCAGAACATCACCTCTCTACAGTGACGTATGTGATACAGTAACGGTCAGTGCACGAAATGAGTATTGTTGTGTATTTAGTAATAATGTCTGCAGTCGGGACAATGATTTATTATTGCCGACTGAGAATTGTGTTAATGTTATACCGTCAAAGTATATGGCTATGAATTACCCACGTCTGTTCGACGGAAGGTGTGATATCGGTAAATGTGCGAGCATGAATTATTATGCCACTACCTTGGGTGATTTTTGCACTGAGCAATACTCAGTACTAACTGTCCAGCACAGCAATGACTATACTATGCCTATTTATGATACCAGGTCGAAACATTTTATGAAGGTAATCAGTCCTCAATGGGCTGTAGTTCAGACTGTTTTGTTTTAGATAAAAGCCTCGTCATGCATGACATGCATAGCACGACATGTCCCATTTTTAACGCGAGTGACACATACAATCATGGCAAAGTGGATGATAGATGCGCAACCGATTGTCAGTTAATCGCATGTCATAATCTTGTCAGTGAAAATGGAGTTACCTCCACTAGTATGTTAAACGGAAATCCTCTGTTGAGTGTTTTAACATTAAACGTGTGCGGATTAGAAAAGAGACTTCAATATAAAGAATTTGTCGATTTGATATCCAATTATGACATTCTGTGTTTCTCTGAAACAAAGGCGTTCTTTGAAGATAGCATATCCATTCCAGGGTTTGAGATCTGTATTAAAAAAGGGAAACAAATTGGAAGCGGAACCCGATCGGGTGGGATTTTGATAGCGGCCAAAGCTGGAATACATAAATACATTGTGCCCCACGCAACTGAGAGTAATAACGTGGCCTGGATCCGGGTAGACACGAAATGTAAAAATCAGGAAGGACTCCTAATAGGCGCCGTATATATACCCCCTACCGGAACACGTTATTGCAACGACGACTGGGTTTTGGATATCGAACGCGATGTACGTAAATTGAGGAGGGAAAGCGAACTGTTACTTTTGACTGGGGATTTTAACGCCAGAATCAACAATGTGAATGATCTCAGCCCCGACCATGACCCGGGTGATTTACGTCATATATTTGAAAATAATAACATATGTGATAATATGAATTCTATTATAACATGTATGAATGAAAATTATGTTATGGGTGATAATTCTTATATTAGTAAGACGTTGCAGGTTCCCAATAGAGTATCGCAGGACAAAGGTAAGGTGAGTGCCTATGGATACAAACTAATAGCAATGTGTAAATCCATGAACTTAATTACTATGAACGGAAGATGTGGTGAAGACAGAAATGTGGGGAAGTTTACTTCCTCAGACCGTACAGTGATAGACTACGCGTTGGGAACTAAGCGTCTCTTCAGTATGGTAGAAAACTTTCGAGTCGATGACCACTGTCCCCTATTCTCCGATATACATGGTGCGTTACATATGGTTTTGAATTTAAAGACACCAATAGTGTCTCGAGAAAGCGATGCTGATGACATACCCATATCGGCACACATTGATGCCAGAATAAAACGGTGGGACCCACAGAAGGGGACATATTTCTCTAGCAATATTGACCGCAATATGATTAATGATATTTTGTGTGTGTTCGACACTTTAGAGAGTGACGCCAATGTCACCCAGTCAGATGTCGACGAACTTTGTGGACATGTAGTACGTTCATTGAAGTCAGAGGCCAATCGCACACTGGGGACCTATCGGCCGAAATTTAATAAGCGGGAAAAGGTGCACCAGAACAAATCTTGGTTCGATAATGAATGTCGAGAAGCAAGAAATTACTTCAATGGTATCAAGCATCAATACGATTTGAACAAATTTGATTATAACAAGGCAATTTTGAAAGACGCCAGTGTAAAATACAGACAAGTGATGGATAAAAAAATCAAACAATCACGTGAGTCTGAAATAGCCGAGCTCAGGGAACTATGTAAGAATTCGGGGAAGTCTTTCTGGGACAAACTCGACTCAATGTGCGCTGATAAGCAGCCCAAAAAGAGGAAAACAAAAATAAATATTGAAACCTTTGGAGAATATTTTAAGACGCTAAATGATAAAATAGACGACTCTGATATGTGTGACATTATAGATATGGAGTTCGACGAGAACGACGAGTCATATCTAAATAACCCCATATCCGAGGAAGAAATTTATAGTGCCATAGGGAAGCTGAAAAATTGCAAGGCCGGAGGTACTGATCAAATAATTAACGAATATATTAAGGCTTCAGTAAATGAGATGATGCCCATATACGTTCGTCTTTTCAACCTGATCCTAAATAGTGGATTATTTCCCCATGATTGGGCAGTTGGTCTAATACAGCCCATTTATAAGGGGTCGGGTGATCCAAATATGACTCTTACCGAGGTATCACACTTTTGAGCTGTTTGGCAAAACTGTTTACCTCCGTTTTAAATAACCGATTGACCTCATTTGCAGAAGATATTGATTTAATTAGTAAGTCACAAACCGGATTTCGCAAAAGCCACTCCACTGTTGATAATATATTTATACTACATGCATTGATAAATATATATCTTCAGAGCGGACGGAAACTATACTGTACGTTTATTGATTTCCGCAAAGCTTTTGATACTGTTTGGAGAGATGCGCTATGGCTCAAATTGCTGAGATCAGATATACACGGTAAGATTTTGCGGGTAATAAGAAGCATGTATACGAATATTAAATTATGCGTGAAAAATTGTAACTCACAGTCAGACTTTTTCGTGAGCAAGGTAGGTTTATTTCAAGGTGAAACAATGTCACCTTTCTTATTTTCACTATTCGTGAACGATTTACAGTGCTTTTTGAATGATTGTGTTATAGAAAATCTGAATTTTATAAACGAAAAATATTTTGAGCATTTAGGATGTTACATCGATATACTGTGCCTATTATATGCGGATGACAGTCATTTTATCAGATTCAGAGGATAATATGAATCGCGCACTTTTAGCCTTCGCAGATTACGCTGAAGCTTGGAAACTTGAAGTGAACATTAATAAGACCAAAACAATCATCTTCGCGAAAAAGTTACCAAGAAATTTTCCTATGTTCACATACAGAGGGCAGGAAATACAAATTGTAAAAGAATTAAAATACCTTGGGATTCAATTTTTTTACAATGGGAGATTTTGTCAGTCTATAAAGAGTACCACAAATACTGCGACAAAGGCAATGTATGGTTTATTGAACAAAATTCGCAAACTCAAGTTACCTATCGATATTTCGCTGAAACTATTTGATTGTATGATTCTGCCAATTATACTATACGGAAGTGAGGTCTGGTGTTTCGAAAGAATACAGGCCCTAGAGACGCTCCACCTTAAGTTTTGTAAAATAATAACTTCAATGAAATCGAGTACACCTAATTATATGGTATATGCAGAACTTGGAAGGCATCCGATATTAATAGAAATAAAATATAGAGCACTATCGTATTGGTCAAAGCTAGTGAGTCACGATGGGTCAGAACTAGCAAAGAACATATTTCTTTTATTGAGGTATGTACATGAAGACGATATCTTATTGCAAGACAAGATCAAATGGATTAGATTTGTGGAAGGGATCCTTCACGAAGTAAACATGGACCACAATTGGTCAAGTCAGTCATCGCTAAGCAAAACAGCGTTAAGATACATAAAAAGTAAACTGATTGAAAATTATGAACGTAATCTTTTCGACAGTCTGAAGTCGTCCTCATCTACCAGAGCTATATTCTACAGCAAGATAAAGAACTCGATTAAAATGAATCGATATCTAGTATATTTGCCAGCCCATTTATCTAACTTCTTACTGAAAATACGAACATCAAACCATAAATTGCCAGTTGAAAAAAATAGATGGACGAAAGGTAATAATGATTTAAACTGTGTTTTGTGCAGCAATAGCCCATGTGATGAGTACCATTTTATGATCATATGCCAAGAGCTTAAAAACTTACGCGAATTATATATTCCAAAATATTACTGGGATAATCCGAACCGCAATAAATTCCATGGACTACTTTCTCTTGAAAACATGAGCGTTCTGAAAAGACTGAGCATATTTATTAAATTGGCATTGAAAAAGATTTCTTAATATACTATTAGATATACAGATGAATTATATATATATATATATATATATATATGTATGTGTGTATGTGTATATGTATGTGTATGCATGTATACAATCTGTATATATATATGTATGTATATGTATGTATGTATATATATATGTATATATATAATATGAGACACATCCATAAATTGCATAATTAATTAATTATGAATCGTATGTATACGTGCTGTGTATAGTCATTATATTATGGTGAATTTGTTACGGAAGTATGATATGATAATTGTTAACGTATAAATTGTTTGTATAAATTGTTTGTTTGTATATATGTATATATGTTTGGCTATGTTCCAACTTAAATGTTGGCTTTGCAAATAAACAATCAACCAATACATACAATTATAAAAGTATACAACATCAAGATGCACGTGCAAATTGTAATCATGTTAAAGTGTTTTATCTCATATTTCAGACTGTGCAGCTCCAGTCAGGTAGGAAGGAACAACTTATTGTGGATTAATCACACACGACAAACCTTCGAAGGAACACAGTTTATTCAATTCGAACACGCGCTTAACCAACAACAACCAAGACAAGACAAAACCTAGTCTCACAAAACGGAGACAATTGCCAATCGCTCCCACTCAAACAGAGTCAATCACATCACTAATACTCTATAACGTTCGTCATTCATTCTTTGTTATTTTACTTAATTGTATAATGTTCCGGTATATTGAATAAATAATTGAAATTGAATACAGGTCAATAAAACTCGCAATACCGATCTGCATGCTTTATACGGAGACTACGCGGATTCCCACTATTGAAAATCCCCGAAGATTGGCGAGCAGATTCGAGTATCATCGGGGATCTTGCTACGTGAAAGTTGTTTGCTGTTGTTATTGTTGTTGTGTGTGCGTGTGATTTATTATACTATAAAATTGTTTTTCAATCTATTATGCCGTTCTAGTACATATACAATGTCGGCGAATTAACGGAATTTTACTATTGTACAGTTGAAACCGAAACAAATCAATAACAAACGTTGCGAAATTGACTTAAAATAAGCTGAAATAATCGCATAGAATAAATCAGATTAAAAAAAAAACAAGTGCTGATAAAAGAAATGTGTTCGGAGCGCTAAGTAGAATACACCCATATGTCAAACAGAATCATGCCGAATGCCACTTGGGGGATCTTCAATAGTGGGGATCAGGTAAATTGCCTTCATACATACTTTTGAGAAAAAAACTTACACGTCAAAGCAATTTTCCAGTTTGTTTTAAATTTGTTTGCACAGTAGCGAGATAAACGCTCTTTATTCATACCATATTAGGAATAGTCTAGCAATATACGCTCTTTATTGTTTCATGCCGTGAACCGACTTTTCTATATTATGACTGTAGTCCATTTCACGGTGATATATATATCCGGTAGACGTATTTCACGCATTTATCGTCCATTTTTAACCCTTTACCCAACAGAACGACACTGTGCCAATGCATTCTCTTATATATGCGAGTCGACCATAGGTCGCCTCGCATATATAAGAGAATGCATTGGCTTAGCACATTAAAAGTTATAAAATTGTTAAAGAATGTAAGAAAAAATGGTAAAAAGTGTTAAAAAAAGATTTTTTTTAGGCCAATGCATTCTCTTATATATGCGAGGCGACCTATGGTCGACTCGCATATATAAGAGAATGCATTGGCACAGGGCATAACTGTAACTACCACAATGTGGTCAAGGAGCCGGTTCCAATGATATCCATATTTGTATGGTTCTATTGAGACAGACCGAAGATATTTTAGGCTGTTGAAGCTTTATTTGGCCGGTTTTGGCCGTTTTGTTGGGTAAAGGGTTAAGAGGTAGGTAAAGTGGAAACATTTGAATGGGGAGGGGAATTCAGTGTAAATTTTTGAGAAAAGATTGATCAAACCTTACACAGCGCTGGTGACCATATCATACCTTTTTTTGAAAGTTAGAAGACTTATCTAGTGACAAGGCGAAAAGGAATTTTGATTTTCATCCCAGGATGGATATTATTGGACATTGTTAAAAAGTAGGTCACCATTGTTTATCATTGTTTATAATATCTCCATCAAATGTCACAAAACAAAACATAAAATGAAAAATCTGCGTTGCGTTGTCACTATAGATATATGCTCAAACATTCCAACAAGACATGAAGTATTATTCTACGGTTTGTAAATATTGAGTACTAGCAGGGTTACCCGGCGTTGCCCAGGTTAATGTATGCTGTGGATATTTGTTGGGAATAGAGAATGCTCTTGCTTAAAGTGTTATACGTTTTCTCATAAATGATATATCCAAATAGCATCACAAAACATGATTATTACAGTCATGGAATATAAGTAGTGGCTAACCTTGTCAATTGTCATTCTGTTTATCGCGATTAATCCGTTCCACCAATTATGAAGTATTTATTTATTTACAACTGCGTATACATTAGACGTTATAATATGATACATGAACATCATAAACACATTAGTTCGATAAAAGATGATAATTGGGTTTTACATATTGAGATGTATCAATCAATCTAGTGGGTTGGACTAAGATCTCGAGGACACCTGTCTATCATATCTCCATGAAGATACAGATGTTTCAAAGAAATTTCCAGGTGCTCCTCTGTTCATGGTGCTATATATGAGGGTGACGACCCCCCTCCCCCTGGCACCCGGCATCCGGCTTAAAATGGACCCCGGCATCCGGAATACGCCATAACAGAGAGGCCGCATCCGGAATACTATTTGATTAAATTTATTGAAAACAGACTCGGGAACGAAGTGAACGTTGGCATGAGGTATTGGAATTAGTCTCCGTATTGACTAGTATTGATTTGATTTAGCAGCTTTACGGAAAGATTAAACTTTTTACTAAATGTATGATCTCATATCATACATATATATATACGCCCTGTCTAACTTACTCGCGGCCATATTGGATCCACCAGGTCTGGTTCTGTGGTTTTAGTGCTACAGTTCAATGTTTTGGAGTAGCATTTCCATATATGACATAAATGGAAGTCATGAACTTATTCAAAAGCTCCATATATGGAAATGCTACTCCAGAACTTTGATCTGTAGCAATAAAACAATCGGGACTGCATGGAAGAATCTCTGATACAATGGAACCGGACCTGCATGCATGGTGGATCTAATATGGCCGCGAGTTAATGACATGATAGGGCGTATTGGGTGGGGTGAAAGGCATCGACCATGTTCCAAATGACAGGAGTGGAATAATATACTGAATGAGGAGAAGTTGAAGTGGCATACGTGCGGAAACCACCTATATAGCCAATCTTGGGTGACCGTTCATGGTCGTACACGGTAGTATTGAACACCAGGGACACGCAAATAGAAAACTAATATATTTAATATTTCAAATTAAAGGTACTCAATCAGAGTGTCTCCATATCATCACATTCCAACAAAAACAACAACATGTTTAAAACTTTTGAAATGCCGCTTCAGTTATCATAATCTAATAATTGCCCAAATATAACGAAAAGCCCAATCAACTATAGTATAACATTCCACAAAACCCTGCAAAACCTGTTATTTATCAACATTTTGTTCAACGAAATTTTGCCGGTTTGTCAAATATCTAACACAAAAAGCCACTTGATTTTAGAGTTATCCATCTTTACCCGCAATTTGGTCAATGAAATTCCTCTCGTTGACTGTCTATTGGGCCACCTAAAATAATAGATTTCAAACATCGATATTTGATCACTCTGAGCTGTGATGGATGGGTTCCTCGACTCGAATCAAATATGTTTTATCCCCCCCCCCGAAGCCAAGGAAATAGTAATTTGCGAGCGTTTATTGGGATTGAGTACCTTTAACAAACGTATAGCATTATACATGTGCAGTATAGTATAATAAATCTAACAATGTTATGATTTCACATAACTCTAGGAGTTAAGATTATAATAATTCATGTTTACAAACACCTCATCATGTCACACCACACACTCGCAATATCATGCAATTTGATCAGTGATTAATTATTGAAGCATTTGTGAGGCACGGGCACTCATGGTCCCGCCCAATTATATTTTGTAGCATATTATTTCATATCTGTGAACTTGTAAATATTTGGCACTTGTCGCCTCCCTGCATTCCATGTTGATACAGTACATATGTCCATGCCACTCTTTCTCCGTCTCCGCCTGTAAAAAATCTTCCATTTGGATACTCGGGATCTTTTGCAAGCCTCTTCAGTGCAACTTTGAACCTGTAGTTCGAGACTCCGAGTGTCTTAACCCATTCGCCATAATTCGCCAAGGCCATGGCATATTCTTTTGTCAACACCGCCCTGATTGTACTTAGATTGTCTTCTCCGTTGAAGTTTAGTCCAAAACTGCGAGTTTCATACTTTTTAATGGTGTTATTAAATTGAAGTCGCATGCAGGCTTCTAAATACATTTTTCAAAATTTAATAAAAATTAGTTACATATTCAAAATTATTGCCAAGCAGACATCAGATGGGCGACAATTCTATCGGATAATATAACAAACCGATATCGCAGATCAGCATTGCGATTTATTTTAACAGTAGGTACTAAATATTAATTATCACTATTTAGATATGTCAGATGTGATAACTAGACGTATACTTAGCTAAATTGTGGGAAATAGAGTGTCCGAGCAAAGAAATATAAATTAGCGGACGTAATTTCGTTGTGTTTTTGCTGTTTAACGTCAAGAAAAATTATCAATGGACGCATCCGGCATCCGATATATGTGCCCGACGGCATCTGGCGTACGGTGGTCTGGCATCCGGAATACGCCATAACAGACCCCGCATCCGGCGTACGAAAAGGGGGGTCGTCACCCTCATATATTGGCTAAATATTCTTAGTTTAAACGAAATGTTACTGCGTACATATATCAGCTACATGTGCCAGGCACAGAGCGAGATTTTGAGTTGTTTATGTCAGTCGATGAGTCTGTTCTAAAACCCTTGTCAGATGTCAGTATTGGTAGGATCCTGAAAAGTCTTGTGCTACTAACTGCATTTTCTTGTATATCAGAAGAAACTATATTTGACTGCACACTGTGACCACTATTTTTGAACAGGCCTTCCATATCTCTTGACAAATTGTAACTTTTTGTGGAAACTGTATTGAATGGAACAGACTAAATTTTGTTATTATATATATGCAATCCTCTGACGGTTCGAGGTCTCTCAGTTTGCACGAATATATGTATCTCTTTAATAGAATGATAAATATACGTTTAATGCTTCTTCTAGTTATCTCTTTTTGCTAGCTCATTGTGTGAATGCCTTGATTGCCATTCCCATATATATATGACTGTTATGAAGATATAATTGTTCAAGTGACATATGTGGGTCACCATAATTATGTCGGGATTGTGAAATGTGAACGCCCAACTACTTAAAATGATATGGAGATGGCCTGGTGACTGTGTATAACTTATATGTGGATATCGGCGAATAGCAATCTTATCAATGATAGTGCATATCCGGTTGCCATCCGTGACGCAAACGACACCAAATGTGATTTAATTCATGGTATATCATTAGAGAAAAACGTGTATGAATTTGGTGGAATTTGGTTTATTAAATCAATTGTTGACGCAACGCTGACTCGAACAACGCCATATTGCGAAGTAGTATAGTCGGAGAAGGCGAAAAACATGGTGAACCTAGAAGAAATTGGTAGAGAAGTGATTTGTATGTCATTGGACGCGGGAATATCTCCCGAATAATATATCCAAAATCCGCTAAAATCCGCTTTGAGCAATTTTTTCTACATCACTTTAAAATAGGGGTCCCCTTTCAAATATGTGTGCTGATTTTCTAATGAGTTATTTATTGGCAAACATTGGGTACCAAGATAACATTGATATATTATTGTAACTGTGATATGTATTACATCCAGTATATATTTAACGTTGTAAATAAGTCAATATTGGCCACAGTTTCCGCGAAATTTTAATTTTTTTAACGAGAATATCATTCAGTTTCGCAAAAATGTGTCGCGTTTTCAAAAATATATCCGAGTATATGGTACATTTTTTGGAGATTTGTCAATCTAATGTGTCGCAAATGATCTTAAAATGTGCACAAGCATGTCCTGAATACGTCAATATAAAACGTGGATAATTTAATTAAACATAGAGTACAAATATCTGAAAAATATTAACCCTACCCCCAAAACATGACATTTTAGGTAAAATATTGGAAAAAATAAAATACTTAAAATTATAACACTACCTATTTATTGATTAACTGTGGGGTATTTGTAATACTTCTAAATCATTTTGGTAGCATGTTTATAGAAAAGTAGTGGTTATTTTATGAATATAACAGAGAACACCCGTATAGTATATGTAAATTGACCCAATAAAAGGCGAGCAATTGTTAACTCAGCTGCTGAACTTGATATAAATATTTTCAGAACCGAGTTTGGGGCAGGTTTGTGGTGGATATCTCATGATATTCCAAAATCCACCTAAATCCGACTGGGAAATAATGAACCTGAGAACTGTGCAGGGGGGGGGGGGGGGGGCTCACATTTAAACCATTTTGTTTTGATTCTCCCATGCAATCACACTGAATGGCTATTACACATGGAGTTAGTAAAGAGCGTCAAATATGATCTTCATGCGTCATAATGTATAGTGATGCTACACCAAACAATGTAGCATTGTGTACTGAACTATTCGTATCCAAATGCTCTTTGTTAATTGGTCAGGCATCCGCCACCCACAAAGCATCGACACATTTTGTCACTTGTATGCAACTCTCGCTCACATCGCAAAGCTACTTCGCAGCACTATAATCATATCGATACACGTGTATTAATATTTATATATTAAATTGTTTTGTCAAACTTCGTCTCCTGCTGAAACCTAACGGTGTCAACGAACGCTAGAGACAATTTGATTGTAATTCTCACTTGTTAAGCTATCTCGGCGAGAGTGTTGTAATTCATTGTTTTATTAGAATCACATTTTCTATCATTTGAGATTAATCATAGTTTATTTGAGTGTCATATTAATAGGTGTATTATTATATATATGTCTGAGGAATTGGCATCAGGGGACACTAGTCATTTATCGGCTGACTTATGTGTCATATGTAGTATTGGGTTTGATAAAGAGCAGTCAGTTGCTGTTTCGGAGAAAAGGCATATTAACCCTAATTAGTTTCGGCGTCGTGCTTTACTTAAATAGTCGCATTAGTGCAAGTCCTATTAGAAATGTGTTGCTACATAGAAAATGCAGACGTGATTTTACAGATTCTAAGAGAGGTTTGTGCAGTGCTAGTGGCAATGTTGAGATGTCATCGACAAAATCGAGTCAGATCTAGCCTGTTACCTTTCAATTACAAAGATGACTGCTTGATATGTGGACAACATGCCCATAAATTCTCTTAGAACACAAGTTCGAAGTGTCACCACACTTCCAGTGCGCGACAAGTTATTAGAGTGTTGCGCGAAAAGGGGGGAGTCGTTGATCTTTCTGTCCAAACAAAACATTATGGTTGTATTGATCTGGTTGCGGCTGAAGCTGTTTACCATGACAGTTGTCTCACTCGTTTCATGTTGAAAACAGATATCACAGTATCAACGGATCGAAAGCCACAGTCCGGTCGGAAAACAGACTATGAAATGCAGCAATGGTTTCAAATGGTCTGTGAGTGGATTGAGTCAGAATCTGGTGACGAATTATACACTCTCTATGAACTTCATAGTAAGATGGTAGAATTATCTGGTGTGTCCGAAGTATATTCCATAAAATGGCTAAAGGAGAAGTTACTTGACCACTATCGGGCCTACCTAGTTTTTGCTGAAGTGGATGGTCGAAGCAACGTTATTTGTTTCAGAAATATGGCCAATTTCATAATCAATGATAAGTGGTACGCCGAGAAAAACATGACATTGAGGAAGAAGCCGAGAGGATAGTAATGGCAGCTGCCAATATTACCAGAGCTCAATTGAGTGAGATGGAGTACAGTGTACGTGGATGACATTTCTGATGTTGAGCGAGGTAATCGTTTGATCACAGCCCACCTGCTAACTCTGTTGAAAGTTCTGGTTCCTTTAGACTTGAAGCAAATTAGTATTGGCCAGTCTATTATTCAAGCAGCACGACCACGATCAGTGGTATCACCGATTTTATTCGGCCTTGGTGTCGACCTGGACCATATATTTGGGTCCAAATGGCTTGTAACGGAACTATCGCGATTAGGCTTCTCGAATAATTACGCTGAAGTTGAGTTGTACAAGCAGTCAATAATCCAGGCCGAAGATGACGACAGTGTTCTTGCTTCATATTTCTCAGGGGCGTTCACGCAGTGGGTTGCAGATAACGTGGACCATAATGTTGCAACACTAGATGGTCACGTGATATTTCATGCAATGTAAATAATTTCTACATGCGATGATTCCCCACTACAACCAAGACAACAGTTAGTCATAAGACAACCAAGATCCAAGGTTGATGCTATTGTGAAAGGCAAAGGAGTGCCTATTCACCAATACATGAGTTGTCCCAAAAAGTGACTTTCAATAGTCACATACAAGCCCCTGCTCCAGATCCAGTTCGTACATACATTGCCCCAGATATCAATTCAGATTTGCTCTTGCATGCAGGGCGGCTTTTCAGTAAGCGAGCAAACCTAGACCCAATTGGTCGGGTAATATGGAACATATATTCTACGAGTGCCAAAATGTAACAAGTTAACATCGGCTGTCGTCGAATAACCAGATATAGTACTGCCTGACATAACGGATACAGAATCAGCGGGGCGAAATTGTCAACGCTGTAGACAACGAAACTGGTCTTCTGTCTGACACTGACAACGTTTTGGAAACACTTGATCCACATGTTGGACAGATATCAAAACTGACAATCTCGGACACCAGATGGGAAAGAGGTAATTGTTGTGGCCGATGGCACTGATTTGTTAATCCTCCTCTTGTACCATTGGAATGAAGACATGGCAGATATATACTTCCTTTCAAATGCAGGGAAGACAGTCAAGGGTGGTGTAGCTATCTGGAAAATCCAAGATATTGTGCAGAAGGATGACCAACATTATTTTTCTTTATGCCTGGACTGGATGCGGCACAACATCAGAACATACGGGCAAGGTAAAACAAGCATGCTAAAGAAAATAGAGTCGCCCGATATACAACACATGGCGAGTGTCATAAGCAACATACAGCTGACGAAAAACTCGTTGGCGATGTTGGTGTGAAATTGTTCATGATTTATGCTGGCAAAATGGATGACACGCTGAATGGTTTGAGGAAATTCATGGAAATGATTTCCTTGGCCAGAGGATTATTGGATCCGCAGAAATTACCACCGACGGAATGGGCAGCATATTTCCATAGCATAAGAGTTCACATGCAGGTTATGATATGGAAATCTCTGTGGGACACACATGGTCCCAACAGTATGGGGGTGGAAAACCCAAGGGACATAATTAGTTCCAGTCACGACAGACCTAGAAGCTGCACCCGATTCATTGCTAAAATTTGTTCGTTGCAAGTGCAAGATAGTGAGTAGGAATTCTTGTGGGAATAACTCATGTTCATGTAGAAAAAGTGGACTCCAGTGTGCTATAGCCTGCGGTGACTGTCGTGGTGATGGCTGTAAAAATTCGGAGGAAATTCTCATTGCTGAAGGCGAGTCTGAGAGGTGAAAGTGGAACACAAATATGACAAAACATTACATTCTCTAAATTTTGGTCCCTATTATGACACCCATCTTGGATTATGAAGGTCACGTTGTAACACATTACGACAGTGTGTGTATGAACTGCTGTTCTGATTAGTAAAATACATCAGATATTATGCTATGAGTAGTTATACCAGGTTCAATGGTCGAGTTGATAATGTTTTGCCTTTTCCGACTATATACATTGTATATATTATAATATCGGGGTTTCTCTGTCATATTCACAACATAACCAACACTCTTCTATAAACATGTCCCTATAATGACTTTAAAGTATTACGCATACATCATAGTTAATCAATAAATAGTTAGTGTTATATTTTAAGTGTTTTTATATTTTCCATTTTTTTACCTGAAATTTTATTTTTTGGGGGTAGGGTTAATATTTTTCAGATATTCGTGCTCTATTATTAATTAAATTATACATATTTCATACTGTTGTATTGAGGACATGCATGTGCATATTATAATGCTATTTGCGATACATTCGATTATCAAATTTCCAAAAAATATGCAAATTACTCGGAGATATTTTTGAAAATGTGAATGATAATTTCGTAAAAAATATTAAAATAGGGCCGAAATTTTCATCAATATTGACTAATATATAAAGGGTAATATAGACTGGGGTAATACTAGTAACAATTATAGTTATCTGTCAATGTCATCTTGGTACCCACTGTTTTACAATTTATTGCGAATTTGAGAATCAACACAAAGGTGACAATATTTCAAAGTGATGTAGAAAAAATTGCTCAAAGCGGATTTTAGCGGATTTTGGATATGTTGTTCTGGATATGTTCCCGCGTTCAATGACATAAATATCGCTTCTCTACCAATTTCTTCTAGGTCCAACCCTTCTCCGGCTATACTAAAGGTGGTTATGTATTCGTTTGGTGGAAATCAGCGACAAAACTATTTCACCATATTTTTTAAATCCCCCCCCACCAACAACGTCATTTTAGAAAATTTTAACCCGCACCATTATCTTCCTTGTAAACAGTTACCCCTCTTAGAACGCCTTGGTGCCATCTCGATTGTACCGCGTGAAGTTATATATAGAACGCACACAGACAGACAAAAAGACAGACAGACAGAATGATTTTATGTCTTGTATCATTTGAGAAGAACGTGTCTGAATTTGATGGTAATTGGTACAAAAAATATTTTGTATCAGTTTTAGTGACCCTCCCGTCCCTATTTCGGACTCAAGCTGCACACACTAAGACTCATTAGAGATTAGAGATGCATACATATGAAATTGGTGAAAATTGGCGAGTATACAAATTCGTATCAAACTTAAGGTCCCCATATCTCTCACCCATAGGGCACCAATTTGGTGTATCTAAACCACACGATAAGATTCCTCGTATCACGGAGAATAATATGTATCAATCTGGTGGAAATCGGCACTAAACATATAGATATAATTTTGTGTGTCCCTCTCATCTCTATACACCCCTGACTCGAATGGCCCCACTTGTGACATCCTTAAACCACACGATTACACTCCTGATATCATGGAGATGATTGTTTATAAGTTTGGTGATAATTATGTTTATCAAATTTGGTGCCAATCCCTCACCTCTCACCCAAACAGCACCACTATGGTGTCTTTAAATCACGATTAGATTCCTCGTATCATGGATAAGAATGTGTATCAATTTGGTGGAAATTGGCGTAAAAAAATTGTGCATCAATTTTGGTGCCCCTGTCCCTTTCAATGCAACCCTGTCTCGAATGAGGCCACATTTGACAGATAAAAGCCACACCATTAGACTCATCATACCATGTGGATGATTTTGTATAAGTGTGGTGGCAATCGGCGACTTATTATCAAATTTAGTGCCCACCCCTCCCAATCTCTCATCCAAAAACAACAATTAGGCGTTGTTAAATCGCACAATTAGATTCCTTGTATCATGAAGAAGAATATATATCAATTTGGTGGAAATCGGCGTTAAAATTAGTTTTATCAATTTTGGTGCCCCTCTCCCCTTCCGTTCATCCCTGACACAAACGACGCCACTTTTGACATATTTAAACCACACCGTTGGATTCTTCATATCATGGGGATGATTATATGTAAGTTTCGTGGCAATCGGCGACAGAAAACAAATCTGCCCCCTTCCGGGCACCCCTGACGCGAACGGCGCGACTTTTGCCATATTTAAACCACGCCATTAGATTCCTCATATTATTGGGATGACTATATATAAGTTTGGTGGCAATCGGCAACAATTATTTTTTCTGCCCCTCCCCGTTTTCTGCCCCTGACAACAACGGCGTCACTTTAGAAAATTCTAACCCCGACCATTATCTTTCTCGTAAAAAGCTACTCCTAGTAGACCCCTTTGGCATCATCTAGATGGTCCCCTGTGAATTTCTATAGAACACAGACAGACAGACAGACATTCGCAAATATAGATATAGATTCTTGTCTTAATTGAAAATTAACTCTGAATTCCCCATTCAAATGTTTCCACTTCACCTCCTCCTTAATCCCCGGACACGAGCCGGATTATGACAAAGACGAACATCTAATACTCGATATAATATGGGTCCCAAACTGCCATATGGATATAATTTCACATGAAATTAATATTTCCGACGTTAAATTAAACTATTAATTGCTCGCTTCTTCGGTTACTTGCCGAGAATTATAGTCCGTGGGCCAATTCTCCTAAAGCCTCTAGTTTAGAAGTGGCTGCACCCCCCTCCAACAAAGGTTTTTATATATCAAATTAAAGGTAATTATATGATGCATCAATTTTGCTTGTTGCCCGCTTCAGAATGTGTCCCAAAGTAGATTTTTCAGGGAAGACAACTCCTACCCCTAAAATAAAATAAAAATTTCTTCGAGTACCAGTGTCAGCGTATAGAAAAATGACTGCGGTTATAAAGTGAACAAGACATCGTTTATATTAATTATAGATCACCATAAAACAACATGTGACACAACACTGGACCAATGTATAAGCTAGTTAGAAAAAAATGCGATAAATATTTTGAAATTGCGAAAAATTGCTTGGATTTTGAAAAATAGTGTCACATATAATTGGCAATAACTTGTGAAACAACACATGGTCTATTGACGGGCAACATGTCTAATAAATTGCCACAAAGACCTAGCAAAACAATTTGGATGATTGAATGCCAATTATATTTTTGTGAAAATGCGCTGTGGGCATAAACTTAACCCCACCCCCTAAAATATAATTTTCTTAGAAAAATGAATTGTATAGTTTACACTTAGAATGCCGCATGCAAAGAAGGCTTTAGGGGCATACAATGAAACAACGTAGAGAATGATGAAGGGGAATTATAAACAACCTTGTCCGAACGTGTTGTGTTCTAAGATGATTAAATTTTGATAAGGGTATGGAAAAATCACACGAAGATACTGGTCCAGAATTTATAAATTCAAAAAACCGCACATGATCACTTTTTGGTCAACTATTTCATATTTTTTCAATTTTTATTAAAATATTTGTGCAAAGCCGATTATATATATATATATATATATATATATATATATATATATATATTTCAACTGGTCACATATGGCTATCAAAGGCTGATGAGTGAGACGTTTACAGAGAGTTATTTTCTTATTGTGTGCGCATTTTGTGACACTAGACACAAATGACGATATATACAGCTTCGGACACTTCATATTTGATAATTGTTTTAAGATGGCGTCCAAAACGGCTACCAACATCTAAGATTTTCAAACTTACCGACACAAATTTAACTGGGTTCGTCATATGGGGATAAGGAATTGTTCATTAAGAAATGCATTCACTGGTGCTTCTCAACAAACTGAAGAACTCTAATATCTTGTCTCAACTCATGTATTGTGATGAGTAATTCATTGACGAAAATGCCCAATAACTGTGCTCGTCCTCAGGGTAGCCATTTAAGTGAAAATTGGCACTACTTCGGTTATTCCATGCAGCTATCCTCACATTTTATACACCAGTACATCCTGACATGTCGGCGGCCAAATAACAATTCGCATGAATCATTGTAGCCAATTGACGCTTCGGCAGATATCGGCATTATCCAATCAGATAACGACACATATTCACTGAGAGCCTAGCGTGATTTCCGGTAACACATCAATGTTTGTTTACTAGCGTAGCAACACTCAAAATCGGCGGATGTTTGTTCGGATTAAAGTTCATTAAACATCATTGTTTGTGTAATTAGCAAGACTATTAAATTTCATACTAAGTATCCGTGCATCACCTTATCATCCAATCAGAAAATGTTGTCATTTATTCCTGGGCTGGTGATTAATTTCGACGCCCGGCGAGGTATTTCGTTTGTTTTGTTAACAGTTCATAAGGATAATTTGTTCGATGTGCACCAGAATATTTCCAAGCTGAGTTGGGTTTTCATAAAATGGTGAAAACGTGTCGCCATGGGAGGTGTAACACTGACAATCGATACCCGGATATATGTATCGGAGTGAATTTTATTCCGCTTGCGAAGCCGAAAGTTGACATTGACAAACTATGTTATTCTAATTGAATAGTTATTGTGATCTTATATCTGACTGCTAGAAAATTTGAGTAGGCAGTTCATATGAGGTGTGTTCACAGTTCGTGAGCTGCAACTGATTATGGGATTACGTAATGATGTAATTATGTGCAAAATGGGGTCTCAGTCCCGGCCCAATAAAACCACGTTTAACCGGATCCATGTCATGCTAATCACCTTTGTTAATGAGTCTGCCAAATGACGAGAGTGTCACTTACACCATGGCTGCATTAGTAATGACGTGTGAAGTAATTGATTAATAATGTGTTGTCTCAATGACAGTTATACCTATAATCAACAAGGCTCATCACACTTGGCTTCTTTCTTTGTCGATCAGTTGGAAGTCTGGCCTTTGTTACACATAACTTGGTGATCACCACAGGCTCGATCTTGTCACCACGTGGAACAGACCACTGTTGAGGAACGGATGTACATGTCAGTTCTGATGGAATATATTTCAATCCATGTAGTTGCCATTGGTGTAAGGACAGAATAACACCCACCGCATGTGAACAACAACCACTGTTTCGGAAAAAAACAAAATCCTCAGATGACAAGCTTGTTGGGTAGGGCCGGGGGTTGTATGTATTTCACAAAGTAAATCCCTCAAATATAACATTTTGGAATTGGGGTGAGTAAAGGTAATATAAGGTGAGCGCGTTTTAAACGTTTTATAGATATAAATTACCAATACAGAATCAGTGTGTATCAGCAGCACTGGGCCCGATTAGGTTTATAGGGCGAATCGAAATGCGATTAGGTGACCCAAACAGACTTCTCTATATTTGTATTGTGTTCGTGTTTTTTATTTGATTTTAAAAAATAAATATTGTTTATACACCAACCAGACTTGAAGCTAATTTGTGTTGACAAACACAATAAATTTAGGTGGTGATAATAAATGTTGAATCTTACGTTTAAATCGTCATTTAGCTACATGCTGCGTGAATTACAACATGCTGCGTGAATTACAACTACAAACACTAGAAGGCCGAAGGTATGACCACCGACTCCAGTTGTTTGGCAAGGTAGTGGACGGGCTGGTCCCGGCTATCGACACCAAAGACCTGTTGAGACTAAACCAAAAAGTGGGTCGAAAAATCAAAGCTCGGAAGTTCGAGGGGTACGTATCAAAGAACTTTGTTTCTACGCAGGAGTGTAACAACTCAAAACCCTATGAACTAATCGACGCGCAGACTCCAGAATTCAAAAACTCATTCTTCCCTAAAACAATCAAGGACTGGAATACTCTGGAAGAAGACAGCATGCGATCCATCCAAATGACAATGGACGGAGAACCAGCTGAAAACAACAACAACACGTCCTAATCATCCCATCACACGCGCTTATACATCCGAACGGACCATGCGCGCATACCAATACAGATACAGATAGATACAAAATGCCGTTATGGTCAAATTAGTTTTGAAGAAATGTACGTTACAATGAAAAAATTCAAACGAGCAGCCTTGACGTCGCGCGTGATCGCTGATCGGGGAGGGGCGGCTTGACCAAAATCAGTAGCAACACAAATGTTCTGAGCGTCATAGCATACGAACATAACGCTAAAATGTATAAAAACATCAAAATCACTCGTTATGAATAATAAGCTCGGAATTTACGTATCGGATATATATTCCACATATTGATCGTATAGTTTCGGCAAATGTATGGTGGGTTGCACAGCACAAACTTGTATATTCACAAAAAATAATCCAGCATTAAAAACATATACTTATTGCACTCACCCAGCTTGACAAGAGCAGTGGCCATCGGAAATATTCGATGAATCAACCTCTAAATCAATCTGGAGTGGACTTTCATTTTTCCGCTGGTTTCGGTGACATTTTGCTCCAACAAACAGTTTATTTTCCAACTTATTTATTGACACGTTGTGGACATAACCTTCGCCATAGTATCTGAAACCTTGCTGACGGGATTTTAAAGATGTTCCCACCGAATTAAAAGATATTTTATCGAAATTGTCCGGCAAATCCGACAGCTCCTATGCGCGGCTTCACAGTTTCACTCATATTTACCATTTGTTTGTCTTACCGCAGCCAGCTCTAAGCTGTAGGCGAGGTTATCGGCCGCTGGCCGAAAGGTGAATTGCAAATCGCAGTAGTTCCATAACTGCATTTGGATAGGGATGAAGTGTCATCGATGCGTTGTTGATGTGTAGGACTTTCGGGCCCCTCACGCAGCGACCACCGATGGCCGTCATGGGAAAACCAATCCCATATAATCCCATGCACCCATATATCTCATGCACGGTAACTATGATTTCTATACCGGTACTTCTGTTGCGGGGTCATTTTAGCCAGACATTGAGGGAGACAAGCAGAACTATCATGGCTTGATTATGTATTAGCGGGGGGGGGGGGGTCGGGCAACGCTGGGCGATCCGATACACTGCATGTCAAAAGTAGTAATTTATAGGATTTTTAGGAAACATTTTGACTCTATTTGGCTGTTATGGTTCTGCCCAGCTTGTGGGTATATATTCTGGGTCAACTGAAATCATTTGGATTTGCTAACAATACGAAGATTATAATAGTAGTATGGGGTTGATCCATGCTACGAACCCGACGGCCATGAAAGCGACAATGAGAGTGGACTGGCCGATCATGATTACGCCTGAATCTTGCTACATCATTGTTATAGATTCGTTCTTATGCACGTGCATCTTGGTGCTGACCATTCCCGCTATGCTTCCAAGTGATAACATTATTTACATGACACTCAAACGGGCAATAGGTAAAGGGACATACTTAGGGACAACTCATATCGCCATGCCTAGTGTTGTTATCATGTGACCATAAACATGTATCTCGTGCATTATAGACGGACTATATATGGAGCCCAAGTTGCATAGGGTTATAAGGACATGGCATTCTAGAATGGGTATGAGTTATTGTGCCAAGTAGTTGCCTGATAGTTTGCACGAAAAACGTGTTACTTCAGACGTCTGCATTTGGTGTTATTGTTCTCGTTTTACAACAGAAGAAAAATTATCGCAATTCATCAACTTGAATACATGTCGACTTGTCACATAAAGCACATACAAATTATTGGCAGGATGTAAGTGGGTCATCATTGATATTAGTAGATTGTTGAAGTTGTTGCATAGTATTATACATTATACTTCTTTTTAAGAATAAGTCATTATGCTACCTTTTTCCTGCAACCCGAGAATACAATCCTGGAATTCATGCAAGGCTTCACATGTTCTGTGTCCATGACACGGTTCCAGACAATGCCACATATTTATCAGGTGGTGATAACAAAGACTCCTTGACATGCTTCTATTTGTTCGTGAATGGTCGAGTGCATAATCTATATGCTGTTTCAAACACTGAATTATGTCCGCCATTGGGTCAAATATCACGTGATACGGTCCGTGAATGGCGACGTTCGCTTAGAGTTAGTTGCTGATCTCTGGCTAGTATGTTACCACCACGAGGAGGCGGAAACAGGTGTGCTGTTACATGCAGACAATGCAGCACGCTTCGGTCGGAAGCAAGTTATTGTTTTTTTATTCCCCTGACGTACATGTCGAAATACTAGAATTTTATGTTTCTCGATGAATAGGAGCTAGGATGATTCTTCATACTGAAAACAAAAATAGGTCACGTGTTATTTCCGTGAACGACATATCGGACACTATTGTCCAAGAGATGTGTGAAACCTTGCCTCTAATTCACATGTTGACGGGCTACGACATTCACAAACACCTATAAAATGAAGCCGTTTGACTTAATAGTTAAAATTAGTAAAATGTGATGCGAATTTTGTACCAATTTGTGCAATCTATTAATGTTGACGATGACACTATATATCATACCAAGTTTGCATGTGGGTTATATTATAGTGAGCCATAATGTCGTCAATTCGACAAATTAACACACACGTTCGTATGTTGTATAACCGAACAATGGAACACATCTTCTGCCGCCAGCAGCCACAGACTCCTTTAGAAATTATATTAGCACATCTTCGTGCGAACTATATCAGTGATTGGCACATCACACTAACTCCCCAGCCTGGTGTACCATGTCCTGACAACCATGGATGGTCGCTCTTTGATTGAGTCCTACAAACAAGGTCGGATTATACTTCGTCCCGATCTACTGTGACTACTGAGCCGTGGCTGTAAAGATTCATATCAATCTAACAAATGAGCTTGTTTCACAGCAGACTAACCATGTAACGATGTATGTGAGAATGTCTACAATAACCGAAATAGTGTAAATTTTGACTACTAATATGATGAGCAGAGTGAGAGAACTCAACTTATAGAATAGGAAGTAGTAGCATGCCTTGAAAACTGTTTGGCAACACAATATTATATACTGCAAAAGTAATTTCTTTATTGACAAAAAAAATCATCTGTATAACAAATAATTTCGTTAGTATAAAATATTTCACCTGAACACATGTTTACATCAGAGATAGGCAACTTGAAATTGGAGGCCGGTAATTTGAGCATACAATTTCAATTTCTTCAGAAAAATTATATAATTTGATACTACTTATCTAAATTGACCCAAAAGGCACATGTTAGTGATGATTGTTTTAATATTTCTATACATTGACTTTTATCAAGTATTCCCCCAATAAATGAGTATATATAGTCCTTAAGACAACCAATTACTCATTATGTTAAATTAAATGAAACAATAGTATGGTTATTCGGCTTGTTTATGGTTACCAGTGAACTAATTACCATGATTAACAATTCTCTTGTCCACAGATAACGAACTCAGTCACGTTTGTGGCGGGAAGTGTGAGAAACTTCGATTTTGTTGGCCGTTTTGGATACCATCCTGAATAAGAAAATACTGTTCTGTATAACGTAAGTCTCACACATAAGCCTTTGTAGCCATATGTGTTCAGTTGAAAAAAAAAAAAAAAAAAAAAAAAAATATATATATATATATATATATATATAATCTTTCCATAAAAATTAAAGTAACAATTGAAAAATATACGAAATAGTTGCCAGAAAGGTCATCGCATGAGGTTTTATGAACTTACTAATTCTAGACCAGTGTTATCGCGAGGTTATACCATAGCCTATCAAAATTTAATCCCAATGTTGCAAGTTTTACATAAATTAGTAAAATTTCTCATTTTTCAAATAGTTTTTTCAAATTTTAATCTTAGATCACGTTCAGACACCGTTATTTATAATTCCCTTCATCACTCTCTATACTGTTGCAGTTTATGCTTCTAAAACCAACTTGGCATGCAGCATTCTAAGTGTAAACTACATAATTCGTTTTTTTTGCAAAAGTTATATTTTAGGGGGTGGGGTTAAGTTAACGCTCATATCACATTTTTACCGCAATACTCTTGGCATTCCATTACTAAAATCGTTTTGGTATGTCATTGGGGCAATTTTTTAGCCATGTTGCGGATCAATAGCCCATGCTGTTCACAAGTTATAGCCATTTATATGTGACAATGTTTTTCAAAATCCATGTAATTTTTCGCGATTTCAAAATATTTATCGCATTTTTTTCTTACTAGCTCATAAATTAGTCTAGTTTTGTATCTCGTGTAATTTTATGATAATTTCTTATTAATATAAACGACATATTGTGCAGTTTATAACTGCAATCTTTGTTTATGCTCTGACACTTGTACTCGAGAAAATCCTCATTTTATTTCAGGGGCAAGATATGTATTCCCTGAAAAATCTATTTTGGGGCCTTTTCTGAAACGGGCAACAAGTAAACTCTGATGTAATGCGCCATATGATTACCTTTAATTTGATATATAGAAACCTTTGTTGGAGGGGGGGGGGGTGCCCGGTGCAGGCAATTTGAAAAATATCCTGCTTGGCCCACGGACTATTATACAATACGCGATGTGGGCCTATACTTATATACGGATAATATATGCTGTTACGTCATTCGATTTCACTAATTTGACGAGTCTAAAAAATACCCGCTACCTATAGTATCCAGTGCCTATTATTATCGTTTTGCATAAAACCGGACATTTAACATATCCCGTATATTTGACAACACGTAAGCCAAAACGTGCTAAGCAATGTTTTCACCCATTAGCCGAATAGAAGTGAAAATTACTGGCAACCAAATATAAATCAAAGACCGCCAAAAACATTCGTACTAACACATACCGGTATATTGTGGTTTAAAATCAGAAGACATGATCGCTTGTGTTAGAACCGGGTAGCTATATAGATACATGAAATACATTTATATAGACGAACTATATGTAGGCATTTCCACTCAAAATGTCAAACTGGGTTAAATGCTGTGACATTAGTTTCTAATTGAAGAGCTCAGCAATATATAAGAGATCTTTTCACGGAATTGAAATTTTTCATTTCAGTCCAGGAATGCCACATCAATATCACGGTCGTCATGATAGATTTTGTTCTATTTGCCCAATATAAAGTTTTCTGTTCCACGAGCACCCAAATACCGGTCACAATGTCACTATGTCTTAATAGGTTTGACACCAATCAAATCATTGGATGAATTTAGTTTAGGTTTCTTTGATTGCGGCGTTGTGTGATTAATCTTCATCTGTTGGCGAAAGTGACTTTGGCAATTTACTAAGAACTTGACAGGCATCACGATGTACGATACCGCATTCCCGGAAACAAGACTTTGATATTGTTGGCCTGGCTGGGGTTGAGTTTTCCACACGAGTTGAACAATCGTGGCGGGCATGACCGTAACATCGGACCGGAGCAGTACATTGAGGTGACCGTCTCCGTGGAGGGAAATACGCCCCAAAAACGTCGATATAGTGACAGATCGTAGGCATGTTCAGCTTGTGACTCACACAAATCCATTCAACCGCTGTGCTGACAGCCTCAAACAGCTAAAATGACCGACTGCAACCCATTGGTAAGCATTTGTCATAATAAAAAACTTGCCGCCACTGGGACCCCAGCAAATGATGATCACACACCCGGACAGTGACCAATTAGAAAGCATTTTTTACGTCCAAGCAGAAGAGTACAGCCCATTTCCGACCCGTTTCACAAGCGGAATGACGTCCTGAATTGTGGCATAATGTACGATGCAAGCTTCCTGTGGGATGGTATCATTGACTGAGCGGCCTTCAGGGTGTGACAAGTGGTGGTTCATGACTTGAATCGGCGTGACTATTGGACTATGCCGGTGAGACGGAATCGGACACACCGGGTAGACCTGTGGTCTTTACGTCTGATGACCCCCCCCCCATCAAAATGTACCCTTAGCGACCGACCCCCTCCGTGAAAATTACCGTCGTTCGGGTTTGGCCTGCAACGGCCGCGCGCCCGCAGTGGAAGGAGTAATCTCCCGTTGGCCAGACCCTCGCACCCCGGATGTCAGTGAACATCTAATGACGGAATGGTTGGCGCCGCAACGAAAGCAGTTACGTACATGTCGGTACCGTGCAATTACCGCGACGGTGGAGCGCAAAGCAAAAACCGTTCGGAACTTTACTGGCGGGTCTACCGTTCGCACGACCGGGGCCGGATTGCTGCGTCTGAGCAGACACGTGTCCGGATCGGGCTAACGCACCGTTGGGCTGACCAAGGTGGTGGGATCGCAGAAACAATTGCGGATGAAATGAATCCCACTGAATGGTGGGGTCCGATTGTTTGGCCAATCGGAATTGCTTGTCATACCACAACCAGTGGGCACACTCCCTCTCCAATACTCAGAAGTTACACTGATACTGGTTAAGTGGCCGCGCGAGAAACGTGTCATTGGACACTACCACATCATGAAATAAAGTGAGCCGATACAGGGACAGTGGACTGCACTAGTTTCGACCAGACCGCGATGGCCGTTACAGACGGCGGTGTATCGTTACTGGGGGCCGTGGTGGACAAAGAAATAGCACTCCCTGCCAACGCTGGTACCAGACCTTCATAAAAAACGCCGACCTGACCTGACACGGTAAAAGACAACGTACCTGGTGCCAAGGTAGAGTCAGTCTGAGGATGTCCTACTGCCGACGAGGGACCCGCGGCACTCTGAACTGGAGATGAAGCCAACAAGTCCGGCCAGGCGTCCTGCAACTCCTGGGCCAGCCGCGCCTTCTCTGCTGCTGAATGCACAAGAGGGATGGAACGGAGAGGCCCTCTATCCGGGCCTGGTGGGACGCACTGCTCCGCTTCCCCGCCAATACTGGTCGATGCGGCCACTGACGCAGCCTCATCGGGCACGACCGCTGCACTCACACTACCCCGCGAAGATCGCACACCAACCGACGCAACTGACGTCGACCGAACCGACGTAGGACGCACAGCACTATTTTCGGCGATAGTTCCGTGTCATGGACTCATGGTCCCTTACAGGATACTGCACTGAAAATATAAATAATCTACACAAGGTGCTTCGAATATGTCAGTTATGCATGTATACTTTTCTGTTGGGGTTATCAATAGCTCAACCTATTTAGGCCTGCTTGGTATATGTGTACATGTCGCAACATGCGTGGGAGGATGGGTTTAAGTGGTAGATTTTAGTGTTTTGTATTTGTATACGTTCTCATTTGTAACGTGGCATACGTGTGTTGAAATGTGCGTCCATGGCTTGGGGTGGATATAGTATAAGCGCAAGCTTGCACGTTTGATAAATAACGTTCTATAATGTGGGGTATTTAAATATACATCTATATGATAAAAGAAACCTACATCTGGCAATAATACCTCAAAACAATTATATAGACTGTAAAATATATGGATTATCGCCAATATAGCATTGCTGTTCACATTGGCTGGGCTGTCCTACTGTCCGGAATCACCCCACTTGAGAATAGAGTGTTGACATAAATTAAATATCAGTATGACCTGGGGAGACAAACACATATTTCAAAGACCATTGAGTCTCCCCAAAAACAAAGAATACATACATAAAGGAATAACATCATATCAGACCTCCGTGTGAAGTATCGACGAATTACAAAAACGAGAAAATATCAATTAACTGTCTATTTTGGTCTTTGAATTGGCTTATCTTTTCGCGGTAAAACTTATTGATCGCGTCATATAAGCATCATCATTCGAGTTAAGAGTGATCTATTTATGAAAAAAACACGTGGTCCGCAATTGCGTGATCCATGTATTTGCGTACTGTCCCACTGTACTGAAATCACCCAACTGTCCTCAATCACCACATTTTGCGGTACAACAATTTGCATGTCATTATATTTAATACTAGCAGGTGGACCCGACTACGTCCGGGCTGTTTCCCCTCTGCTTTTCGGCGATTTGACCTTGAATTGTCCATTTTGAAGGTCAAGGTCAGGTGGGGTCACGATTTGACCCGTCCAAAACACTGCCCCGACAAAAGTACCCGTTGAAATCCATCCGGTTATACCCGATTTGACCTTGAATTGATAATTTTGAAGGTCAAGGTCAGGTCGGGGTCACGATTTGGTGAACCCGACTTCGTCCGGGCTGTTTCCCCTCTGCTTTTCGGCGAATTGCGCGATTTGACCTTGAATTGTCCATTTTGAAGGTCAAGGTGAGGTGGGGTCACGATTTGACCCGGACAAAAGTACCCGTCGAAATTCATCCGGTTTTACCCGATTTGACCTCGAATTGATCATTTTGAAGGTCGAGATCACGACTCTACCCGTCCAAAACACTCAGTGGACAAAAGTAACCCCACGTATCAGATTTCGTCGAAATCCCATAAAAATTCGCGATTTGACCTTGAATCGACCCGATTTGAAGGTCAAGGTCACGTCGCACGGGCAAACGAATAGGCTTACGACACTCCCCATACGAAAGTATCCCCATACACTAATTTTCATCGAAATCCCGTGATACTCGGGCGTTTGACCTTGAAATGACCAGATTTCAAGGTCACGTCGCACGGGCAAGTTAATAGGCCCATGCCAGTCCCCGGCCGAAAGTATCCCAACATACCAAGTTTCATCGAAATCGGCTCGGCCGTTTTCGAGTCCATCGCGAAAAGACACACAGACACAGACAGACGCTGATTTCCCAAAATATATAATAGATAACATCTCAATTGTGTCCACTATAAATTATGTTTGTTTGTTATCTTATCAAGTTCCACCTGTCGTCTGATTAACCAAAAATTCTCAAAGAAGCAGTCTCTACATTAAAGAATATATAGAAGGAATGATAAAAATATTCAATTTGCATCAAATTAGCATTAACTATCAAATTGAACCAATAATTTTCGCTACATTGATCAGACAGCGATATGAACAATCCACCAAGTCCGAGTACAATTTAACTAAATTAAACTGATGTAACTGAAGATAAATTGTAACATTGCACCCAACATTTTCTACAGACTGTCAGTGGTGATGTATTTGAAGATGTACCATCAGACTGATACAATAGTAATAGAACTTTTTTTTCTACAGCCACGTCTTCCATATTCAAGATGTCAGGCATCAGCTTCTAAACAATATAAATGTATGTTGACCAAATTTTGACTCCAGATTTTGTTCTTGAATTTGTTTGATCCGACTAATAATATTTTTTATTTTGGTATGCCTGTAACTTATGAACAATACCGATTGAAATTAATTATGAATTAATTAGCCGCGTCAGTTGAAACGTTATCAATATTGTGTGCATGCAGGCTCGTCAGATGGGTGAGCTTCAAAAGCTGTTCTGCGTCACAGGAATGTTTAAATCATGCAAGATATAAATCTTGATGAATTAGGCTCTCTTACAAGGCCGACTATTTCATACTCATTTGCTTAGCATGGTTAAAGACAATCAGTACCCCAGCGGATTAGTCAGCCTGATTCCAGGCATAATGGCACAGCCCCAAGTAGTTTGTACTCTATAACAGGGGCTGAGGTTGAAATCATTCAGTATTCATAACAATTGGCTAAATTGTTATTCATGTTAGAATGCTTTTTATTCATTTAAAATGATTACAATTCTGAAAGCGACCAAATAAAATCAACCTTTTTACTTCACCTCGAAAGCTTTTGTTTTAATTCTATCTGAACACAACATACAAACTCATTATGCAGGCTACCAGCACTTCGCGCAATTGGGAAAAAATAATGTAATATTATAATTATATTATATTGTAAAATAATATAAATCTCTATCGCACAAATATGACGATGATTCTTGTCACACCACCCATTAGTAACAACTAGACTACAAACTTACTGTGCTCCTAATTAAACAATATATATATCGGTCTAAGTTCAAACCAATCGTTTTGTCTGTTAATGTTTTCCTCAAAGAGTTTACATATAGATACAATTGCGAGAAATATACAGCACGATGTCAATCGAAACTTCCAGAATTCTCGAAAAACTGGTTCCTTATAGAAAAAGCTTTAAACAAACAGGCGACTTAATCACAAATCGACAAATTTTCCTGAATTTTTGTAACTGCTAATGATTATCACACAGTCCATTAAACAAATATTATGTACCACCCATCTCCACAACACCATCTATGTTGAGAGTTGAGTTAATCCGAAACATCCCACATATTAATAATAAATTAATAGAATACTATAAACATGCATATATTTATTTATTATATAATTTTATGCCACTGGTGACCGAATGTCGTGAGCCAAGAAAGTGCGTGCAGTAAGAAAGATATAATTATGTGTGAACGTGCGGAATGCTATACCTATATATAAATATAAATTTCATTAACCATTTTGTATATGACATTCTTTATTGTGACTAATTCTTCAATGAACATTTAAAACAAAAAGTACTTCATGTAGCCTAGCAAATGAAACAACGATAAACCATAATAAACCCAATATGGAAGACATGTGGCTGTAGAATAAACAAAACAGTTCCATTTCTATTGTGGCAGTCGTATGGTACATCTTCAAATACATCTTCGAATATTGACAACATATTATGTATTGGGTAATATAGACTGGTCACCATCTGTAGCAAATGTTGAGTGCAATGTTACAATTTATGTTCATTTACATCAGTTTAATTTAGTTAAATTGTACTTGGACTTGGAGGATTGTTCTGTTTATATCGTTGTCTAATCAACATAGCGAAACGTATTGTGTGGGCTAATTAATTGGTTCAATTTGATAGTTAATACTAATTTTATGCAAATTGAATATTTTTATCATTCCTTCTATATATTCTTTAATGTAGAGACTGTTACTTTGAGAAATTTTGGTTAATCAGACGACGGGTTGAACTTGATAAGATACAAATAAAATTCCTGCATTGGGTCTTATATTTCTCAATTTACTGTCAGATGATGAGAGTTGAATCAGCGTTTCAGCACCAGATCGGGTGAATGAATACAATTCACACGTTTGTGATATAGTAATAAATCACGTTAATACAAAGCAGTACCACTGACGTACTTAAATTCATAATTAGTTTTAGAAATTACACACAGGAATGATTTTTGACATGTTCGGGACTGATATAACTCATAAGTCAAACATACCGTAAACTGAAACCTACATATATTTGGTTGCAAATTGACTGATACCCAGAAGCATTAGACCATGGTTAATTAATTTTCTGTTTAGCGTCATGCAACCCCCGTATTTCCTTTTTGGCAAAACAACGCATTTATCTTTTCACTAGTATAGGCACAATTCACAATTTCATAATCCCAAAGAGTGTCCCTTGTGCAACATTGGATAGGAACATTTATTCTTATGCAAACACAACGTGTCTTCTGAAATTTAGCTGATCAATTAAGGCTTCTCTTGCTGCAAATTCAGTTAGATTTGAGATACCAGAATCATCATCCACAGTTAACCACACACCACCCACACACGCAACTTTGTTAGTTAGATCAGATGTCTTAGTTTGAGCTTTAAATATTCCATTTGTTCTTTTTACTTTCGTTTCTCGTGTCAGCGTTAAATTTTCTGCTTTGAAATATTAAGTTGCCCCCTTTAAACATTTTGCGGGCAAGCGCTCAATACTTTCTAGCCATGTCCATTAATTTCACTCTATCAATAGATGTATTATCTAGCCATTTCAGTGCCTTGTGTACCCACAAGGGTCAATGTCTCATAAAGTAAAATTGTCCCAGAAGGTTTTATTCACACAAGCATATCAAGAACCGCAAAATCTCTTTCAGATACAACATGTAGCGAATTGTATGAAATCTGATGAAGGATACCCCCTTGAAGTTGATCAAGTGCTTGTCTTTCAAAGAAAATTAGCATTATGCGACATAATAGTCCTTATTCCCGTTGTGTCAAACAATCTAACTGATCATCTGTGACTGCAAACAGCGACTCAAATATTTAGTTTTTGTGAACAGTCAATTTTTCATTATCTGAGGACAAGTAACAGTGTAGTAAAGATGTTATGTTGCATCCACTTCTCAAGTTGAGATTGCATTGGGCTCAGATATTTATTAATGTGCTGGTCCCATCTGTGAAGAATGAAGCCATTACAAGACATTCTAGTAAATGTTTGTTTTGCCAGACAGTTAGCCCATGCCAAAACGTGACATTGAAGAATCAGATGGTAACCAATCAACTTTCTTTCTGGCTGATTTCGAGAGTACCACTGATATGACATCACTAATTTTAGTCATACTGACATTCATTGAAAGTATATTCACGACAACTTCTAATTTCGTCTGTATAGCTACCATTCTCAAATGTCATCGCTGGATAATCTAACACTTCTACAAGCTGTTGGAATTCATAATTATCTTTAAAGGTACGGTTGGCCTTGGCGGTGGGTATCCTGTGAAAATATTTCCAACCGTCAAAAACCGCCACAAACAGAAAGAACATCAAAATGTAGACAGTCTTTGTCCGTATACAAATAATAAATATCGCATAAACAGTATGTTATTGTCATATGGTTGACCATTGTTATGTAAACAAAAGCATAAAAAGTTACTTTTCTGATGTTTGTTTATATTACGATGGTAAACATAAAGAGCGTTCTTTGTGGGTGAATTCCTGATATGGAACTAATAAAGAGCGTTTATGCCATTTGTGTGTGATTAGCCAGTAGCATTGTGCTGTCTTCTGTAACACAATCAGGCTCTTGCTTAGGTACAATATAGTAGGTCTTTATGATAACATGCTGTTTACGCGATGGTCATGGTATATATGAACGAAACTGTATGCGTTTTACTGTTTTTTCTGTTTACGGTGATTGGAACCAAGGCCTCACGTGCCTTTAACCATTCACTGCATTTTGTTTTAAAGCAAAGAGTGATGTCATTGGTGTCCATCTTTAATTTTCACAAATTTTCCAGACACTTTATTTTTATAACATGTGACTGATCGTTTTTAAGCGATTTATTCTCAAGACTGTTTTGAAGTATTGAAAAGTTCATCCTTCTCATTGAGTTTTACTTCAAGATTTGTTACAAGTTCACGAACCCTCGTAATATCAGACAAGAGCTTAGAACATTCAAGCCAGCAGCAGTATTTCTCGTCGTGCATTTTTTCTTGACTATAATATATTTTCATAGCCTTTTCTGAGTTATTTAAGTTGTTTTGATTGTTATCCAACTCCTGACACTTATCATCGTACTTTATTTTAATATCATCTAACTCAGATTGGGTTATACAATGCATCTTATCAAAATCTGCAATATCGGAATCGATAACATTACCAATATCGGAATCAATATCATTACCAATTTGCCGAAGGCATTCAAATATTACTTCATATTTGTACTCGACATCTTATACAAGACCCCAACTGTCTAAAAATTATCTACCACGTATTCGGGCCCAATTCAGGGGACTCCCCCCCACCCCATATTGAGACCCATTGTTTCCTAAGTTTGTTGGGATTGACTCAGTGGTGTTTTTGCGGATATGGCCACATGTTTAATAATTTAAACGATTACAGAGGTTGAATGAGGGCCTGCCATGGTCTTCCATGCGACGTGAGGCTCGATGGGATTCGAATCGAGCAGCAGATGCCGGTGGTGTGTCGGCCCAGGCATCTGGGTAGATGGATGTGATGAGCCCGATGGGAGTCTACTCGAGCAGATGTGAATGGCGGTGATGTGCTCGATGGGACACGGCTCGAGCGACAGATACTGGTGGTATGTCGGCCCAGCATCCGGTGGAATGAATGTGATGTATGGATGTGGTTCACGGGTTAGATCCGGACCAGCAGGCCCCGCCCTCCGGCGATGTGACCGCACAGCAGCTGGAAAGAGAAATTAGACAGGCACAGCGAGGGAAACGAAGACATCAGCAAGAGCAGCAAAACAAAACACACGGCCCCTGGGAAACGACGGGGAAGCATAAACGACGGGTGGAGCAAGCCGTGGATGAGTAAAAGCCGTGGGGTGGGGGGGGGGGGGGGGGCAGAGGCGAAACCGAGGTAGCGGATGAGACATGAGCAGTTGGTGAAGCGGAGGATGTGATGAGCTCGATGGGAGACGGCTCGAGCAGCAGAGGCCGGTGGGGCGAAGCCCAGGCATCAAGATGCGGGATGAGATGAGCCCGATGGGATACGGCTCGGGCGGCAGATGCCGGTGGTATGACGGCCCAGGCATAAGCAGCGCATGAAGCGGAAGAGGCGATGAGACATGAGTATTGGATGGTACGAGATGAGGCGGCAGCGGCGGGCGGGTTGGGGCGGCGGAATAATAAGCAGCGGGCGAAGAAGAGGATGAGATGAGGTGAGCTCGATGGGAATCGACCCGAGCAGCCGATGCTGGTGGAGCGGCGGCCGAGGCATCGCGGGTGCGGTGAAATGAGCTCGATGGAAAAACGGCTCGAGAGGCAGATGCCGGTGGGTGTCGGCCCGGACATAAGCAGCGCATGAAGCGAAGATGCGGTGAGGCAGGTATAGCAGGCGAGACGTGAGCTGAGGAAGGAGTGTGAGCGGCGAAGAAGCCGGAGCAACAGCGGGAGCCACTCGGCGGGGTGGGGGCAGACGCGGCGGGGAAGCAAAAGCGGAAGGTAGGCGGAAGCGGCGGCGATGTATAACCAGCGGGGGAGGCGGCAGCAGCGGGAGCGACGGTAATGAAAAGCAGCGGTTGAAGCAGACGGTGAGATGAGCTCGATGGGATTCGGCTCGAGCAGCAAAAGCTGGAGGGTAGCGTCCCGGGCAGCTAGGGTGCGGGATGGGATGAGCTCGATGGGAGACGGCTCGAGCGGCAGATGCCGGTGGTATGTCGACCCGGGCATAAGCAGCGCATGAATATGAAAGTCGGTGAGGTATGAGTAGCGGGTGAAGCGAGATCGGCGGGCGATGGCATGAGCGGCGGATAATCCGAATCAGCGGAAGGAGCAGGAAGCGGCAGGGAAGCGGAGGCGGCGGTGGCGGCAAAAAGGGGAGGAGAGGCGATAGCGGCAATGAGGGAAACTCAGCGGTTGAGGCGAAACTCAGCGGTTGAGGCGTTAGCGGCGGGTAAGCGGTAGCGGCGGTAATGAGAAGCATCGGGTGAAGCAGAGAATGAAATGAGCTCGATGGGTACCGCTCGAGCAGCGTATGCTGGTGGTGTGTCGGCCCAAGCACAGCGGGTGCGGGATGAGATGAGCTCGATGGAGGTTCGGCTCGAGCAGCAGATGCTGATGGCGTGGCCAACGCATCGGGTGCGGGATGAAATGAGCTCGATGGGAGACGGCTCGAGTGGCAGATGCCGGTGGTACGCCGACCCAGGCATAAGCGCGATGTGGAGCGGAAGAGGCGGTGAGGCATGAGTAGCGGTGAACCGTGGCCACGGGTGGGGTGAGAGCGGCGGAATGGCGGAACCGGCGGGTGGGACAGAAGCGGAAGGCGAGGCAGAAGTAGCACGCGAAGAGAAACGCGGGGAAGACCAGATACGACGGGAGAGGCGAGGGAGCGGGAGAGGCAGGAGCGGCGGGGACGGATAAGCGGTAGGTGAGACACGGCTGGGGAAGCGCATGCGGGGGGTAATGGGAAGCGACGGGCGGGTCGTAAGCGGCGGGTGGAGCGTAAGCGGCGGGTGGAGCGTAAGCGGCGGGTGGAGCGTAAGCGGCGGAAGGAGTGTAAGCGGCGGAAGTACCGTAAACGGCGGGCGAAGCGGAAGCGACGGGCGAAGCGGAAGCGACGGGCGATGTGGGAGTAGCGAGTGAAGCAGTGCCAGCGGGAGATACAAGAGCAGCGGGTGATACAGGAGCAGCGGGCGATACCGGAGCAGCGGGCGATACCAGAGTAGCGGGTGATACCAGAGTAGCGGGTGATACAAGCAGCGGGTGATACAAACAGCGGGTGATACAAGCAGCGGGTGATACAAGCAGCGGGTGATACAAGCAGCGGGCGATACATGACAGCGGGTGATACAGGCAGCGGGTGATACAAGCAGCGGGTGATACAAGCAGCGGGTGATACAAGCAGCGGGTGATACAAGCAGCGGGTGATACAAGCAGCGGGTGATGCAAGAGCAGCGGGTTATAACAATAGCAGCAGGCGAGCAAGAGCAGCGGATGGGAAGCTCGATGGGAGGCGGCTCGAGCAGCAACGCTGGTGGTGTGACGGCCCAGTCCACGGATAGCATGGATCGAAGAGCTCGACGTGATGCGGCACGAGCAGCAGATGCCGGATAATGTGGGTCCAGACAGAACCAGCGTGTGACGCGTTGGCGGCGTGGGTGGCCGGAGCAGCGGCTGAAGCCTGAGCGGCGACTCGAAGGTGAAGCAGGTTAAAACAGAAACATCGGGGGGAGGCAAGGAGTGAAGCAAAAACAAACCAAAAACAAAAACAATTCGGCGGCGGGAGTGGTGTGAGCGGTGAGTGGGGTAGAGACAGCGGTTGGGGCATGAACGGCGGTGACGTATAGGCGGCGGGAGAGGTGGAAGCGGAAACGGAGGAGAAGCATCCGCGTCGGATGAAGCATAGCAGGGAGGAGAGCGGAAGCGGAGGGGGAGAGGGGGCGGCAGGAGAGAGGCACCAGTCGCGATGGGGTAGCACCAGCGGGGGTGGTGGTGAAGAGCCACGAACCGAGAAGAGACGCACCGAGGCGATGAGTTCCACGGGGTAACGAGGGGAGTTATGAACGCCGCGCGTGGCGGCGAGCCACCAGCGACAAGAATGAGTCACGCGGCCGCCGGGGGAAGGACGACCGATAGAACCGATGGCCTGGCCACCGTAGGGTGGGAGGGGGGGGGGGAAATTTTACGTCCTCGCTCTGTGGACAGGAGTTGGAATGGACGGAAGTGGCGATATTTTCTGCGCATGCTCGGAGCGGATAACTCTATTTGGCATAAGTGACCTTAGTTGTCAGTGATGTTGTAGCTCTGGGAAGTCACACTCCGGAATTCTACGCTTATTGGAGCCAACGCGACTTACCGCTTATTTGAAGACGTTGAGCTTGTATAAATTGCCACAAGGGTGATTCCTTGTGGCTTCTTAATAGATTTATTTTCATTTTCTAGAGAATATAACTTTCCTTTCAATTTTTTATTGTCAGATTTCAAATTTGCAAACAGGTTTCAAGTACATCACATGAGGTACCGGTAACTGAATTGTCCCCAGAAGGCCAACTGTTTCAGATTGGAGATAGGTGTCTTTGGTTTTGCTTTTTGAAGCTTTGAGTTTTCTTATTTTATCATAATTTCTCTAAACTTTGGTGTGAATTGACTTGGGTTTAGTGTTAAAAAATTGAATAAGATGACAGATTTTGAAATGAAAATGTCTTGAAATGTTTGCAATCTTGGCTTGAATTTTCAAGATCATTAAAGGCGTATTGGACCTATAGACTAGCTGTATATATGGTAATTTTATTTTAATTACCAGTATACATGTATTTGAAATTCATGTTGTCCCGATAGTAAACAGATTTAAAAATTAGCTTCGATCACTTTTAATTAATTCACATAATATTGACCAAAACCGGTAGCAATTTCATTATATTTTTCTGAGATTTAACTACATGAATAATACACTTTAGACTTGTAGGCCTGGACACATAACGCATGAGTATGAATTGAACTATTTTGTATATATAATGAAGAATTTAAGGTTCAAATAAATGTCAATAACTTAGTAGCTAGCTCACTTGGTGAATCTCAACACAGCTTGCATTCATTAATATTACAGAAATACAATGGTCCATTGGGTCACCATTAGTATGATGAGTTAGTAATAAGAGTAAGTAATGAGGTTAAATTTATTCAACAACATTCTAAGAAACAATGAAAAAACTCTCCCTCATTAACGAGTAGCCCCGGATGGAAGCTACATACTGGGGTCCGAATTGGCATCTCTGGTTTAGACTAGGTTTTATTCTAGACCAGGTTTAACTCCAGTTTAAACTAGGTTTAAGTAGGATTTAAACTTGGTTTTACTGTAGTTAAACTAGGTTTTATGGGGGTGAAACTGGGGTTTAGTGTAGTTAAACCCAGTTTTGTGATAAACTCAGTTTAAGTTTGTGGAATTCGATCTCAATTGAAACTAGGTTTTATTGACGTGATAACGATATGGTAATATTACTAATTGTTAGTGGCGAATTGGCTATATAATCAGTATAAGCTTAGATATATATGATTTGTACGCACCATACGTCTCGTCTCGAAAATATACCTTTAAATATACTTTGAAAAAACATCAAAGTTAAACCAACCTACCCCAGGTTTTACTAAAACCTAGTTTTTTGGGTTTAATTATTCGGCCGATTTTTTCCGCCCAATATTGATGTTTCTTCGCGTATATGGGAGAGTTTATTTTGAATTGGGGGATGCGTTTATGCGCGGGCGTTTGTCACCCAATGTACATGCAGGAGAGTCTTAGTGGAATTCGGGGAGGCGATGTCGGTACTTATGAGATAAATTCTAACAAAATATGTGCCAGTGTGATGGATGATTTCTTGCTATATATGTCTGTTTGCAATTCGCTCGTTCGGATGTCGATTTGGCGGCTGAGAGCATGGCGGGATCGGACTGATCAGATTGACACGTTAGACACGAACATGACTTTTGAAACTGATTCCTTATTCACAAAAAGGTCTCTTTTGGTCAATTTGACGCATGGGTTGGTGGCCCGCCCAAGAGACACCACAGCCTTCACCCGGGGGAGGGTAACGGCCACCATGAGGGGGTGGAGTATGGACTATTTTCGAGAACTGTAAGGATTTCGGCCCAATTTGATGGTATGGGTGGGTGGCTCGCCCCAAATAACCCATAGAAACACCCCACCCTTCACATCCGGTGGGGGGGGGGGGGGGTACCACCCGAGGGGGTGAACGTGGGATATGGACCATTTTCGAGACTGGTAAGGATTTCGGCCAATTGACGGCATGGATGGATGGCCCGCTCAAATGTCCCATAGACACAGCCCACCCCTGAACGCTGGGGGAACCACCCCAGGAGGTGAAAATGGGGTATGGACCATTTTCGAGAACGGTAAGGATTTCGGTCAATTTGACGTCAGCAGTGTGGGTAGCCCGCTCCAACTACCCCCTAGAAACACCCTCACCCGGGGGTACCACCCCGATGGGGTATGGACCATTTTCGAGAACGGTGGGTGGCACATCCCAAATGCCTCCAATAGAAACACCCCAACCCCCACCGGACCCATTTTCATCCGCTCGGGTAGCACCACCCGCGGTGAGGGTGGGGGTGTTTCTATGGACTATATTTGAAGGCGGGCCGCCCACCAATGATGTCATATTGGCCGAAATCCTTACCGTTCTCGATAACGGTCCATACCCCATTCCGACACCCGGTGAGGGTGGGGGTGTTTCAATGGGGTATTTGGGGCGGGCCACCTACAGATGCCGTAATATTGACCAACAGAGGCATGTTTTTGCGAATAATGAATAAAATGCTCCATACCCCATTTTCAGCCCAGCAGGGTGGTACCATCCAGGGATGAGGGTAGGTGTCTATATGGGATATTTGGAGCGGGCCACACACCCCTGTCGTCAAATTGGCCGAAATCCTTACCGTTCTCGAACATGGTTCATATCCCTTCTTCACCCCTCGGGTGGTAACATATCCACCCCCGCATGTGAGGGGTGGGGTGTTTATATGGGTTATTTGAGGTACCCTTCCCCGGGAGTGAGGGTTGGGGTGTTTCTATTCGGTATTTGGGCGTACCCAATTTCCACCTCCTCTTGTGGCACCCCCCCCCCCCCCGATGAGGGTGTGTAGGGTTGGTTATATGGTGTATTTTGATCGTGCCACCCACGCCTGCTGCCAAATTAATTCCTAAATTCCTAAATCCTTACCGTTCTCGAAAATGGTCCATACCCCTGTTATCCCGGGGTGAGGGTGGTGTTTCTATCGGGTAATTTGGGCGAGCCACCCATTCATACCGTCAAATTCGCCGAAATCCTTCCCGTTCTCAAAAATGGTCCATACCCCATTTTCACCCGTCCGGATGGTACCCCCGGGGTGGTGGTGTTTCTATGGGGTATATGTGGCGGGCCCCCACCCATGCCTCAAGAGATATGTTTGAGTTCCAAAAGTCATGTTCGTCCATGATATTAAATAATATCTAACCGCTATACAACAGACCGTGCATTCGTCGTGATTTCTCAAAGCGCACGGGTTATTATTCCCCTGATTAGGAGATTATATAGCGACAACAGGTCGCGTCACCGGACAATGCATTGACAAGTAGCGATAATAAACAGACAGACCACGCATCCTACCCTTGCAATTGGACAAGTGTGGCCCACTGGTAACGCAATCGACCAAATCTATGTCGTCCCAGCGGTGGAGAAAAACTTGGTTTTATTACTAAAACTACGGAAGCCTATTAGGGCCATTAAATTTTTGTTATATATTCATTAAAATATTTCCTTTTTTACTTTCTTTTTTTTACTTTCCACCTGGGAGATAACTTTTCTCCCGGGAATTAACTTTTCTCCCAGGGAGATAACTTATCTCCCATGGAGTAAACTTTTCTCCCGGGAATTAACTTATCTCCCTGGGAGAAAACTTTTCTCCCGGGAATTAACTTTTCTCCCAGGGAGATAACTTATCTCCCAGGGAGATAACTTATCTCCCAGGGAGATAACTTTTCTCCCGGGAATTAACTTATCTCCCTGGGAGAAAACTTTTCTCCCTGGAATTAACTTATCTCCCTGGGAGAAAAATTTTCTCCCGGGAATTAACTTTTCTCCCAGGGAGATAACTTTTCTCCCGGGAATTAACTTTTCTCCCAGGGAGAAAACTTTTCTCCACCGGTGGAAAATCACGTGATCTTACATGCAGCACGTGATAGGTGTAGTGTGGATTACACTCGACATTCCAGCTGTTTTCATTGTTATTATCATCGCAAGTCTTTCGTATCATGGATGTATGTGTCGGTACTCTAAAAATATGACCAGTGTTAAAGGCACGAGAGGTCTTAATTGTCGAAAATGTTCATATTTGTTCCAAACAGCGTAAACTGAAAAACATTAAAACGCATAGTTTCGTTCATATATACCATGATCATCGCGTAAACAGCATGTTATCATAAAGACATATTATAGTTTACCTAAGCCAGAGCCTGATTGCGTTACAGAAGACAGCACAATGCTACTGGCTAATCACACACAAATGACAGAAACGCTCTTTATTAGTTCCATATCAGGAATTCACCAACAAATAACGCTCTTTATGTTTACCATCATAATATAAACAAACACCAGAAAAGTAACTTTTTCTGCTTTTGTTTACATAACAATGGTCAAATATATGACAATAACATACTGTTTATGCGATATTTCTTATTTGTATACGGACAAAGTCTGTCTATATTTTGATGTTCTTTCTGTTTGTGGCGGTTTTTGACGGGTGAAATATTTTCACAGGATACCCACCGCCAAGGCCAACCGTACCTTTAAAGTTCTCCTGATGTTATTTAACTTATTTATAGTGATATGTGAAGCACACCCACCACAATACATACCTTTGGACACAGTGAACCACAGTAGAGAATAGAAATAATAGAAAGATATTTTAGCCTTGGATTTGAATACATCGAAATATTATGTTTTCTTCATTTGTACCATGGCATAACAATGAGTTTGCGACATTTGAAGAGAATTCTGAAATCGATGGGCCTGACACGGAGAAAATTCAAGGCTATCGGCTATAGAAGCTGAGTTAAATAACACAGGCAGTGATCTCGGGTATAGGGCAATGCACGCTAGATTATTATTTTACCACCTCGATGTTATCTGTTAATTTAATGTTGCGTCACTTCATAAAGAGTGTTTAAGGATGCCGTGGATACGTTATGCATTCAATAGAATCGTTTCGCCATGTCATTATAAAGAGCGTTTAATGTTATGTACCCATTGTTTCGCCACAAACACGTGCTATAGGACCAATTTAGATCGATTTGGTGCATTTCACGACCACCGGTAGTCCAAAATAGAGCCACCACTATACTAGCGATGGTCAGTATATTTTAGACTAGAGTCCAGGGTCCGCGACAGCCATGGCACATATTCACAAAAAATATATAATAATCAATCGGATTAAGCAGCATTTGATACGAAGGTAACTTTATAGTTAATGGCGAAATATCATGATTTCATAACAACATAACATGGTCCAATACTATAAACGGTCAAACACCCCGACTCTTCCCAATTCCAGCCATATCCTCAGTTCCTGGATGTCTTCTACGACCAGGCACAGGTCTGGTGTCTGCGTCGACTACAGAATGCTACACCAGGCACAGGTCCCCTGGTGTGACAACACTACCATGAGTATATACCTTAATACAAGGTTTATATCTATCCGACCTATATTGAGCATAGATTCGCTTGCGATAAAAAGTCATCAATATCCCCTGTGAAAATATAATGCCGCATACCAAGTTCTTTAGACCATGTTCGCACCTTTAATTTGGTGTATCTCACACATCGATACGTGCAAGATCGCCAAAGATATATATGCATATGTGCACACTTTCAAAATCAGACAAACCCCTGAACAGATTCCCATCAAATATAGCACAGTAGCACTGCATAATTTACTCTGCTGAGGTCACACAGACAGGGCCATCAGTGGTGAATCATTGTGACAAGTGGAATTCTGCAGTAGTACTATGCTATATTTGATGGGAATCTGTTCAAGGGTTTGTCTGGATTTGAAAGTGTGCACACATTCAGATATATCTTTGGTGATCGTACACGTATCGATGCAAGAGATACAACAAATTAAAGGTGTGAATATGGTCTAAAGAACTGGGGATGTGACATTATCTTATGTACAGAGGATATTGATGAATTTAGATTGCAAGTGAGTCTATGCTCAATATAGGTCTGACATATATAAACCTTGTATTAAAGGGATACGGTACCCAAATGTTGTTGTTGGTTTCTATAGTCTCTGAGTCGGAGAATAAGGTAACAATTTTTCCATTATTTGAAAGTATGTTGAGTACGAAGTAGTGTTACGGATGGCAAATTTACCGGAATGCAAAAATACAAATTGTTCTTGTCGAGTAATTTTTGTACAGTTTTCAACCAAATGTATCAAATAAAAGTTATGTTATATATGCATACTAGTCACATGTGCTCATATATGTTATTGTATCGTCACTAGTCAGTGAGTGGCTTGAGTATTCTCCCCGTATCAGCATAATGTTTCAAACGGTCGTGTGTGCAATGGGTTTACTATACTAGTCCAGTATTCCTCAATTATAATTTGATTACGTCTTGTACAAGGAAATTCGTATTTTAATTTACGCCATTTTATGGCTCCAGCCATAAATTCAATTTATATTAAATTATTAACTTTTAAATTATTAAATTTTAAGATAGCCTATTAACCTGAGCGTTTACAGAATACATCTTCGACTCAAATTACTTATGTTTCTATATATTATCGATAACAGATCGTTGTTATCACCGGAAATTTATTGAAAATGGCGTACAGTACCCCTTTAATGTATATACTTATGGTAGTGTTGTCGCACCAGGGACATGTGACACCAGGCGCTAAACATTGGCGCGTTATATATTGACTGTCAAAATTTTTTTTCGCGCCAGGACATCAGACAATGACACGTGACAGGTGTATTTTAACCGTAGGAGGATATGTTTGAATGTGATCGGTTACGTGAAACATCACGTGATTTTCCACCACGGGAGAAAAGTTAATTCCCGGGAGATAAGTTATCTCCCTGGGAGAAAAGTTAATTCCCGGGAGAAAAGTTTTCTCCCTGGGAGATAAGTTTTCTCCCTGGGAGATAAGTTAATTCCCGGGAGAAAAGTTTTCTCACAGGGAGATAAGTTAATTCCCGGAAGAAAAGTTATCTCCCTGGGAGATAAGTTATCTCCCTGGGAGATAAGTTATCTCCCTGGGAGAAAAGTTAATTCCCGGGAGAAAAGTGTTCTCCCTGGGAGATAAGTTTTCTCCCTGGGAGATAAGTTAATTCCCGGGAGAAAAGTTTTCTCCCAGGGAGATAAGTTATTTCCAGGGAGATAAGTTATCTCCCAGGTGGAAAGTAAAAAAAAGAAAGTAAAAAGGAAATATTTTAATGAATATATATAAAAAATTAAATAAAAAAGGAAATATTTTAATGAATATATAACAAAAATTAAATGGCCCTAATAGGCTTCCGTATAAAACCCATATTACTAAAAACCCAGTTTAAACTGGTAGTTTAAACTAGGTCTAAACTGGAGATGCCGATTCGGACCTGGCAGTTTACACATGTAGCCCACTAATAATCCAGAGAAAATGTAATACATTTTAGAGACCCATTGATATAACATCCTGTAATTAACCTGCAATTTGTTTTCTCCATTTTAAGGATAACACGATAGACTTCCGAGCTCCCAACCAGGACTCTCCCACTTTGGACAAGCTACATATCAGACCAAACAGTTTGCTTCGTAACTTCAGACCTATTTGATTTGATGCCTCTCTAGTAGGCACAGGCGCCTCTTGGACACACGACCATCTATCTGGCCGAACATGTTTTTTTTCGAGATGGCGCGGGTTTATTATAAAATAATTGTGTTAGTGGCATGGTTTTTTTAGGCACCAATTTCCACGAAGTCTCTATGAAGCCACATTGGTTTTAATTACATCTGCAGCTTGTGATGAAAGCGATGGATCGCAGTATTTACCCCCGGGTAACAGATCGACTACTCGGCCTGTTCTCCCGAAAATCCGCACATTATCTGCTTATAACTAACTTATATAGGTAGATAATCTGCTTAGAATCGCTTCAATTTGAGTCGATAATGTGTTGAAAATGAGAGCATTTTAGTCGCATTGTCGACTCATAACGAGGCGATCCTAAGCAGATTATGTGCGGATAATGAACAAAAGCCAACCCACGACTTTTCAGGTGAACGATCTTTAACATGTGTTTACACTGTGGCCCACACCACAAAACGAAATACGGCTATGACTCCATTATGTGCTTATTTCAGAATCAAATAATTACATTGTGTACCTATGTCACATCATAGGTCGATTATGTACGTATTTGCACGTGGATATTCTGGACTGTTTGTCTCTCTAATAAAATGAGCAATTCTCAACACAACTCAAGATATTGTTGTATCTTACACACTGTCTGTTGCTGCGAATAAAGCTTAAAACAATTATTTGTGTACAGCCAATTCTTTGTCAACAGAAAAAGAAGTCCCATTGTAGGAGAGATTTTGCATCTTCGGTTCTTCGTTCTCCGATGTGGGCCAGTTATATTTCTATCAATGATCTCAAGGACACGTATACCAGCAACATTTACTGTGTTTAAATCGCCATTAACAGCTACAAGTAAGCTATTCGGTTGATGCCATGAACATTCAGTAAAGTCATGGTGATTCATCATAAAATAGGACATTTAAGCGGTTAGCCTTGTATGATATAAGGTTTGATTTTTCCCCCCAGGATTGCAAGGAAGAGTTAACAAAAGATGCCACCACTGGTTCTTACCACTATGGATTTAACACAGTTCTAACCAAGACCCGATTCATTTGTCCTGATTAATTGAACCTGTCTTTGTGTTTCAGTCGGTTGCAACATTCTCAAGCAATATTTAATGTCTTTATCAGCTTTAGTACCAAAATGTACTAAAGGTGCATCTTGCAGAAAAAAAATCCAATTTCCACTATTTCAGATTTTATTTATTAGCACTGGCCAGTGATGGTATTTTTAATAGTTGCAACAATCTCAGCTATTGAATATGTACTAGACTCATCACCTACATCAGACGATATACGTGTTACCTCATCGAGTTCTGAAACAAGATATTGAACAGATTCAACAATATAAGCATTTCATGTAAACTTACAAACATTGTTTCTCCATCTAAAAGAGTTAACTGAATGCTTATGAAAATTGCTTTTGCCATTTGTTTGGAGGCATACACCTTTCGCCGACTTAGGATCTTCTATCATGCATTCAATTATTTGCATTTTAGATAAACAAACCTTGATTTTGATGCAGTGCATTGGAGCTTCTAGGCAGCTTTACTGGTCAGGTCTGAAAGTTATCACAACTTATTTTGAACATGCTGACATTCAAAGATAGTTTCATAACAACTTCTCTAATCTCATCTGTATACCTACCGTCCTGAAAAAAAAACAATGACTACTGGATCATCTAGCCAATCAACAAGCTGAAGCACTTCATAATTACTTTTTTGAAGATCTTTGACTTTATCCTCCAACATAAATTTGTCTGTAACAACATCATTTGGCATATTAGAAATTTTCTTTTTATAATAGGACAAAGAGCGCTTCAAATATGTGTACTTATTGTCTTTTACCTACAAGGCCTCCATTTTCTCAGTTAATTCTAGTAAAGTCCATCTGATGTAGATGTCGCTGATTCAAGCTCAGAAAGAGTTTTGTCCTTCTCAGCTTTCAAACATTGCAAGTTGGAAAGCGATTTGTCTCGACGAGCAATTTATTTTGCAGTCCATGTCACTGAAACCTATCTTTGATATGACATACTGTATTGTCCAGCTCCATCAAATGTTCTTCATATTTAACCCTTAATATTTCAGGTAGGATTTTTATATATCAGAATTCTGACTCACCTTACCGATCGGCCCAACTGCTGCCTGATACTGCAACATATATTCGCGAAATCAACACATCCTCGTATAAATACGCAAATAATCGACCTATAATTTGAAATTGGTACATAATGTGAATATTTGATTGTGAAATAAGCAGAAAATGGACTCTTACCCGTTATTTCGTTTTATGCCGCGGTCCATAGTGAAAACACATGACAAAGAGCGTACAAAAACTATAAAGTCGTGAGTTGGGCTTATTTGGGTAATTTTCCGCAAATAATCTGCTTAGAATCGCCTCTTTGTGAGTCGATAATGTGACTAAATCGCTCTCAATTTCAGCACATTGACTCAAAATGAGGCGATTCTAAGCAGATTATCTACCTAAAACAAGTTAAATTATAAGCAGATAAAGTGCGGGTTTTCGGGAGAAAGGCGGGATACTTGACTTGTTCATAAAACAATGCTTGGTATGAATATTCTAAATCTGAACGTTTGCGTTTGAGAGCTCTGTTTTGATTTCGACTCGTCAAGTTTTTGTGTTAATTGATTGGAATTTGAGTCAGCATCACCTCTCTCTGATGGAACATCTGGCATGCCACGTGCTGGCCAAATGAAAGGCTGATACAAACAATAATTTAGGTTTGGATGTTACGATGAACTCTCAGCACTCTCAAGGTCAGAAACTGTTTTGCAAAGCAAGACAATTCAGAAAATGGAGACAACAAAATATTATGGGTCTCGGAAATTCATTTTTGGCAATTTACAAATAAAGTTGATATACTTGGTTATTGGTGATCATTTCTACAAGTATTTACAGAATAATTCAGAAATGCGAACAATTTCAATGTATTTGAAATTGTATATTTCAAACATATCAGATGGACACGAAAAATACCGAGTTATTCGTCACACTCATACATTCATTATATTTGCACGCATAACCACACACATGCCGTTGGACATCAATTGTATCATCACCATGTGGATCAGAGGGGTCAGTCTTTGAAACCAGCAGTGGCATGTCTCAAATGACAATCCGCCCTTGTATGTAAACCGCGAATATTGTATCAGGCATGGGTAATCACGTGTTCGTCGCTAAACGCAAACACCCATGTCTCTTTAACGAGAGCTTCAGTCTGGGGCTAATGCTATAAATATCTATACATGTACATAACAAGACGGTAAAAATGGAAGTCAGTGCATGTTTAGTGCGACCTCAGACGCTGCGATTTTAAATCGCAGGTGGGGAAATCACAGGTAGAGCACCCACCTCCCAGGCTCAATACAAGACCACAGGCATGTCGTAGCGATCGAGCTATGTTTTATTTTTACCAGGAAATTGCTGACAGTGCGAAAGCGGTGCAGAAATTTACAGGTACAAAATACAGAAACAAATAAAAAATAAAATTTATTGTTCAAGGTAAAGTTCAAATAAAACAATAGCCTAGTGTTTAGTTTAGAAACTTTAGATGCATGCCATATTTCTGTAATTGCATATTGAGAAAGAAATATAAACCTTTGCCTTTTGGCCTTGCTTTCACACTAGAGGCCTAGACAGACTTCAACTGGTAGAATGGTCTAACATCGCTGCCCGCAGCTTCTGCGGCCTTGCCACTTTTCTCCACCTGCGAATTGCCCCCATCTGAGATATCAAATCGTGCATCTGTGGTGGCACTTATATAGCCTATAGGTCGTATCTATTGATATTATTACTAATAAGAATCCCATCACCAGAACGCACATTCGATGTGTCGAATTACCGATTATAATACTCGAAAGTTATACTATTGATCCATGTTTGGTTTGTCTCTCACTTCCCTCCCTTAGTTGCAGCTGACCCGAACTCCATTCTGCATATGTGTTCCTTTTAAGAGCCCCTTCTGGGTTTTGCCATACAAAATTAATTTGAACATCGGTATATATTCACCATGTTACCAAGTAACAACGAATCTGAAACGGGTGATTCTCGACGATCTACATCAGTTAATCCTTTCATGGCGGCAACTGGGCTGGTGCAGCATTAAATACCCTGTGCCAGTACATTATCTTATGTGCGAGTCTCCCACAGGGAGCCTCGCATATATAAGATAATGCACTGGCTTACAAGATCATGGTAGATATTGTTAGGCCTATGCATTGTTATATATGCGAGGCGCCCTACTGGAGACTCGCATATATACGAGAATGCATTGGCACAGGGTTTTCGCAAAAAAATCAGGAAGCTCCACTCATGAAAGTATTAACAATTCAACTAATGTATTTGCCTCTTCCTAATGATCTGGAGCTGTTTCCTCAGGTAGAGGCCAGATTTTTTCGTGGATTTCCGTCTGAATCAGTGAACATCTCCTTAATTGTCCCCCGAAGCACCATTCACAACCTCCTTATACACAATGTTAAGGGGCTCCCAGTCAGATCATCAGAATAAACTGCTTCCTGACTTCGCAAATTCATGCCTGACCCAGAGTGCGTCCACATTTAAACCAAACATGTTTAATAACTTCCTTGATATAACTCATGTTCTCAATTGAAAGTATCAAGCAATATATGTATTCTGTTGCAAGCATTGAACCGGTCGTTTAGATTTGAAATGTCATGTACTTTACCTGCATATTTCTACATGCATAAAGAAAGCAGCCGAGTCAGGGGTTTAAAGTGAAATTCAGCACAGCTCCCTGTTCCAAAAGAAACCAAAAAACAAATACCGCCCAGTATCAAATTTGCACTGTATCAAAGCGATCAGTTCATTTGAACGTTGAACCAAGTAATGGGATGTTCCTCTGATATTTGGTGCAAAATAAAATATATTTTTTTGCATGTTCTTTTTCTCCGGGTGCAATTTTTTGTAACTTGTCAATAGCGGCACGAGGGTCACCAAGTTTCTGTTTTATGATGAAACCTGCTTTTCTCTGTCTGCTTTCGAACAATCATGTTGTGGACAACAAACTTATAAAACATCTTTTCCCTCAATGTAAAGAAATCACCATTGCCATATGGAAAAAGAGAAGGAAAGGCGAGATACCGGTCTGGTAGACCAATGCAGATTGGAGTTTCCCCCTATCTGATACACATGGAGCATGATCTGCACCATAAATAACATCTATAATCGTATCTATCTTATATATGCGAAAGTACATATGTATAACAGCTGAAGTTGTTTGTTCCGCCAGGCCTATCTTTTTGAAGAATAGCATCATCAGTGTATTGAGTTTTCAATCTGCCGGTAAATTACCGAGACGTTCCTTATTTCAATACCATAGTATGCAGGATTATGTAATTTTGATAAATTCAGCGCGCGCGCGCTCTCTCTCTCTCTCTTTACTATGAACCTCCACACCATAAAGTCTTTGCTTGTGTCATCTCGACATTTTTTCCTGAATTTGATAACATTAACTGATTCAGGTAGTTGGTTAAGATTTTTGTAAGGTTCATTAATTTCTTGTGGAAATGTAACACACTGGCAATTTTCTGTTATGCCGCCATGCTCGAGCATGTCAATGCAGTGTGCTATTCTTGAAATTAAATTCGGCCCCACAGCTCCATGAGTCCTATTTTGTTCTAAACAACTTGATGTTTTAAACTCACACTCGACGACCACATTCATCAGCAATCGTCTTCACATAAATGCCTTGGTTTTTCATCATTTACTGGTGTTTGAAATTTTATTACACACACAATGATCAAACATTATCGCACACTCCCACATGTTGGAAAATTACACCTGGGCCACTCTCACTGGCGATATTACGGAAACATAGCCATAGTGAATATACTGGATCAGTTAATACAAGTAAACCATAGTCAGAAATGGTAACGCGCTCAAAATCATATATTATACACCCATGATTGTAATTATAGAATATAAAATATATTGGTTTCGAATGACCGACTCAGAATTCCGTTAAAATAACAATAACAACCAGCACCTAATTAACGAACCGGCCGCCGACTCGGCCGTCTCCGACCACAACCATCAGTGGGCTGCAGAACGAAAATATCTATGAAAGTTGAAATATAAGACTTACAAATTATCTTTTAAATTATTGGTAATTGACATAGCTTGTCACAAACCAAACATCAACATTATTGGCATAATAATGTAAAGGACAATAAACGAAATTGAAATTCCCAGCTACACCTTTTACCGGTGACCGGCCTCCTGATCGCGCAGTTCGACTTTTAAATAAACCGGAAAAAACATTTTCTATTTATAAAAGTCCCATCGGCCCACATGCTTCTAATATTTGTCCACCAGTATACACTCGGGCGTGCTAATGAGATTATTCACGACATTCTTGTTCCGCTGGCGATTGGGCCAAAACACTGCACTCTAAAGCGTCAGAATCATGTTGGGTTAGAAATGTATGATAGTGTACGTGTGAAGGATTTCAATTCACGCACTCATCACATTGATAAGAATTAAACTAATTAGATAATTCTAGACAGCTCGAGTTATATGTATGCTAGCTACCTGGCGCGATTTGAGATCAAGGAGATCTTGGTATTGCATGTGTGCTTATTGCAGCCATGTGACATTTCAACTCCGCAAGAAATGCTTTTATTGAGAGTTCAGTCGGGTCACTTGTACATGCTCCAGGGCATATAGAAAACATAATTAGCTATAACATTCACATTACCATTGTTCGCACCACAAGAAAAAATATGTGTGTCGGCGTACCCATGCAGAAAACTGCGAGATGCTTTCTTGTGCGTGTGTAGACGGATTGCATAGGCTATCAGTCCGTATGCCTGATTTGTTAATACGTTCGTTGAAAGAATACTTGTGTTGATTATTGTTAAAGTTATTGTAGTTTCGTGTCTGGCCTGATAGTGCATGGATTTCAAAATACAGTATCCCGTGATTGGGTGTAGTCCTTGATTTCCGAATCCCATTTTTACCAGAGTTGGGCAACCCATTTATTATTGACATGGCTTAATAAAATAACTGGCCTCCTTTCAAGTCAGGTATAATTTTAGGCTGCATACAGTCGTGCGCCTTCAACCTTGTCGTTACTCAATGGATTCTCCAACCAGTTAGAAAGGTATACGTTGGAATGATCTAATATTCATTATGAGGGATTTTCACCAAATAAAAGCAGGCAGCATATACTACAAGCGTAGGAGTTTTAGTCATTGGTGTACGAAAATGCCATTTTTCACATGTGAAAAAAGACCAATGATGTCAACAAAAGACACAAAAATGGTGAGCTCATGGATATAAAACAGTTCTCCTCATAGGATTGTTTACATTATATGTTATTGAGCATCTCTGTTTCCAAAGTGTTTGTGGAGACAAGCTTCACTGATAATTTTTTTTCTTCAAAAAGCAGTTTATCACCAATACATAATAAATACATGTATCTTCTATCATCATAGATTATTTGCCTTGTTATTCGATATACCGCACTGACCTAGCTGTCGCTCATCACATCTTCAAAGTGAAATGTGCGACTTCCGGCGCGAAACTGGTAATTACACTGCGGTGGAAAGTTGTCAATGATAAGATAAGATAAGATTTTAATGCAAAATACACCCAAAATGGGCAGTTGCAAACATGAATAAAATACATATAATTTGACAAAAAGTAACTATATATATTAGATGAGTAACATATATGCATATACACGTACAATGTAGTTTCCTAACGAATTTCTTTTTTCTCTTTTCATCTTAAAATTTAATTAATCAGTTATAAATTATCAAATGACTAGCTTTTATTGGAATCCCGAGCGGCGAAGAAAGACCGGATCATGTCACATATAACATTAGTGGTTGGTTTGTGTTCATTCTTCATAATAAATCTAAATTTATCATAATTCGTCATATCTGAAAAATGTGGGAACTCTGTGATTATGTCCCTAAAATATGTATCGCGCATAGTTTTGTAGGCTCTACATTCTAATATAAAATGGCATTCTGTTTCAATTTGTTTACATTTACAAAAAGTACATAATCTTTCTTTAACGGGTAGTGGGGGCTGTTTGTGTCTCCCCTTTTCAATTTCCAATCTATGATTGCTGATTCGCAATCTCGTAAATAGAATTCTCGCTTTATTAGAACGCATATCGCAAATGTATGGCTCCATTTCGTACCTTGTTTTAAACAACCTATATACGTTCTTGTCTTATTAACAGCGGTCGGTTTATTTTCGGAAGAGTTTATGTTGTAAAATCATTTTAAATGTTCCGTTTTCAATTTTCTCACAAGCTCCTTTTCTTGAATTCCTTGAAGTGTCATACGATTTGAAATATCAACACCATATTAACCATATAAATCATTGCATAATGATATCGACGCATTTTCAAGAGATTCGATGTATGCATCATGTATCAAACACCCAGCTGGGGAATTAGACACTTTTTTCATATACCTGAATTGTTGTATAATCGCGTCATGTATTACCGGGAATTGTCCCAATTCTGCGCGTACGGCATGATTCGTGGCCTTTTGATTAACCCCTAATATCGTTTTGCAAAACCTCAGGTGAACTTATGGTAATGTGTCAGAATGAAGCATTTTTATTTCTCCTGCCCATATCTCACACCCGTATATCATTATCGGTTTAATCAATTTATCGAATAATTTGCAGTTAGTTGGAATTGAAAGTCGCATCTTAGAAGGAATAGACTGCGTTAAAAAGAACATTGCTTTCGTGGCTTTTCCACTTGTGTGCTCTTGTGACTGTCATTCTACCGGTTGATGTCAATTTTATTCCCAGATAGGGATACTCTGAAACTAATTCAAGCGTTTGTCCATTGATATTGAAATTTGGCTCCCGTTTCGTTTTCTTCGATCTTAAAATTGTACATTTTGATTTGCTTGCATTCACCACGAGATCATTATATTGAGTAAATATTTCCAGCGCATTGAGACAATTGTGTAAACCTCGTTCTGTTTCCGACAACAAAACTAGATCATCTGCAAATAAAAGATGATTGAGCGGGCGGTTATTAAGGAATATGGGATCACCAAACCTATCTAGTGAAAGTTTTACATCATCAATGAATATCTTGAACAACGTGGGTGACACGGGACTGCCTTGCCTGACACCGACCGTTGACATATGCAGTGGTCCAACTCCTGCATCTGTTTTAACTTGAAAATAACTTGATTGATACATCGATCGTATTATCTGATTGACCCTACCTCCGATACCAATGCGATGTAACTTTTCAAACATCAAAGACCTATCCACTGAGTCGAACGTTTTCTGGAAATCGATAAACGCTGCAAAAATTGGCTTATGTTTCTGTTTATATTTATTTATGCATGTTTTTAGAATTTAAGCGCTGTCAATTGTACCGCGATTCTTTCTAAATCCGATTTGGTTGTCACTAATGAGTCCATGCGTTCCAAATAGTCATTTATTCTATTATTTAAAACTTTATTGAACAATTTACCAAAGCTATTGCTGAGCGCAATCGGTCGATAATTGTTTGGGTCATTTCTTGTTTGATGAATACTCTTTATATCAGGGAAATGAGAACATCGATAACATTATCCAAAAATGTACCGCATAAAGAGTCTGATTGCATACCCCTTTAAAGATACGGGGGGCGTTGGCGGTGGGTATGCTGATAAAATATTCAACTCCGTCAAAAACCGCCATAAACAGAAAGAATAATAAAATATGGACAGACTTTGTTCTGATACCAATCAGAAATATGGCATAAAGAGTATGTTATTGTCACCCCCCCTTTGTTATGTAAACAAAAGCAGAAAACGTTACATTACCTGACTTTTGTTCAGATCCGGATATGGTAAACATAAAGAGCGCTATTTGTTACTGTTTTCCTGATATGGAAATAATAAAGATCGTTTATACCATTTGTGTGTGATTAACCAATCGAATTGCGCTGTGTTATGTAAACAAAAGCACAACTTCTGTAACACGAGCAGGCTCTTGTTTGCGTACACCATCATACGTCTCTCGAATATTTCTGCAACGAACGCCGCCCGTGCCTTTAATACACTCGTGATTTTGAAGGAAAAGCTAAGGTATCAATACACTATTTCCAGCAATTTTGACCAACCTGGGACGGGGTACTGTAGGTTCAAATCAATGCTGAGCCATTATCGTTGGCATAGGTCCCATCAAGCATGTTTTAATTTTAGGTGTAATCATATGTCTGTACTTTAGCTTCTTTGCAAAGTTTGTCATTGAGTTATGCTCCTTGGTTTGCACACACACAACGCTCAATTTTACCCATTTTTGTTACTCAAATTGACCATTTTCAGAGCGAATGTCAGTAAATAAGAGCCTCTTCCTCCCGATAGAGCTATGTTAGAGCTGAGAAATATTTGAACTAAAAAAAAGTTATGGTATCAATTTGAAAACAAATGTCTTGCAAGCGCAGATAACACAATTCATTTTCCTGTAACCAATAACACAGAGTTGGCGTATCCAAATTTTCCACTTTTTTTGAGAAAGTCTTGTAAAATAATTAAACTTTCAAACCATTAATGACACACTTAACACAGGCTACACTGGCTGTTATAGATATGGCAAGAAATGTGGCCAACAGAAAATACACCAGCATTTTTGTCCCAGTGATAAGTCCTGGGACAAGCCGAGACAGTATAATTATCCTGCGCTGAGATTCCATTCCAGAAACATGACAAACCAATTTTTTAAATATTATTTATCTATGTTTCCTGTCCCAATAGAAATGTCTGGGACAGACCGAGACAGGATAATTTTGAAGCACTTCTTATTTGGGAACCATGGGACAAACTGATTCGACTGGTACAGGCCGAGACAAATCAATTTCTAATCTTTTCATATTAAAAATATTATTTATCTTTGATATTTTCCTGTCCCAGTACAAAGGTCTGGGACAGACCAGAGACAGAAAAATTTTGAAGCACTTCTTATTTGGGAACCATGGGACAAACTGATTTGACTGGTACAGGCCGAGACAAATCAATTTCTAATCTTTTCATATTAAAAATATTATTTATCTTTGATATTTTCCTGTCCCAGTAGAAAGGTCTGGGACAGACCGAGACAGGATAATTTTGAAGCACTTCTTATTTGGGAACCATGGGACAAACTGATTTGACTGGTACAGGCCGAGACAAACCAATTTCTAATATTTTCATATTAAAAATATTATTTATCTTTTCCAGAATGCTGTATGCCCCACGTTGACATATAGTGCCTGCACTAAATTATCAATTTCACGCATCCGAACACGTCCATGATATCTCTTTATTATGACCATGCATGTACTTCGGATACGTGCAGTAATGGTTTTCCATTTCCTAACTCGATGGAGATAAAATTGGCGTGGGAAACATTGTCCAATTGTATAGGATATTTTAAACGGACATGGCTCATTCGAACTTCCATTTCTTTCTATGTAATTTCGAGCGACGGATACGATAGGTCGATAAATAAACCAGCTATTGATATACCGGCTTCATATGCTCTGAAAAACACTTTGCCAAAGTCACAGCCATTTTTCGGCCGTTTTCAACTTTTTGCCAGAAGTCAGACAAACGCTCTTTATTGCTACCATATCAGGAATAGACCAACACGGAACGCTCTTTTCTGTTCCATGTCGCGCAAATGGCTGTTTTGTGTTTCAGACCCAAAACACCGTATTCACAGTTGTATTTTCATTAGGTCAATGCGTCTTTTTGGGTTACAAAATGTCCGTATAAAGGTAGCTAAGATATTTATTGACCTATTTTTTATACCGGGGAGAATTTAAAAGCGAATACTATTAAGTGTATTTTGGAGCACAAACCGCCATGTGGCTTTAAATAGCGACGATATGGTGTGATTTTATAGATATATTTATTAGCATAACGACGCTCGTGGGAGCCGTGTTCATGTATAAATTCCATGAGATGGGTTTAGAAAAACATCTTGAAGACCATATATTACCTTTAACGGTTTATTGCGGATGACTTGATCATATACGAAGTGACAAACAATCATACATCAACAAACATACAATACATGCAAGACAAAGATGACAAACATGCAAGACATATACATATACATACGGAACACATGCAATACCACTGACACACATGCAACTAATTTATCACATCAAACAAGCATATGAATGCACATGCACTGAGATCAAATCAAATAAGGAAACAGATTCAAGTCAAGTGTTTGTTTCCTACTTGCCCTAAATATAGAGCGTTCAATAAAACTACTTCATAGGATTTAATTTAACTGTTCTCATTTTGTGTTAAACACTTAAGATTACTTCTTGAAAACCATTTACTACATGTTGTCAGAACATAGCTTAAATATTTAAAAGCAGTCAAGTTTTAGTTTAGATTTATACCTTTTTTGAACCGCTGTAAATTTTCTTGAATCACTGTAAAATTCTCAAACGATGGAGACATATATTCTACAGCAATAAACATGCTACTGAAATAACTGTTATTTCCTACTATTCTAATTCTTAAGAGGGTGGGTGGGTGGGTAAATTTTATAACATTTATTGCTGCCACTTCGTAAGGCAGATCAAGACAAAGTAATTTTATTATAGCAATTTAGCGAGCGCGCCAAAATTGTAACTCACATTGTTAGCCAATGAAAATAGATAACACATATAATGACGTCATGCAACCATGCCTATTATTAGAAAGCATAACCGATGTAATAGACTTATTTATAGATCACAAATAATGACGTCACGCCAACATGCATATTCATGAGAAGGCGCCACCAATGTAATAGTCTTTTTTATAGAGTTATCTCGCTTAGATTAATATGAACCCTAGTCACGGAATTACTCGATTTGTAGACAAATATAATCAATTCCATGAGATGGGTTTAGAAAAACATCTTGAAGACCATATATTACCTTTAACGGTTTATTGCGGATGACTTGATCATATACGAAGTGACAAACAATCATACATCAACAAACATACAATACATGCAAGACAAAGATGACAAACATGCAAGACATATACATATACATACGGAACACATGCAATACCACTGACACACATGCAACTAATTTATCACATCAAACAAGCATATGAATGCACATGCACTGAGATCATATCAAATAAGGAAACAGATTCAAGTCAAGTGTTTGTTTCCTACTTGCCCTAAATATAGAGCGTTTAATAAAACTACTTCATAGGATTTAATTTAACTGTTCTCATTTTGTGTTAAACAATTAAGATTACTTCTTGAAAACCATTTACTACATGTTGTCAGAACATAGCTTAAATATTTAAAAGCAGTCAAGTTTTAGTTTAGATTTATACCTTTTTTGAACCGCCAAGCCATAGGCCACCAAAAAAGGAAAGATCAGGAGGAAAAAACTGAAACATTAAACATGAAGTTGGGAGCAAATTCGGGCCCCTCTCTCTTCAAATGACTTATGATCGCAATGCCATCAAATGCCTCAGCAATTACCTACCAATCTGATAACTAAACATAAACGAACCATAAAAGTAATGCCACAAACAGACCAATAGTCGCAATGCCACTATTAAAGTTATCATGCCACCACTTTCCTAGTCGATACTTTTAAAGTACTATGTATATAAATTGATTTATATCACCATCCATATACTGAAAACTATAATTATAAAATAGTATCCGAATTATAACAGAAATGACACAAACAGACCCACAGTCGCGCTGCCACTGCTCAAGTCACTGTCAAGCCTTCTATATTCCGTATATTACATTATATTGATGTTGCTAACTTTAGGAAATTAAGTTAATCTATTCACCACTTGAATCATAAGAGATCTCATCCTCCTTGTCCCTTCATAATTCAAATGCAACTTATCCCCTGCATACAAATCTAGAATTGGAGCTCCTTTGGCAATAAATACTCTATATGTTTTCAAAAATTCTATACGATATTCTTGGCACAAGTCATTTAACAGATCATTCACAGATATTACTTTTGTACCCAACTCTAATATGTCTGTAGGCCTAGGTATTATTGATGACATGATGATTTTTGCCCTAGAAACCTTCTTTGAACATTTTATTAGAGATTCAAAGGCTTTTCTAATATCTTCTTCTGATGATTCTTCTATGTTATTGGTTCCAACGTGATATATTATGTGAGAGTAGGATGATAATTTGTTACCATACAACTTCCCTGACTTCACCAGGAATGCCATCTTTGAGATATTGATTCCTCTAAATGCTAGGACGTCTAGTGATTTCACGTCAGATACATACTTGCCTATTGAGTCTGTTACCAAAAGAGCTCTAATATCATTGAATCTGTCAGCTGAAATTATAAATATACTGTATTATAATCAAATAACTGCACACATGTGGTTACGCATCTGTTTGGCTATTACAAATTTATCCTCTATTGTGTAATGTAAATACCGCTTATATGCATCGCTCTTCCAATCACCCATCAACTGAATCAACTCTCCTGGAACTTGTGATTGAAATGCCCAAGTGGCCCCCACCCCTTCTGAACGCGTGTGTTGAATAAAGGGACGGTTCCCTACCAGTCCTTGAAATCATTTTCCTAAGGAATGATTGAAACTGTTGATAGGTGATTGGTTGACCAGAGGGATGCATAAATGCCGGATTGGTGAGTTTCCCTGGAACTAGTTTTAACATGTTCTTATATGCAGATACTGGACAAATTCTAGACTCTGGGATAGATAGCACTGGCATTCTTAAAATTCTTTGACCAAATTGAATTGTTTTGGTCCACTTTATAATAACCAGAAGAACGCTATCTGATTGCAATATGTCTCGTGTCAGCTGATGCGTTGAATTGAATTTCTTAGCTGATTCCGGCGCTAAATTTGATTTGCGAAGCATTAGAAAAAATGCCAGGAGAAACATTGCCCAGAAAGTAGCTTCAATTGGATTTCCATAGTCCAGATATTGAGAAATATCTACTAATATCTCAGGTGTAATTGGCTCAGATTGCTTTATACAATGTGGCTTTAATCTGGCAATTCCTTTTAGCGTAAGTTTAATTTCTGGGGCTTCAAAAGCTTCACAAGAGAGACCCAATCTAATATGTAGCACTTTAACACCACTCAAATAATTACGGATAGAATCTGTTGAGTCAAATGATCTACTAAGAAATTGCGTATAGCACTGCAGTATTTCCTTTGTAGCGGGTAAATACGCAGAAATTGAAAAATATTCACAGAATGACACAAACGCCTTCCATTGAATGTAATGATTTTTATTTGTGCCTTCGGCAAAGGCATGTCTCACTGATCGCTGTGCATCCCTCCTCAACTGTTTAATCTCTAGCCCTAAAAAGAAAATCACCAATCATGCAAAAATTTGAATAACTCATCAGATGGTTGAATCTCAACCATACTTTTACCTTTTGTGTACTCCACAAAGGCCCTCTGATTTTTTGAACTTTCGTCCCACCTTGAGAGAATATCAGCCCCTCTGTTATCAACCCCCATGACATGAACTGTACGAATTTCAAATTGATGCACTGCAGCTAAATAGCAAATTTCCATCAAGCAGGCCTGCAAATATTGATTCTTGGAAGACCCCTTGTTAATAACTGCCACGGTTGTGGCATTATCACATTTACAAATAATTCTCTTACCAGTTAACGTATGTGCCCAGATTCTCAAACATACCACAACTGTCAGCATTTCTAACTCATTGATATGCAATGATTTCTCCATGATGTCTGTCGGAAATTCTTTATGAAAATATTGATCACCACAGATACCCCCACATGCAACCAATGTGGCATCTGACTCGACAAATTCATCTGGATGTGACCAATATTCCCACGGCATCATGGAAACACCATTGAATGTCACCAGAAATCTGTCCCACCATTCCAAATCTTTTTTAACATAATCTGGAATACACAAACTACCATGTTTGCCACCTTTACAACTGTTGAAAGTTCTCAACCAAGTCAAAATTCGGGACACAAAAATGCGACCAGGTCGCACACAACTTGCTACAAAATGTAGTTTTCCCAAAAGTGACTGGACATCTCTCAAGGTGGCACTTTTCTTGTTCAACCATGATTTAACCAGTTCTCGTATTTCAATCAGTCTATCCTCTGTTATTTCTAGTGAGAGATTGATGGTGTCAAACAAAATTCCTAGGAACACCATCCTATTACACGGGCTGCATGCTTTGGATTTGGCTTCTGCCAAACCCCAAATATCTAACATGTTGGTTAAACAATTAAATGCTGATATCGCATTTTCTTCAACATCTGCCCCTGCTATATCATCTAAATAATTAATTACCCAACAATCCGCTTGCCGAAGCGTATACGCTAAAGCATTTGTGACACGTTGACAGATATAGGCAGCTGATCTTAAACCCATACTAAGAACTCTATCACAATAAATTTCTCCGTCGATCATATATGACACTAAATTCATGTCCCCTGGGTCAATAAACAGCTGCCTACATGTATATGCTCTATGAAGATCTGATTTGAAAAGCATGCACCCTTGTTTCTTCTCCTTTATGAGTTCAACCAAACTATCTACATTTGGGTATGACAATGTTATGTTTTCCCCAAGGTATTCGTTTTTTGATATCATGTCATTTATAGAATTACCCCGAGGAAAACTCAAATCGGTGATAATTCGCCTATCGGTCGAATTACTCTTTGGCACTGTATTTAACGGACTTAATTTAAAATTCCCATTGAAGGCATCCCCTGGCAAAGGACCCAAGACAGCCTGATGCGTCAGTTCCTTACTGATGTACTTTTTCATCATTTCAGGAAAATCCCTCGCACCTTTGTGATTTTTTATAGTCCTATTACTGTCTGGCTGTCCAAAATCCCTTGCCCCAGAAAAATTCAATGGGAATCCAAATTCCAAAAATTCAACTAACATCTTATCGTCATAATCAACTAACAACATCTTGATGTTATCTATATTTAGCTGCGATTCCACGGGAATTCTACAACCTTCATAATTAAATTTACCTGAAGCCTCAATTTGTGCATGAATTTTCAACCATTTCTGAATATTGTCACCTGAATATTCAACATTACTGGAAACCTTGTTACATTCTATGACTGAATTTTGCTCTACAGGTATTACAATGTCATCACAAACATTAATTGAATGTTTCTATAATTCCTGTTCCAATAATAATTCCTTTGAACATTCTTTAAATAAATTATCTGACTCATTGTGAATTATATGCATTTCAGAATTTATTGCGTCATATTCCAGCAAACTTTGCAGTAAAGGCTCATTCTCGTCATGAATCAGATCTAGCTTCATCATGTCTGAATAATCAGTTTCAACTGCAACATATGATTTGTTCAAATCTCCTTGTAATACAGGAACATGTGACTTTTTCAAATATTCTGGAAAGAAAACTTCCGCTAGCGGATCTAACTCATATTTCTTTGGTACATGTATAGCTACATGTAAGTGCTGTGAGAATTCTTCATTTAGTCATGAACCAGTATTCAGTTTATTCGGACATGTCGCAGATGATTCCGAATGAAACGCCTTTTCTTGTTTAACCTGCCAGCATGTTGCACAAAAGTGCTCTACTGATCTAACTTGCCCTCTTATCGTAGCCTTGTGTGGTGTTTGTAAATTACACCGGTTTCTATTAAAAAGTGAACAGAACCAAGGAACTGCACCAGAAGGAGCTCCACGCATAGGAGCTACTGCCGGCTTTCCCACTTTTTGTCTGTAAGAACCAGTGGTACTAGAAGTACCCCTGACATGCTTTGCAAGAATTGGCGTTTCGATTACGGAGAAATCATCTGCCCATGTGTTCATTCCTAATTCAATTCGACGTAACCAGTCACTATACAAATTTAAAAGCGCTGTCCACTCATAAATAGTATAGTAATAAACAATTTGTTTGAGCAGTCTCATGCGACCCAGAATATTCTGCTCTTTCGAAGAAATATCTGGCCTCATGCATGATTCCAACTCGCCAGCTACAAATTGCTGGAAAGTCAGATCACCGAAGGCTATGTTGGAACCAACATATTCAAATTGTAGTGATGTATGTGGAAATATTTGAGGAAATTTCACTTTATCACTGGATTTGGCTTTAATGCCAGACTTTCTGAGTTTCTTATTTCGTAACTTAGGGCGATACGACAGATCGGAATCTTCTTCATCATACTCATCCGATTCAGAATCACTTGAATTGTCAATGTCATGAGTAGGCCTACCAAGGCCTAATTTTCTCATTTTGGCTTGCACAACTTTGCTCAAATTGTCAAGTTGCCTTAAATCATTTAAATCTTTCGGAATTGGTTTCTCAGTTTTCTGGCCCAATTTTAAATTGTCAAAATTTGTCGTTCACAATCTTTGGCTTATCGGGGTTAACTTTACCACTCATACCTTTCAAACGAGACGTCTCTGTCCGTACTGCTTCCAGCTGATCCTTCATGTCTCGCAAACGCCTCGCTCTCCTTTCTTTCTCCAAATCGTCCGTCGCTTTCCTCAAGAGCTCCTCTGTTTTTTCTCATTTCCGTGTCGTCATCATCAAATTCGGGATTTCCCACCGTAGCCTCCGAGAAAAGCGGTTTCCTGTCATCGGTGTTGTCTTCTAACAATTCAGGCATACCGTTGGACTGTGTGCTGTCAATGCTCGTATTTTTATTACTAGCAGCTTCTAACAACTTCCCATCATTTAACAGTTTGTAATTTATTCTTTCCAACCGCCTAAGATTACGAGCATCTTCTTCTGTCGTCGCCATGGTTACCACAAATCAAATCAAATCGAATACTGATTTAACTTCTAACAAGAAGCACTTCAAATCAAATCAAATACAAAATTTGTTATAAATTTTATAACATTTATTGCTGCCACTTCGTAAGGCAGATCAAGACAAAGTAATTTTATTATAGCAATTTAGCGAGCGCGCCAAAATTGTAACTCACATTGTTAGCCAATGAAAATAGATAACACATATAATGACGTCATGCAACCATGCCTATTATTAGAAAGCATAACCGATGTAATAGACTTATTTATAGATCACAAATAATGACGTCACGCCAACATGCATATTCATGAGAAGGCGCCACCAATGTAATAGTCTTTTTTATAGAGTTATCTCGCTTAGATTAATATGAACCCTAGTCACGGAATTACTCGATTTGTAGACAAATAGAATCCATGATGATGACACAAAATAAAATGTAAAAACACATTGTAACACATACATCTATATACAATAAATATTTCAACGCTATAGGTCAGTAGTGTCAGTTGGTGTTTGAAAGATTGAGTATTTTAACTAGCTACAGTTGTTAGTAGTCTCGCGAGCTAAAAATCGCTCATAGATTTGCTGATCATTACTGGGCTGTTCCTCGTCATTTCACATGATATATATAAATTTGTCCCAAGTCATTGGCTTCTGCGAACATAATGTTTTTCTCTGCTAGTTTCTCGAAAAGGTCTTTTGTCATTTCGTCATATTTTTGACAATAAAGAACGAAATGTTTTTCATCTTCAACGGATCCGGAGTCACAATATGTGCAGACTCGTTCATTAGCGGGCATGAAATATGCATACTACTTCCGTTCGGTGCATTCAATGATAGAATATATTTTTTTCTTCATTGATCGAAGTGAAGTTCTAGATGTGTGCGATTCACTAGATCGGAAAGCTTCACGTGAGTTGGGGTGGTCTTCACTGACTCTTTTTAATAAATTAAGCGGTTGCGATATGTACTAGTCTACATATATCGGAATACGTTTACCAGTGCGTGAGGTTTGGTTGATGAAATAAGTCACGTATCACCGGTAGCGTCTATATGGTTAGAAGTAACTAAATAAGTAGAATTGTAATACGACCCTGCCTAACTATGCTTAAAAGCCATGTCCTGATTGGCCAGTGGCCCGAGTTACCATGGCTATCTCGTTCCAGCTTTGTGGTACAATTCTACTTTTTCCAATTGTACCACGAAAAAAATCGGTTTATTCAGATCGCCGCACGCGACTTTCCCGTCTTTTCTAACTCCGCGCAAACGGGGCATCAACGGAGTACACCCGCACCCGTAACCCTTTGAATTATTTTGCTACATCTTGACAATCTTGCGAATTTTCTAGCGATTTTTCGCTTGAAACCAGTTTGGTTGCCAATGAATATGGTCCAAATGATGTTATTATATACTGATATATGTTACGACCAAAGAAAGTTACTTAATAAGTATATTAAATGACAAAATAAATCCATGGGGCCGGGCTGTGCATTCGTCGATTCGAATCTCGATTATATTCGATATTTCGGAATCAAGTTGAAAATGAAAGCGCTTGTTCACCAGTACAGGAGGGGAATAAGATTAGTTTAGTAAACTAGATCATTTAGATCGCTTTGTGTAAGGAAAATGGTCCATAGTCGATGATAATATTCATGTTGTCCCAACAACGTTCAACACAGAAATGACAGCAATAAAGTGAGTAGATGGGCGCGAAGCGCCCGGGATGGTCGAAAAGATCGAGTGATCTTCTCCTTCACCCCACAGCAATCGTATTTCCTGTACAAATTAAATGAAAGGCACGGGCGCCGCTGAAAACACATCGTTTTTTAGCCAATCACAACGATTATTTACGCAAACAAATTACTAGAGTACTCCATGCAAAGAATCGAGTACGCCCAATACGAATTACACCACGAAATGTTTTCTCACCTGAGACCGAAAAAGCGCAGTATTTCGTTGACTATTCAGTCGAATTGTGACCATAAACTTTCAGTCGTATTACAAAAGAAATAAATACACGGTGTATCGGTGTGTATGGTCAAGTTGTACCACAAAAAAACTGATTGTAGGACTCCGCTACGCGTCGTCCTACAATCAGTTTTTTTGTGATACAACTTGACTATACACACCTCTACACCGTGTATTTATTTCTTAATTACGTCCCTTTCGTTTTTACGGGGTATCTTGAATACGAGTTAATACGAGTTAAAAACAATTCTGGCGCGCGATTGGCGTGTATGTCAAATAAATTTACAAGTTCAAGAAATATAATACGCATAGCATGTAAAAACGTAGGCGGTTCCATGTCTGAAAAGCGTTCGTGTCCAAACAATGGCGGGAGACTGTGGCTAGCTATGTATTGCCTTTCGTTAGACTGTCAAATTCTGTGCAAAAAGTTGGGTAGTGTGGAAAACGTATGTTGATTTTTGAAAAAGGCGTGGCTAGAAAGTTACTCCTCTGTGCGAACAGATGCCGAAAGGGTTGGTCTTCACGAACGCATGCATCGTGCACTTCTGAACTCGAGTATTTATCGTGAGCGTGGTCAAACGTTAACAATGTGGCCTATGGAAAACATTTAGTTCCTTCTAACCATATATAAAAACAAGAGCAGCAATCCAAACTGTTCACTATGAGATAGAAGATGTAGAGCACTAGAGTTATTCATCTTTGCACTTTGACGCAAATCTTTATATACAAAAACAATCAATGAGAAAGAGCACTTCACGATGTCAAAATACGCCGATTGGCTTGTTTAAAATTGCGTTTCAGAAAGGTTCCATAACTTGGAGTTACATGTATCAACCGAAAAAGCTATACAATTTAAAACGTCGAAGTAAACAAGCAGGTGCCATAAGTCGGGTGAGAATGCCCGATTCAAGCTTAAAGCCACATGGCGGTTTGCGCTCCAAAATACACATAATATTATTCGCTTTTGAATTTTTCTTGGTATCGAAATAGGTCGATAAACATCTTAGCTACCTTTCTACGACCCAAAAAGACGTAATGAAGTAATGAAAAATACACCTGTGAATATGGTGTTTGGGTTCCAAACACAAAACAGCCATTTGCACGACATGGACCAGAAAAGAGCGTTCCGTGGTAGTATATTCCTGATATGGTAGCAATAAAGAGCGTCTGTCTGACTTCTGGTTAAAAGTTGAAAACGACTGAAAAATGGCTGTGACTTTGGCAAGTGTTTATCAGAGCATATGCAGCCGGTATATACATAGTTCGTTATTTATCGACATATCATAGCCGTCTCCAAATTACGTAGAACAACATTTCGAAGTTCGAATGAGCCATGTCCGTTTAAGAACAGCTTGAGGCAGTTCAACCACATTCCAAGTTTGGTGGTCATCAACCAACAACTGCAGTCAACACAGGAAATCCTGAATTTGTGTATACCACATTTCATTATATTATATATATTACCTTCAGCCAACATGCAGTTATCACCGAAGTTATCAGCCGAAAATAAAAGGGCCGTAACTTTGGTAAAATTGGCGACCAGACCATAAAATCGAATTGACATGTATTTTATGGTATTGAACCTAGATAGAACATTATCATGTCACCTGGTTGGATCGACCAATGAGGACGCTCCGTTGGTAGAGGCATATCAGGAGACATCGGGTCGTCATCTTTGTAGCCCGTCCCATATGGAATCCATATCCCCCTCAGGGTTCCCATATGGGGTCGGTGTCCGCCATTTTGTTTTTCATGGAACTCTGCCGCCTCGGGTATATCTCGGTGTATTTTGGCGCCAAGAAAGGGGATATCTGTCGGAAATCAAGTTATGTTAATTTAAAGACATATTACCATATACCAAAACCTGCATGTGATACATTTGAGAAATTCTAAACACTCATAAATTAACTATCAAACTCAAGTTTGTTGTCCTGCTTCTGGTGATTAGCCATTGACTCAATGCGTTGACGTTCAACGCCCATGACGCGTCACTGTGACGTTACATAAGTTAATAGCCATAGCCAACAAATTTACTTACTGGCAGGTAATGAACTTCGTATAAGTAATTCAAATTCTCACACGGAAAACATGATATGTGGGTGACATGATAAAATCGTTACAGGGCTCGTTGTTGCCGGCTACGGTGACATATGAGGCTCCGCGAGATTAATATCGGGCTCGGCTAGCGCCTCGCCCGATATTAATCTCACTTCGCCTCATATGACACCGTATCAGGCAACAACTCGCCCTGTAACTTATAGTATAGTCCATTGAGTTGAGTTAAAACTAAATTTACCACCCGGAAAACGAGATATGAACGGACGGACGGACAAACAAAACGTCCCATTTTTAAACGGGCGTATAAAAAGAAACACCACATCTGCATTTAAAATTCTATTTGAAAGATATTTCATTTTACTTTATACGTTGCACATGGAACAACAAGAAGAGAAAATGTATGACGACCAGTTGATCGTTCCCAACTCGTTTTATGTTACGGACATGGCTCATTCGATCTTCCAAATTTTGTCTACGTAATTTAGAATGAGGTATAAGATAGGTTGACAAATACTCGAAATATTCACATACCGGTCTCATAAATAAATAAATGCCATTGTCACATGTGGCCATTTTCAGCTGTTTTAATGTTTTCTCAAAGAAGTGAAATAAACGCTCTTTATTTCTACCATATCAGGAATAGACCAAGACGGAACGCTCTTTTCTGTTCCATACCGCGCAAGTGGTTGTGACCCACACATCGTGTTCAATGTTGTATATCTCCATTGGGACAATGCACGCATAGATCGATACCGGGAAAGATTAAAAAGCGAATATTCTGCTGTGTATTTTGGAGTGGCTTTAAAAGTTTGGATATGAATGTGTTTTTGTTTCTGCCCAGATTCGCGCGATGTTATATGCACAGTGTCAACTTGGGACACGTCTGATCTATTGCTAAATGTGACCTACGACAGTTCGATCGCTGAGTTTTAAATTCTTGTTGTCATGACATGGAGCAGAACATATATAATGCACGCCTGGATTTTGACTATTGCATTTTTCCTGTACATGACCCCTCTCTGATATGTTATATGGCTCCACAAAAGTGCTAGTATAAGTTGTCAGGGTTGGTACCGACTGAGGGTCGGGGAAAACATAATTTGCACATGTCACTTCAGGTGGTACCAGCTCAAATAGCGAGTTTGCTATTTCAAACGAGTACGCATATGGATACGGGTAGCTGTACCCGTACTGGTACATGTTTTGTAATCGCAATATGTTTTACGGGTATAATTCAGCACAGCTACTGGTAATGTATGTTGAGCCAACTGCAACAAAATTTATACATTATATAGAGAAATTGTAATTAGCATTCGCTTTATTATACGCCCGTTTGAAACAAACGACTGTATTATTCAGGCAATACGCACAAGCTTGACTACCAAGAGATATCTTATCGGAGTCCACGATATGATGGCTCTTGGTATACAATCGCGACCACGGGAGGCACGTGATGTTCGATTGAATATCAGAATGTTGGGTATCATATAATACCATATCCCATAATATGTCAAATATAGCGAAATATCGAAATATAAAATAAAACGAAAAAGCGAAATAGGAAAATACATCGAAAATCGAAATAGGAAAATACAGCGAAATAGAACGAAAACTCGAAATAGGAACATACAGCGAAATAGCGAAATAGGGAGAAATATAGAACGAAATATATAAATATGAGATTAGTTTTATAAACGAAATAACGGAGATATTTGGAAAGGTGTGTTTGACGAAATAACGGACATATTTGGAGAAGTGTTTTAAAGAGCGTACCCCAAACCTGCGCCAAACCCACCCACCCAAGGGACGAATTTGACTTATATTTCTCCAAAGTTGATCTATTATGGTGTTGCAATTTCTCATACAAATCGCCGTCATTTCGTCAAAAAAATTCTTTATAGAGTTATTACCCTTCAGATTAAATATGATATTCAATCGAAAGCACGCGTGCCTCTCGTGGTCGCGATTGTATACCAAGAGCCATCATATCGTGGACCCCGATAAGATATCTCTTGGTAGTCAAGCTTGTGCGTATTAGGTGGTATTATTTGATTGTTCTGTCCGTCCGTCTACTCGTTAGCGGTTTTGGTTTCCGGATAATAACTTTAGTTCGGGTTACTTTATCGGAACTAATTTTGGTATGTGAGTTTTCCAGACCAAATTACAGATCAACTTTGAACTTGGGTTCGTTCCGATTATTTTTTTACTGACATAATGGCTCTTTTCGACTTAGAATGTTCAATATTTGAGGTTTCCGGATAACTTTAGTTTGTGTCATTTTATCGGAACCAACTTTGGTATGTGAGTTTTCCAGACGAAAATAAAGGTAAAGTTCGATTATCGGTTTGTCGACGGTATACTTACCGTTGTGGATAGGATAATAGTGATGGGCCTCTGGAATCTGGATAATCAGTTGCCTTCATCGGGGACGAGGCGACAGAGGGAATGGGCTGGATTTCGTCTTTTCACTCATTTTGGTAACATTTCAACAATTGGGTTTCACAAATAATTCCATAGACTGTTGACTAAAACAATTGGAATTTTCATGACTGAGAAATTAGGTTATGACAGCTCTAAGAATTACGTTCATTAAATTTTCCAACTAATATTCGATGTGAAGTTTTTTGCTTTTAGACCCAGAGTCCAATAATGTCCCACATGTACTTTCAGTCAAATATAAGACCGATTTTACCCCTTATATTAGTTGGGGAATATTTAGTCATATTAAGTTGAAATTGTGTTGTAATCTTTCTCAGATCAAATGGTCGGGACACAAAATGGGGAAATTTATCCCAAGAATTGGGATTTTCGTCTGGATCTATCTATACAACCGGAGGTAGGTTGAAAAGTTACATTTGGAAAAGTTCGTTAAATGATAGTCTGTAATGATATGATTTGATTAAAGAGCGTTTGCTTAACTTCTGTGCGAAATACAGAAAACAGCTGAAACTCGCTCTGATTATGGTAAGATTTTGGTAAGGTTACGTGTCATATATGTATCACCCATGTGTCATACGAATTTTTTTTAAACATGAGGTGAAGGCCATTCTTTAGTTGGGGTGCAAGTTAGCTCCCTGATTCTATACCTTTCGGCTTGCAGACAAGCGAATTAACAGCGCACTTTAGCGAACAGGGAGATAATTTGTAACATCAATAGACCTTGAGCTACCATATGGCCACCCTCCCACCCTGTGCGGATTTTTGCCGACTATGTTTTTCCGATAGAGGGATGTATTTCACACATTTTTCTGCTTGTTTGCCACTCGGGCGTGGGGGCTTTTTCATTTTATAGCGATTTTTATAAAACTACTGTGATTTTTTTGCGATAAAATCCTTATTGGGGGTAGGGGAAACATTTCTCTCAAAATTAATACTAAAACTGTATGTATCTTCTCAAACTCAGTTTCATTCGAACTGAGTATAATAAGTTTCTGCGTAAATAGCGTCACATGGGCACCTGACTCGATATTTTTCTTAAAGTGACACCGATGATATGATTTTTCGTTTATTTTGAAGATATTTCTGAAAAAGTACAGTGTGTGAACTTACGCATGCATAACGTGATTAAACTATGAACAATACCGATGTTTTTCGATTATTTTCCACGAGAACATAGACCAGGGCAGTTTTCTATAACATTCCACGAGCGCATTGATGCATATAGGTAGTCAATGTTCATATGTTTCGAGGCCATTGAATCCAAGATGGCCGCCAAAATTGAATATCTGACTTGATAAATTTTAATTCGCAATCACCCGGGCAGTTTATGAGATATTAAGTCGTGTGATATGTTATTCTATTGGTAATTTAGTAGTCCTTATTTATGGGTATGAATAAATTTTATATATTCAAAATGGCCGCCAAAATGGCTACCGGAAGTAGAAAATATGACTATTTTTCACTCATATCTTCTGGAACAGTTTCTGCTGTTTGGAACTGGTTGAGGATTGTGACCTTATTTTTGTATTTTTATATTAACTAATCATTGGGGTAATGAAAAAAGCAATTATTTGGGGTCTTAGCCGCCTCCGATCCCTCAAAAGTTTGATTTTACAGAATGCGGTATAAAATTCCACCAAAAAATCACAATTGGGTTTCTGGTCAAATTTCAACAAAGAATGAGCACGACTGTGGAATGTAAGTGAGGAATACCATTATACATGGATACTCCAATTCATAGGAACACAAGTTGTTACTTTGGATCAAAATAGCCACCAAAATGGCCGCCAAAATATGGAAAATGGTAGATATTGCACCAGTGTGCCCTTGAATCGATTACAATTTGTGATTGATGAATGAAATTGGCTATTCTGCCTTCTATACATTGCGTATTAACATTGTTACTAACTATTGTAACAAAGACATTACCATAAATATTGGATTTCACTCTCACAAACGTGACATAAATATCGGCAAAACATCTCTTCTCAGGTTTGAACCATTTTTTGCAAGTAAACTGTAACTATCTTTGGCATGAAAGGTGTTTATTGTTTTGATATATCTTAAATGTGTCACATTAAGGTGTTTAATGACCAAATTACTCAAGGTGGCTTCCAAAATGGCAACTAAAAATTAGATTTTCACATATATCCGGAGCACAATTATCTACTGTTCCGAAAAGGTAGCAAAGTGTGACTAACTTTGTTATTATACACGTTAGTTAATCGACTGACAACTACATTTTATATTCTGGTTGTCACTGTACATTATGAAGCACGATCATTTAATTTTAAAATTTGCAGTATACAATTATGCCGAAAACGTCTTTCGGGATTCTGGCCAAGTTTTTGAAAATAAATGGGCAGAACTTTGAAACAGAACTGAGAGGGACCATAATATGTGGCTACTCTTGCCCATTAGCATAAACATTTATCAACTATTGTCAGGAAAATCGTTTAGCATTTCCTTCATTGTGCATAAACGCCACCAAAGAGGACTCTCTGATGTGATCTCTATATCAAGTAACATATCATTGAGTTATTGTGGAACGCGATAGCAACCCGAGGTACACATGTACAACCCACCAGGGCCACAAAGTCACGCCTAATACAAATAAACAACACACATATGACAATATAGTCGCTCGCTTTATAAACATACACCTCACCCACAGGGATGTGGCTAGAGGGTCTCCGCTGGGGGGGGGGGGTTTCCACCTTGGGATTTTCCAACTGCACCCCCCTCCTTGAGTCGGAATCACACCAACACAACTTTTTGCATAATTCCATTTGCACCCCCCCCCCCGTGTACCTCATGCTCAGGCCTAATTTCCTATATATTCATAAGCCATGCTTCTATTTTCCCGGTATGAGAACATTAAGATATTTTAACCTGAAAATTGCCCCCCCAAAAAAAACAACTAGTGATCTAATTCCAGACAAATGCCCACAGCTACCGACAACAGACCAGGAAACACCGGGCCGACCATGGTTGTTCGGCCCGGTGTGAGAACATTTTGAAAACTATACAAGAAAATCGCAAATCCTAGCATCTAGACTGGCCTCAACTGAAGCTTTCCTAGTGTTGGAAATTTCAAACCTCATGCTCCCCCTCAGGTTGGAAAATTCTTCAACTGATGACCATTTATGTCTACAAGTTTGACCAAATGTAGTAAAATATTGTTTTGCTAAACTAATTAGCAGTTTTGTATTGGCCACGTGGATGGGGCAATGACACGGGCCGACCATGGTTCGGCCCGGTGTGCGAAAATTTTGAAATCTGAACAAGAAAATCGCAAAATCCTAACATCTAGACTAGCCTCAAGCCTTCCTACTGTTGGAAATTTCAAACCCTACACCCCCACTTCCCACTCCCCATATTTCCAACTGATGACCATTTCTGTCAAAATTTTGACAAAAAATAGGAACATATGCAAATATTGGTCGAAAAACAATAAATTCCCCCCAATAAATTGTTTTTACCTGAAATTAGGAATTTCCAACTATTGGAAATATAGCTGTCTGCTGGGGGTGAGACACCCACACCCCCCCCTCTAGCCACATCCCTGCTCACCAATCACAACACAGCCATACTTGTGTATATCCCTGCACACCACACATGACCATACATCTGTCAATAAAAATGCATACACACCAGGTATACCTCCTACACTTGAACCATAACCGTATCGTCACTATATGTATACATATTCACCACATTCATGATCACACAGTCAATCTTTGTATACCTTTTGACCTCACCATTGGCCATATAGTCACTCCGTGTGTACCTATGTTTCACACCATGGCCAAATAGCAACTCAATGTATACATATACACCCCACACATGACCATATAGTCACTCAATGTATACATATACACCCCACACATGAACATAGAGTCACTCAATGTATACATATGCACCTCACCAATGGTCATATACCCATACACCCCACACAGTAATGGGTCAACATACATGTACACCAGGTAAACTGTTACACCTGACCCATGACCATATAGCCACTCCCTGTATTCACCACATTCATGATAATACAGTCACTACAGGTAACATATTCACATCACCATTGGCCATACGGTCAATCCCTGTATATCTACTCGCCACGCCAAACATTATTGCGAAATAGCCACTACAGATAAACATATACACCCCACGCATGATCATAGAGTCACTCCATGTATACATATGCACCTCACCAATGGTCATATAGTCACACGTGCTATACATATACCCCTCGCCCATGACCATACAACCACTTGGTGGGGTATACCCGTACACATAACATATGACGATGAGTCACCATACATGCACACCGGGTATACTCCTACACCTGACCCAGTTCACTCCATGTATACATATTCACCACATTGGTGATCACTCCTTGTACACCTATTCATTTCATTAATTGCCACACAGTCACTCCCTGTATACCTATTCACCATACCATGGTCATATAGCCACTCGATATATACATATGCAACACACACATGACCATAGGGTCACTCCAGGTGTACATATACACATCACCAATGACAATAAAGTCCTTCCAGGTGTACTAATACTTCTCACACATGATCAATTATACATTCCAGACTTTTATATACACCCCACACATGACAATTCAGTCACTCGCTGTGTACTCATACACGCCATCCATGATCATACAGTTACTCCCTGTATACCTATACATCCACCAATGACAGTATACACCCACGACACATATAAATATACATCCCACCATTACCACCACGGCACTTGCTATATACCTACACGCACGCCAGCGACCACCCAGCTATACGCAGGCATGTATATTCATGACCGTGCTGTCAGTCCATGTATACATATACACATTACACATATTCATCCAACCACTCCCTATTTATCCATATACCCCACCATGATCACACAGACAACACATGTATACATGTTCACCCACATGTGACAATACAGCCACCAAATGTACACCTATACAACCCACCCATGACCATAGTCACTCCATATATAAATAAACAACACATATATGACAGTGTAGCTACTCCCGTTATATCCGCACACAATATCATTGTCCGTACAGCCACATCGTGTTACCCGTACATCGACACATAACCATACAATAATACAGTCACTCCATGTAAACATATTCAGCTCACACATTACCATACGGCCACTACTTATATACATATACATCTCACAATGGACATACCCCATCCCATTCCTTGTATATATATTCACATCATTCATGACCATAACATAACTCCATGTATACATATTCATCTCACCTATGACCATGCAGTAACCCACGGGCTACCATATTGACCTCCCTCTTGTATCAAGGTGATCAATTTTATCCTAATGAGCCAGAATAGCCACCACAGATTATAGTTCATCTTAGTTCCGTTTCAAAGATTCAAAGTGGCCAGATTCCCAAAAGAGGTTTTCAGCAAAATTCCATAAGCAACTTTAAAATGAATTTGTCATGCCCCATAAGGAACTGGGACAGCCAACAATATTTAGTTGTCTGTTGATTGCCTAACATCCATAATAACCAAGTAAAGTTACAATTTGCTAACTCTTCGGAACAGCAGACAATAATGTTCCGGATATATGTGAACAATGAGCTTTTTGCCCAAGTTGGTTGCCATTTTGGAAGCCATCTTGAGTAATTTGCTCTATAATGACCTTAGTGTAACACATTTTCAATAGACCAAAACGATAAACACCGTTCAAATCAAAGTTAGTTACAGTTTACTTTTAATAAAAATGGTCCAAACATGAAAAGTTAATTTTTGCCGATATCTATGTTAAGTGTGTGAGAGTAAAATCCAATATTTCTGGTAATCTCAGTGGTTACAATACTAAAAATTAACCAAGGTGAATCATGCATGTTAGTTTACAATGGATATAAGGCAGAATAGCTAATTTCATTCATCAACCACAAATTGTAAGCGATTGCAGTGAACGCTGGGGCTATATTTACAATTTTCCATATTTTGGCGGCCATTTTGATCCAAAGTAACAATTTTGGTTCCAATGACTTGGAATATTCACGGGTAATGGTATGTCTCACTTACATAACACAGTTCTGATCATTAATTGTTGAAATGTGACTAGAATACCAATTGTGATTTTTTGGTGAACAGTTTATACCGCTTCCTGTAAAGTAAAATTTTTAAGGGGTCGGAAGGGCCTAGGACCCAAATAATTTCACATTTCATAGCCCAATGATCAGTTAATATAAACAATACAAAATAAAGTCACAATTCTCAACCAGTTCCAAACAGCAGAAACTGATATAGAAGATATTAGTGAAAAAGTGTCACATTTTCCACTTCCGGTGGCCATTTTGGCGGCCATTTTAAATATATGAAATTTATTCCTACAAATAAATAAGGAGTACTCAATTATCAATAGAATGGCATATCGCACGACGTAATACCTCATAAACTTCCTGAGTAATTGCGAATTGAAATGTACCTGGTTAGATATTCAACGTTGGCGGCCATCTTGGATTCAAAGACCGATAACTCTATAAAGCCCCCCTCGCCAGATGGCAAACAACCGGCAAATTGAAGGACTGATATAGTTCTACAAAGATATCATAACCACCAAAAATCCGCATAGGGGGGAGGGGGGTCTACATGCAGCTCAAGCTCTACAATGTCTTGCAACTCGGGAATGGTCTATCAGTCCTCCGGGCCCCGACCAGGCTGCGTATTGGAGTAGATTAGTAACCAGGGTTCGCGCTGGCCCAAAATTCCCAGGTGCCAACACTGTTGCCAATAGCATTATATTTAGAGCCACTTTATACTTTCTGTTGCCACTTTTTTCAGACCAATATCGATGTGTGTTTTGTTTCCGACCGATTGACTGCAAGCTTTATTATATGCCCGATGGGTACCGATTGCCAAATGCCAAAAAGCTAGGTGCCACTTTTTGTAGCCAATCAGGAATTTTTTGGAGCCATTTAATTTTTTTTATAGCAATTTGCTAAATTGGCAATAGGCAGCGCGAACCCTGTTAGTAACACAATTGTTCACTTGTGACTAAAGCTTGGACTTTTTACACATATGTACATATTCAAATACTAATTGATATTAGATGTGGAGCCACGCCGTAATTTCACTTGAACCCCCCTTTTAATGGGTTTTCCGAATATAAAAAGCGTTTCGTGATTTTCTAATTTATTAAATGTCGCAATTAATCTTACAATGGAATATGCGATTCAAAATTAGACACATACAGTGAGTATGACTCTGTGAGACTCTGTGGTACATTTGTAGGGTGAAATTGAAACTCCCCGTCCATGATGGCCGTCAATGTATCAGCCGTAACTCGAAAATTTGACGTTTTTCACTAATATCTTCTAGATCAGTTTCTGCTGTATGGAACTGGTTCGGAGATGTGACTTTATTTTGTATTATTCATGTTAACTTAACTGATCACTGGAGCAATGAAATATGCCGTTTGTGGGACCCCAGCCCATTCCCATCCCTCAATAGTTAGATTTTACAGAACGGGGTATGAAATTTCACCAAAAATCACCGTTGGGACTCTAGTCATATTTCAAAAAAGAGATGAGCAGAACTGTGCCAAGAAAGTGGGGCATACCATTACTCATGAATATTTCATCTCAATGGAACCATAATTTTCACTTTGGCTTAAAATGGATTTCAAAATGGCGGTAAAAATCTGGAAAATGGTAAATATTGTCCCAGCGTGGCTAGTCTGTCGTATATACATTGATGATGCTTATTGGATGTTACTATTACTATACCAAAATTATTGGAATTTTCTCTCAAAATCGGCAAAAAATTACGTTTCAGGTTTGCACAATGGAACTATCTTTGGTGATTACTCTTATGATCTGTCTTAAATGCATCACACTGAGGTGTTTTTAGAAAAAAATACTCCATATGTCCACAAAATTTGGTAGAAAAGTTGTACAGGTAACACATTGCGATTCACTTGGTTATTAAACATGTTACTTAATCAACTGACAACTAATTGTTCTAATCTGGTTATCCCCAGTACATTGTGCGGCACGACAATTTCATTTTAAATCATGCAGTATGCAATTTTCCCGAAAACTTCTTATGGGAATCTGGTCATGTTTTTCAACGGAAATGAGCAGAACTTAATTGGGATGAGCACAATTACGTGCTTGCTCTGGCCCAATAACATGTGTAACCATTATAGGTAAGTGTATGTCAGACCAGGTAACACGTCTATCGGGTAGGCATCTACACACCTAGCACACCAGAATGACGGAGAACAGCCAGACTAATGCACTGGCAGGTGGACCAAACAAGGAGATTAGTGAAAAGCTACGGTACTTAATAACATCAAATTATGGGCCAATGGCATCAAGCTTGATTGACTAATGTCAGGCAAACCGTTTCCCCCATTGTGCATATGCATAAAACTCTCTGACATTACCTCTCGATCGATTAAAGGCACGTGAGGCCTTAGTTGTCGAAAATATTCATATTTGTTCCAATCACCGTAAACAGAAAAACATTAAAACGCATACAGTTTCGTTCATATATAACATGACCATCGCGTAAACAGCATGTTATCATACAGATTTACTATATTTTACCTAAGCAAGAGCCTGATTGTGTTACAGAAGACAGCACAATGCTGCTGGCTAATCACACACAAATGGCATAAACGCTCTTTATTAGTTCCATATCATGAATCACCAACAAAGAACGCTCTTTGTGTTTACCATCATAATATAAACAAACACCAGAAAAGTAACTGTTTATGCTTTTGTTTACATAACAATGGTCAAATATATGACAATAACATACTATACGGACAAAGTCTGTCTACATTTTGTTGTTCTTTCTGTTTGTGGCGGTTTTTGACCGGTGGAAATATTTTCACAGGATACCCACCGCCAAGGTCAACCGTACCTTTAACATATACTTTAGTTATTGCGGAAAGTGATAGCCACCAAAGGTCCACCTGTACAACTCACCCATGTCTATACAACCATGTTATATATATAAGGATTAACTGTCATGTGGACTGTTTTTATGGAGATGTAACGGTGAGGTAAGTGGACATAAAGGTTTTACACAAGTTATGTCCACTTACCTCACCGTTACATCTCCATAAAAATAGTCCACATGACAGTTAATCCTTATATTTATATACATTTAGCGAAAAAGCCACTTTTGTAAATATATTTAAATCGAAAAGTGTATCGTGACAAGATCAGCCCAAAATACCCAATAGCACCCTTGGCAATAGTTAATAGGAACAATTTCTCTTCATGTTGAAACCCGATGATGTATTAAGTCAATCCTGCGCGAGTCAAAATGCGCCCAAAGCATTACGCGTTCGTCTTTCCAAACCTAATGACGTATCGATGGTGTTATTAGCTTGGTGTTATGAGGCGTTGCTCATTCACCGAGAAATAACTGCAACTAGCCACGTGGGAGCCGACCAATCAGAATGCTGGATTTAGTGATGACAACACTTAGTGTGTAAATATACAGAAACCACACACAACATTTGTACACATGTGCACCATCCACGACAATAATCACCCAAGGTACGGACGTATATCCCTTTACCCAACAGAAGGGCCCTGGGCCAATGCATTCTCTTATACATGCGAGTCGACCATAGGTCGCCTCGCATATATAAGAGAATGCATTGGCTTAACACATTAAAAATTATAAAATTGTTAAAGAATGTAAGAAAAAATGGTAAAAAGTGTTAAAAACAGATTTTTGTTAGGCCAATGCATTCTCTTATATATGCGAGGCGACCTATGGTCGACTCGCATATATAAGAGAATGCATTGGCACAGGGCTTAACTGTAACTATCACAATGTGGTCAAGGAGCCGGTTCCATTGATATCCATATTTGTATGGTTCTATTGAGACAGACCGAAGATATTTTAGGCTGTTGAATCTTTATTTGGCCGGTTTTGGCCGGTTTGTTGGGTAATGGGATATCCCACGTGTGATCATATATGCACAAACAACACATATGACCATGTAGCTACCGCCATTATACCCGTACACAACATAAATTACCACACAGCCAGTCATTGTATAGCCATTCACCTGACACATGACCATATTCACTCCTTGTATACCAATAACTTCCACCATGGAGACACCACGCATCACCATACAGCCACTGCTTCGCATCATTCATGGCCACACAATAACTGCCTTTATAACTATTCACCTCACCGATGACCACACATTCACTACCAGGCTGCCATTTTGACATACACCATATATTAAGTTGATTTGGATGATAATGAGAGTTTCCACACAATATGGCCCCACTCAGTTCCGTTTAGACGTTCTGCCCATTTCCGTTCAAAAATATGGCCAGAATCCCAAAGACGTTTTTGGCAAAGTTTCATACTACATCATTTAAAATGAATGGGTTATGCCTCAGAAGGTACTGTGACAACCAGAATAGAACATGTAGTAGTCCGTGGATTAAGTAACATGGTTAATAACCAAGAGTCACAATTTGCTACATTTTGGGAACAACAGAGAATAATTGATTATATGTAAAAACAACAAAATTGGTTGCCATTTTGAAGTCATATTGAGTAATTTTGTCTTTAAAAAAATACATCAGTGTGACGCATTTATGACAGATCAAAACAATAAACATCTTTGATACCAAAAATAGTTCCATTTTCTTGAAATTTTCCCGATTTTGATGTCAAGTTTGTGATAGAAAAATCCAATATTTCTGGTAATGTCCGTGGATACAAATGTAACACACAACCAATGTGCATCAGAAATTAATGTATGTAAGACAGAAAAGCCAATATTATTCAACGAACACAACTTGTATGAGATTACGTGGCATGCTGGGTCAATATTTACCATTTTCCAGGTTTTGGTCGTCATTTTGGCTGCCATTTTGAGACCAGTTGAAATATTTGGTTCCATTGTGTTTATATATTCATAAGTAATGGTACACCTCACTTACTATGCACAGTTCTGTTAATTTCGTGTTAAAATATGACTAAGATCCTAACGGTGATTTTTGGTGAAATTTCATACCGCATTCTGTAAAATAGATTTTGTTAGGGATAGGAAGGGCCTGGGACCTCATGAATAGCACATTTCATTGCTCCAATGATCCGTTAATACGAATAATACAAATAAAATTAAGTCACAATTCTGAACCAGTTCCATACAGCAGAAACTGACGTAAAAGCTATTAGTAAAACAAAATGTCAAAATTTCCACTTCCGGCTGCCATATTGACGGCCATCTTGGACGGGGAGTTCCAATTTTACCCTAAAATGTGGCATTATATCCCGCAGAATCATACTTATTGTATATGCATATTTTTATATAGCATATGTCATGGTAAGATTAATTGTGACATTTAATAAATTATATAATCACAAAACGCTCTTTAAATTCGGAAAACCCATTAAAAGGGGGGAAGTGAAATTTCAGCGTGGCTCCACACCTAACATCAATTAGTATGTGAATATGTACATATGTGCAAAGTTTCATAATTTAGTCACACATCGAACAATTTCCTTGAAAATTCTACTCCACAAGCGGTAAAGAATCCCAATTCAGGACATCGGTCGACTGGGTCAAAGTTAAATGTTCGCAATTTATGTCACATTCATTCGACTCTCTGTAGGCGTATTGTACTTAAAGCCACTGATTGATGCTTGGTACGGGGAACCCTGACTGTACATAATTATTGTGGGGCAAATTAGTAAGATTCCATCTCCCCTATCGTGCGGACGCCGGATGTCAGACCCAATCAAACAGAAGTGACTTGATTTTCAAATCGTTATTTGACACTTTGGCAATTATTGCCGCCAGTCCAGAAAGGTTGTGTCCTTTCCACAGTATGAACATGGTCACATAATTAAAGTGTGTGTGCGTTGTGTAAGGGTCGATGTCGGTAAGACTACTAAGGGGTTTTGAACGGGTACACGGGGGTATATGCATGGTAATATGACATGAAGCTACTGTGAGTACTGTCATTTTTATAGCAGAAGTAATCAAGAAATTTAGGTTATCGAGAAATAACTGTAATGGCTAAATGTGTGACAGCAAATATGTTTTTATAGTATTCTGTGGATTGACTGCTGGTGAAATGATTGTGATATAATATGTGGCCATCCTATTCTTAAAATATCGCAAAATATGCTTGATACTTAAACCTTCCCCTTCAACCAATCGCGAAATTTACCAATTTTGGGTACCCGCAAAGAATACGCAATTACGGAAAGTTGCACACATATCTCATAGCTAAGTTTTTATTTGTTCATTGCAATTGTGCACTGCTTGGAAAAAAAGTTAAAAACATTTCTGTACAAGTTATGTCTAGGTCAAACATTAGTTTAATTAGTTTAATTTTATTTAAGATCGATCCGACAACCCATAGCTGAATTATATGCACGAACACACGCACGTAAGTGGGGATGCTCTATGCAGTCCATAATTTGATTATGGCAATCCGAAAGACGTCACCGATAACCGTAAATCGGAGTTTATGCCTAAAATGATAATCAACTTTCCAAAACAGTGGCAATGCGAGTTCCAACCACAATAAACATTTGGGTGTGGGGGTATGCTAACACCTAAAAATAATAAAATATTGTATAACTATGCAAATTAACCGTATGTCTAATCATTTAACTGCGGGTAGAACTGAACATGTGGTCACCATACACGAAATCAGCAAATATAGCTTACTAGCAGGGTTAACCGGCGTTGCCCAGGTTAAAGTGATGTGAAAGCCTCTGTGGGTATTTGGTGGGAATAGAGAATACTCTTTCTCTCAAAGTGTTACACGTATTCTCGTAAATTGTATATCCAAATGGCATCACAAAACTTTATTCTTATACATGGAATATAAGTAGTGGCTCACTTTGTCAGGTCAGAGCGATTATCATTTTGTTTATCGCGTTTAATCCGTCCCACCAATAAAGAAGTATTTATTTATTTACAACTGCGTATACTTCAGACGTTATAGCATGAAGCATGAACATCATAAACACATTAGTTCGAAACAATAAAAGATGACAATTGTGTTTTACATAGAGATATGTATCAATCAATCTAGTTTATCATATCTTCATGAAGATACAGATGTCTTTCCAGGTGCTCCTCTGTTCTGGTGCTATATACCGGTTAATCATTTTCAGTTTAAAAGAATTGATGTTATGCAAGTATAGCAGCTACATGTTCCCGACACAGCGATATTTTGAGTTGTTTATGTTAGGCGATGAGTCTGTTCTATAACAAATGAAAGAAATCCTCTGTATCGGGCAGATATACCCTTGTCAGATGTCAATATTGGAGGATCCTGAAAAGTCATGTGCTACGGACTGCGTTTTCCTTTATCTCAGAAGTAACCATATTTGACTGCACACTGTGACCACTATTTTTGAACAGACCTGCTCTACATTTCCATATCTCTTGGCAATTGTAACTTTTTTTGTGGAAAATATATTGAATGGGACAGACTCAATCGTGTTATAATATATACAAGAGCCATTCTAATATGCCATCCTCTGACGATTAAAGCTCCCTCAGTTTGAATGAATATATATATCTCTTAAATAGATTGATATAAATATACTTTTAATGCTTTCTTCTATGTATCTGTGTTGCTAGATCATTATAGAAATGCCATGATTTCCATCCCCATATAAATATGACAGTTGAGAAGATATAATTGTTCAAGTGAATTAATTCGGTCACCATTTGTCGAGATTGTGAAATTGGAATGCCGAAAACTCCTTAGAACGACGTGGAGATGGCCTGGGAGATGACTATATATAACTTTGTTGGATATCGGCGAATTGAACAATCTTATACATGCTAGTGAATCTCCTCTCGCCATCCATGACCCAAACGACCCCAAGTGTGATTTAATTCATCATATCATTAGAGAAGAACGTGCATGAATTTGGTGGAATCAGTGCTAAATATATTTGTATCAACTTTCGTGCAACTCCCCTCATGCATGACTTGAACCGCGCCACTTTTGTCATATTTAAACCACGTCTATTAGACTCATGCATGCATTATATAATGGAGATGATTATATATAAGTTTGGTGGTAATCGGCAACTAAACAAATGCTTATCATAGTAGATGATAGTTATTACCACCCCCCCCCCTCATCTCTCACCCAAACGGCACCAATTTCGCGTCTTTAAATCACACGTTTATATTCCTCGTATCACGGAGAAGAATAATATATCAATTTGGTCGAATATGTGCTAAAAACAGCCCCTCCCCTGACACCAGCAACGTCACTTTATAAAATTTTAACCCGCACCATTATCTTACACGTAAAAAGTTACCCCTGTTAGACCGCCTTGGTTCCATCTCGATTGTACCCTTAAAGTTATATATAGAACACAGACAGATATTCGCAAATATTTGATTCATTGCATCATTTGAGAAGAACGTGTATGAGTTTGATGGTAATTGGCACTAAACATATTTTTATAAGTTTGTGGTGACCCTCCCGTCCCTATTTCGGACTCAAGCGGCGCCACTTTTGACATCATTAAGCCACATACTTAGACTCATTATAGAGATGAATATATATAAAATTTATGAAAATTGGCGAGTATACAAATTCGTATCAAATTTAGGGCCACCATTGCATATCTCTCACCCAAAAGGCACCAATTTGGCGCATTTAAACCACACGATTAGATTATTCGTATCACGGAGAAGAATATGTATCAATCAGGTGGAAATCGGCGCTAAACATATTGTTTATCAATGTTTGTGTCCCTCACTCTCTATGCACCCCTGACTCGAATGTCATCTTTAAACCACACAATTAGACTCCTGATATCATGGAGATTATTATTTGTAAGTTTGGTACTAATCCGCGACTAAATTATTTTTTATCAAATTTAGTGAACACCCCCCCCCCCACCCCCATACCTCACCAAAGCAGCACCAATATGACGTGTTTAAAATCACACGATTAGATTCCTCATATCATGGATAAGAATGTGTATCAATTTCAATCTCCGAAGAATGTGCATCAAATTGGTATTATTCGGCGCTAAAATTATTTTAGATAAATTTTGGTGCCCCTCTCCCCTTCCGGGCATCCCTGGCGCGAACGGCGCGACGTTTGACATATTCAAACACTATTTTAAACTATCGGTGTCACAATCATACTAGAATGTCTGCTGAGGAAACGATTCATCTTTGTTCAGCACAGTTGTCGGAAAGACAAAAGACACTGCCAAGATTTCAGCAAAAGAGTGATTGAAAAATACTCCGCTTCCCCTATCGTGTGTCGTATATCTGGCAGCGTATGCGTAATCACATTTGTTCTATTATATATTTTGGAACTTTTGTCTGTGTGTCTGTAAGTGTGTATGTGTGTTATAGACTCGAAAACTGGTCGACCGATTGGACTCAAATTTGGTATGTAGGCCTACTTTGATCCCTGTAACAGTATGGGTGGGTCCAATCTCACGTGCGACCGTGTCCTTGGCCGATCCGATTCAAATTTGGTATGTAGGCCTACTTTGATCCCTGGAACAATATGGGGGGGGGGTCAAATTTAACGTGCTACCATGTCATTGACCTTGAACTCGCTCATATACGCTCATATAGGCATGTTTCTGGACCGATCTAACAATGGTTTGTCCAGACGCTGAATATTTTGCCTGGCGATCACAAAGAACATCTCGATATCCCCTACTGACTACAGGTATGAAAACTTGTGACCGCGTTTTACCTGTGGAGTTACCGCTCATGGATAGGCACATAGGTAATTCAACAACGAAACAGTCACAATTGCCGAATATTTTCAAAACACAGAATCTTATTTATTTGGGAATATTAGGCTAAAATAAAATATACCTGTGTTTAAGGTAACGAGAGCAAAAAAAACAAACGGGCGATTGGGCGGTACTTTCATTTAAAAAAAATTATTTTATTTTCATGCGCGCATTATATAAATGGTGACAAACACTTTTGGCCAAGTAAGTTGACAGAGTAGTACATCAAAGTTTCAGTTTGATGTTCAATTGATATATGCAATACAAACATGGTATACATAGTCACACTGATATCAAATTCGCCATAAATCTAACTTATTTCATCGACATACTGTTAGGTTATAATATCCGACTATCCTCATTCTGTTCACGTTCGAACTGTTGACACAATTTAAATGTAAGCAAAGATGTGTAGCGAGATATAACTATAAAAATGTCCACAAAACAAGTACGGTTTATGTTGAATTTGATACGGATGTGACCACAAAATTAGATTTAATGCCTTATGAAAAATATAACTTAAACTAAGGCAACTTTCTTTCCATAAGGTGTTATTACAACTGGAGTTAAACCTGCCTCTTTGCATTTGGTACATAATGGAAACAGTCTTATAATGTTGTTTTAATGAGACTCTTGTCTCGCAGCCCGCCCCCCCCCCACAATGGCAACATTTGTCTACTTCTCCGAGGGCAGCTCCATAAAAATGTGGCTCAATTGGCGAACAACAGCAGATATTCTCGCGTACAAGCATCTGACCACATGTGGGTGGTCTGGTGAACACAACGGAGCACCACAGGTGTAGTCGTATGCTGTGATAATCTGTGCCATAGTGATCTGCAACCTTTCTGACAGCTAAAATATTGACAACAGTGTTGACAGTAAAAGTCTGAAAAAATGTTGCCCCAAATGTATTGGTCGGCAATATTTGAGTATCTCCTAAACTCATATACTTAGACATCAGACATAGAATTTGAATGGGTCTAAGGAGGTGTGATATACGACCCTGTGAAACAGTATCCCGGTAAGGTTTCTTTCGGGGGGGGGGTCCCTATTACCACAAGCAAGCATTCCGTCAGTCTCAACCAATCACAACATAGTATCAGCAAAGCGATGTAGCCATTCGAGCGAATATTGGAATGTCTCTATACAGTCGTAGATTTGCTACACAACTAAAAATATCGCCAGTTTGAAGCATCGGATAATAATTATACAGGCGATATTTGTCATTGGTAAAGCTACAGTAATGCCCTAAATAATCGACTCCTTAATCACAGCAGAGTTATGGGTCCTTTTTCAGGATTTAGTCGGAAATATGGCTTGTTGCAATTCATCGGAAAGCTCTCAATGAGAGCTTTGCGATGAATGGCAACAATCCATATTTCCGACTAAATCCTGAAAAATGACCCATAATTCTGCTGTGGTTAAGGAGTCGATTAATTAGGGCATTGGGCATTACTGCTGTGGCGCGACACTGCATGTGTCACATGAGCAGTTATTTATAGCGGCACAGAGCCATTTGGTAATAGGAAACACGGGCATTTTCTCCAAACGTAGTATTGCGTAGCTATTCGAGTCGGGATTTACCAAGAACTGGAAGTGAATTTGTCTGTTCACATAACATGTCTATTGTAGTGTATGGGTGTTTAATGGATATTGTAGTGTATGGGTGTTTAATGGATATTGTAGTGTATGGGTGTTTAATGGATATTGTAGTGTATTCCTATTACAAAAACGAGCATTGCGTATAATATGCAATAAGAAGTACAGGAGTCACACAGATCCACTCTTTAAAAAAGAGAAAATCTTGAAAATATATGACTTACACACTCTCAATTCGTCAATTTTCATGCATGACTGGTGTTATAATCGCCTGCCCGCGTCTTTTGGAATGATGTACAACAAACGAGCAAAATCAACACCTAGACACCCGAATCCCGTACTATTAGAACTACCCAGAACTGACTGGTCAGGAAAACTACCCCACCACGCCTTCCCCACAACATGGAACAATATGGAAAAAGATTATACATCTTGCCAAAGCAGGCACACATTGAAAAAGCGCTTACAGATAGCCATGCTGAGAAATTACCCAGAAAATGTACGATGTAAAAACAAAGGATGTCCCGACTGTGCTCTTAAATAATACGAACATTCATTGTATACTTCACACCGGTGTTCACACTATCGCATTCTCGTTCCTAAAAATGCCCATATACTGCCATGCATCATAATACCGTACATCATTAGGATTTCTCTAACAATGACCCTATACCACTAGACATAGATATAAACATTATATATTTGTACTGTTAATTTGAATTATCCCTAAGCCTCACTCAACAAAAAGACTTTCCGGCGATCTATATAGATTCCTCTTATAAAAATTAAATACTTTGTTCTTAAAATACCCATGGAACTGGAATCGAAACTGTTCATATGTGTTAGAAAATATGAAAAGTTCAAAACATTATTATGGAGAGATAATGCATTATCGATCTTATAACTAGTCTGGATATACTCACAACCACACCGATACTTGTTTGTGATATGCCCTAAATACTATGTTCTAGATACTTTTATATGTATATGATTATAGTATGTACGTGTGCGTGGATATGAAATACAAGCCATCGATTAAATTATTTATAGTGATATAGGGGGTAGCAGGAAGACAGCCCGATAGGGCTAGGCTAACCCCCAACAATATACAACATTACCTTTTATGTGTTACTTCCATTGTATTATTCATGTGTATATTGTAAATAAATTATCCTATCCTATCCTATCCTTGTAGTGTATGGGTGTTTAATGGATATTGTAGTGTATGGGTGTTTTAATGGATATTGTAGTGTATGGGTGTTTAATGGATATTGTAGTGTATGGGTGTTTAATGGATATTGTAGTGTATGGGTGTTTAATGGATATTGCAATATCAAAAATACGACTAGACGACTAGCTGTTTGCGACATTCCACACACACAAACACGGCTCATGCATTCTACGATGTCATCGTAAAGCCGTGAACTGACTCCTCTTTCTCCCCTTGGTATCCACCACTCGATACTACTCTGGTACTTGGTATCCCTTCGTCTCTACCACTTGACGGGACTCCAATACTGTGTACCCCATCAACTCTAGGAGACTTCGCAGCTTTTCTGTCAGTTCTGTTCTTTTGATATTCTGTTTCATTGATGGTCGTATATCACTTGTCTGTTCCCTTGACCTGAATTGCAGAACATTTCCCAAAACAATTGAACAACTTGTAAAATTGGAAGTTATTAAATGAATATTTAATGTATATGGCAATACGTACAAAAAAAATATAATATGTATAAATAAATAAATCTACTGTGGTGGTACCAAACAAATCAGTAAATCACATAATTCCAACCTAGAAGACACAGTTGTTGTATTTGAAATTTCCAACTATTGTATTTATTACTTTACAAGTCGTTTTAAAAATATAGAGCCAATTTAGTTTTTATTTCCACAAATAAACCCAAATCTCAATCTATGAAAAAAAAGAAGAGATAAATAGAACAGCATTGGTATTTAGTGGAGAGTACATTGCTCTCAAAACCGTCATGAAGACTCACGGATTGTAGTGATCCCCACACACATTGAGAACATGATCTGGCAACCCGTCAACATCAGATGATTCCCGAGGTACACAACATGCTGGTTTATCGCATTTACGTATTTGAAATGAGTAATGCCTTTCCCCGACAGTGGTCCGATTTCCAGTCAATATATTGCTGGTTCTTTGATGTTGTTGCCTTTGTAACCTAAATAGAAGCACAATGTTAAATCAATTCACATCTGCATGCAGTGCACTGTCATACCACCGCCAACAGACATGCAGATGCAATTATTTAATACCCCAGATGCGGCGTACAACCGTAATCAGCGCGATTGCCGTGAGAACATTGCTGTCGATGTTGCATTAAAAACTATAATTGATTCTCACACAGATCTAGTTCCAGTTACGTTGACAGGTGTAACCATGTTACGTCATTAACTTCGCAGATCTCTAAGCAGAATTTTCCAGTCCAATAATGAGCAATTACCACACGGCACATTTGAGTGCTGACTTTTGAAAATACAGCAACGGACACACGGGGGAATCGATCTAAGGCCGCTCCGAGCAAACGGAGGCCGCTCCGAGCAGCCAACGAGGCACTCAGAGTTTTTGAGTCATTTCTGGAGACAGTAATTTAGAACTCCGCACTAAACTAAAGGTTCTGGATAAATGGAGAGGTGTGTATTATCTGCTTTAGGTTTGCCCAGTAATATGGTTATTGTTAAGCACGCATTAAGTGGTGAAACGACAGAACACGATATAAAATGCTGTAGGTTTCTCCGAAGATGGTCAACCATTAATTGAAATACCGGCACTCGCGACAAAACATCCATTATTTTTCACGGTGAAATTCACTACTTGCTATTGACGATTAAATGTACTTGAAGCCAATTATTACCCCAAGCCGCCCCAGAAAATTAGCCAAATATTCCCCAGAATAAGCATCCGACGGAGCTAAAGGGGAAGGGGTGGTGTAGCGGTGATTTGCCAACGAGGGTGAACGGTGATAGTCAACGAGGACCCTCCGAGTGACTGACTATACACAGGAGTACGATTATCAAAATGGTGTTTTAAGTTTTGGTATATAAAATGGCACTGCTTTAGCCCGAGTTTCTCTGACTCGCAAATGCTATCCTTCGTGGCGATGGAAGACGACACAATTCACATACAATAACTTGGCAGTCATTGATTGTTGCATAAGACAAATGGGTTATCCTGAATGTTATTTCACTTCAACTGCACTGTTTTGACTCAAAGTAGGCATGCGTGGACCCTGCAATAATGAATGTTTACTGATCTACAGTCTTCCAAAGATTCCAATAGAATAGAATAGAATATTTATTGCAATACACCAAAATTATATAGGCGGCAGCAAGTTTCATAATGATTAAACATATAAAACACAAAATGATTGCAGCATTGCGTTTAACGTTTTTCTCTGCAAATTTACTTGGCTTTTAAAGATCCCATTCTGAGATCCCATTCTGAGATCCCATTCTGAGAAAGAACCGGATCATGTTGCATACGGTATTTGTAATGTTTACATCATCATTTCTAATAATCTTTAGAAATTTTTCACTGTCACTCATTTTCGAAAATTCATAGTCACAATCTCCCATATGTCGATATAGTGTTTGCCTTAGATCGGAGTATTCACTTCACACAATATTAAAATGCATTTCAGTTTCAGATCACACATTTTGAATATGTGAGTAATACTATGGGATAACGATTGCGGCAAATTAAAAGATATACTGAACTAATAAGTAATATCAATATGTATTTATTACATACATGAGTTAATAATTAGGATCAGTATGTCCTATTTTTCAGAAAAAGAAAAATGAGAATCTACCATTCCACTCATAAAAAGTATAGACTTATCGCCAAACTGGCGATAGTCGGTCCTCCAAAACTCAGTTCCACTTATATGGAGCAAACGTTAGAGTCTCGTCAGAATTTTACAATGTCTGTTCGTGTGGTGTAGCAGGGAATTTCGTCTTGGCTCGTATATATCTGGAATACATTGCCTATCCATGGACAGCATCCTCTTTCTTTGGTCGAATATGTTTCTTCCCATTTTTTCTTTTTCTGAAAAATAGGACATACTGATTAACTTATTTATGTAATATGTACATATTGGTATGTCTTTTAGTTCAGTATATCTTTGGTCAGCAATCGCTATCCCATAGTATTATTCACATATTGGAATCTTTGGAACAGACTATAGATAGGTAAACATTCATTATTCCTTGTATACATATTGACCACACAGTCACTCCCTCGCTGCCATCTGGAAATATACCCTGTTTTAAGTTGATCAATTATGATGCTAATGGGCCGAGTAGCCACATATTATAGTCCCTCTCAGTTCCGTGTGAAAGTTCTTCCCATTTCATTTAAAAAACAGCCAGAATCCCAAAAGAAGTTTTCGGCAAAATTCCATACTGCAACCCGAATAGAACATATAGTTGTCAGTTGATTAAGTAACATGTTTAATAAACAAGAGGGTCACAATTTGCTTCCTATTCGGAATAGCAGAGAATAATGTTCTGGATATATGTGAAAACTAAACTTTTTACCAAATTTGTTTGCCATTTTGCTACCTTTTCGGAAAAGCATAATAGTGTTCGGGATATATGTGAAAACTAAACTTTTTACCAAATTTGGTTACCATTTTACAAGCCATCTTAAGTAATTTGGTCCAACAACACATTTAAGACAAACCAAAACAATAAATACCTTTGCTATCAAAGATAGTTCCATTTTATATGAAGACAAAATGGACCAAACTGAAAAGTTAATTTATGTCAAGTTTGTGAGAGAAATATACAGTGGTTACCATTAAACAAGGTGCATCAACAATGTTAGTATTCAATGAAAAGAAGGCATATTAGTCGATTGTATTCATCAACCACAACTTGTAACCGATTGCATGGCATGAGAGAACATTCCAATATCTCTGGTTTTGTCAGTGGTTACAATAGTAACAATTAAACTAAGTGCATCATCAATGTTAGTATTCAGTGTATAGAAGGCATATTAGTCGATTTTGTTCATCAACCAACAACTGATTGCATAGCACGCTGGGGCACTATCTACCATTTTGCATAATTTGGCTGCCAGTTTGACGGTCATTTTGAGCTAAAGTGATAACTTTGGTTCCATTGGGTTGGAATATCCACAATGAATGGTATGTCTCGCTTACATTTTACAGTTCTGTTCATTTCTTGTTGAAATATGACGAGAATCCCAATAGCGATTTTTGGTGACATTTATACCGCGTTCTGTATAATCAAAGTGTTTAGGGATAGGGAGGGGCTGGGACAAACAGAATGGCATATTACATTGCTCCAATTATCAGTCAACATGAAAAATACAAACAAAAGTCGAAATTCTCAACCAGTTTCAATAGTGAGACGGACCGGGCCGGACCACCTCCAGGCCATTCCGGTCAGGTACACATGCCTGGACCGGTCCAAAATGGTCCGGTCCACCTATAATAGGCTATATGTTAATGAATTCTCTGTTTTCTCAAAGTTTTTACTATGTATAGTACAAACTATAAGGTTGCTGTGTTCAGTGCATTGCAATGAGTCCATATATGTTAAAACTTTCATTGTTTGCCGATTGTATGCATCATTGTCTGTCTCTGGTGGGATATACTGGGAACGATGCACGATAATAGTGTTTATGGTAATGCGAACATGCACTAATTAAATGTATTGGACAGATATATAGCTAGGGCCAGAATGTGTTATAACCAATCTAACATGGCACTCAACTGATCGTACGCATGATTCGTATCATACTTATTTTCATTAAATTGAAATTTAAACGAAATAACTATACTGATGACAATTATACAAATGTGTACTAATATGACTACTACATTAATATTGGAGTCTTGGAGATTTTGATGGCTGATTGTATAGTCCTGACAATTGCAGTTATATACCTAAGTACAACTACTATTGGATTAATGTGACTGTCTTGTGTATGTACTATGTAATGTGGTTTGCATGTTTCTTCGATAATTATAACTTGAAAAACAATAGAATACTCGATTCGATATCCATCCAAATTGATTAGTTGATGCCATGTTACATGCACTGTTTATGACAAATAGTTCCATACTCATTCAGTTGCATGTTTGTCGCATTGATAGGGTGCTACATAGTGTTGGCCAGTGTTACACTAATACATTATAAGGAAAGTGACATGTACAAAGTGCATCTATACATTGTTTACGTGGCATCAAACGTTTAGTAGATATTAATCACTTGAATGCGTCAATACATCGTTGCTAATTGATATAATATTCGCGATAGTTTATGATAACTGAAGTAAAATAGTTGACCGGACCGGAGAGTTACCGGACCGGCGGCAAAAAGCGGTCCGGTCCGGTCCAGTGATACCCGGTCCGGGGTGGACCGCGGACCAGACCGGTCCAAAGCGGTCCGGTCCGCATCACTAAGTTCCAAACAGCAGAAACTAATTTAGAAGATATTAGTGAAAAATGTCAGCTTCGCAATAATAAATACATTTGCATACATTTATAAAAATAACTTAAAGTGCCTAGTCTTAAAAACGGAGGCCATGTTGGACGCCATCTTGTCTCGTGTGTAAACAGCCACTTGTTTTCGTGTTGTCAATGCTCAAAAGTTGAGGATATAATAAGGAAGAAAATGAGTGGGGTGAAATTAAGTCCTATTGTCGGGGTCGCAGGGGTACGCTATCAATCAGACTATTATATTTGTGTTTTCATCGCCTTTGCGTGACCGTTTGACCTCAGGTGACGTCATTAACGAAAACGTCATATTATTGTTGCTACTATCGTTTCCCCCACCCATCATAATCGGAAAAAATTGGAACCGAGTAAGCTTAAACATTGACACAGTAGGTACAATACGATTATTTGCTATTAAGATCATTTTTTTTACCAGTACATATTCGGGTACATGAAAATACCAAAATAGTTAAATAGTGGGGTGCACGAGGGGTCATACCAGATCATGGACTATAACTATCTGCTAAATTTATTTACCTCCACAATCTCAAGTTACTTTTCAAGACCACGTCGACAAGTTTATTAGTCATTGAAATCACTGTTAGATTAGCCGTAAGTGTGAGGATTTCCTACACCGCAAACACTGGCAGTGAAGTAGTTAAGTATTGGGGTACACGAGGGGGTCCTACCAGGTCATGGACTATTAAGACTCTCGTCGCAACTGACTGAAGGTCAGTATTCAGAGTAATGGAAATATGCAGAATGTCACTTCGTATGAGGTTTGAAGATCCACCAGTTTGTCTGTTGATTACGGGACTGTTAACCACTTAGGGATATCTGATGGTCACAAATGTGTTTCTTGAAAGCAAAAGACAGCTGCATTGTGTTATTGGACCAGCAAATGTAGTTCAGGATGATTGACTATAAAACGGCGGCAATTCCACTGGATTATTGTATTAACCATATGTGGCTGTTTTAGTATAGATGGATTATGTCCCAGACTTACCTTGCTCAACTGATTTGGTTTTCTGATGTCTGCGGCCGGAAGGACGAATTAGTTTAGAAGAGGTATTCTTCTTGATTTGAATTTTCGTATCGTTTTATTTGCCTTTAATTCCAGGGGTGGAAATATTTCAGTCCATTGTTCGGTTCGGCACGAAGAATCACACAGATTGGGCTTCCAGGACTTAGGTGTCATACTCTTGATATTAGGGTTAGGAAAATACACCACTGGTCATTCATGGGAGATACTGTGCATATGACCCAATAGTTGGTGATGGTTGTAAATCTAGGACGATATTCATGGCCTCGCCGAATGAACTGTTTTTATCGACTCGATCTTTCTGAATTTCATATTCCCGAATCCACATAGGACATTTTCGATCTGATGAAGTGTGTGGACCGTCACAGTTAGCACATTAAAGTGAGTTTATGCATTCTGTATTATCCTGGTCTTTATTGGCCCAACGACAGAATTTGATTCGCTGCATTGACTCTGTCCATGGTCGAATTTCTGACAATCAAAACATCGAAGATGGTTAGGGCTATATGAGATGATGTTCAGATTAATTTATCAAACTTTGATGGAGTCTGGTTGATTGTTAGCATATAAGAACAATGACGAAAATCAGTACAATTGTTGTGTTAATCTGCTTGACATGAGTCCCACTTTGGTCGTCGCATCCAGCTAGAAATTCATCTTCTGGTACGCCATCCATATTCCGATTTCGCAGGACACCTTTGGAAGATTTAAGAATTATGTGAAGGGAAGCCACAACGAGAACTTCAGATCAACCTGTGCCCTCCGTTGTTATTCTAATAATAACTAACGAGCCATATGCGACTTCTTTGATGGAGGACAATAAAACTCATATATTTAAGAATGATGTATGTTCATAATATGTTATAGTTAATTAATTATTATATATGTTGGATATAAATTATCTCATTGATTGACATACTGTCATTAAGTGCAAAGAGATCTCTTACAGACAGAATTTTTTTGGCATACTTAAATTCCAAAATGTATTTGTTTATTTTTGGCATACTTAAATTCCAAAATGTATTTGTTTATAAGATTCATTTTCCCAACATTCCTCTCTTTTGTTATCTACAGCTCAGACTATTTTCAGTAAAGACAGTTTTCTTGAAGTCCAGAACTTTCTTCCATATCTTCATATTTGTTATTCATATGTTATTTGGTGTTCGATATGTTGGTTTTTAATAGTATGTATATGTTACAAAGGTGGCCGATTATAGTTATTGTCCCCAAGCTTCTTGACTTCAGACTCAGTCCTTGTCCTCTTTCTTCTGCCTTGAACTGCAGGTTTTTGTGCTTGATATTCGACGTTGAACATAGGTTTGATGTGTCCATGAAGTAACACATTTATGGTACAGTACGTGCCATTATGTAAGTGTATTGTGAAGCTTACTGAGCACTAAGCCTCTAGTAGACTAATTGTTCATACTAATTATGGACTAAAGTTCACAATAAGCTGCTCGTAAAAATGTACATGTTTATGTCTACATATAAATTATATATAAACAAGCAGTCGCCGACCGTGGTATCCCCCCATTATGCGCGCAAAACTGGGGATGGGAATTTTCAAAATATGCTAACAAGTAATTTAAATCAGTCAATACTTGTTATAGTTCAGGCTTAAAATTTGAATTGCAATGCCACAAAATTACAACCAAATGGCCGTAACTCTTTTGTAAATATACGACCGGGCCTAGTTTGAAAACTCGTTTAAAAACTCATGTTGTGAACTCATATACAAAAAATATTTCAAATATACCCCGGATTAGTTTTTGGGACGGACGAACAGATAGACGGTATGCCGGACGGATGGAACCCATTTCTTCAAGCATCAATCAACGACTTCTTTCGGAGATACACCTTTGAACAGTTATGTAGAAAGTGGTACACAACACCTACATATCATACCATTCGTATGACAGACATGTGAAATGTTGCATTTGGCATGTCAAGTCGTAACAAAAGTTCGAAATTTTCTCGAGGTTGCGAAATGTTCGCTTTTTCGTAATTAGGTAGATTAGGTTACCACACATCTTCGGAATACAAAACCGGCGATACTTTTATTGTCTAACTCCGAAAAAGACCTTTGAAATTTTCTAAATTTAATTGCAGATTGTTTTATCTCACGAAGCCCACTATCGCCTCCCGGAAATAACCCTCTAGAGTCAGTAGTGGCATGCTAAGTGGCATGCTGATGAATATTCAAATCCAGCAGTTTTAAACTCAATTTGGAATCCATCTTATTTCTCTATTCTATTTTGATATTCCATCAATGAAAATGTCTCCTCCTTCAAACCTTTACTGGTGAATGGATTACCTGAGTATTTGTCGCTAGCTGCTTTCAGTTCATCACTGGATACATCAGTAGTATTATGCAAACCAATGAGGTCCATAATCTAACCTGGGCTTTTTGGATATGCCAGAGCTGAGGCGAGTAATTTTGTTTTGGCATTCTTAGCGACTTCTTGACTTACACATTTCCGATTGCCGTGATTAAGAGATACAAATGTAAGTTCTGGATGCGTTTTTGTTACACGTTCGAACACATTCGGTGACCATGTTTTCCGAAGCACCACTCCGAAGCACTGCCACGGTGACAACGGTTAAAATAGTTCCCACCATCGAACTTACAACGAATGTTCATCCAACTCTCAAGTTTCCAATAATAGACACATCCTACTCTGCAACATTAGTCAGAATCACTTGCACATCCCTACGCAAATCTGCATTCTCTAGAGAGCAATAATTATATGTAACTGTTCTGGCTTCGTCCAGGTCCTTTTCATATTTCCCGTTTGTACACTGCTCTATTATTGTTCCTACCAGGAAATCTAACATCTTCACCAGAACAGTTATCCCATTTGGACGTTTGTCGTTTTCTGCTTTGTATTTTTTATATTCTCCGAACAAATGATTTGTTGCATTTAATCTGTTGTAGATATAGTAGATAGTAGATATATAGCCTCTTTTTATTAGTTCCCATGTGTGCTGATCTAATTGTTATGGCGCATCTCACTCCGGATACAACCATCACCCTTGTGAGCTTTGTCAGTTTATTCAGCCCATGGTAATGTCTGTTGTTTACCAACGTTTTTTCTAATTTTCCCCTTATACATTTACACAAATGAAGCGCGCACTCTACCTTTTTCACCTTAGAGCCCCACGCATGTACCTCTGTCACAATCCGTGCGTGGGTCGAACTGTCTCCGTCGGCGATTAAATTAATATATGGATAGGATAGGATAGGATATGATATTTTATTTCCAATACACATACGTATTACATAATAATTATGAAAATTATGGATAATTATGTCGTATATTGTGGGGGATGGCATAATCTGGCAAGACTGTCTTCCTGCCATCCACAGTATGGTAAATATAGAAAGTAATAGCTAATAGTAAGATGGCTTCGGGTGAGCCGTACACATATTGTGTATATGTAATTTATGAGTTTAGGACTTAGTTCAAGAGTGTGTGAAAATGGATACTACCCGAGGGATGTTCAATATCATGTATATGGTTCAAATTCAGATGATCGGGTAGTATATTTGGCGGATGAGGTTACATGGACTACTGATTGGTATAGGTTGACGTTGAACGTGTTATATGTACATGTATACTTAACGGGGCAAGTTCTGGGGGCAGTCTGGGCATCCTCGATTCTTGTATTTGATATTGTTAGAATATGTGCTTATTGTTTTCTCTGTGATGTGTTTTTTTGAATACGTGCCTACTTTGATTTTTAGTCATAGTGTTATCTAAGTTGTTCCATGAGGTTGGGAATGCATGAAATGGTAGCTGTTCTGAAAAGGAGGTTCTCTAGGTTTTGAGGAATAATGGGCGCTGTTGTCTAGTATCCGGTCCGGCAATACGTTTAGTGAACATTTGGTAAAGGAATCAGGTAGGCAGCGGTTGTAATACCAGTCATGCATGAATAGAGTAGTATGGACTTTGTGAAGGTCGTATACTTTCAAGATATTCTCTTTTTTAAACAAAGGTACGTATGGCTCCTGTATTTTTTATTACACACAATTTATATTGCTCTTTTTTGTAATAAAAAGACTCTTTTTACCTCGGGAACATGGCCCCATATCTGGATTCCATATACCAAGTGACTTTGGATTAGGGCATAATATAACGTTTTAAGGGCGCTGTCTGGGAAAAAGTTTTTGACTTTGTTTATATGATATATGGTGTGCGCTAATTTGGAGCAGACTGATGATATGTGTTTCTTAAATGATAGATTTTCATCTATGTAAATGCCTAAAAATTTGGTTGAGGTTTCGTGCTCACGATTTCCAATACGTTTCAATTCTGTGTTATTTAAGAGAATTTTCATAGTGCTCCATTTCGTGTCGTTATTTTCCGGGTGCATGAGCATGTAATTGCTCTTTTCTGAGTTTATATAAAGCTTATTGCAGCAACACCAAGTGTATATATTACGTAGTTCATTGTCCACATAGCTTTCAATTTGAGTACCGTTATCCCCGCTAGTCATTAAGGTGCTTTCATCTGCGTAAGACAATATATTCATGCTTGTCGCGTTTGGCATATCGTTAGCGTAGATTACAAACATTATGGGGCCGAGTATGGAGCCTTGAGGGACTGCGCACGTTATGTCCATTAGTTTGGATTTATTTCCCTGTAGATCAACATATTGTCGTCTGTTGTCTAGATAGCTTTGGAACCAAGATAGGGCAGTACCCGTTATCCCGTGATGATATAATTTTGAAATTAATATATCATGATTTATAGTGTCTAAAGCATCAAATGCTTTAGAGAGGTCTAGGAATAGTGCAATTGTTGAATCCCTGGTTTGTTGTATCATTGTTATTGGCTATTTGGTCGAAAAGATGTACGATTGCATGAAAAGTAGAGTGGTTTGGACGGAAGCCATATTGGTGCTTGTACAAAATATCGTGTTCAGTTAAAAAATCTATTAGGCGTTTTTGCATTATTCGTTCTAATAGCTTGGAAAAAGTAGGTAGGATGCTGATTGATCTATAGTTGGAAATTTCGTGTGCATTGTTATTTTTTGGTATTGGAACAACCTTTGCTATTTTAAACTTTTTTTCTGGGACAATTCCTTGTTCAAATGAGAGGTTAAATATATGTTTCAATGTCGGAGCTATGGTTTCAATTGTTTCCTTCTCGAGTTTAGTGGTTATCCCTTTAAAGTCCATACTAGATTTACCTTTCATTGATAAGCAGGTTAAAATAATTTCTTGGATTGTGGTTGGGGTAACATCAAAGATGTCAAGATGTATTTGTAGCTCGACCGGATGCTGATTTAAGTTTCTTGGTGTATAATTCTTGCTTTACGATACTTGATTTAATCAGACCTCCTGTCATCCAGGGCTCGCGTTTTCTTGGGTATTTTAAGATTCTTGGGTGGAAATGCCAATTCGTAGGTATTTTCATATATTTCAAGGAAATTATAGTATGCACGATCAATTGAATTACATTGTAGTACAGATTCAAATTTGCATGTTTGTAAAACAGATTTGAAGTTACTGATATTTTCAGCGCTAAAAGATCTTTGTGTGTTATTTGGACCTGTGTCGAGGGTGTGAGATGCGTGTATCTGTTTATGTGGTTCGCTATAGAATATGCCAAAATGGTCGGATACGTCACATGTAATTATGCCTGCGCTATGTTCATTGCGAATATTGTTTGTGTAAATATTGTCGACCAGAGTAGCTGAGTGGTCTGTCATTCGAGTAGGCTTGGTTATCGTGGGCACGAATCCTCTGGTGAAAATGTTGTTAATAAATTCATTTGTTTTGGAATGTGTTTTAAAATTAAGTAAGTCTATGTTGAAGTCCCCTGCTATGTAGGACTTGTGATATTTAATTTTTTTTTAAATGCCATCAAATTTCGCCATGAATTTATCGATATCAGCTTTTGGTGCTGTATTCGGCCTGTGAACACAACCGACGATATGGGAGTTATGCTTTCCAGGGTTTATTTCTATAAATACAGTTTCGATTACATGTGGAATGAATTCAGTAAGATCAGGTCTAATTTTGTATGGAATGTTGTCTTTAACGAATAGACATACACCTCCCCTGCCATCGTCGTCGTCTGACCGACATCTAAATTCCATAGGATGATAACCCGGAATTTTGTGATCGGATGATTGATTAATTTTAAACGTTTCTGTTAGGGCAATTATGTCAATTGCATCGGTTGATTTCAAGTCGCATAGTACGTTACACAGCTATTCGAAATTTGCATTTAAGCTTCTACAATTCAAGTTAAAAATATGTTTCTCTTGAGCTGCATAAAAGCCTTCCGGAATGATGTTTCCATCGACTGGCTAAAAGCATGACAGTTTTTAAAACACTCGTACTTCCATGGCTGACAACCTGCGGCCTCTGCTTTAGTACAAAGCAGTATCATCGTACGTTATGTCTTGAAAAATTGAAAAATGTCTTCGCCGGGATTATGCCTTGCTGCTAATTCCCACTCTTCGCAGCCGCTAACTAACAATTTACCCATCAAGTCTTCTCCACAGAGATAACCAACTTCACGCTCAATGGGAGAAAATATTTGTGTAATTCTACGTACGCCCGTTGTGGCGAGCATTTAGTTTGGCCAATCAACCACCAGTAGCTATTGCCCCCCCCCCCCCCACACGACACGCAAATTCAAATCGAATCTCTCGAAGTCTGATTTTTTCGCTTGTACTCTAAAGATCTTTCCACAACCCTCACACTATGCCTGTATTACTGAGGCAAGACCATACTTTTTAACTTCGCTCACAAGTTTAATAGGCACACCACCATTCTTGAAAATTAAATTACGCGCTGATACCATGCACTGCAGATGTTTTTGCCATAGGCGGATCAGCGCCTCCGAACTGTTGTTCTCCGCAGACAGATGACGCCTCAGTCGAATATTTTGTCGGGCAGGAGCTAAATTAAACCATGTGGCCGAATTCGTCATCTCAGGTTTAAACCTGGTCTACGTAAACATCTATGTTGAAACCGCCGTGAGTTAAATCTGTGGTTTAAACACGAGACCGCATGTCTAAGTGACGCATTCGTCATCTCTGATTTAAACCTGGTCCAGCCAGGCCAGTGGATTGGCAGTAGTAGTCAAGTGCATTTATGGTTTCACCTCAAACTAATGGCAACTCAAAGTTTCTCAATGGGAATAAGTACTATAACCCATCACAAACAACATACTAAAAATCAAAAAGAATCAAGATGACGAAATTGATGAATTTTGTGAAATTAATTTGGTAAAATACTCAATCTATGGCTTTTCAAGAATGTTTATAAAAAACTCTATATCACAAGGCCTTCCATTTATATATCCATTTTGTATAGTACAGAACAGAAAACCTTTCCCAGATACGTTGAGTATTTTTTGAGTTATGTGCCTCCAAATTTGGAGTTTATCTAATTTCGGAGCCTCAATTTCTCAAAATTAGTTAAAATCCACTGTTTATGATCTTGTATTTTAAAAACTAAAGAAAAGTGAAGGTATTTCTTGTTGTTTTAGTCATTTCCTCTCCAGGTTGTGTACAGAATATGATTCTTTATGCATCTATAATTGAGAAGACAAAAATATTCTTAAACAAAATGTGTGTTCCGCCATTGTATGGACAGCCAAATTTGCATGTGGTCCAGAACCGATATGATGAAATAGCATATTTGAGGTCATACAATTCAATAAATATATATCCATTTCCCCTGTATTTCTCATAATCCCTTAAGTATACATGGTTAAACACACTGTGAAGTAATTTCCAAATTCATGGTGTAGAAAATCAAATTATGGGCCTATGAATCCTAAGAATCATCTCTTTTATAAAAATGTTGGGCATTTTTGTCCATTTTAGAGGTTTTTGCGTATAAATAGTAAAAAAAATGTGCGTTTAATGTGTAAAATCATTTGAACTTTCCTCCTAAAGCACTTTAATGTTGAAATAATAGCCTTATATTGGATATGTCAATGAATGTCACTGAATTTCACAAATTTTTCTGGAAAATTACGCCAAATTTGAATATCTGAAAAATGGAGTAGGGGAAACAATATGGACAAAATCTTAGAAAACATGGACCTTGATGCATTAAACTTTACTATCACCAGCTCATACAATCATTATTCTTTGATATAGAGTATACTGCTTCCTGTTTTGGTGTTCATATTTAGAGCTAAGATCCTTTTTGTTGCAACTTGATGGCGAAACGGTGAATCATTATTTCGGGGTTGTTCTATATAACATGCTCATAAAGTTCTAAACAAACCTCCACTAAAGTGCTAAACTTTTAATTATGCAAGAATAATCTACACAAACTGGAATAAAACAACCATTTGCCTCCAATGACTAGAATATGGTGACAAGATCATAGCCTTTTGTGATTTCCTACCCCATTATCAATGTTAAAATTTGGAGTCAGTTTCTTGAAAAATATGTGAAATCCAGTCACTGTTGACTGGCATAACCAATGTAATCCTATTTTTTCCAACACTAAGTGTTTCAGGTTGAACGTTCAAATGATTTTACATATTAAACACTAATTGTATTCATTGTTGTTTACTATTTGTGCCAGAAAACAAACATTTAAAAATGGACAAAAATACGCCCGAAAAAGTCCAAAATGGCATTTTTTGGAAAAGAGTCAATACTAAGTATTCATAGGGCCATAAGTTGATTTTCGCACACATCTGTTTAGAAATTCCAGCACAGTTTTTTAATTTAAGCTAGTACACTTAAGAGGTTATGATAAATACAGGGCATGTATTTATCAATTTATTGAGTTCTATGACCTCAAATATGGTATTTCATCACACCAGTTCTGTGTCACAAGGCAAATTTGGCAAAGTCCATACAATGGGACACACATTTTGTTTAAGAATATTTTTGTCTTCTCGATCATCGATGCATGAAGTAGTCTTTTTTGTGCACAATATAGTGATGAAACTAATACAACAGCAAGATATCCCTTCATTATTCTCTAGTTTTTAAAATAGTAGACCATAAAATATGGATTTCAGCTAATTCTTGGAAATTGGGGCTCCGAAATTAGACAAACTCAATTTTGGAGTCACGTAACTCGAAAAATACTCAATGTATCTGCAAACTGTTTTCTGTTTTGTAATCATGATTGTGTAGTCAACAAAATGGATATATAAATGGAAGAACATGTGAAATGAAGTTTTTTATAAACATCCTTGAAAAGCTATAAATTGAGTATTTTACCAAATTTTACCAAATTTATTTCACAAAATTTACCAATTTCGCCTTTCTTGATCCTTCTTGATTTTTAGTATGTTGTTTGTGATTGGTTAATAGACATAATTCTGCTAAGAAACAATGTGTTGCAATTAGTTTGAGTTTTGGCACTTTTTTCTCATAAATGCACTGGACTATAGTGTCTCTGGATCTTCGAGATAATTAATCGTACTTTCCTAATGCGGACCGCCTCGTTGTATTAATTGCGAAGTTCAATAATTACGACAGAGATGTAGATCATACCATAAAGCTCTACTCTGGCTACGCCCATAAATCTACATAATATTCCGCAAGTTCAAAACCTGGGAACTTTTTGATTTTCTGTATGACGGGAAATTTATGACATTGAAAAAAACAACGCATGTAAATATGCAGTCTGAGTAAACTCATACCTAAATATTCATTACAACATTGAATATTAGGTCTGACGGATAACATCGCTATCTCATTTCCAAGTCCTCGGGATTCCGTAATCTGATTGATTGCGTAAATTATTTTCCGTCCAATGAAAACAAGTGTTTAGTGGGCGGAGACTCCCATAATGTCACCTCTAAATATAGTAACAGAGCGGAATTTCGTCGGTATTTCTCCGATCGAAATTCGGTACGATTCCGATTAATTTGAAGGATGTGCTGGACCTGACAGAGGCCTGCGTATGGTACCAACTTGGCCTCCCATAAATATAAATAGAACTCACTCATGTCCGTGTATTTGATTTACTTTATTGTAACATGGTTTGCAAATCAAATTATTTGTCGTAAAAAAGTCATCTGAAAGTGAAAGTTAAACACCGAGGAAATGACTTAATTTTATGCTTTTAAATAGTTCTAAAGCAGCATCATTTTTGATGACGACCTTTTTTTTGCTCTCGGATGCAGCTTTCCCGTTGATGCAGCGAGTTCATCTCCCGAAAACGAATAGTCGCACACACGACAAATATTATCTTCTGCAAGTTTATGTCGCGACACAGGCCTTCTATTGGTTCATGAGTCGGCCATTGTTATTGCGAAGCACAACACAAAACACGTGGAGGGACACCTGTCAATCATCGATGTATTTTTTTTTAATCCGTGACGTCATTTTGGGGAAGCTCTTCGCTGAATAGAAATGGTTTTGGCGACATCAGCTACAGACTCTATATTTCAAATATAGAGTCGGCGTTCACCCAGACTGGTAAATATGTTTCTTTATTAAAAGTTGTCCGCGTCATGGTTGTCCACTTCCTACAGTTCAGATGCCGCTTATGGTGTGAACTCATAAGCAAATTGCCCTTACTTGACTGACCTCTTGGGCCAGGATTGACTCGATTATAGAGCCTTTATTTTGTGCGATAGGGGCCTGCGACACCTTTGCGCACATTTTGATCACTTGAGCATTTTAATTGAAAATTATTTTTTTTTAATTTAAAACAAACAAATATTAATTATGTTTCGTGTTAGATTCAACTCCTTACTCAATTTAACAACACACTTAAAAAAAAAATCCTAACGCCGTTATACCATCCGAGTCACCACACCTAATTTCGTTGAAATCGGTCCAGGGGTATGGGAGTACAGTTGCGAACGGACATACAGATAGACAGCTCCTATACACTTTTATATATACAGCTATACATGTAAATACACCAAATGTCTTTGCGGGTAAAGCATCTTGCAGAAAATCACAAAATGATGAACACCGTGTGAAACTCGTGTTGAGAGACATGCCCTTTGTCAGATTGGTTTAAACCAGAATGAGATCGGATTAATGGTCCAAGAGCGATACTTATTTATCTATATCTATATTTGCGAATGTCTGTCTGTCTGTCTGTCTGTCTGTGTTCTATAGAAATTCACAGGGGACCATCTAGATGATGCCAAAGGGGTCTACTATGAGTAGCATTTTACGAGAAAGATAATGGTCGGGGTTAGAAATTTCTAAAGTGACGCCGTTGTTGTCAGGGGCAGAAAAGGGGGAGGGGCAGAAAAAAAAATTGTCGCCGATTGCCACCAAACTTATATTTAATCATCCCCATAATATGAGGAATCTAATGGCGTGGTTTAAATATGGCAAAAGTCGCGCCGTTCGCGTCAGGGGTGCCCGGAAGGGGGGGGGGCAGATTTTGTTTCTGTCGCCGATTGCCACGAAACTTACATATAATCATCCCCATGATATGAAGAATCCAACGGTGTGGTTTAAATATGTCAAAAGTGGCGTCGTTTGAGTCAGGGATGAACGTAAGAGGAGAGGGGCGCCAAAATTGATAAAACTAATTTTAGCGCCGATTTCCACCAAATTGATATATATTCTTCTTGTTGTGCGATTTAACAACGCCAAATTGTTGTTTTTGGATGAGAGATTGGGTGGGGGTGGGCACTAAATTTGATAATAAGTCGCCGATTGCCACCACACTTATACAAAATCATCCCCATGGTATGATGAGTCTAATGGTGTGGCTTTTATCTGTCAAATGTGGCCTCATTCGAGCCAGGGTTGCATTTAAAGGGACAGAGGCACCAAAATTGATGCACATTTTTTTAGCGCCAATTTCCACCAAATTGATACACGTTCTTATCCATGATACGAGGAATCTAATCGTGATTTAAAGACGCCATAGTGGTGCTGTTTGGTGAGAGATGGAGAGGGGAGGGATTGGCACCAAATTTGATTTAAAAAAATGGTTTAGTCGCCGATTATCACCAAACTTATAAACAATCATCTCCATGATATCAGGAGTGTAATCGTGTGGTTTAAGGATGTCACAAGTGGGGCCATTCGAGTCAGTGGTGTATAGAGATGAGAGGGACACAAAAAATTATATCTATATGTTTAGTGCCGATACATATTCTTCTCCGTGATACGAGGAATCTTATCGTGTTGTTTAGATACACCAAATTGGTGCCCTATGGGTGAGAGATATGGGGACCTTAAATTTGATAAGAATTTGTATACTCGCCAATTTTCACCAATTTCATATATATGCATCTCTAATCTCTAATGAGTCTTAGTGTGTGCAGCTTGAGTCCGAAATAGGGACGGGAGGGTCACCAAAACTGATACAAAATATTTTTAGTACCAATTACCATCAAATTCAGACACGTTCTTCTCAAATGATACAAGAAATAAAATCTTGCTGTCTGTCTGTCTTTTTGTCTGTCTGTGTGCGTTCTATATATAACTTCACGCGGTACAATCGAGATGGCACCAAGGCGTTCTAAGAGGGGTAACTTTTTACAAGGAAGATAATGGTGCGGGTTACAGTTTTCTAAAATTACGCTGTTGGTGGGAGGGGAAATTAAAAAAATATGGTGAAATAGTTTTGTCGCTGATTTCCACCAAACGAATACATAATCACCTTCGCAATATGGCGTTGTTCGAGTCAGCGTTGCATCAACAATTGATTTAATAAACCAAATTCCACCAAATTCATACACGTTTTTCTCTAATGATATACCATGAATTAAATCACATTTGGTGTCGTTTGCGTCACGGATGGCGAGCGGATATGCACTATCATTGATAAGATTGCTATTCGCCGATATCCACATATAAGTTATATACAGTCACCAGGCCATCCCCATATCATTTTAAGTAGTTGGGCGTTCACATTTCACATTCCCGACATATGGTGACCCACATAAGTCACTTGAACAATTATATCTTCTTAACAGTCATATTTATATGGGAATGGCAATCAAGGCATTCACACAATGAGCTAGCAAAAAGAGATAACTAGAAGAAGCATTAAACGTATATTTATCATTCTATTGAAGAGATACATATATTCGTGCAAACTGAGAGACCTCGAACCGTCAGAGGGATTGGATATATATAATAACAAAATTTAGTCTGTTCCATTCAATACAGTTTCCACAAAAAGTTACAATTTGTCAAGAGATATGGAAGGCCTGTTCAAAAATAGTGGTCACAGTGTGCAGTCAAATGTAGTTTCTTCTGATATACAAGAAAATGCAGTTAGTAGCACAATACTTTTCAGGATCCTACCAATACTGACATCTGACAAGGGTTTTAGAACAGACTCATCGACTGACATAAACAACTCAAAATCTCGCTCTGTGTCTGTCACATGTAGCTTATATATGTGCGCAGCAACATTTCGTTTAAACTAAGAATATTTAGCCAATATATCACCATGAACAGAGGAGCACCTGGAAATTTCTTTGAAACATCTGTATCTTCATGGAGATATGATAGCCAGGTGTCCTCGAGATCTTAGTCCAACCCACTAGATTGATTGATATAGCTCAATATGTAAAACCCAATTATCATCTTTTATCGAACTAATGTGTTTATGATGTTCATGTATCATATTATAACGTCTAATGTATACGCAGTTGTAAATAAATAAATACTTCATTATTGGCGGAACGGACTAATCGTGATAAACAGAATGACAATTGACAAGGTGAGCCACTACTTATATTCCATGACTGTAATAATCATGTTTTGTGTTGCTATTTGAATATACAATTTATGAGAAAACGTATAACACTTTAAGCAATTATTCCCAACAAATATCCACAGCATACATTAACCTGGGCAACGCCGGGTAACCCTGCTAGTCAATGAATAAATCCATTGAGCGAGCACGCATTCGCGATCATTTATGACGTGCCAATAACCATTCTATCGGCCCGTCTTTTGTCCGATTGATAAGAGGGTAGTTTGACTGCATGCTCATATCACCGAATCGAGTTGTCAATTAGCTGGAAACTGAACGAAAAAACGCCCCCTTAGACCCGGTTTGGCTGGACAACCAATGAAGGTTTAAACCAGTTCTAAACTCGCAGGTTTAAACCGGATATGACGAATCCGGCATGTATGATTGTGAATGAGAAAAAGTTTTTGATGCCCAATGGGTTTGACATGTGGGGAGGCGGTGCAATCACCATCTCACCCGGAAATAAATTAAAACAAACAAATGTTATACGTCTAAGAATGTCAGGGGAGGCAGAGCAATATCTACCTCTTACCCTATACTGTCTATGTCTCCTGGAAACTTATACACACATAACAGCCAGAGTCTCGATATATCCTTGAATGAATACCGTCCGTTATGGAATCTCTAATCCTTTTTCCAACTCACACGTCTCCTATATTTGTGCTACATACTTGGTCCTGACTTCCTCTGGGTAGTGGTATTGACGTTTTGTTCAAATATGTCAGCCCGTTGTTGAAATTGTCAACTTTCCTTTTTAAGGTTTTATCCAGTTCACTATCTTCAGTTTGTCCTTTCCATAATTTGAGTGAATGGTATGGGCATTACAAAATAAAACTTTTGCACTATTATTCACATCCACTGTTCTCTTAAAATTTGCATTCGTCAATCACATGGAGAATATCCTTTTGTCGTATTCCAACTCTTATCTCCTGTGTTTGATTTCTGCGAGTTCACAAGTGTCAAACCGATAAATCAAACTTGGTTGTCTTTCATCAATGTTCCTTCTTATCTTGTCTCTCCTGAATTCGCTCCCGTTTCGAATAATACTTCTACCTAAACGCTGTCTTGTTTGTTGGTATGTTGCTTTTACTGGCGCCCTTTGCTGTCGCAAACTACCACTACTGTTCTCTGATTGTTTATATTTAGTTGTCTATGTTCTCTCTTATTTATTCTTTTTTTTTTTTTTCATTTTCTTTGCCATTAAAGATAACATAAACACAATTTAAAATGCCGAACTAAAATTAATTTAGATTTCTTATAAATCTGAACCTAATATTCTAAGTGAACAAACAAGACTTGGAACCTTTAAAGTCTTGTAAATATTAGACATGTCATATCCATAAGAACATATTCAAGAGAATTTGTCACCTCTTGTTAATGTGTGTAAAGTGGAAGATCAAAATTGGTACCATTTGGGTTTATGCTAGTGGTGAACTGGTTGATAGGCGACTCGGAAAATGTTTAGGAATTCTGACCATTGATCTAATATTTACAGTATATGTACAGATAGCTCACTGTGAATGTCGTACTACCCGCCCACTTATAAATGTGACAGCTGCAAAGATAAAAGTGTTCAAGTGACTTTGTTATGTCACCATTTTTCGAGCTTGTGAAAATTTAACGTCAAAATCTCCTTAAAACGAATATGTTCTATGTCCGGTTTTTGAGGTGTCCGCGATGAGTTATTGGGAGAGCTCATTGTTCCAGATTGCTGATATAGAAATATAGAAAAAACAAGGTTTGAAATTTAGAGTAAATTACGACGTGGCCTGCGACCGCTCTGTCAATTTTGAGCCACACCAGTTGACTGCACTGTTCATGCACATTTGGTATCCCTCACCTCCACATAGGCGACAAACCTTTGGTGCCACACGGTAATTTCATCACCATAGCAAAACCCTAGTAACACACGTTACAAAGTCCCGCGATTTTACCGCGCCAAACCTACAAGTTTACAGTTATTAGCCCAACGTGTAGGAAAGCATGTAACCAATAGTCGGCGACAAAGACAAGTTGCGACAACCAATTCGCTTAATATGCTTCAATCAAAATAAGCTTTTCCAACTCAACCAAATATATTGTCATACTGCCTGCATATGGCTGGTCATGTATTAGAAGACTGGAATATTCCTCTTTGCAAAAAGTTTCGCATGGTGCACGTTGAGCACGAAACTCATAAACGGCTTGACCATGTGTAGGCGGAATGGTCATGTGAGTCAGATGACGTCTTTTGGCAGTGGTAATAGACACTTGATCCAACATATGGAAACCCTCCCCGTCTGCGGAATTTCTAAGAACAGACTTCGTAATAGAGCATAACATTCCGCATCTTTTGAAGCTTATTTGTCATCTGAGAAGTGTCGCATTCGAATTTTATGGTGTTTGGCGTATTTGTCTAAACTGTACTTTTTTGGTGTGGTAGGGGTAAGTAATTCCCCTAACGCTGGGCATAACCTTACATTAAATGGAGGGTAATTTAGTTGGTCATACCAGATCATTATCGTGGGATATCTAACATGGAAATGGTTTAGTCGTTGAGAAAATTGGTTATACTTTCGGTGGAGACGCACAAAAGTTTTATCATACAGGGCCGGGGTGGATGGGTCCGAAGAGGCCCGAAAAAATGAGTTTGTGCAAATGTTTTTCTATTCACATTTTTGCCCTTGTTTTAAGTTATTTTCAAATATATTCATTAATAATTGTTTTTACAGACACTTAGGAACGGGGTAGGTATAATATATAAGTAATAAGTAAACATACCTATACCGGGCGGGGTGGGTGCATCTCAGAAGCCTGAAAAATTTGTTTGTGCAAATTTTTTTCAACCCGGCACATTATGGACATTGTTTTAAGTTGTTTTCACTAATAAATGTGTTCTAACATAGATTATGACCTTAACCAATACTTAAGAATATATGTAGGTATAAGATAAAGCACTCTCTGTCCAAATAAAAGTGATGACTGAATAGGAGTGCTGGTTTGCATTTCACCTCAAATTAATATTGAATAGTGCCTGATAGTGCTGGCATTTTCACCCTGGCATGTCTAATGACCAAATAATACTAGTGCTGCAGAGGGCTGGCTAACAAAATACCTCAAATTAAAAAATAAACATTCCAGCCTGTTTATTTGGCTCCAAAGAGTGATACTTAAATACTATATAACTGTCATTGCAGGTTTGGCTATTTGGTGTTCTGATATGATGGTTGGTGGCACCTTTTTGGGAACAACAGTGAAGAAGTCATTAATTAGTAACTGGACTATTTATTTAAAATGATTGTTTTCTTATTTTAGGGGGTGGGTCCTAAAAAAATCAGGCGGAAAAAAATATTTTGTTGGCACAAAAAGGGTGGGTGGGTAGCTAAAGGGCTGTAAAAAAATTGGGCCCTGTATGTGTAAAATTTTTCACGACCCCCCCCCCCCCCCGATACTTTACAAAATTATATTATATAGCAATATAATTGTTATAAAATATTAAAAATAAATGTTTGTCCTGAAGTTGGTACTTGGGGAGTCATGCATATATAAGCTATCTGCACATACAGCTCTCTCTGTAATTACACATGTTTGGAATCATTCCATTTGTTTTTCATAGCGTCTACCAATGACAAAATTGCACCACTTCTGCGATTGTTGTGTCCTAATAATACACGCAGCAACGCATTCTTGCTGAATATAAATGGTGGGCCGGAAAAGTGGTTCTCCAAAAATAACGGATACTCCTATATCACAACCAAAACCATGATTAGGGTGTCCTCACAAAATAAACTGATTTTTCCTCATGCGAATAATTTTTGGGCTGAGATGCCGAGAATGTAATTTCAGACATTCATTTACAACAACAAAAGCAAATTAAAAAAAACGAACGGAAGGAATATTAAAATATATATAGTTTTATTCACATGCCAAACATAATCAGCGCGTAAATAGTATATTGTCGTCAAGACGTACGATGGTGTACGTAAACAAGAACCTGCTCGTGTTACATAAGTGTTTCTTCTGTTTACATAACACATCGCAATTCTATTGGTTAATCACACACAAATGTTATAAACGCTCTTTATTAATTCCATATCAGGAAAACAGTAGCAAATATTATTTTTTTAATTTACCATATCCGGATCTAAACAAAAGCCAGGTTCTGTAACTGTTTATGCCATATTTCTGATTGGTATAAGAACAAAGTCTGTCTATATTTTACTATTCTTTCTGTTTATGGCGGTTTTTGACGGAGCTGAATATTTTAACAGCATACCCACCGCCAACGCCGCCCGTATCTTTAATACAATTATAGGACATATCAAACCAAATAAAAATGAAGCTACCGCAAGTCTGCTTCCCTAAAAAATGGACAATATATACATGACGTGAATCGTGTCTGAGCACCTAACCCAAATTATGCACAATCAGTACAGTGGCCTGCACAAAACATGCCATCAGTCCACCCGCTATAACAAGACACTGGGGTAAAACACTAAAGAAGCTGCTAAAAAAAAAATAGTCGTTATTCCTGCATATCCGAAGGCCAGTTAAACATCGGACTTTAGTCTGCTCTCGCGAGGGTTGATAAGGAAGGGAAATTACAGAAACATGGGTAGATCTCTGGAAGTCGTGGAGTATTCACAAAAAAAACGGCTTAAAAAAGAAAGATAAGTTTTGTCTAATGGTTGGTGACCGACCAGCATACACAAAGCCTGCGATGGACCAAGGGCGTACTGTATCCCGGGACATATCGGGACATATAATAGTTTACCTCAGGCAGCCCGAAGCTATTTTTGGGAATGCTCTCTTATATATTATACCTAAATACGAGAGTATATCACGCACTTAATGGGTCAGCTATCTATTCAATGGGAATATACAAGAATACAATTAATCATAAAATATTCTCAAAATCTAAAGAAGCAATTTTGTTGGTATAGCTATTCAACATCACGGCTGGTAAATAAGAAACATTTTACCCCATTATTTTGGATACCCTTAATTGTATAAATGCATGTTCGAAGGCTCCGAATTGTAGTCTCAAGTTGATGGCTATCCCCAAAAGATGAGCTTGTGACAAAAAATGCCATTCGAAATACAGAATGTATTTCGATACAGGCAAGCAGCCTGGAATAATTTACCAAAGAGCTTGTCAGATAAGGAACGAAATTGTTATAACCTTTGCAGACTGAGTGACATATTGAAAGTTTTGCGCATGCGCCGGGAAGTGGTCGACTGATTTTTTCTCGGGAATCGAAGGAGAGCCGAAACTACTTTAAACTTCAAGATGCGACAGTCTAAATATCGTTATTGTGTGTTATAGAACTTCAAGATGCGACAGTCTAAATATCGTTAATGTGTGTTATAATACGGAGCAGTCCATAAACATTCTAAAAGAAGTATATCTGTTCTACTTACACATGGTGGATCATTTCGGTGTTATATTATCTAGCCTATTAACAGAACTTGTCACCAATCAGTCGGATTAACCGGCAATTGACCACACTCAGTGTTTCGTTAACTGTGGACTGTGACAACAATGAACTCGTATCTGCGCCAAAAACTACCACAGCTCGAGCTGCCACAAAATGTACTTATTGCCAACGAGCCAATAGAAAGCCCAAGTCAGTTTGCAGAACACCTGGGTAAACGTGATCGATCAAATGTAACTTCATCACCAATGTCTGCTACCGAATTCAAGGACCCGAAAAAACGGAAGGGTCCACGACAAACAAAGCCGATTTTAGTGTTTTCGAGGACGTTATAATTCGTACCTTCACAAACCCTACGGTGCTACGGGCCCTAACATCAGTATTCGCTAGTATTGCAGAAAAAGTGGTGTCCGAAGTGACCAAACCCCAAAATGAAGTCACTGTTCCGTTCCAAGAACAGCTATGTGAAAGGAATAATGAAGTTAAGTCTCTCACAGACAGGGTGAAAAAATCTTGAAAATAAACATAAACCTGTGTCTGAAATAACCCATCTCCAGCACGAAGTAAATGACCTACAACAATATGGACGAAGAACTATTCCATGGTATACCCGAGGACGAAAATACAAACATTCTAGTTCTACAGGCGGCATACCGCCTAGGTGTTGATCTCAAATCCAGGGACGTTGGTCGAAGCCACCGTCTGGGTGTACCCAGAAGTGATGGAACTCCTCGCCCTATTATAGCCAGGATGCCTAATTACAATGTCCGCAATGCAATTTACAGCCAGCGTCGGTTAGCCATTTATGCCTTCCCCGACTACCAGGACCCAGTATACATTAACGAGGACCTGACTGCTAAACGAGAAGAACTATATCGCCAAGTGAGGATTATTAAAACATTCTAAAATGTATTCCACATGGACACGCGATCGTGTGATCTTTGTAAAAGAAATGGAAGAAAGTACTTCCATTAGATTAGCCACACGGTCCCAGTTTGCAGACTTCGTTGAGTCATTTGGCTGAGGCAGTCCCCCATCCACACCAACTGCTGTCCTATATTGTTGTATGGAACAAGTCTTGGTATTTTAGTCCGTGGTCCGATATGAGTGAGAGCAGCAATTGGGCCTCATGGTTGCAGAAATTGACATAGTATTTTAACATTTTCAGCGTTGGCGCCTGTCACCGAGTGTCATTGGGGTCTCACATTAGACATGCAGACGTCTGTAGTGTTGTAACACAGCATTTTGTATTTCCTTTTAAATTGGATTTAAAGTCAGCAGTAGAATCAGCTGTCCAAAATAATGACACACACTCTTTGAAAAGCCGACGCAAATCTTGACAGATGTAAATCTGATCAGATCTGATAGGATTTCGTCGGCTTTTCAAAGAGACTGAATGACACACAATTAGCTTCTGAGTTGTTTTCGTCTGTCAAAATGTGTATATTGATTGTTCCTACTAATAACTGTTTATCACTATTTAATGCCTGATCAAGTTTGGTACAGCAATGCATTGAATAAATTCTGCTCCATTCACATCTGTGCGTCGGCGAGTCAAGGTCATCGGCTTATTACCAGGGCCGTATGTTGTAGCCTAACGCGAACATCATGTCTAGTTATATGGGAGAGGTTATTTCCATACGGAAACGGCCGATCTGTTTTTGAGGTAAATTCCATTCGAAAGTGGAAATATCCGATCCGTTGAGATTTAGACATGAGGACATAACGTGTATGGATGCCTTGGATGGTATGGATGGTATGGATGGTATGGATGGTATCAAATGGTCAGATGACTGTTTTATGCGCATCTTTATTATTTGAGACGCGACCCATAACAATAACAATGAGGCCGGAGATGCCATCTAACTTGGATGGTCCTTCCATTACTCTTGCATGTTTCAGTGTGGCATCGATATTTCTTAGTATTGGGATATATCAGTGTTACGACAGAGGCTAATTAAATCCAAATACTACCACAGAGGAGTAGTTCCCCTGGGAAATGTTCACAAGCAATTTGTTGAACTTTTTCAGCATGTTCTTCTGAAAATAAGTCACAGTGAAATTATTTCAAAAATACAAATAAGCCAATATCGGCATTACACCAGATTGTATATGAAACTCTTATTATTGAGTTATGCAGACGATACGGTCTTAGCTTCTAATATCCGGAGCGGAGTACAACAGTCTCTAAATATATTTGTGATTTATGGAAACTAAAATCAATTATACTATACAATAACTAAAGTTGAAGTTTTCGACACAGTCCACAAGAAAAATAAAAAAGCTAAATTTGATTTACGAACTGAGGAAATAGAAATAGTAGATGAAGTACCTCGGCACTATTTTCGACAAGTCGGGAAGATTTACCTAAGACAGGAACATAAGATCCCAAAACGGTAAAACAAAAAGCCATGTTTGCCCCGATCAACACGTCCCGTAATAACAAACTGTCAATTAACACTACATTGGAAATATATACTAAATATATACGAAAACTCGATAATACCCATAATGATATATATACGGAGCGGAAACATGAGACATGTCACTGTAACGTGCTTAAAAAAATATAACTATAGTTTCTGCGATTTATACCTTAATAAATCAACATCAGATAAATTTGTATATGGGGCAACTGGTTTGTTTCCGATAACTATGAATATAATACGAACACTGTTATGTTACTGGAGCAGAATATTGCCACGGAATGCTCGGAATTGCCACTTATGTTTTATTGCATACTCATGAACGCTGATATGAACATTAGTCAGAAAAACCCATGGTTCATCTGCGCACAAAATAATTTAAATTCGCCCCAGCGTGCATGAGGAAAGAAGTATTTGTTTGGGACTATGTATATAGCTCAATTGTATGACTTCCCTAGCCATTTAGAAACCCTTTACCCAACAGAACGGCCCTGTGCCAATGCATTCTCTTATATATGCGAGTCGACCATAGGTCGCATCGCATATATAAGAGAATGCATTGGCTTAACACATTAAAAATTATAAAATTGTTAAAGAATGTAAGAAAAAATGGCCAATGCATTCTCTTATATATGCGAGGCGACCTCTGGTCGACTCTGGTCGACTCTGGTCTGTTCTATTGAGACAGACCGAAGATATTTTAGGCTGTTGAAGCTTTATTTGGCCGGTTTTGGCCGGTTTTATTGGGTAAAGGGTTAAATTCCCGGTCTGTACATCTGAAAACACAAATACCAAAACAAAACTCCTCCCCTCCCCTCCTGAAAAAAACAGTTTGATGATAAGCAAAAATTCCATTTTAAAGGACTAAACGCCCATTTTCACCACTAAATAATGAAGTCCTGCTATGCTTGGTGTACATTTTCGTCTTCAATCTACATAATCATGTACCTTAAAGGACTATTAGGCACTGAAACAGTCACGATATTTTTGGTTTAAACAATATTCATTCCTTCTCAAAGCATTGTATATATAAGAAATTAGGTTCTGGGATCAAGCGTTTTTGATTATGGTAACCCACCTGGCAACATATCATCATGCCAATGGGTTCATATTGGACGGACATATTCACATAGGTTCATATTGGACGTACATATTCATATAGGTTCATATTGGACGGATTTGATTATGAAATAAGCCCACAGTGAGCGTATACCTGTTATTCCGTGTAATGGCGCGGACCGCAGTGAAAACACACATAAAGAGCGTGAATCTGGTGTTGTGTCGATTACAGTAGGTAACTTAAACAATGGCAACACATGTATGGATGTATTTCGTATGGAAATAGTCCCATATCGCACTGTTTTAACAAACGCGTTTTACGTTCATATAGAGCGTATATTAAGGTTAAATACTGCCAATTTGAGCGTATTTCGCCCATTGAAATACGCCCGTTATGTGTTTATGTTCACGAGAACAGGCTAGCTCAGCCGGATTCACGCTGGCCGATCAATTATTTTTGGAGAAAGTTTTGGCAATATATGATTTTTTTTAGCCAAATTGAAAATCAAAAATAAGGGATCATCGAGAAAATCGAAACAAAAATATGAAAAATAACTATAACTGTAACATTGCGATCTGGACACGAGTGATAGTGTGCACAGATGCATGGGAGCCGCAAACATTAAATATATCTAACCGGAACGTATATCGAAGGGTAATGTGTTATCACTTGATTAAGAAAGTACCTCGTTCTAGCAGATAATTATCACTTATTCTAAGTACACGTATAAGCATGCGTGAATTTTGATAAATTATTATTCATTTACATGCCATCAACTGATAATAACCTGTTAACGGCTTAAGTGTTCCACGGAGATCTGGTGATAATATATAGATATATATATATATTTATTCTTCCATACACTGAAGACATATGCATGTATATGAGGCCACAAGGAATCATCCTTGTGGCAATTTATACAAGCTTAACGTCTTCGTGCAAGTTGCAAGTCGCGATGAATCCAGAAAGTGTAGAAAGCCGGATTGTGACAGCCCAGAGCTAGATCATCATTGACAACTAAGCCCAGTCATTACGTATATAGTTATCCGCCGTGCCAACAACAAGCTCCGAGCATGCACAGAGAATTCACCATTTCCGTTTATTCTAACTCCGACTCGCATAGAGACAAGACATAATTTTCGCCCTCCCTCCCACCCTACGGTGGCCAGGCCATCGGTTCCCCCGGATATCCTTCCCCCGGCAGCCATTTTTACTTGCGTGTCACATTCCGGTCGCTGTTGGCCCGTTACCACCCTCGGCAGGCATGTCGACCCCCCCCCCCCCCCCAGTCTACCCCGTGGTGCTCCTCGCCTCAGCACGGCGCTGCTCAACGCTTATCATGGCTCATTATGCGTCGCCGCTGCTGGTGCCTTTCACCCGCTGCTGGTGCCATTCACCCGCTGCTTATATGTACTTCATCTGCTGCTTATGCACCAGCTGCTTCTGCTTCACCTGCTGCTTATGATTCACCCGCTGCTTATGATTCACCCGCTGCTTATGCTTCACCCGTTGCTTCTGCTTCACCCGCTGCTTATGCTTCACCCGCTGCTTATGCTTCACCCGCCGCTTATGCTTCACCCGCTGATTATGCTTCACCCGCCGCTTATGATTCTTCCGTCGCTTATGAATCAGCTGCCGCTTATGCTTCAGCCGCCGCTTATGCTTCAACCGCCACTTCTGCTTCACCCGCCGCTTATGCTTCACCCGCTGCTCTTACATCACCCGCTGCTTATGCTTCGCCCGCCACTTCTGCTTCACCCGCCGCTTATGCTTCACCCGCCGCTTATGCTTCACCACCTGCTTATGCTTCACCCGCTGCTTATGCTTCACCCGCCGATTATGCTTCACCCCCTGCTTATGCTTCACCCGCTGCTTATGCTTCACCCGTGTGTCGGGGAGGGGGTCAACTGCTTCCACTTCTGGTTCTCATCAATTCATCGCTTGGATAAGATGTCTCAAGTACCGGGGACGGACCGACGGCCTCTGTGGCGGCGGCATGCATATCGGGGTGGGGCGCTGCTCGGGGGAATTATTCTGCTGGTGACCAAATCTATAACATCCCACTTTAATTATTTAGTTAAATGATGCTGGGTCAGACAGGAAGACAGCACTGCTATAGTGCTATGTCTGCCCCAGGCAAAGTGCCTTGCAGTTATTATTATGCATGTGTTTTATATTTTCATTTCATTGTATTCCAATTTATGTTTTTGAATTTCAGGGTTTACGTTGTTCTGTTTATTGGGCATTTTGTAAAATAAAGTATCAATCTATCTATCTGCTGCTTCAATCGCTCCTTCACCACCGCTTATGCTTCTCCCGCTGCTTCTGCTCTACCCGCCGCTTCTTCTCTTCCCACCGCTTATGCTTCAACCGCTGCTTATATATGCTTCTCCCGCTGTTTATGCTTCTCCCGCTGCTTATCTTCAACCGCCGAGTATTGCTTCCCCCGCCGCTTATGCTTCACCCGCTGATTATTGCTTTACCCTCCGCTACTGCTTCAACCGCCGTTTATGCTTCACCGCTGCTTCTGCTTCACTCGCTGTTTATGCTTCCCCGCTGGTTATGCTTCACCCGCCGCTCATGCCTCGACCGCCGCTTATGCTTCGCGCGCCTCTTATGCTTCATCCGCCGCTCCTGTTTCAACCACCGCTTATTCTTCAGCCGCCGCTTATTCTTCATCCGCCGCTTATTCTTCACCCGCCGGTTATGCTCCACCCGCAGCTTCTGCTTCACCCGCTGATTATGCTTCGACCGCCGCTTATTCTTCACCCGCTACTTATGCTTCACCCGCCGCTTATACTTCACCGCCGCTTACGGTTCATCCGCCGCGCATGCTTCTCCCGCGGCTTACGATTCTCCAGCCGCTCATGCTTCATCCGCCGCTTATGCTTCGCCCACCATTTATACTTAACCCGTTGCTTATACTTCACCGCCGCTTGCGCTTATCCCGATGCTCATGCTTCCCCAGATGCTTATGCTTCACCCGCTGCTTATGCTTCACCGCCGCTTCCGCTTCAACCGCCGCTCTTGATTCAACCGCCGCTCCTGATTCACCCACTGCGTATGCTTCACCCGCCGCTCCTGCTTCACCCGCCGCTTCCGCTTCACCCGCCGCTCATGCTTCACCGCCGCTTCTGTTTCATCCGCCGCTCCTGCTTCACCCGCCGCTTCCGCTTCACCAGCCGCTCATGCTTCACCGCCGCTTCCGCTTCTCCCGCTGCTTATGCCTGGGCCGACATACCACCGGCATCTGCCGCTCGAGCCGTCTCCCATCGAGCTCATCCCATACATGCACCAACGATGTCTGGGCCGACACACCAACAGCATATGCTGCTCCAGCCGAATCCCATCGAGCTCATCACATCTGCTGCTACCCCGCTACATATGCTTCACCTGCTGCTTATGCTTCACCCGCTGCTTGTGATTCACCCGCCGCTCATGCTTCACCCGCCGCCCATGCTTCACCCGCTGCGTATGCCTGGGCCGACATACCACCGGCATCTGCCGCTCGAGCCGTATCCCATCGAGATCATCCCATCATTGCACCCACGGTGTCTGGGCCGACACACCACCAGCATCTGCTGCTCGAGCCGAATCCCATCGAGGTCATCACATCTGCTGCTTCCTCCGCTGCTTTTGCTTCACCCGCTGCTTTTGCTTCACCTGCTGCTTATGCTTCACCCGCTGATTATGCTTCACCCGCTGCTTTTGCTTCACCTGCTGCTTATGCTTCACCCGCTGATTATGCTTCATCCGCTGCTTATGCTTCACCCGCTGCTTATGCTTCCCCGTCGTTTACAAGGGGACGAACTTTGCTTATGTTAATCATGCTGATGTCTTCTTTCCCTCGCTGTGCTTGTCTGCTTTCTCTTTACAGCTGCTGTGCGGTCACATAGCCGGAGGGCGGGGCCTGCTGGTCCGGAACGGACTCGTGAACCACACCCATGCATCACATTCATTTCACCGGTTGCTGGGCCGATACACCACCAGTATCCGTCGCTCGAGCCGTACCGCACCGAGCCCATCATTTCCATTCACCGCCGGATGACTGGGCCGACATACCACCATCATATGCCGCTCGAGCCGTAACCCATCGAGCTCATCACATCCATGCACCTAGATGTCTGGGGCAACACACCACCGACATCTGCTCGAGTGGAATCCCGTCGGGATCATCTCATCCATCTACCCAGATGTCGGGGCCGACACACAACCGGCATCTGCTGCTCGAGTCGAATCCCATCGAGCCTCACACCGCATGGAGATCTATCCGGACCAGCAGGCCCTCATTCAGCCTGTTTTCGTATTAAATAAAAATGTGGCCATCTCCGCAGAACATTGATTCTCTCTCACTCTCAACAAACTTCAAAATTTGGGCTCTCAATATGGGGGTGGGGCTCGGTCGCAATCGGCAGGTGCATTAGTCGTCTCGACTTATCTCTCAAACGAACCCCTAGGGATAGAATAGGAGCTACCGTTACCCAGGGAAAGACAAAATAAAAGGGGAAACAAACGTGATCTAACGGAGAATGTATATCAGGCCACCCCTATGCTAACTCATAATTCAACACACGGAAATTGCAAACCCCCGTCCACAGACCGCACGAGAGGTGGTTGTCTGGGAGTCTGTTGCACTTGCGGATTGATCAGGCAACTGCCCCCAGGTTCGGAAAAAGTCAGTGACTTAGAAGCACTCAATACAACGGGGAGTCGCCGAATTGGGCCCGGGCACACGGTAAATGTTTGGACAGTTGGGGTCTTGTATAACAACTGGTGATTGCTGAATATAGCCTTGAAATTTGTTGACCAAAATGTTTGGCCATTTGAAATTTTCTTTCACCATTTTCTCAAAAAAATGTCATTTTCCCCAAAAAATGACCGCTTGACATCGACAGCGTGAACCATGGTCCTCTGAGTACACGTAGGACAGCACGTAATGGAACATAAAGTGAAGCGGAGGGAAGAGACATACATGTAGTAAGAATAACAGGGAATAACACGCACGAATTGTACGGAAATAATTTTGTCAGCTACGAACTCGCGCAACACGCAATTATTCCAGTCATAATTTCATTTTCATTATAATTACTATGTTTTCTGCATCGTTTATAGAGCACATGAGTGTATGTTCCATGGTTCAAAGTCATTCATTTGTTGCATAGATTCTGTTGAGTATAAAAAGAGATAGTCCCATAACTGGCAGGATTTGGTGTACAGAACCCCTTTAATGTATCATAATATGAAGGGTGAATAAAATTGCAAGACTTTGGGGACTTTTGAAATCGGCCATCTTACAATTTCACACATAATCGCAAATCGCGGTGATTGCTCAGCCGGAATTGTCTTGAAGCGGAAGAATCCGACGTCCAAGCTGATGAAATTTGGGATTACAGTTCATACGGTTTTGATACCCAATTATTCCTGGTGTGATGCATATTCGATCGTTTTGACTATCACATACTAGCTAATCAAGAACCCTGTATTATCCTGATTAACTATCGATTTGTCTGTAATACATTCATTCATATTATTCTCCTCTCCTGATTACCAATTACAGTGAACAAATCGTGTCATTAAAGAATAGCATATTCTATATACATGTACGTGTATATTTTTGTATTGTGTTGTCGCTGTTCGTCTCTCTTAACTTGATCGTATTTTCTGCATGAAAGATTTTGGTTACAATATATGATGCATCGGTATTCCCTACCACAGTACCAAGGATAAAGTTTATAAGAATGTTGTCACGGACTCATTATTTATTATTTTGGTCTGTTCTGGGAACGAAACGCAGCATGTTTACCTTTACTGCTCATTTCCTTGGCTGGTGTGCTTTTGTGTGCTGATATTCAAGTTAGGGCATATATATGATTTCCGAAAGGGTGTTCCATAAGAATCTTTAAAACGCCGTGATCGGAGTGTTTGAGTCTTCAAAAGGTAACTGTTTCACTGAATAAATATTGAACCGAAGTTGTTTTAGAATAGTTATATTTGACAGAGCAAGAGGCAGCATGTGGACTGGGAGGGAACGACGGATAATAGATTGCATGCACTCTGCATGAGTTTGGCATACATGTATGCATGTTCGTGGTTGCAGAGTTCATAGGTCATATCCACCACATATAGTTCAGGTGGTTTATACCAGGCGAAGCTTCCGGCGATGGTTATATTATTGAGATTCCTATATAAATGTTTATATTATGGGAACAAACACAATGTGATACACAACACAGTGTATACAAACTTGAAGATAAACATATATACAATATGCATGGAGAACCAAACTGCACATGCACATATACACAGACACATACAGTTGGAATTCCTTTGTACAGCCATCTCGTACTGCCAGACGTACAGACAAGCAGACATATGAGACAAAGAAACACGTTGCTAGCTGCAGACATACATACATACATACATACATACAGACATATGTACTTACTGGTAAAAACGATACGCAGAGAAACGTGGTATCAAACATTACGAACACGCGCGCTTATAACTGCATATTATGGTCGAGTTTATATAAAGGTTTGATGGATCTAGTCAGGACTTCGCGTCAAACGGTCAGCATGTACTCTCAATATAAAGGGATGCAACTTTGTTCACGAGAAAATCTATTAGTTTTTTTCCTTCTCCGGGAGCAGTGTATATGTTTTCACGTGGAGTTGATAGTCGAACGCGCGTTTTGGATTCTCCATCCAGTTTGTCATACTGCAGTAAAATGTCTACATGACATACGTTAATATATAGCTCGAATTCAAAAGTATTTCGATCATCACAAATGGAAGAACATTCGATTAAGGCATATTTGACAAGATCTCTATATTTCTTGTCACATAATACACAGGTTTTTCCTCAATTGTTTCAAGGATACAAATAAGGCGTGCAATCAATAGATATGATTTTTCATGGGACGGGTATACAAGGCATGCTTGACGCTGGATGGACGGCAGAGAATCTGGCAAGTCCAGTATCCCCATTTACGCCCATTTCCCAATATTCTCTATTAACTCTTGACAATGATTCATATATCGCACATTTCCATGTGAATATTTAATTTTCTATATAGTTCTCAAGGGCCTCTGTCATCTCATATGTGTTAAGAGTGCAGATTATGTCAGACATGTAGCTTGACGATGAACAGATAGAGCCAGCGATGTACTGATAAAAGCGCGTATGAAAAACTTGTTTCGCAGTTTTCGAAGATTTTAAATGCACAGCGAACCGAAAAATGACAATTTATGTTTTTCGATAAGTGACATCATAGACGAGGTTCCGACTAATTCATGCGCAATAACCATTTTTTTACGATGGTGAAGGCCCTGGTAATACTTTAAGCAGAATATGTGTGTTCTTTTCAGACGATCAACATGATTTTAGTTTTAAATTCCAGAGAAGTTCAGATCCGTAAAGCCCTATAGATATAACAACCGACAAACAGATCAACGAGCAACTTTTTGGGGTCATACCACCCGGGTAAAGTTCGGCGTTGTTCAGCACCATAAAGGTGCTACGAGTCTTATCGCATATATGATCAGTGAATACCCCCTTAAAATCGTACTTACCAAGAGAAATACCCAAATGAGTGATGTTCCAGAGTCGATTTTGACGCAATAATTCTGATTTTGTTTTTTTCAATACCATTACAGCGCGTTTATTGGGCTTATATTTGTACCGCCATTTATTACTGTAATCGTAGCAAATATCACAAAAACGCTGATAGACCAGATTTGATCAGAGACAGCCGAACCATATCGTTGGATGTGTTGGGGATGTACAATTTATACCGAGCATGTTTTGGTCAAACGGTGAGTTTACAAGAATATGTATTAACTCGTCAACATAGATCATATTGTACAAAGGGGAGAGGATACTTTCGTGTTTGGTTCTCGCCGCACATCAAACCACATGGGAAGAACGTTGTTAGATAAGTTTAATAGGCAAAACATCCTTATAAGGACAGTATGCAACATAATAACATATTGTTGTACTTGAACAATATAATAAACTAGCAGGTGGACCCGACTTCGTCCGGGCTGTTTCCCCCGCACCATAAAATGAAATAACGGGTAGGAGTCCATTATCTGCTTATTTCATAATCACATTATGTACCTATTTCACATTATAGGTCGGTTATGTGCGTATTTGTGCGAGGATATGTCAGTTTGTTCGGGTAAAAAAATTCATTCATATAGTTTAAGTGTTTGGTGTCAAACTCTGGTTTATACAGCGGCGAATATAATTTCTCAAGTAAGATGTCCACCCTTCTGCGATTTTGTGATCATGACGCAGAGTTTGACCCTCATATGAAAAAAATACGTTCTTATATATGTGATTTCTTTGACGCTTCGTTTGTAATATGCCAACATATCGTCACTCAAATACGCACACAATCGACCTATGTTAAATAGGTACACAATGTGATTATTGTTATTCTGAAATAAGCAGATAAAGGACTCATCGCCGCTATTTCGTTTTATGACGCGGACCACAGTGAAAATATATGTTAAAGAGCGTACACCTGAAAGTCGTCAGTTCGCTTATTTGTGTCATTGTCCGCACACAATCTGCCTAGAATGGCCTCATTACGAGTCGATAATTTGACTAAAAGCTCTCATTTTCAGCACATTATCGACTCAAAATGAGGTCATTCTGAGCAGATTAACTACCTAAAAACAAGTTCTATTATAAGCAGATAATGTCGGTTTTTGGGAGAACAGGCTGAATATGCTGAATAAATAGTTCTGATCGAATTGAGGACGTTCATCAATTTCATCGTTTTATTCGGCGAAGTATTTGATAGGTTTTTCTACATTCTCTCCAGAAATAAGATTTTGCGGTCCGAATCGGCATCTCCAATTTAGACCTAGTTTAAACTACCAGTTTAATTTGGGTTTTAATAGTAAAACCAAGTTTTACTCGACCGCGGGGACGACATGGATTTGGTCAATTGCGTTATCATGTAACCACAATTGTTCAATTGAAAGGATAGAAGGCGTGGTCTGTCTGCTTGTTATGGCTACTTGTCAATGCATTGTTCGGTCAGGCGCCTGTTCGTCGCTATCTGATCTACTAATCATGCGAATAACCCGTGAGATTTTTGAAATCACACCGTATTCACGGACTGTTGTGCAGCGGTTAGTTATTATCAAACATCATGGACGAACATGATTTTTGGAACATATTTCCATATTCCTTATTCGCAAAAATATCTTTTTCGGTCAATTTGACGGCATGAGTGGGTGGTACGGTACACCTGAAGTACCCCATATAAACACCCAGCCTCAACCCGTGGGTACCACAACCCGTGGGTACCACCCGAGGGGGTGAAAATGGGGTATGTACCATTTAGAGAGCTTGAATTTGATGCCATGGGTGGGTGGCCCCGGTCCAAATACCCCATATAAACACCCCACCACTCACCCCGGGGGTACCACCCAGAGGGGGTGAAATCTGGTAAGGACCATTTTCGAGGCAAGGATATAGGCAATTTGGCGACAGGAGTGGGTGGCACGCCCCAAATACACACTAGAAACACCCAACCCCCTCACCCCGGGGAAATGGGGTATGGACCATTTTCGAGAACGGTAAGGATTTCGGCCAATTTGACGTCATGGGTGGGTGGCCCGCCCTCAAATATCCCTTATAAATACCCCCACCATTACCCCGGGGTATCACCCCGAGTATCTAAACTGTGGTATGAACCTCGGGGTGAGGGATTGGTGTTTTAGTAAAAACTGGGGTAGGGTGGTTTTACTTTGATGTTTTTTAAAACAATATTTAAAGATGTTTTCGAGACAAGAGGTGTGGTTCGGATAAATCAGCTGTAGTTAGTCGTCTCCTGATGATTGTATAGCCAATTCACCAAAGAAAAATAGTGATATTATCATAACTTTATCATGCCAATAAAACCTAGTTTTAATTGAGACCGAAAAACTAAAACTGAGTTTATCACAAAACTGGGTTTAACTACACTAAAACTCCCGTAATAACCTAGTTTTACTACAAGTTTTACTCGAACTAAACCCTAGTTTAAGCTAGAGTAAAACCAGGTCTAGAATAAAACCTATTCTAAACCAGAGATGCCGATGCCGTTTGTGTAACTTTCCGAATAAGTGTCTGCGCGAGGCTTGCCTTCGTTCATCCAAATTTGCGGGAAAGTCCCCTGGAAAGTCCTCATATTTCTGCATGTTTTTCAATATTCGTTCCAGAATGGTTTCAGGGGTTAATTTAACTTATTATTCGACAGGGTTATTTTGAAAGCATTTGATATCGCACGTACAATTTAATCGTATATTCTACATCGGTTTCTCTGTTGATCTAATTGGTCAAATGAGTCTAATTATGAATAGAGATTTGGTTATAATGTTCAAGAATATCAGGTTCCTATTTGGCTTATGTCCCATTTACGACGTCGTGTCATTCAGTGTCAACACCATCGAAAAACAGGCACATCTCGCATGAAAGGAATAAGAGTAGGTGGGATCATGTTATGATCAACGATCGTTCCTTCATATTGACTATCGCCGAAAGGGACTCGTATCGCATGCGGACAAAAAGTACATCATATATATTTCACGGACACCATTTTGATTCGCTTGACAAGTTTTCTGAATGTCATGTGTCGGTCGTCTGATTTCTAGAATTGGCTACTAAAATCCCCCATTACTATTACATTACCGTATGGTTTCAGAATAAAATAATCACATTATGTACCTATTTCACCAACATATCCTCGCGCAAGTACGCACATAATCCACCTAAAATGTGAAATATATAGGTAAATAATGTGATTATTTATTCTGCAATAAGCAGGTAATGAACTCATACCAGCTATTTCGTTTATGGCGCGGGACACATCGAAAACACATGTTAAAGAGCGCACACCTGAAAAATTCATGAGTTGGCTTATTTGTGTCATTGTCCGCACCTAATGTGCTTAGAATCGCCTCACTGTTGCCTAGAATCGCCTCATTTTGAGTCGATAATGTGCTGAAAATGAAAGCATTTTAGTCATATTATCGACTTAAAATGAGGCGAATCTAGGCAGATAATCAACCTAAATAAATGTATTTTTAGCAGATAATGTGAGTTATTGGGAGAACAGGCTGATTTCATATTATAGCTCGATTATGTGCATATTTGTGCGAGGATATGTTGGAGGTACACTTGGGGAGTTTTAATTGGACTATCGTGCTTATATAATTAATAGTCATCATGTGCTTCGTCTGCAGAGTGATTGGGTTGCTGATGCGTTTGTATGTTTTCATTTACCGGGACTTCTGGCTGATATCTCACATCATCTGGAACTCTGGAATGGTAACTTTTCACAGAACGATTAGCTCTCCCGTCCGGAAAAGAATCTTCTTGTATACTGTATCAACTCATTTAATGTTTATGCAATGTCTCGTTGTGTCTTTTATACATCTGTCATTGATAGAATCACACACTCCAAGATTTGTTGAAGTTTGTTTGTTACTTTTGTTGGAAAATTGCGGAATTCACCCTTCATTGAATTTACATTGTGCTTTATCGTTTCATTTACAATTTCATCAAACGAATGCGTTGGCTGAATGTGTTTTTTTGTTAACAATGTCCCCGAATGTTGCCAATTGGTCTTAAACACTCTTCTGCTTCTTGTCAAACTCGTCTAGACCTTGCACTACACTACACATATCACTTAAACTTTTATGTTATCCACTTTTACTGATAATTTATCCAAGAGTGTCTGTATTCTTGTCAACCGTGAATTGCAATAACCTGTAGATATCAACAGCCATTCTCATATTGCTACTGTTTTTATCAATCGTATGGTCCCATGTTAGATCTCGAATAACTCTTTGTTGTCCCCCGACGTTTCCGTCGGAGGACTATAGAAATGACCCTCGTCCGTCCGTCCGTGCGTCAGTCCGTCCGTGCGTCCGAGATTGGGTACCTTCATGGTGTAATCAACTCCTCCTATAGTTTTAAAAGTAGAGATTTGAAACTCTGGGATATTGTTCCTAACATGGTGGTGATTTGCAACATCTATATAGCTAATCAAAAATATAATTTGCAACATCTATATAGCTAATAAAAAATATCATTTTTTCCATATTTTCGGGGGGTTTTTTACTTAGAAAATTTGGATTTTTTTTGCCTTTTGGATGAGATTGGGTACCTTCAAAGTGTAATCAACTCCTCCTACAGTTTTAAATGTAGAGATTTTAAACTCTGGAATATTGTTCCTAACATGTTGGTGATTTGCAACATCTATATAGCTAATGAAAAATATCATTTTTTCCATATTTTCGGGGGGGTTTTTTACTTAGAAAATTTGGAACACTTTTGCCTTTTGGATGAGATTGGGTACCTTCAAGGTGTAATCAACTCCTCCTACAGTTTTAAATGTATATATTTTAAACTCTGGGATATTGTTCCTAACATGTTGGTGATTTGCAACATCTATATAGCTAATAAAAAATATAATATTTTCCTTATTGTTGGGGGGTTTTCGACTTAGAAAATTTGGAACATTTTTGCCTTTAGGATGAGATTGGGTACCTTCATGGTGTAATCAACTCCTCCTACAGTTTTAAATGTAGAGATTTGAAACTCTGGTTTAATTGGAAATTATGTTTTTTTTTAGGGTCGTTCATATCAAATTACAGGTCAAGTTCGAATTTGAGTTTGATCCAATGATTTTTCCCAGAGTTATGTGCCTTTCGACTTTGAATTTTTTTTTTTATAATTTTCTGTATGAGGGTACCTTCATGGTGTAATCAACTCCTCCTACAGTTTTGATCGTAGATATTTGAAACTTCAGAGTATTGTTACCCACAGATTGGAGATGTGCAACATGTATATAGATGACGCAAAAATTATTTTTTTACGGAATTATTAACCCTTTCGACATTTCAACATTTTTTAAAGTTTCTTTAAAGACATATTATGGACTTATTCGGGTTCATGAAACTGATAAGTTCGTATTCAGGCGCTATTCCAACTGGTAGAATTTAGCATTCTACTAACATCACCGAAAATCTCAAGCAAATCGACCGAAACACTCCATAGAAAACATCGTTTGTATCACGCTCAAATGTAAATATTTACATCTGAATTCGGTACACAACTACCGGCGATAAACTAACGAATACTATTACGCCATCGAGAGTCGCTACATTTAATTTATATATCAGAATGACGGTGTGTCCTGTCAATTTGGATATAATATTTGTATAATATAACTACTTTTAGCAAGAATATTCTCTATTTCTATTTGGTCACCCTACCGGAGTGTTTCACATCACTTTAACAAAGCGGCCATCGACATTTTTTTTAAATTTCTTTAACAAAGCGGCCATCGACTTGCCACGTTGTCGGGGGACACTGTGGTCGGCCGACCTTTTATTTCATTAACGCAGACTCGTATGGAAACACATCATGCAATTTCTCATGCATGAATACACGGTCGCGCAATGTTTCTGGGAGTATAACTTGTTTTCCATAGTGCATCGCCACAAGTCGTAGTACTCGTGGCACTCAAGCGTGAAATTTTCGCTGGGCAAGAAGACCTCTACTATGAGCATAAATAGTGTGTACAGTTCACGGGTAGCTGGGAGCAAGGTTAGGAAACAAGGCGACGTTATTCCTAAGAAATTTACGATATCAATGACTCGTACTGGACAAAAGTGTTTCTACCGTCTTCTGAGAATCCAAAGCCGATCACAGAATGTTCTAAAAAAAACCGCACATTATCTGCTTATAATAGAGCTTGTTTTAGGTAAATAATCAGTTTAGAATCGCCTCATTTGGATCGACAATGTGCTGAAAATAAGAGCGTTTTAGTCACATTATCGACTAACAATGAGGTGACTCTTAGCAGATTAGTGCGGATGAGTGCGGACAATGACACAAATAAGCCACCTCACGCTTTTTCAAGTGTACGCTCTTTAACATGTGTTTTCATCGTGGCCCGCGTCGTAAAACGAAATAACGGGTATGAGTTCATTATCAGCTTTTTTTTCAGAATAAAATAATAACATTATGTACCTTATTTCACATTACAGGTCGTTTATGTGCGTATTTGCGCGAGGGTATATTGCCGACCATCCCAAATTCTATCATAATATGAAACGCACGAAATACCACAATGAGGCACTGTTCATCATATAACCACCGTGAAACTTCCCACTTTAAGAAGAAAGTGATAGATTGCGGAGCACAAACTAGTAAGACTTTTGTTATCTTGTTTTTGTTGGTTTCATCCCTCAAACATGTATCGGTATAGTCTTGTTTTTGTTGGTTTCATCCCTCAAACATGTATCGGTATAGTCTTGTTTTTGTTTTTTGTCTTGTGTGTTTGTTGCATGCCATCTTTATTGTTATGTTTGCACCACTATACGCCTGTGATCAATGCTATCCTAAATATCCTAGTCTCCATGTTTCGTGTTTGCAAGCCATATTTTCGTGTTGGCAAGCACTATTAAACGACTTCCAAAATTTACTAACAAACTGCGCATGTAGGCCGAATACATGAAGATTGTACATTTGTATTTACACATTGAAAAACTATGTTGTAACTATAATTTATGAAAATTGAACATCTCTATTGGAAATGCGATTACAAAAACAAACCTACGAATATAACATCAGCATGGTCGCAGCTAAATTGTATTGTATGAGTCATATGCGCAGGTATACTTGCTTCCCCAGTGTCTCAACTCATACGTGGGCATATTAAATATACAACATCTGACCTCGCATGTTTACACCATTTTCATGCAATGCATGAGTACATTTACATCTGACGACATTTTGTTTGTTTCTTCGATTTTTCATGTCGTGCATGGGTTATTTCCTGACCTTGAAGCATGCTGCTGAAATTACATGTACTATTCCTATGATAGTTGCAACAAACATCTAGGATAAAATGGAGATTTCTTACTCTATTCACGATGTTTGGTAAACAGTTTGTAACATCTGGTTCGTACTATCAAACTATACGTGAAACCGAAGTTCACTAAATGACACATGATTTTTTTATTCTCAGCATGTCAGTTTTAATATATGAAAGAAAAAGAAAAAAAATCTTGTTAATCTTTTTAAAGAAACACACTGCATCAAAAGAACCTAAATCCAGATCCACCCCTACCCATACCCAACCATTAACAATACAATTACTGTAAAATACCCGTGTTCAGTAAGAAACAATTAGAATTATCTTTGTTGTGACTCGTATGAAATGTTCAAAACGCTTGCGGCCGAATTCTGGTCTCTGGTCTGGACCAGGCTTCGCGTAAACTATAGTCTAGACCAGGCCCAAACCACGGTGATCGCGATGAGTTACCATGCTTCGGAGCGAGAAAACTGGGTTTATTGGTCCGCACTGGTCCGTATTCTCGTCTTTTTGAAACTCAGGTTTACGTAAACCAAGGTTTGCCTTCTTATTGTCATTCAAGCCTGTGTTGGTCTGTTCATAATTCGAACCATGTGGTAACGTACAAGTTCTGGTAACAGAAACATATGTATTTTTTGGAAGCATTTATCTTTATGTTAACCAAATAGGAATTGTGTTTTATCGATATGCCGAGTAGAGGAAAGATTATAATTATATATGAACTGGACAAAATTTAATATAATCGATAATTATGTGTGTTATAGGTAATATTCTACAACTGAGGCCTAGTATCCCCCTCCTGGTCTGAGATTTGTGTATAAACCGAGACTTGACTCATCGCCGTTATTTCGTTTTATGACGCGGACCACAGTGAAAACGCATGATACTGGGACTTCTTGTTGATATCTCACATCATCTGGAGCTCTGGAATGGTAACTTTTCACAGAACGATTAGCTCTCCCGTCCAGATAAAAATCCTCTGACGTATTTTATCAACTCATTTAATGTTTCTGAAATGTTTCTTTGATATATCGGTCATTGATAGACTCACACACTCCACGATTTGTTGACGATTCTTACTTTTGTTGTAAAATTGCGGAATTCACCATTCATTGCATTTAAATTGTGTTTTATCGTTGTTGCAATCTTTGCCTTACTCCTTCTGGATATTAGAAGAATTTTAGTTTTTTTTACATTTACAGTCAGTTTCCATTTTTGGAAGTATTTCTGGAATATGTCCAGCTCAGTTTGAAGTTTCTTGGGAAATGTTTATATCATTTGCTATTGTTATACTTTGGTAATTGCAGAGGCATTCTTGCTCCGAAGATCTGTAAAAGTACATGATTGCATATGCCTGCCTACCAATAACGAGACTACTGTACAGCGCTGTATATCATGACACCATTTCATAATGAACACAAAGATATTTTAAGGTGAAATTGTTCCATTTTATTCACCTCCAACCCTCATGGCGACGAAGGAAATAAATATCCATCTTCTCGGACTCATACACCTGAACAGTCTCGTATATACACATGTAGTATTCACACATGTGCATACATCGATTACCCTGAGAGAAAGTGATCCCTGCGACACACATTGATTCTATTTTCCAATTCGAAAGAAATTTGTTGAGCCCAATAACGCCTTCGTGTGTCATGAAGCTGTGGGTGTCATGTAAGTAGATAGATAACAACCGGGGTGATAGGTTTACGCCTTGTCTGACTCCTGACAGACAGGGGAAATAACCAGACTTAGTATTACCCAATTTCACAGATGACTGTATATTAGAATACATGTTTCGTTTGACCTCGAAAATTATTCCAGTAATGTCTTTGATATGATATTTTGCCATAGACATATTCTCCAAACTTGGCAAATGCTTTTTCAAGGTCGACAAATGCACAATAAAGGTTTGAGTTTATTTCCGTTGTCATTCACTTAGCATGTGTACTAGAAAGATGTTGTCTGTGGTAAAATAACCTTTTCGAAACCATGGTTGGTTTTCGAGAAGTGTTGCATTTTCCTCAACATGTGTGTACATTCTATTTGTTATAATGTTCGTGAATAATTTACTAAAGCAGCTTAATAACGTTATAGGTCTATTATTGTTGGGTCCTTCGTGTCTCCCTTATTTTGAATAATGCTACAATTGTTCCCATTCCCCACGCATCGGGTATACATCCTGAGTCTAATATTAGATAAAACATTGAACAGTATAAGTAAATATCTACCATGCTGTCCGATGTTTTTAGGCATTCATTGAGTACCATATATTCCCCAGGCGACTTATTAGGGGAAATATCTGCAAAAGATGGCGTCTTGAACAACAACTCGATTTTGGTGGGAGCTTAAAATTAGTTTTTACGGCGAGCGACAACTCTTCTTGTGCACAAAACATTTCTAAGGTACTACCATAGACATCGAACGATCAATATATGTGGTGTGTGTACATGTCTGAAGCTGAGTTTTAGTAACATAAATTAAAATACTGCAGTGAAATTAAATTTCCCAAATTCGTTGTATTGACATTTGAAAACAGAACTATAAACTTTGAGAATGCCAGATAAAAGGTCAACTACAATGAGTTCCACGTTAGATGCGGACGATAGCATCAATAAAGATCAACCAAAGTCGCAACACTCTGGGTTAGTTGACTACAAACATGTTACACCACAGCATTGGGTTATTGTAATTTAATGAAAATTTTACACGGAGGTATCGTGATTGCTTTCAAAAATAGTACAACTTCCCGTTTGTAACACACGAATGAAGAGCGTTTAACGTGTACGAAATTACTACACGACTGAACTGAACCTTGAAATTTATATTTCACATCTTCCCAACAACAGATACAGACATAATCATAGTGTTATACTGTCTTGTATGTACACACGCTATGACATCATTAAACGGGGCAATACACTCAAGGTGTTGAATGTTAAAGAAACACGAGGCAAGGGACGTGATGCAATATTGGTGTGTGAATATTAAAGGAACACAATGCACTCTAAAGGAACACAAGGCACTCATTATGAATGAATGTTAAAGAAACACAATAAACGCACTGGTGTTTGAATATTAAAGGAACACAATGCACTCTAAAGGGACACAAGACACTCATTATGAATTTTAACAATACAAGCGCAGTGGTTGAAAGTTAAAATGACACAGAACAATATTTAAAGTTCAAATTTCCGGGCTCTTAATGCGCCTTTTATCATTACGTATCGTTTCTCACTCTACAATTCCCAATAATCCACTCACTCTCTCCCCGCTTATAGATATATAACGAAAACGAGAATATCATGTTGATGAAGTTTATTGAAATTTAATCGTTTTCTGAATCTACAGCCCATTCATTATTATATCCGTGTTTGGTCAGTTTGACCATTTTCTTCATGATCATATTATGTATGGGTGATGTTTTCATTCGATGCTGGTATTCTATTAATCGTTCGTAACTTTTGAGAAAGAGGAACAACCACGACGATGATCACGACCACAACAACAACAACAACATCTTAAAATTGCTTCCGGAATTAAAATTTGTCACGTGGCAGTCACCTCACATATGGACAAACCTCACATTCGAACATTTCGTTCTGATTAGTTATCTGTATTGCCTTCCTGAGCACAACAGTAACCAAACATCGAATACAAGTGTTTCATTGTTTCTACCGCCATAATAAAATACCAACAATAGCTAATTATATTAACACTTGCGCCAATCGTACCAAATACTTCAAACCGTCCTTAAACACAACTTTCCACGGCCAGTAGCCAACCTCGATCTAGCCCGATAATCTCTGGAAGGCAATACATATTACGTACATCAAAACTTATCACCATGTAAATACGTTTGTATCGTCATCTTGATTTCATGTGTGTTGCTACATTGTGTTGGGAGAGGGGCTTCATAAGTTGTAAAAACTTGTGCCCCAATCCCCTTTGTATATTATGCAAATAAAATATGTTTCACGTCAAGACTTGTTTGTCATCCTTTTGGACCCCCCCCCCCCTCCCACACAATTCAACTCCCCGACCTCGTCACCATTTCCACATAATCCCAATCATAACTCCCCCCCCGTAACAATTAACTCATTACCCAGTCCTTGCACACACTGCGATATATACGAGCAGACGATATTAATTTCACAGTCAGATCAAACACGCCCAGATGTATGTATATAAAAGGGCTAGTTTGCATTCGTTTGGACCGCCACCCCCTCGACAATCTCATGACAAAGATGACTTATCTCTTCCAACACTTTCTGTATGGGTAGATACAAAATTCATTTGGGACGGAAATAAAATCCAATTAACAACAATTTCTGACATCACGAAATATATCTTCTTGTCTCTCCATAAAATTGGACAGGACATGTTACTAAATTTAAACACTTTCGGGTAATTTATTTAACAGAAATGTTAACAATTTAACAGAATGTTGTTGTAAACAGTTTTGCCGGGAAGAGAAACCCATTTTACATACCCACCACACACCACCCCTAGACCACACTGCTGACGATATCAACCTACATACCAAACGATTGTAAACCAAATCTAATTTTATGACATACATCTGTTTTGTATCACGCTTACTCTATAGTTGCCACGATATATTGAACTTGTTAATATTATATGCAATTTGATTATATTTGTAGTTTGTATGTTTTATATCACGGACTTGAAACAACTATTATCTGTACATTAAGCATGTTTGGTTTGGGTTTCTCGAATACACATCACCATAAATGCTCGGTTGGATTACATCAGGACAAGAAAGGTAACTCCATCTTTAAAACTGATGACAGGTAGATTCTCACTGGGCGATGTTCAGGGAAGCAACTCTTTAAATCTCAAAACCTTATTGCATGGATCACCAGACGATGATAATGAGAACATGTGCTCACCATACAGCTTCGCTAACCACTCTTGTGATTATTACTCACCGTTGCAATTACAGGAAAATATAGATGTCTCAAAATCTGATTTTTCAATTCTTGGTCTAAATTGACGAAGCCTGAATGCTAACTGGGATCCGCTTATAAATCTCCTAACAGATATAACTAACTCTAAACATCCTATAGATATACTAGCTCTGACGGAAATATTCAAAATATGAGAAAAATATTCTCTTCCTGTGTATCATCAATTCCAATTCAAATCACGACCAGATGACGATGATGGACGTGGTGGTGTTGGCATTTTCGTAAATGAAAAACTTTCTTATAAAATCCGTGATGACCTAACGATATTCATCCCACATGTTATTGAGACTATATTCATAGAAATTGACTCGGGGTACTCATCGTGTGTTGTGGCATCCATCGACAGACCAAATATGGCCCCTCATGCAGATATCGATATATTTATAGATAAAATTTCAAGTGTGGTCGAACAATTAAATGATTCAGGAACAAAGGCATATCTCATAGGAGACTTCAACATCGAATTGCTTAACTTTCAGTCACATAAGAAAACTAACAACTTCATTGAAACTATGTTTGAAAATGGATTCTTACCTGCAATTACCAAACCTACACGTATAACCGACCACTGGCACTCGGCAACACGCATTGATAATATTTATACTAATAACAATGTTTCCCGTGCCGATACTGGGATAATCCTCTCAGATGTGTCAGACCATTTTGCTACATGTTATTCCGAATATCACGATCATAAGTATATAAAAGCGAGCAGTTCTACCGAGAAACGTATAATGAGTAACGAGAACACAGACAAATGTAAATCAATACTTCAACAACAAGATTTTCGATGTGTCTTCGATAGTACTTCACCAAACCAACCTTATGACAATTTTCTTTCAACATATATATGGGCGTTTAATGAATCATTTCCATTGGTCCGATCTAAACCACCAACTAAATATTTAAAAAAAACAACCTTGGATGACAAAAGGTCTCATTAACTCCTCTTTAGTTAAGAATAAACTTTACATAACAAAACTAAAAGCTCCTTGTGATAACAACGCTGCGAAATATAAAATATATTGTCGAATATACAAATCCTTAATTAGGAAAAGCAAAAAACTATACTACGACAATATTCTCCACGAAAATAGATTTGACATGCGACGTACATGGATCATCCTGAACGACGCTCTTAAAGTAACAAATAACACTCCAAAAATCCCAACAAATATATCAAATGGAAACATTATAATTTCGCAACTAACAACGGAATGACATTTTCCGACTATCTACTGATTCCTATGTAAAAACAATTTTCATGTTCCCAACAGATACATATTAAGTTTTGAAACTCTCGAATGACATCACTGGAAAAGGAACCACAGATATCAATAACATGTCATTAAAATTAATGAAACAGACCATACCCGAAACGTCCCCAGCGCTAACGCATATATTCAATCTAACATTTAAACAAGGTATCTTTCCCGATAGGATGAAAATATCAAAAGTAATTCCACTTTTTCCCGATAAAATAACGAACTATAGGCCAATAAGCATTATGTCCGTTTTCTCGAAGTTGTTAGAGAAACTCATGCATAAAAGGCTTTTTTCGTTTCTCGAAAAACATGAAATCTTACATAAAACTCAGTATGGCTTCCGTAAGAATCACTCTACCATGCATCCTTTGATGCACCTTCTAGATCATGTAGCAACAAATAATGACAAACCAACTAAGGATTCTACATTAGCGATTTCCATAGACTTATCAAAAGCATTCGATACATTTAACCACGATATTTTATTGAAAAAAATAGAACATTATTGAATTCGGGGGGTTTCCAATGAATGATTTATCATTTAAGAGTTATTTAAAGGGGAGAAAACAATACGTTGATTGTCTTGGTAAAACGTCCGGTTTTGCGAAGATAACGTGTGGTGTGCCCCAAGAGTCTGTTCTTGGCCCGATAATTTTTCTTCTGAATGTTAACGATATGCCCAAATGTACCTCGATGAACTTACTATCATTTGCCGATGACACCACGCTTTACGTTTCTGATCATGATAGGAAACAGTTAAAAAAAATCATCAACAGCTGAACTAAAAAACATTTTTGAATGGTGTTGTTGCAATAAACTATCTATCAACGCAACTAAAAGTAAATTCACGTTAATCCACCCCAGAGGCAACGAGGACAAGTGGAGAAATTTCACACTGAAATTGAATAATATGGAACTAATTAGAGTTGGGAATCAAATGCGAGTAAAATCAATAAAAAAAATTAGGCATTTTGATCGATGAAAACTTCCCTTTTAAAAACCATATATCAATGATACAACGTAAACTGTACCACACTCTCTACTTATTGAACAAAGTTAAAAACTTTCTACCAAAATAATCACGAAAAACACTATATCAGTCGTTAATCCATAGTTATCTTATTTATGGTATCCCGATATGGGGACATTCGATTCACACGGGCGTACTATCTACCTTACAAAAAAGGGCAATTCGTATGGTATGCAACACAAAATATAGGAGTCACACAGAACCCCTCTTCAAACAAGAAAATATCCTAATGTTCAAAGATATATATACAGTGGATGCATCTGTCTTTATGTACAACTGGTCTAGAAATAATCTCCCCAAATCGTTTAAGAATATGTTCACATATTCCCTCGGTGTTAACACTAGACATGCGGATAAATTAAGAAGCAATAAAGCTAGAACATGTTTTTCAGAAGCCCTACCAAAGCATTCATTTCCTAAAGTGTGGAACTCGATAAATTCCAAAATAAAAAAATGTAAATTTAATTACACATTCAAAAAGTTATTGTCTATGGAACTAATAAGTAAATATTCTCAATTGGTTATCTGTGCAAACAAATTATGCTACATTTGCAGTCGGCAAAAATCCACTTGACTTAATAATCTGACCAAGGTAAACTTTTTAACTCATATTATTGTGCACTCCAGTTATCACCCTGAACATCCTAGATAGTGAGGTTGTTACGACAGTCCTGTGTCACATTCGCCGACAACACCGTGCATGTGACACATGCACGGTGTTGTCGGCGAATGTGACACAGGACTGTCGTAACAACCTCACTATTTTTGTTTCAATCTCTTAAACTTGTCCAAAATCTATATTATAGTACAGCATTTTTCAAAATTCAACCCAGTCTGGATTAAAACGACCACATAAAATATTAAAGTAGTCACCAACCGGCCATCCAAATACCAAATAGTCTGTGTGAAATTGTAAATACGCCATCATATGTTCATATTGCACTTATCATTCAGGGGCAGCAGGAAGACGGCCAGCTAGGTCATGCTGATCCTGTGCAATAATAAATTTTTGTTTAATATTCTGTTAATGTATTGTATATTATTGTGCAAATAAAGATCTACCTATCTATTATTTTTTCAAACTGTTCAAGTCTGACTTTATTTCTTCTACATATATTAGCATGTTTAGTACGCTATCATGATCCAGTGCATTACAATTGCATTGCGATGTCGATATCTTGAATGTGTTACACTGTTGAGTTCTTTAAAGTATTCCTCGAGAGTATCAATGTTTATGTTTCCATTTCCGCCAAGTTTATTCCAAAATTTCATGGGGTTATTTACTTTAGTGTTTGTCATTCACGCGATACGTAATCTCTATGCTTTGATATGGCAAAATCGAACTCCCGTTTTTACTCTCGAGACTTCTCTCTTAATACATATCACTCATCGTCAGCTTTATGATCGAGTGAACCAATGTTTACTGTTATTTTTGTCTTTACACTTTTCAGTCAAACAATAAGATACTATGACAAAGGTCTATTCGGCACTAGTACAAAGTATCTTTGTTATCATATTAGCTAAATCATTGCCCCGTGTGGGCCCGGGGTAGAATAGGCCTACAACCCACTGCGAGGGGTACAAATCCCCTAATGTGGCACCCTGTTTGCTGTGGTGTGCATCCCGTGTGGTGTGGTGTAGGTGTCCTTGAGGTGCTAGGGGCCGTATCACGTGAGGCATCGACCTGCGGATATGACTTAGCTCATGGTCCTCTTTGGTTCTACATCTCTTCAAGACGGGTGGCTGAGTTGACCCGGCTCAATCAATCGGCTAGTCACGCCTCTCCAGTGTTTCAGATTAAATGTTTGTTATATGTTGTATTGCTTGTCTGATGTCTGAAACATTGTTTTCTGTTTTTTTTTCAGGTATGTTTCTGTTCTCCCCTGTATCTTTTGTGTTCGTCCTGGTGGTTATTGAGTGTTGAATCCTGTGTTGAATCCTGTATTGCTCACGCCTGTCTCACCGTGGAGAGGTAACGGGCGGCTGATATATGCAGTGGTTAAACGGGCCACCGCTTCAGCTATGTGCAAGTCTGTTCCAACCAGAATTCGAAGGGTAGACCACGGCGGATGCCGGGCTAGTTGTCGTATGTCAACTCAAAAAAAACGTATTGCTCATAAGAATACCTGATATCGAACTAATAAAGAGCGTTTATGCCATTTGTGTGTGATTAGCCAGTATCATTGCGCTGTCTTCTGTAACACAATCAGGCTCTTGCTTATGTAAAATATCGTAGATCTTTATGATAACATGCTGTTTACGCGATGGTCATGATATATATGAACGGAACTGTATGCGTTTTAATGTTTTTCTGTTTACGGTGTTTGGAACAAATATGAATATTTTCGACAATTAAGGCCGCACGTGCCTTTAAACCAATCAGGACTCGGCCAATCAGTGGCTTTCTCTTGATTGAATGTTCAAAGAAAGTTCACTCTGATGCTCTGCTGCAGTTAACAACTATTGCACAGACACCAGTGTTGGTTACTACCCACAAGACATGGAATAGTAGCAGAGCTGTGTTGCGATCCCGCGATATAGCTGATTCTTCTGAAGTCCTTAGCTTTATAAAGACTGTTGGTGGACTAAACGTTCATCTGAATAGTTATCATGAGCACATTTGTTCCAAACATATTGCGATGTTATAAATGTCAGGGGTATGGCCATGGCCAGGAACATTGTAAAAGTAAAGAAACCATATATGCACGATGTTTTATCCTGTTCATGATCATAAGGACTGTACGAAGCTTCACATGCGGCAATCCATCGCTCATGTCTAATTTGGGACTATGCATTCAAGATTCAACGATGTAAAGCTGAGAAGCAGCTGTCACATATAGATGTTAAGAAATTAGTTGGTCCTTGACCATCCATTCCGTAAGTCACTTACTCAGCAAATCGTCTCTACACATAGTGTGTTTATGCCAGCACTGAGACACAGAGTCAAACCAAACTCGTCAGTATATCACTAGCATCACAAGTTGGGCGACTGATATTATTCCTGTTTCAGAACCTGAAGCGCATGTTATGGATACAGCTTCTGTCCTTGAGACATTTCCGCCGAAACAATGGACGCAATTTGATCCTATTGTTCCAAAAGAAAAATCGCCTGTTGCTTCGAAACAATTTCGAGTCTCAGACAGAGAAGTACATCTTTGAGCTTTCAAAATTTGACCACATGATTGATGAGAAAAGTTTAACTCTCAAAGACAAGAAACAGTATTTGTGGATCGAGGCTGAATGATTCTAATTCACTCTGCTGCGGTTAAGTTAGAGTTTATCTGGGGTCATGCCGTCATGGATGATTTCCTTTCAACAATTAACTCGAACAATATCATTGTGTAATCCCTGATAGACCAGCCCGCTTTTCACCTGTGTATATATGGGTCAGTGTGCCAGTTTGATTACCTGGTATTAGCTGTTTATCGATGGTCACGCGCCTTGATAAATCTCTTGGTATAAAATACTGGAGCATAAATGCGCAGTCAGACCTCACTTTGCATTTTAGACAAACCTGTAATGACAAACGAACAGCAACTCGTGGTGGCACTTATCGTGCTTTTGGGAAATGCTATCCTGTGTTTGAATATGTGGCTAACAGCCGTTACAGTATATCAGTCGCGATATATACAGAGAAGAAAATTACGTCTACATTTGACAACATCCAATAAAATCAAACGGAAGTATAAAAAGACAAGAAAGCCTCGTAGATTTTGGGTGAGACCCGGCAGGACTGACGCATGGTGGATGACTTTCAAAATGGACCTTGTACTGCGAAGTGAATGGGTAGAATACTTTCGGATATCAAAGGAAATTTTCCATCTGCTTTGCTGTCAGCTGCACCTCTACATAGAAAGACTTGATACACCTATGCAAAAGCCTATTTGCGTTGAAAAGCAGATCGGTGTAACACTGTATTACTTATCTGATGAAGGCGGATTACGCAAAACTGCAAATACATTCGGTGTAGCTAAATGTACGGTATCGACAATAATTAGGCGTGTCGCCAACGCTATATCAATTAATCTGGGACCGAGATTAATTAGTGTTCCAAAATCCACAAAGGATGTTCAATTTTGCACTTCAAATTTCGAACAGGCATATGACATTCCACAGTGCATTGGTGCTATATATTGTACACATATAAACATCAAACAACCGCGCATCAATCCGACGGATTATGTGAATCGTAAGAACAGACATTCACTCAATATTCAAGCCTGCTGTGACTTCAGGGGCAGGTTCATAGACGTAGTGGTCAAATGGCCTGGAAGCGTACACGATGCTAGAATTTTTGCAAATTCTAACATAAACTCACAATTGAAGAATGGGGTGATACCGTCATGTTCAAAAAATATAAATAAAGTGCTATTCCTGTGTACATTGTGGGGGACCCGGCATACCCATTGATGCCTTATCTAATGAAGGAATTTCCGAATGGTTGAAAAACGGTACAAGAACAGTATTTCGGTCGTTCCCTCTGTCGTGTGAGAATGGTGATAGAATGTGCCTTTGGTCGTCTCAAGGGAAGGTTTAGAGCACTTCGGCGTCCAATGGATATAGGGCTGAAAGATTTTCCAGTTGTCATATACGCATGCTTTGTTTTGCATAACTTCTGTGAGGAGCAAAACGAAGGAATTTGTTATCAGACGGTGTGACGTCAGGTCGCTCGAGAACGTGATTCGCAACCAGAAATTCCAGAAGTCTTGTTCAGAACAGGAGGTACCGGCGAAGAAGAAGGGAAACGTCTGAGAAATGTGTTGGTCAATCATATAGACCCGTGAATTTATCAGTTGATGTTGATCTCAATTGCGAGTGACTAAAATTGAATAATTCAATAATCATTTAACGCTACCGTGTCTTGTCATTTTATTGGATCCCACGACTCCGTGCAAGATCCTGTTTGTTCGCATTATTATATTTGTACATGTGTAAAATATAAGACAAGAAAATAAATTTAAGCATATCCTTTGTAATGATCTCACCTGGTACTCAAACAGAGTCAATAGCCGCAATTTTCTAACATTTAAAAGTGTTGAGAAGGACAATGCATCAACTCTGGGGTGTCGCCAGCTTGGAATTACAACTCCACCCCGTCCTTAATTGAATCAGACCAAATTCCATATCCGCGTAATTATGAAGCCACAAGGAATAACCCTTGTGGCAATTTATACAAGCTCAACGTCTTCAATTAAGCGGCAAGTCGCGTTGGCTCCAATAAGCGTAGAATACCGGAGTGTGACTTCCCAGAGCTACAACATCACTGACAACTAAGGTCACTCATGCCAAATAGAGTTATCCGCTCCGAGCATGGGCAGACAAAATCGCCACTTCCGTCCATTCCAACTCCTGTCCACACAGAGCGAGGACGAAAAAGATTCCCCGCCCTCCCACCCTACGGTGGCCAGGCCATCGGTTCTATCGGCGTCCTTCCCCCGGCGGCCGCCCACGGTCGCGTGTTACATTCTTGTCGCTGGTGGCCGCCGCCACACGCGGCGTTCATAACTCACCTCGTTACCCCGTGGTACTCATCGCCTCGGCGCGTCTCTTCTAGCTTCGTGGCTCTTCATCCGCCACCCCCGCTGGTGCTACCCCCTCGCGACGGGTGCCACTCTCCTGCCGCCCCTCTTCCCCTCCGCTTCCGCTCTCCTCCCAGCTATGCTTCATCCGCCGCGGATGCTACTCCTCCGTTTCTGCCGCTTGTTGTTTCTGCTTCACCACCGTGTCCGCCTCAACCGCCGCTCCCACCTCTCCCGCCGCCTATACGTCACCGCCGTTCATGCTGATGTCTTCGTTTCCCTCGCTGTGCTTGTCTAATTTCTCTTTCCAGCTGCTGTGCGGTCACATCGCCGGAGGGCGGGGCCTGCTGGTCCGGATATAACTCGTGAACCACATCCATACATCATTCATTCCATCGGATGCTGGGCCGACATACCACCAGTATCTGTCGCTCGAGCCGTGTCCCATCGAGCACATCACCGCCATTCAACATTCACATCTGCTCGAGTCGACTCCCATCAGGCTCATCACATCTATCTACCCAGATGCCTGGGCCGACACACCGGCATCTGCTGCTCGAGTCGAATCCCATCGAGCCTCACGTCTCATGGAAGACCATCCGGACCGGCAGGTCCTCATTCAACCTCTGTAATCGTTTAAATTATTAAACACGTGGCCATCTCGCAAAAACACCACTGAGTCTCTCTCAATCCCAACAAACTTAGGAAACAAAGGGCTCTCAATATGGGGTGGGGGGGAGTCCCCTGAATTAGGCCCGGATACGTGGTAGATAATGTTTGGACAGTTGGGGTCTTGTATAAATGTTCACCCACTTGACTTGAAAATGTTCAACTGCTAATTCAAGCTTTCCAACTGTAGAGAACTTCTAACATAACATCCCATCATTTTGGAATTGGGCATTTCAGTCCAAACCCTTACCAAAGAAGGAAATGTCACACATTGGTTCAAAAAACAACAGATTTCACCAGTATGGAAAAGCGAACTAGAAGAACAATTTTATCTAAATTTGGTCTGAAATTCCCAACAAAGTTGTGTCAGGCATGACATTCCAAACTAAAATAATTTGGACCAAAATATTAGGTGATATGACCCAAACCCACTGTGGCCATGTCTCTGATTATTCAGTACACGCCTGTTCCAAGAATTACAGTATTCCTGTTGTACTTTATTTACAAATCCGTAGGCCTATATCCGTTGACGTCACACGACGTATACGTAACTGACGCTCGCCTTAACCATGAAACCGCAACAATTAAAATAAAAGCAAGCCCTGCAATTATGTGCCTGAAAAAAACGAATATATATATAAGGTCGAGTGGCGTGTAATAAACACAAAACGAAACGCTTGTTAATGGGTTAGTCGATACGGCACTTGTGCTATTTCGAGAGGATTTAATTCGATGCTGTTCTATGGTTCTATCCTTCCGCACTGGCACTGGCGCGTATCAACAAATCCACAAAGAAGCTCGTGCCATTCTGTGTATATAACCTACATTGTGTGCACGCTCAAGTTTATAGTCTCATATATAAATCAGAAAAATAGATATTGCAGGCTTAGTTTTATTTTCCACTGTATACATGATGGTGATAACACATATGTATCGTACTTAACTAATTAGTTTCCACCCCTCTAACTAATGTTATATAAGAAAACAAATTTGGTCCAGAAAACAGAAGTACTAGCAATTTCATTGCTGCCCATCAACTTGATGTCATTATGAAAAACGGTCGTTTATTGTTCCAACATTCGGCACGTATTTTGTGGTTCTAATTGTTAGCAATCAGGATCTCTTTCCGACATATTTACCGCGCGCAGATTTTTTACTTTTGTAGCTGGGGATTTCAATCCATGTTAGGATCTACTGTCTGTTGCACAGGGGCTGATATTAAATTTTGAATTAGTTGAAATCCGTCCTTGACCGCGTTGGCGAGAGTGTTCATACTATCCGCCATGGATTTTAAATAATCTTCAGCTTGTTTGTCTGTATTTTCCATATGTTTGAATATTTTCCGTTTCATTTCCAGATCCTCACCCACAAGCTTGACGTATTGCTGATCCTCTTTCTTTTGAGCTTGTCTTCTTTGAAATTATTCAATTTCTCTCCGAGTAGTTCGCGTCTTTTAGATATCGTTTCCGACGGCAGAATTTCCTGGCTTAACTCAACCGAGGACCCATCGTCGTTGTCTGACAACGTTTCTGGCAACGTTTCGATTATACTAGAATCGTCCAATGTGATGGGGCTGTCAGGTCATTAGTTTCAATTCCATTCGAAATCGTCGTTGTTGCCGGACAGCCGCCCCATATTTGTGTCAAAATTTCAAAAAATAATTCCACTACTCTTCCAACCCACTCTTTTCCCCCTTGTCAACAGCTCTGCGATAATTTTGTCTAATTAATTTTATCTTCGACTAGATATGGTTCTTGTTGAAATCAGAGGTTTATGTGGATAATCCTTGCCAAGTCGGTCTGCCTCCTCTTTGCTAACAGGAAGATTTTGTTGGAATAGTTTGGTGATTTCTGGATATTTTGTACGAACTGACTCCCGGTCGATTCCATTTACCGCTTTTGAAACTTTGTATTTATTTATTATTCTCAGAAGAGGCTCGGCTTCATCGTCGGTCCATACAATTTTGTCCGTGGTATTCTCTGCATCATTCACATTCTGCACAGAGTCATGTGGTTTATTGCATTTTTATGTGAATGAACCTTTTTCTTCAAAATTGACAACGACATCCTGGCGATTGCGAGAGAATGTACACAATGAACTGCATCGATTACCATATGGGCGAGTCGATGATGGGCTTAGCAATTAGCGTATTGATTGGATGACCGATGATTGGTGTCAATGCGACCAACGGGGCTGTTAGCAGATTGCAGGTACACATAATCTACACATGCATGACACAACTGTTGCGTGTTCATGGGAATTCAATGTGCGTGTCCATGTACATGTATATTCAGAAGGAAGAAATTGGATGGCGCGTTTTAGTGGATTCGAACGTATTGGACAATTATTTAAATAATCTAATTTGGAAAATATATAGTCCACAATGAATGACATGGTCACAGAAACGCCCAAAATAAATGAAAAACAAATTTTATTGTACAATGTGTCGCTATGTTGAAACTTTGGTCTGATATAAAATCCAATCCGAATGATTAGACACAAATTGGTAGCTATATGCGACGAGATGATACTTAACACTGACAATGGCCATGCTTTTAACGCGATAGTCACTTAACATATTGTCTAGGAACTCAAGCAGACATTTAAAAATATTGTTTAAATATCTTTAAAATTAACAAGAGCAATACCTGAATGTGCGAGTTGGATATTCCTAGTTTCGACATTTCAGTTTCTAAAATTCCGCATCTCACTATACCGCCCAATGCAACCATGTCTCTAAAAGGTAGCGGCCAGATGTTTACATCTGTACAACAATACCATACTGCAGTTGAGTGAGAACTAAGGGGGAAACTATTAACAAGCAAATGAGACAAAATAATAGAAACGTTTATAGCATAAACGCTATGCAGTAACTATCGCCGGTTAACGCGTTCGCCGCTCATATCGATAGCCGGCTATGTGTAAACAGCACCTTAATCTAATCCACTGTCTGATTTATCTACACAGTTGCTTCACTACGACCATTTTTGATACCTGTTTCTGTTCTTGGTTGTGGTATGTCGCACCAATTTCTTTTTTTGGGGGGGGGGGGACTTGCTTCTTCAATAATAAAGTTCCATAGACGGCGTCCAAATGCATGTACATGAAGTCAAGATCAAAATCATTCTCAACCACTTCTACATGTAGGTATTCTAACACAGTTGATGTGCGTGCATTGAAATCGCATATTAATAGTATTTGACTTGAATGCCGTTTCATATGAGCAATTGCGCACTCGAGTTCAGTGAAAGTGTTATCTGATGTGTACTTAGTTTCTTCATAGAGCCTCATGACATTTTCATTGGCGTTCGTTACAATTTCTGCCCATTGTACAAATTGACATTTGGTGTCATATCACTTTAAATGACGACACTATATCGTCACGGACACGAAAACAATACCTCCAGATCTAACTCGTGACAAATTTATTCTGTGTTTCGTGTAAAACATGTAGCCAGGTACTATATTTCATCGCAAGTTCGTGACCATAAGAGTCAATGTGCTCATATTCAATATTGTTTGCATAAGGCTCATTGATAGATTGGAGTTGATTAGTTTTACATGTACGGTCATGCGGCATGTTAACCCTTTACCCAACAGAAGGGCCTTGTGCCAATGCATTCTCTTGTATATGCGAGTCGACCATAGGTCGCCTCGCATATATAAGAGAATGCATTGGCTTAACACATGAAAAATTATAAAATTGTTAAAGAATGTAAGAAAAAATGGTAAAAAGTGTTTTTTTTAGGCCAATGCATTCTCTTATATATGCGAGGCGACCTATACTCGCATATATAAGAGAATGCATTGGCACAGGGCATAACTGTAACTATCACAATGTGGCCAAGGAGCCGGTTCCAATGATATCCATATTTGTATGGTTCTATTGAGACAGACCGAAGATATGTTAGGCTGTTGAAGCTTTATTTGGCCGGTTTTTTGCCGGTTTGTTGGGTAAAGGGTTAACATCACAATCAAAAGGTGAATGATATGCATTAATTTGACCATAATTATTTACATATACACTATCACATGTATGTTGCAAATCAGCATCGCGTTCATCAACACATAAATCATACACATGAAAGTTATCAGGATCTTTAGCATGAAGGAAACGCTGTCTGTCTGTCTGTCCGGATTTTTCTCCCAGACCACTGGTCCGATTTCAACCAAATTTGGTGGGGTGACTCGGTGTACCCTGGCGGAGGTTACAACGGCGTTTCAAAATTTTGATCGAAATTTATTTTTAATTAAATGAAAAAAACAACAACAAATAAGCTCGCTATGGGCCTATTTCATTTATCATTATGCTGAACACAAGATCCAACCTCATGGCTACATTAATCAGTGCCAAACGCATGCTCGTTGTTCATGATTATAGATGGATCAGGATTCCTCGGGAATTTATTATGTAACGTACGTGTAAGTTAAGCGTCACTTTCACAATGAAGTGTTGAATTTGCATCAGAAATTGCAGCAAATAGCCCTGCTATCTGGGACATTACATACATTCCCGGACTACTGTCTTTCTCTTGTCAATCGAGAGTTGAGAGTTTTGTCATAGTTTAGGGGATCGAGATATTTCAGGTGATATTCAATTGAATGGTTAACAACCATGACGGTCAAGGCCGCATCGGTAATGAGTGCTGAGTGACCACACCAGACGTCCTATTATCATTGATATAAATATAGACATCAGACAATACATTTCCGCTAATATAAGTGCACACGAATCAACGACTGCACGCTCTGTGTTAGATGTCGGCTACATACTAGCAGATAATGGATTGTGGGCACTGAGCAGACCAACCAACATATTCTCGCACAAATAGGCACATAATCGACCTATAATGTGAAATAGGTACACGATGTGATTATTTGATTCTGAAATAAGCAGATAATGGACGCAGTTCGTTTTATGGCGCGGGCCACAGTGAAAACACATGTTAAAGGGCGTGTGTCTTTGTGTCATTGTCAGCGCATAATCTGCGTATAATCGCCTCCTTATGAGTCGATAATGTGACTAAAATGCCTCATTTTCAGCATATTATCGACTCAGAATGAGGCGATTCTAAGCAGATTACCTGCGTAAAACAAGTTATATTATAAGCAGAAAATGTGCGGGTTTTCGAGAGAAGAGGCTGGACCAACGGTTGTTTTATCATCGCTCACGCATGTCGAGTCATACATGCATTTAAAGGTGCAAATACTCAGATAATGAACAAACTTAAAACCAAACAGAATAGTCATGTACTTGTATTATCCGTCGTCTGCATATTTTTACAGAAATCCCTTCCAGATGAATAATAGGCTTTACCAATGTATACTTTTATAACCGACGGGAAAACGTCTGCATGTACGATTCCATGTCGACTTACATGGAAAACTATTAACATAGTCGCATGTAGTCCAACAAATTAGACGATTCGGATTAAGACATATTTTAATATTTGGACATTTATGTTGTCTTAATTCCTCATCCGTCTAATACAGGACGTGAAAACGTTACTGGCAAAGAACCCGCACAGTCTGTGCGGCAAGGACATGCCCCTTTAAATTACATTGTTCACGTCTAATGACACAAATAAAACCATAAATAAAAAACATACCTTTTGTTGGAATGTTAAATATCATGACTGCACTAACTAGCATAAATTTGTGTCACTATTAATCCATAAAATTTTCTTTGAAAGACAACTGAAATTTTTTAATCGTCTGCGGCTGTGAGCGCTCCATTCTGAACTCCTCGACCTGTGACTTCTGGGGCCAACTAAGTGCGCGCATGCGTAATAGATTCAGAAATTTGGGATTTATTTAGGCCACACCAAACTTATTTCGCAGTTTCATTGTTCCAGACCACATAGGAACAGGCTGGTATTTTATTGACATTATGGGAACTATATACTTATCATTTTACGGAGTGAATGATTTTTGTTGACATTATATAATGTAAGTATATATGTAGTAAGTGCTAGATACAAACGCTAACTGGTTGTCAAGCCACATACAGAAACGTAAAGAAAGCTATATAGTGGGTGGGTGTCCAGTAGGCCTTTGGTTTCAACAATTGGAAAGTTTATGCCTAACAGGTTGTTCTGATATGCGAGTATTACTGTGGTCCTATTTAATGTAAAATTTGTAGTGATGAATCGAGAGAGAGAGAGAGAGAGAGATATATATATATATATATATATATATAAACGAGCTTCGCTTTGATAATTGAGAATGATACAGCTACGAAAATGCATATATGTGTACGGGTTTAATTCTTCTACATAATTTGTAGCGCGCCGCACACGATGCGATATTTGTTGCACGATATTTGTCGCAGACCCTTGCGACGTAAGATCTGTGTGCGCACACGTTACGATTTTAGTCGTGCGACTTCTGTTTTTATCCGCATCGTACGATCTGGTTGTTTACTTTCTCTTGAATGCAATGGGTTACCGTATTATTAACGTGGTATATAGGCTATAGGTATAGGTCTATATTTGTATTTATCGTAGATATTAAATACTAAATTCCAATAAATATTAATATAACAAGTGTTGTAGTTCTATCGACTAGTAGGCCCTATACCTGATTTAATTCCTCACACAAATTCACAACCAGATATTATTTTGACACCAATTTGCTGGTGTCCAGTCCACCTGTTTCAATTGTAGTAACCAGGGCATTCCTGACTCCAAGCATACACTTTAGGAGTCAGGGAACAGCTAGTGACCTCGACCTTTCGCCAATGACCCTTGACCTATCCAACGTGGTAAACAAACTTCGCCATTTAAAATTTTTATGAGCAAGTTGTTGCAATTGTTAACGAATTATAGCCCAAACTGTCAAGTTTATTGAATAATACTATAGAGTAAGTACGATCAACTATATAAGGATATGACTTACATATGTTAAAACACTTATCAAACATTATGGGCCAACCAATTTCGGAAGATTTCCGTGCACCCAGCAACCCCGGTGGCCAAGTTCAACGGTTGAAAATGTGTTTATGGATATAAAAGGACATACATGTCCATCTCTGATTGTGACGAATGTTTGTTTACTTGAGTGGTATATGCTATTCACTCAAATCATCTGAAATTTATTATATTTACCATTTTTGTTGCAATTTATATTATTTTACCCCCCCCCATAGCTTCATACAGTTCATTAAATCAACCTTAATATGGATGTTCTTAAAGATTATTTTAGTAACACTATGTAGGTGAATTTTTTTCTTTTCTTTGGTATGTGGAACGTATTTACGAACACAAAATTACTATCCAGTCTCATTCAATGGATCCTAAATAATGATTACTGTCAATAATTGTGTTAACTGGTCATCATGTTGAATTGTTAATTTATTAAAAATTAATTCAATATATTTTATTTTATTTTATTATCTATATATTAAATTATATTGACATTTTTTTAGTATTTAAACACAAATATATCTGTCAGGCAAAAATAAAAGTGTGTATGTTTCCGATAACGGAGCGAAAACATTAGGGTAGGTACAGCCTTCACAATTGGCTACGGCAATCAGCATTCAATGCCAAAGCAATTTGCTGAAGCAAACTAGGCCACGGCATACTGTTGCCGTAGCGGATTGCCGAAGCCAAACGATCTGAATTAAGAGGGCTGTAGGTAGGTAGGGAATATTTATTTTATTTTATTTTGATATTTTTTATCCAGCTGCAGAAATATTGAATCACCTCGACTGAAGTGACATAAAATGCCAACTTGTGTTGTGGGAAAAGTATTGCTTGATAAACACAGTGGAAATATACATTATGATTGATGAAAGATCAAACTTACCGGTACGTCATGCTTAAGTATGTTTTTTATTATTCACATACCACATTTTCCTAAAGTTGGCTATAAACTTGGTACGAAATTGATGTCACTAACTTTTATAATTTTACCCATGACACCACTATAATACTGTACTGCTATTGTGGCGACTACATCCCATTGTCTGGAGGTAGCCAGTACACCCAACCTAGCATGCCTGGTTTTTGGAAACAGTAGCTGTACCCCTAACATATGTGGTGATACCTCTATACATGTATATATATAGTAATGCCCTAAGTACTAAATCCTGAAAAGTTATCCATAACTCTGCTGTAGTTAAAGAGTCGATTACTTAGGGCATTACTGTACAGATACACAACCACCATGTTTGTTGATAGTGTTCATATCTGTACTCTCGGGCTCCAAATAAAAGTGCAGGGGGGAATTCCATTGAAAGTTAATAACAGTGCAGACCCACATAATGCCACAGGGGAAACTGAGCAAAACATCAACTATAGTTAAACAATTATTGTATAGTACATGTCATATAGGCCAAGCAATCACACATGGGAATCAACATAATATGTGTCATGTGGTGTTTATTCAATATTTAAATATTCACATGTATGCAATATACTTGAATATGTACATGCATAAAGTTATAAGCTCATCAATTTGGTATCAGAATCATATACACATCTTGAGTTTGTGCTGATTAATTCAATTTGCATAGCCTCAAAATTAATAAACTTGCAGACCCAAATAACCACTATGCAGGGCAGATTTCCAAATAAAATAACAAATATGCATGCATGTTTATTTGGAACCCAAGAGTATGTTCCATAAGTCCCAAACAAGGCATATAGGTAAAGCAGCCAGGCATGAGATCCACTCTCATAAAATTAAAATTGCAAAATTCATGCCCATCAATCCACAACCCATCAAACACTTCACGTCACTTTTCACAGGGATATGTTATTAGAAGCCATGTGTTTTGTACACTAATAATTATCAATATATATGAGCTTTAGTCGTAAAAACAGTAAAAAACAAATTAGAAAATTTTGACTTTTTCTCAAAATATCAATAAACACTTTACTGTCGGCGGGTTATTGCTAGGGTCGGTCGATGTACGGAAACAAAGCATCTTTTTTTCTGGCCTCATTCAACTTTATTTCTTTCATTTGCATTTCGACCATATTTCTTTAAATTTTAATATGTTAACTTTATAATGTTTAATAATAAAGGTTGTGTTGGACATGCTGCCTCATTACATTATTAACATTGGATTGCCCAGATATGTCTGCCCGAGTCTATGTCTGCCCGAGTCGTCAATGATCCAGTCATTCGGACAGACATTTGTTTACTAGAGTTCCTTATGCCAATTTTCTAATTTGTTTATGAATAGAACCTGGTGTGAAATTGTCTACAATGGAGGTTACGAGCAGTTTACCTCATCAAAATACAAACCATTAATAGAACCATGCATATATGGCATCAGTTCTGACAGTACCTCGCAGACGAGTGTGATTCGTCACACCGTAGAATTTCAACCAGGCTCTGCTCAATGCTCATAATTAATTTTATGACCAAATTTATATTTGTTTTGAATATTTGATAATTTGTGCAATATAAGCAAATACGTCTCAATAGAAATATGCATTATTTCAAGACTGTGATGACAATAATCAAATTGATCATCTGGACGAGACAGACACCGTGAAATAACATGAACCGAAAGAACCAACCAAAAACATCAACCTATTTAGCATAATACCTTCCAACGGCGCACATACAACCCAACTAATAGAGCTATAAATATGACCTGTACGGTACATACCGTACCGAATCAACACAGATATAGAGGATCTCACATGAGTTTCTATTTTATACGGAATTTACCAACCGAGTTCACTAAATTCGATTTGAGCCGAGGTTTACCGAGGCTCAAATAGAATTTAGAGGACGAGGTTGATAAATTACGTATAAAATAGGACGAGTGTGAGATACCTTTTATCACATGATCAAATAAACCCGAAGCAACGCGAAATATTCATCGAAAACAACAATCATAAACTACAGCGATCGCAAGTTATTTGAAGAACGCCGTGACGTCATCGCACGCGCTGATATTAAACGTGTCTATTACCGATAATTATGAAACTGCTTTTATGGCCAAATTATGTGATAAATATATCTATTGGCCTATCATATATGTAAAGATAAGATAAGTTTATTGACAATCAAGTCACCTTCACAGGTAGAGTAATTTAGATAAAACAGACAAACAATAAGTAAACAAATAGATGGACAGAAGATATGAGAAAGTATTGATTGAAGTTGATTGGTGAACTAAAGTGATAAAAACTTGCTTAATCTTCATGTCCAACAGTAATCAGATATAGAATAAGGCATTAATGGCCCTACATATGTAGATTTTGTGACCCGTCAGTAACTCAGTTTATTGCCCAATATCGTGCATCTAATAATAATGATCTATCAATTCGGTCGATTTACCTCGATATGCGGAGCGCGCAGACTCTCTTTTCTTGTGCGTTTACTCAATGAGGTTAAATTTTATGATTTAGCCTTGTGTCATTTCATTTTCAAGTAGATTTAATCTTGATTTTTAATTTAGATCCATTGTTTTCGAAAAACGTGCTATTAACCCGGAAGTCAGTGTTCGTGTTAGTTAATGTCATCCTAACAAAGCGCGGGTCGATGTCGAGAGGCGGAGCTTAATCTTAAATCAAGATGGCCGCAGCTGTTATCAGACGTCTATTGGAACAAGACGGCTGTCAATCAAGACTACAATTGTAGTTGCATTCCAGAGGCATGAATGTGTTCCGCCGTCCAAAATTTCCCGCTACTCGGACACTGTATGGACGCCATGTTGTTGTGAAAGAAAACATGTGATCGCCGCGTGTTCACATTAATAGTTGAATCTGATTGGCTACTTCGAATAAATCGTACGACTCGATCGTAGAAAATCTAAATTATTTGATTACTTGCGAGGCCGATCGTTTGACAAAATGTCCTGCGATTTTCCACCGCACACGCTACGATTTGACCCGTAATCGGTGCCCGATATTTGTCGTACGATATATATCGCATCGTGTGCGGCGCGCTTAAGGCAGATTTAGGTTTTCCGTATCAATAATATATGTCGGCCGGTCTATTGCCAATTGTGTAATTTCCCATTTTACTTAACACAGTCAGTCAACTATTTTCGGTACGGTACCGTACGTACATACTTTAATTTATCTCCAAGTCTTCCAATGTACGTTTTAACAGATATTCACCGTATTAACGACCATATATTCTTTTAAATATAGTAGGATGACCATACTTACCATTACTTACCGTAGAAGACATTAACACAACTGTTTATTTGAACGTTGATTTACCGTTTTCTCACTTTACTGGAAAAAGCGGTAATAATCGGAACCACAATCGGAACGGCAGGATTTTTGTTCCGATGCCGATTATAAAAAGGCAAACGAAAATATAGGCGAGGTGCCGTTTCAGTTAATCTGTTCATCACTAGAAATGTGTTGCTTTTATGACAAACTATCGAACATATGTTCCGGCTTTTGGTTATAGTTTTCGACTTGTGAACATTTCATGGGGCAGGTGGTCGTTGAATTCATCGAATACAACTGATTTACTTACCCGAAAATCCACAGCAATACGAATATAATCCACATAAGTGACTAATAATAATAACTATTGACCATGCCTATCATACACTCGTCGAATCTTGACATACGGGAAAGCTTGAAAGACCAAGCGTCCGGTTAACCATAAAGCATAGACTATTACGCTTTTTAAAAGTAATCAATTTGAATTTCAAAAATAATAAATAGAGGATCTCACATGAGTTTCTATTTTATACGGAATTTATCAACCGAGTTCACTAAATTCGATTTGAGCCGAGGTTTACCGAGGCTCAAATAGAATTTAGAGGACGAGGTTGATAAATTACGTATAAAATAGGACGAGTGTGAGATACCTTTTATCATATGATCAAATAAACCCGAAGCAACGCGAAATATTCATCGAAAACAACAATCATAAACTACAGCGATCGCAAGTTATTTGAAGAACGCCGTGACGTCATCGCACGCGCTGATATTAAACGTGTCTATTACCGATAATTATGAAACTGCTTTTATGGCCTAATTATGTGATAAAATAATTTATCACATGATTAGCACTATTTTCCGATGTAATATTCGAGCGTAATAGACACGTGTAATATCGTCGCGTGCAATGACGTCACGCTGCTCTTTGGGACAATGTTCGCTGGCTGCAGTTAATTGTTGTTCTTTTCGGTTCTTTTCGATAAAATTTTAGCGATTATATGATCTTGTGATAAAAAGTATCTCAAACTCAAACTCGTCCACTAAATTCTATTTGAGCCTCGGTAAACCTCGGCTCAAATCGAATTTAGTGAACTCGGTTGATAAATTCCGTATAAAATAGAAACTCATGTGAGATCCTCTATTTCCATATCACTTCAAATATTGTTTACTTAAGAAAATGCATCTTTATTTTTGGTACAGAAATTTCAATGGCATAATTTTGATAAGAACACTTGTATGATGAAAATGTCAACAAAATCGGACAAACAGACCCTTATTATTGTTAATTATCAAACAAACAACATTTGGCGCTAATATGCTATCTATAAATGACAACAATTTGACCCAGTTGATATTTCCAGATCTGCACGGTACATTTTCAAGAGTAATCAATTTGCCTGGCCTTTATTTTAGAAGCGTGACGTCATTGCGTTCGTTTGTTATTGAAAATGGTGATATGTTTTCACACTCAGGATTAAACTAACAAATCTGTAATTCTGACAACTTTTATATCACAATCTATGTGTGAACACAAAGAATATTATCTCCGCTACAGGTATGTATTGGTATAAAATTTAAGAGAAAATGGTACTTTGAAGGGGTCATATCGGTGGTCACTGGTGTTGACCTGCTTCAAAATATGTGCTAACTGGGCTTTCAGCTCTATTATTAGACTATAAGGATTAAGATAATCGTAAATGTCTAAATATTAAAATATATCTTAATCCGAATAGTCTAACTTGTTGGACTAAGTCGCATGTAGTAAACATGCCCTTCGGAAGTTATCAAGGGTTTCCATCATTAAGACATGATTGTATCCACGATATTCACGTGTAGGGTCGAGCTGAACCGTGTTCGTCGTTGCAAGTTTCTGCAAATTACATACATTGTGGTTGTGAGTGAGTGATGCGCTGCCACGTGCGGCAGCGCGGTGCCACAACATCCAGCAGATAAATGATGGCGGTCCAATTTAATAATACGATTCGTTGGACGAGAGAGGTATTTGATGAGTGTGCCGTCTTGTATAGATAACGGTCGCTGTCTTCACTGTGGCTTCTAATCATTTTGCTATTCTAGCCGCTCCGCTGACAATTATCACAATCGGCGTGGGATACGACAGAAACGTGACGGGATATCTAACATTTAGCGAACCAGACGTTATGACTTCTAGACTGTTTTTCGACTTCCATGGAGTCTTACCTCATTTGCTAACAAATTGCGTTTACGTCAGGATTCGTATTTTCAAGGAATTGCGTTTATTCTTCTTTCGATAATAACATTGTTGCACGCTGTGACTTCGTCACAAACGTCTGAAGTGAGTATTTTTAAGTCAGGTAAAACTGACACCATAGTGACATGGCTTAATGACTGAAAATACGATAACCACAACAATCAATACCATTGTTTTATATTTACACCCATACATGCATTCGCGTTTGTGGAAGATGTATGCAAGACGTTGATTGGTCGAAATTACGCCACGTGGCGTCGTACGCCGACCCCAACTTGCCTTCATATTGTGTAGACTAACCTTGCAACGAGCTGCGAGAATATCGTTGAAAATGACGCTAGATGCTCTTTTAACCTGCCAGTTGACTCGGTTGATTCTGGTTCGTTCTGCAAGGAATTGTGTTTATTTCTCTTTCGTTGATTACACTGTTACACACTGTGTCTTCGTCACAAATCCAAACGTCTGAATTGAGTCAGGTTTCGCTACTTTAAAGCCACATGGCGGTTTGCGCTCCAACATACACATAATAGTATTCGCTTTTAAATTTTCCCTGGTATCGAAATAGGTCAATAAATATCTTAACTACCTTTCTACGGACATTGTGTACACAAAGACGCACTGAAGTAATGGAAAATACAACTGTGCATACGGTGTTTGGGTCCAAAACACAAAACAGCCATATGCACATGGAACAGAAAAGATCGTTCCATGTTAGTTTATTCCTGATATGGTAGCAATAAAGAGCGCTTTTCTGACTTCTGGCGAAAGTTGAAAACGGCCGAAAAATGACTGTGACAAGTGTTTTTTCAGAGCATATTAAGCCGGTATAATAATAGCTCGTTTATTTGTCGACCTATCATATCCGTCGCTCCAAATTACGCAGGAAACAAAATTGGAGGTTCGAATGAGCCATGTCCGTTTAAATTAGTTTTCCACCATTGAATATGAACAAACCAGAGATGCCTTCAGGTTTCCAGACCACTATGCCACCATAAACCTATTTCTTTCGAAAAACTTTTATCATAGTACAATGCCTCTTGAAAACGATATAGAAAGTGTGCTTCACGAACGTCCAACCATACTTGACTTGATATAATTTATACCAAATTAATAGTAATTTTGTCTGCTTTGGACCGAAACGACACATAATCTAAAATATCATCACCATGATCGACGCCAAAACTCAATAGTGGTTCGCGAGTTATTAAGTCTTCCATTATTCTCAAAGACATCTTCGATTAGTACGCCGTCGTGTATCGATAACGACAGCCACATTCACTTCAAATCTGTTTGGATATTCTAGCCATTCTGCTGACACTTATCCTACTTGTCGAGGGCCTCGACAAGGCACGGGATATCTAGCATTTAACAACCAGACGTTATGGCTTCAAGGCAGTTATTCGACTTCCATACTTTACTGATTTGGTAACAACTCGCGTTTACGTCAGGATTAGTTTTGTAAGGAATAGCGTTTGTTGTTCTTTCGCTAATGTTGACTTCGTCAGAAATCCAAACGTCTGATGTGAGTATTTATATAGTCATTTTTCACAAATTTAAAATAGTTTCCAACGATTAGGTAACAATGCAAAAGATGCCTTCAGGTTTAGAAACCACTATTCCATCAGACACTTATTTCTTTCGAAACTTTTGTCATAATACAAAGCCTCTTCAAAACGAACAACATGTTTGCGCCGATAATGTCCAGCCATAAGAATTACTTTCTATCATTTGGAAGTGTTGAATAGTAGTTGTGTCTGGTTAAGACAGAAATGTCACATTATACACATATTGAATGCCTTGGGGTGGAATAGCTAGAAATATTTTCCCGAGGTGGAATCTTTTGAACAACAAGCATGACTACTGACCGAGGCCGCAGGAATGTTTGATTTCATGTCAGTTTGTGAGAAAACAAAAGAAGAGGGACTTTTGATAGTTTGGAGAAAGAAACCGCCGATCTGCATATAGAGCACACGTATGCATGTTGGAGGGTGGCAGGGACGTGACTTGACATGCAGGGTCTTCGTTGGGGTGGCTGGACCGCAGAGTTCACAATACGTGGCACTGCGTACCTTTAGTTATAGACCGAAAGTTCAACTGTAGTAGAAGTAGAATCAGGGACGTGACTAGATGGGCTTCGTTGAGATGTCCACCTTTTAATTTCCAACCTTGAACCAGACTCGAATTCACATGTTTGCGTATAATCCATTTACATTCCCCTGCCCCTCCGCCGGGCTCTGTTGTTCCTATTCCCAACTGAAGTAACTAGTATTCTTTAATTGGCTACCGACTCGGGGGAGGTAAGGATCCACTGGGCCGACCGTGGTTTGGCCTATAGTTCGAGAAATTTTTAAGATCTGAACCTGACATTTGCACAATTATAACATCTATTGGTCTAGCTTCAGTCCCAGATTTGTTTTTCTTAATTAACTAACACTAATTTGTTTGACATATCGGACCTATGATCTGGTGTGATAATTTATTTTTAATTGGACATGAAAATTGCAAAATACTGGCATATTGTGATCTAATTGCAGGCAAATTCAGACGTCGATTTGTTTTTCTTCAATTGAACCAATTTTGACTGGTAACTGGCGACGAACCAGGACACTGGGCGGGCCATGGTTTGGCCCATTGTGAGAACATTCTGAAATATGAACCTGAAAATTATACTGGTGTCTAGATTGACATCAAGTTTTCCAGGTGTTGGAAATTTCCAACCTGACACCCCCTAAAATTGGAATATTTTCAACTGATTGTCATTTCAGTTCAAAATTTTGACAAAATGAATGGAAATATAGAGGATCTACAACGAGTCTCCAAAGTCCCCAGTCTATAGCGGAATTAACAAAACGATCCAGTAAATTATGTCAGGACCGAGCTTTTGGCGAGGTCCAAACCTAATTTACTGGATGAGTTTTGTAAATTCCGCTATAAGCTGGGGTCGAATTGTAGATTATATTTGTTACTTGATCCAAAACCTTGCCACAAAACATACTTAAATCAACAAATAGGACGCGAAACTAACGTCGGCTTCTATAAGGCATGCGATGACATTTCACATAAATATGCGTTGTTTGCGTAAAGAAATAGTCCCAAATAAATAAAGACTCTTTGGCGTATCTCATAGCGTCTATTTAATGACATAACATTTCAAAATCTTTATTCATTATAGTTTGTTGAAAATTTTTGGAAGCCATAGTATTTTGAGACGTAGCGTACGGAATGTAAACAGACGACAAACTGGAAGTCAAACGTCACCTGGCACTATTTCCTGTTATTAAATGAACGTTTAATATCACAATTTATAGAATGGGTTTAATGAATGGAATAAAGGTAGGATCCTGTAATAAATGAAATTATTGGTCTAAAAATTCCCCACTAATAAATTGTTAGCAAATCAAACTACGAGATCAATTTCAACGTATTGTTGGTGTGAAATTTCCAACTAATTTTGTGTCGGGTATGAAATTTTTAACTGTTAAAAAGTATTGACCAAAGATGAGTGAGACACATTCGTCGCCACGTCATTTGATAGAATTTTCCAAATAGTAGTTGATACTTCGCGGCGGCTGGCCGATTCTAACTAATAACCTCATCGAATAGGAAATACTCAAAGTTTTGAGCGACCGGCTCTTGCCTTATTTGACCCCAGCGGAAATCTACTGGTAATGTTGCAGGAAAGACTGCAGTACGATATTGGTCATTAATCTATCAAATTTTAACAGAGAACGAGCACAATGACGAACACAACATCTTATTTTAAATCGGGGCAAACATACTGAGTATTTGTTCAAATAAATCGTCATTCAGCACAACCTCATCCTATTTTCCAGTCAAAAATGTCAAATACGGTACTTGTGAGCCTTGCCACTAGAGTGGCATATATGGAATACACCCACAGTTGCCGAGAGTAGCACATTTTCACTACATGTGGAATTGTGGTTAAAGCCACAACACCACGAGTGGTGCAAATTTTGTACTCTTGGGTGTATTTTACTTATGCCGTAAATATTAGTTTTGATTTATTCCGCGACAAATAAAGCAGTCACAAATATCCAGCCCAATGAAAACAAATGTTCGTATGCAGTGTGGTTCGCTCAAGCAGGAAACAATCAACTTGAAGTTAAGAGATGTGGTGGTCAGCTTTAACTTGTTGATGAATCCCATGACCCAGAACTCATCTCAGCCCAATTTTTCATTGATCAATGACATATGTTATGAACATTCTGAAATATAGAACATTATTTAATGGTAGTTTACTTTCTCAATGAAAATAATTAAATTTCACACATCAAGAATAATTAAGTCTCCTCTCGTGATCTTCATATATGGATATATGAACTGCAATTTTGATACAAATTTATTTAACAGAACTTCTTGGTACCTTCAAGTTAAATCAGTGAAACTGAAATATGTTAATGGCATAACAGTAAAGTAAAAGAGTTTATAATATCCAACGGGTTGATGGTTCTTAAATATTGCGTCACAATAATCACTTGTACCAAATTTCAAAAAGAAATTCCAGACAGTTTTTGTGAAAATCCATTTTGAAATATACCAGGAAATTTTGACAAAATGTGCGTCACTGCAGAAGGTTAAGGCAACCGTACGTCGACGGAAACTTGGACTATGTCTATAATATGATAATACGCTAGCGTAATTAACCCTTTCATGACGGAAGCTGCGCTGGCGCAACATTAAAGACCCTGTACCAATGCATCCTCTATATATGCGAGTCGACCATAGTTCGCCTCACATATATATAAGAGGATGCATTGGCCTAACAATTTCTTATCATTTTTTTATAACTTTTTCTTACATTCTTTAACAATTTTTGTCAATTGTTATCATTTTTTCTTACATTCTTTAACAATTTTCTTATTTTTTTTACATTCTATATAAATTTTTATCATTTTTTCTTATATTTGTTTTACAATTTTATAATTTTTTCCTACATTCTTTAACAATTTTATCAATTTTTCTTACATTCTTTATTAGTTTTTATATTTTTTTCTTACATTCTTTAACAATTATTTATCATTTTTATCATTATATCTTACATTCTTTAACAATTCTTTATCATTTGTTTTCATTTTTTCTTACATTTTTTAACAATTATAAAAAATAATATAAAATTTGTTAGGCCAATGCATTCTCTTATATATGCGAGGCAACCTATGGTCGACTCGCATATATAAGAGATTGAATTGGCACAGGGTTCTCGCAAAAATTCAGGAAGCTCCCGTATTGAAATGGTTAACGAACCAAAGCTAAACCCTTCACACGAGGGTATCTGTGGCGTGTAAATAATGATCAAAATCACTGTATAGAATCCCACCAAATAAGATTCACATAAAACTTATTTTGTGGGGTGATTATTATTAATTACTCTCCGTACACAATGGTTCGTCACAAAATAGACCCTAATAGTAATTTAGTTAATAAATTAGGCCAACCGTATATCCATGTATCTGAGAAATTCCTGTTGTAAACGAACGGGTCATCACCTCACGTTTTAACCTCAAATAACGCTATATACTATGGTGCCAACATCAAAGTACTCAAAAGTGAAAATAGTTCTATTGATGTTGTCGAAAATGGAACAGGGAGCATTTTACTGAAAAAAACCCATTATATTCTTGGCGCTGCATGGGGGGAGCTCCCCGCTTGAGAAACCTGTCCATTTCTAAATGTTCATTTCATTCGCAAGATGTCATCATGTCAATTGCAAAGAAAGTCGACGAACAACGTCATCATGTAACTCTCTCCATTGAAGGAACTCGTGTGGAACTGAATTTATCCTCTGCTTTGTTCACAAGTATTGTTTTCTTTCGATTCAAGAACATAGTAGGATATCTATGGATTATCAGATGCATGCAATATACCCCCTGAACCATTACATAATTGCGGGGGCGGTTAATTACCGATAAAATGTCGCAAAGTGTAGTCCGGTTCACCGCTTCAATGTTAGATATTCCTACGTGCCAATATTGACGTCAGCTGAATTCCTTGTCTCGTCCATTGCCCATCCAGCTCCGCTCACAGTTCCGTTCCTCTCCATGGCGTCACCTTTACGCAGTACATGCCGACGACGTTACGGAGTTTACGCATATAGTGGGCGTCCGGTCTACTGACTTCCGTTACCAGCTGGTTGCTATATAAACAAACCAGCAGCGTCGCTTCTGTCGAAATTTGACAGTCAGTACATTCCCCCTGTATACATGAACTTTCAGAAATCACAAAACAGCACACCGATATTTCCCATAAATATTGTCCCGATATCATTTGACAAAATTTCTTGACACGAAACCGTGACAGATACGGCGTAAAATACACATCTCAATGAGTAAACAATTTTCCATTTTTTCAATTTAACTTCAATTTCGCTGTAAAATCAAAACCGAAATTTGTATGTGATAAACATCTGAAAAAGACATTAAGTACATGCAAAAACTAATTGTTGTGCATATTTATTTCCATTCGAGGTGTCAATTTTTCATCTGTATCACCATTTTTAACGATAAGAGCGATGATAATTGACTACATTTTATCCAGCGCATTAAATTTAATACAAAATGTCGTGAATTAGCTGATTGTGTTCTATGGCTGCACATTTCGTTGGTAATTACATGGCATGTCTGCGTCGAAATAACGTTTTAAGTTCAAAAAGAATTAGAATGGGGATAACAGTGTTGTTTTCTGATTTCGGAAAGGTACAGGTCGATTATACTGTGGCAAATACCCGTTAATGGGCTCCACTCTGCCGTCGCACATTAACGAAATTTGCCACAGTATATTCGCCCTGACCGTTCCGACATCACAAAACATCACAAAATATTGTTTTACCATCGACAGGAGTCACGCGCCTCGGCGCTCCGATATTTTCAAGTAATTCGGGTATATTCTGGATGTTGTTTCCTAAAACTTTCAACACAGAGACCGTGTTGGACACATAGAAGACAATCGTGGAAGCAGGAATTGTTCTTTCGACTGATTTCTTAACTTTTGAGACATAAAAATGACCTCTATTTTTAGTCACACTTAATTAGCTATATACAGTGGACACCTGTAATTAAGGTCAGTGTGTGTAGTTTGGACTGTTGGTTTATTGATTGGGCGATCGATCGATACGGTGTTTGCTGTGGCTTCTGTTGGACTCAGACGTTGCACCTGACCGAACAGTTGCCTTCTGTTGATCGAGCTTTGTTTTTCGTCTGCTACTAATTGCAATATAGGTATCACGGATACTGTGCAGGTATGGCCGAGAGGAACTGCTTCGTCTAGGCGAACGCTCAAGCGAGTCAACAACTCAGCTGGACCCAAATGTTATACGCCGGTTAATGAGCTTCAGGTTACTTGACTCTGATATATGTGCGAAGTTGTTGACACCCACGGAAGATAATATCCTCAAAATCGGAACACTAGTCCGAGATCGAACTTTGGATATAACTCGCGGACAACGTTGTGTTAATTCCAATAATCTCACACATATCTGCACTGATGAACGTTTCGACAAATGTACACTAATAGCGTTAAGTAAATTAGTTCATCGAGACCAACAATTGTCATTTGTTGGCCGTTTGCGAAACGTGGATGTTTGATGGCGAGGAAGGTGCCATTTCCGCTGCAGCATGTCCACATAATTTTAAAGCAATGTTTTCGTCACGGAGTGGAGAAAATCGTGGTGGTGGTGTGCGGTTATTTCACTCCTCACAAATTTAGACCCAACGCGAACAGGGTGATTCAGAACACATCGTCATAAAGTGTAAGTTCCCAATAAAATCGGGAACGGAGACACTCAGACTTATTGTGATATACAGACCCCCAGACAAACCGGGTGGGTGTAAAATATCTCTTTTCCTGAAAGAGTTTGAACAACTTATAAGTTATTATTCAAGTTGCGTTATGCCGTTCGTTATTGTCGGAGACATCAATATTAAAGTAGACGATGTTTCTGATAACAACACCGTGACATACCTGAATAAACTTGCGCGAAAGGGGTTAACCCAGCACGCTGTACTAGTGAAGATCCCCATATTGGCCACACTCTCGATCACATAATTTCAAGCCAAAATACTCTTGTTTTAAACATTAACATATTAGACAGTTCATGCTTTAAATCCGATCACCATGCTGTCGCATGCGAATGGTCGGTGAGTGTTCTGCGACCATCTACAAGGACAATGTGTTATGCGACGTCCTTTCAAATCTCTGGATGTTGAACGATTCTCTGTGCTTGTTGAGTTAAAAATTGATTCAATTACTGATGTGACATCATATAATCTGTGTGTAACCGAAATTCTCAATGAACGAGTTCATCTAAAGAATGTAACATTAGGTCGCAAAAACAACCCCTGGTTCACGGACGAAATACTTGAGGCCAAGAAAGAACGCCGTAAACTATCTGTGAAAAATTCGAGACATTCAATATCTGACAATAAAACCGCGCTGGTAGAATGTTCCAGACGAGTTGTGAAAATGGTTTATAGTTCAAAAAATTCATACTTTGAAGAATTCTTAGCTAATGCCTCACAAAAGCAAGTCTTCGACTGCCTAAAGCTTTTAACTAAGAAGCAGGATGCTCAGTTAACCCGTCACAGTAATGATGAAATTTTGGCGAACGATTGTGTGATATTTTTTCACGAGAAAAAAGACATTATCAGGAGGTCTTTCCCAGTGACCACACGCATGCAACCATCGAATTCATGGCTTTCTTCAAACATTACCTTTGGTGAATTCCAGCCTTTCCATGAAGCTGATGTTGAGAAAGGTTTGGATAAAATGAAGAGAAAGTCATGCTCATTGGATCCGATACCTACAAGATTCATGAAATCGGACATTGTCAAACAACACATTGTTCCATTTTTACTCGAATTATTTCTAACTCTTTATCTACTGGAGAAGTTCCGGAAAACATGAACACAGCGATCGTTACACCCATCATTAAGAAAGCTTCTCTGGATGCGGATATTCTGAAAAACTATAGACCGGTGTCCAACTTATCATTTCTGTCAAAATTGTTGGAGAAAATTGTTAGTCTGCAGCTATTAGAACATGTTAAGACGCATAATTTGTTTGATTCCCTACAATCTGCATACATAAGTAATCATTCTAGAGAGACTGCGCTTGTTAAGGTTAAAAACGACATCGATTTATCGTTAGACCAAGGACAGTGTGTGTTATTACTTAGCTTGATCTTAGTGCGTCTTTTGACACGTGTGACCACACCATCTTACTGGACCGCCTTAGTGACCATTTAGGTATACACCGTACGGCGTTGCACTGGTTTTCTTCTTATCTGATAAATCGCAAGCAAAATGTCGTGATCGGGGAGTCATTCTCAAGGGAAGCCAGTCTAGATGTCCCAGTACCTCAGGGATATATATTAGGACCGCTCTTATTCCTCATTTACACCTTGCCACTTGGACGGATTCTCGAAGGTCATTCGGTTAAATACCATATGTATGCTGATGACACACAAATATATGTAGAATTTTCTAGAAAAGATCCGAATGGCTATAACAACGCAATACATTGTCTGGAAGAGTGTTTCTGCGAAGTGAAATCTTGGATGCAGAATAACAAACTTAAACTTAATGACGACAAGTTCATGGTAATTGGCTCCAAATATTCCATCAAAGAACTATCCCTCTCTGTGGGTAAAAACACAGAGCCAGAGTTTGTAATTAAGCTGGGCGACAGCGTTATTCCATCGTGTAGTGATCTTCGGAACCTTGGTGCGTACTTTGATTCTACCATGTGTCTTGACAAAATGGTATCTGACATACTGCGAACATGTTACTACCACCTTAGATGCCTGCGCAGAGTTCGATGCCACCTGAGCAAAAAAGCTATGAAACGCGCAGTCCTATCGCTTGACATGTCACGTGTTGATAGTCTAAATTCTCTGCTGACAAATATCACCAAGGAGAATATGCACCGGGTCGATATCTTAATCAACAACTGTGCACGACTTATCGAATGGAATACAAATGTGCGGTCACATTATTCAAATCGCTAAATCATACGGTTCCTGTGTACATCTCTGACATGTTTGTTCTGAAAAGCGGGGTGTGACACGATCATGTACCAGTGGGAAAGATATCCGCATAACGATCAGGAAGCCTAACATCAACTATGGAATTAGGTGCTTCCAAGAGACTTCCATTAACAACTGGAATAAACTACCAATGGACATCCGGAAATGTGCTACTTTCCCCAAATTCAAGTCAAAACTTAAAACCCACTTATTCGAGATATGTTTAATCTGCCAAAAAAAGTTGTTATTCAACCTTAGCTGTTTACCAGCACGTTAGCTAGTAGCCTTGGTCAGCTAGGGTGTTCCAGGCTATACCAGGTGAATGCTAACGTCATGCGCATTCTTATTCCAAGAAGCATTCAATGACCTGGAATTTATCTACTGGAATTACAACCGAAGAAGAAGTCCCATAAGCACGTTTGCGAGTAGTCTTGGTCAGCTAGGGTGTTCCAGGCTATAACAGGTGAAAGCTAACGTCACGCGCATCAACCAAGAAAAACACCAGCTGAACCTAACTCGTGTATATATGTGTTTGATAACTGTTTTTATTTTTATCTTAAAATACCAACAACAACAAAATACTAATGCAAATACTCTTTGTTGATAATATTCTATCTTTTATACTGTTTGGATCACTAATTAAGCACCTTAGTCTCATCAATATTTTTCGTTTCGATTTTACTCGTTCCCGATATTTCCCCATTTTACCCCCTTTTCATGTTAGTTTTAGCGTGTTACCCGTTCGCCATTTTGCCCCCTTTTTTCGCTGTTAGCATTTTTTAGAACGTTACCACCCCCAATTTACCAGTAACTTTTAAATATTTGTTCGATTTGTAATTTTATGCGCTTTTGTATTTCTTAGTAACGTCTCACTTATAGTTTTACATTTTTTGTTGATGTCCAAAATTATGTCTTATATTTGCAATTGTATTTTATGTTTAACATGTTAAGCGTTTTAGAGCAATTCGGTGGATTTTACGCTATACAAAACTGTTATTTATTTATTTATTTATATTGCCTTTACTGTGGTTGAGAATTAGGTTAATTTTGCGTATTTTCTAGTTAGGTTCTTTGTATATAAAATTATTCATTCGCTATTTACTATTATTTTAGGATGTGTGCCATGTCTGTATTGTAAGCGCATTGAAACTAATTTATTGTATAATGCGCTCTAAATGAATCAATAATAATAATAATAATAATAATAATAATAATAATAATAATCAATAAGCGTCCAAATGCTATATGTAAGTAGCAACAAATGTCAGCCACTGTCATTGCGACATATATGGACATGGATACGAAATTAACAGTTTGTATCATCGTTCATATGAGAATCTTGGTTCACAATGAACAAGGAATAATTATCATAGGAAGCTGTTCCATATTCGCTTAATCTGTTCATTTCAAATACACACACGTTGGCGTGACGTAATTGTAGAGTTATTGTGTCAATTTTAGAAGCAATTATTACACGATTAGCCTCACGTAACATCAGGATTCATCCGATTGTCAAATATGCCTCATCTATTCAGATTTCTCAGTGAAAATTATCGCCCTAATGGACGGAAAATAAATAATTGGTAGTCTGCAACAGGACACTTTATGGTGCCTCGGGTAATAGCGATCACGGTGTGATACAACCGTCTTATGATAACAATTAAAGATTATATTATTTAATTTCGTTCACGCAGTAGTCTCTACAGTACCGTGCAATATCAAGTGCTGATCATTAGTTGAAAAATAAAGCTTTGAATTACACGGAGATCTTGTTGTGGCTATCAGATGAGGCATCTCACACAGGTGCGAAAACAAGGCTTATTCAAGTCTGGTTATAGCATCAGGTAGAGCGATATAGTAAAAATGTCGATCAAGTTAATTTATTTTATGTCAAATACCTATTTATGTGGGTCATAACCCACTTTTTGAATTTTTGACATGGAAACTTATAAAGTCGACAACATAACGCGGAGAATATATTTTTTTGTTACAATCTGTTCCTTAATAATGTAATTCACTGTAGGTGATATTCCCAACTCGAAATTTCACGATTTTAGTGACTTTGTGCGCGATTTTTGCTTTGCGTCGTGTACAATTATAGAATTTCTTCTGGGTAATTAAATAAATGAATATTGTGATATCGGCTCAGAAAAGTCACACAAAAAGCATGCAAGGAACAGATAGTAACTACGAAATATATTCCCCACGTTATTTTTTCGACGCTATAAGCTTCCCTGTCAAAGCTACAACGAGTTCCAAGGTTTTGTACTGGTGGCATATGATCTCAACTTTCGGCCTCTGACGGAGACAGGAAAGGGTCAGAGAATCCAATATAGTGAATTGACCCGTCAGGAATTTATTACAGGCCTACCTGCCCTTATCAATAGAAAAATAATAATGATTAGATGACGTTCATATAAATAGCAGAATGTTTGTGAGGTCGTCTTGGCGATAATGGCGGTTGCTGATGGTCATGAGAGGTTGCACATTGACCGATTTAGGTTGGGCTATTGAATTCCGATTACGAAATTAATGCTGTAAACCCACCGTTCTACTGTGCGACAAAAGTGCTCGCATCTAAAAATAAATCGCTACTCGTATTATGTCAAAAATTGGTGACTGTCACAAAATCAGATAGCACATACATCTATGAAACAGAGCGAAACTGACACCACAAAGCACTGACAGTACCCACCCCACACCCTTGATGAATACAGCTTTCAGCGTTTACTATAGACCCAAATTCCTAAGCCAAGTTTTCGCTTATATATATACCAGGCAAATTGAACACTATACTCGCAATCACCATCTTTCGTAACACACAGGCATCTCGGAAAGTAACACGATCATCCGTAGTTAATAAGTCGAAAATTGTCACAAAAGCTCATAATTGGGACCGCTCTTTAGTGTCTATACCGCTTTTGTTCGATAGAATCATGGACGCGCTTTATAAGTGGCAATCATTGGAATTTTAGCTGCATGGTCAGGCAAAAATGTGTTAAAACTTCCTCTTTTGAACGTCGATATATGGCCATCAAAACATCTATTCATGAGCTCATGGATCCGATATCTTTATTTTCTTGCAAAGAAAAAGTACAGAATATGGTTTTATGATGTCATATCTGACATCTTTAATAATTGTTCCATTCATTGCACACAGTCTACGATAATCAATAGTGTTTCAAGTGTGGAACACTTATTACACCGCAACCGACATTTCAGGCATGCATTATGCGGCTCAACTTCCGATCGAGGATATCTGCTCCGAACTAGAGGTGTGACTGTCCCAATAGGACTACGGGTACCCCCCTTTTAAAAAAATACTAAGATGTTTCACATGTCAGTAAACATTTAGTCAAAATAATAAAATAACAGTTCCCATTGCAGGTGTACAACCATAACCCTAATCTTAAACCTAAATCTTAGACCGAAAATTGTAGGAATAAAAGCTTGGACAAAATTATGTATATTGCGAAAAAAATTCTAAGTCGAAAAAGGGGAATAGCTGCACACAAAAAATGTCGGACAGACGTCATAATTGCAGGTGCACAGGTTCCCATGGTACTAAATATCTGTGCCACGTTTAAAAAAAATTGACCGAAAAATGTAGGAATAAAAGCTCGGACAAAAGTATACATGTTGCGAAAAAGGGGGGATAACTAAAAAAAAATCGTGGTGCACAGGTTCCCACGGTGGTTGATGTCTGTGCCAAGTTTCAAGGAAATTGATCAAAAAATGACGGAGAAAAACTCCGGACAAATTGGTGTCCACGGACGGACGGACGACGGACGGACGGACGAGCCGACTCCAGTATACCCCCTCTAACTTCGTTGCGGGGGGTATAACTACACAGGCACTCAATTCACACGCGAATCCTCTACGACAACCGCAGTGAAAAGTCGCGTGTCGATGGCAACTAACTCAGTGTGGCCTCCAGATGGAATTAAGAGGGATTTAAACACATGACATCTTTACGCGATGCCGTCGAGTCAAAAACGATCGATAACATATTGTGTATTAATAGATGGAAGTTGCATATATGAGTTATACATTACTTGTCCGAATGGTTGAAGCATATTACAGATACACATTGAGATTTGCTATACTAATGTTATCGCACGGACAATCTCTTGCCCTTTATCAATTATATATAATAGAAAATAATGGAATAGAGTGTTATTAAATTTACGATTAGAAATATAAGTATAAACGGGCATAATATGCATATGCATGTATGATATGACAAATAGTAACAGTATTATAATTAAACATGAATGATGATAACAATGATAATGAAAAAATAATACAAATAAGGAACTTTGTCATGGGAGTTATTAGCGAGTTTGCGATACCCGTCGGACGGGTACGGGTACCGGTAGATCCAGGTAGATCGGTGAAAATCGTCACGGTCATTTGCGTACTTTGAATGCAGCACATAAAGCGATAGGGATTTGGAACGGGTAGATGTATCCCGTTGACTGGTAGTCTTTCGCTAAAGTTTTCTCACTCAAAAGTACATTAGTTCTACGAAATAACAGTCAGCTATGCATTAATCTATTTATTGCACGATTTAATTGCCAAATCTCATTGATACATTTGTCATGTAAGCCATGTTTTATGTTCAAAGTATCGAGGCGGCTTCTAACACTAAGATAACTATGGAACGCCGATTTGTTTACTGACAACTGTCTTCACTCAAGTAATGACATGTTATTTTTTGGGAATGTGATTTGGGGGGGCTAACCCCGGGATTCTCGACATGTTATGATTAAGAGAGTGAGTTGGCGGTGCTATACGCAGTCTCGACACAGGGACGTAATTATAGGGGGTCTCCGCGTTGAGAAGGTGTGTCCACCTTCAAATTCCCAACTATACACACCCTTAAACCACACCAAACAGAGGTTTGTGCGTAATTCAAATTGTGCACGCCGTTGGGCTCTGATTCCCCCCATGCAACTGATCCTTCACTGTCCTGAATATTATTGTGGACTGTTCTAAATGGATCAGTAGTCTTGTTGCAGAAGTCCTGTGATGGGGGGTTCCACCTTGCCGACCATGCAGTACGAGAACAGTTTTGTAGATATGAACCTGGAAATTGCAAAATCATAACATCTAGTGGTCTAACACCAGGCAAATTCACGCCCTGGTTTGTTTTTCACAAATCAATGATCAGTATTGACGAGCCACTGCATGTTGTTAGACCAGGGCATACCGGGTCGATCATGGTTCGGTCTGGTGTGAGAACGTTTTGAAATCTGAACATGAAACTTGATAAATTATTGACTTTCCTCAAGCTTTACATTTGTTGGATATTTCCAACCTGCTGTTGACCATATAGCCCGAATGTTTTTCTACCAAAAGTAGGAATATTTGCAAATGTTGGTCTAAAACTAAAAAAAAAAAAACGCACTAATACATTTTTGGAAAATCAAACTGAATGACAGAATAATTTCAACGTATGTTTTGGTGTGTTAGGTATATGCAATATCCAACTGTTGACAAAAGTTGGGGTGATACACCCCACCCTCTCGATACACCCCACGTCCCCTATCGACCCTTTGTGCATAAGTACACCGTGAATGTGTTACACGATTGAATACAACCGTTCAGTTATTGTACCTTATGTGGTGGTGACTGATTTCTCATTTTAATATAGATATTTGACTTTTGAACGGACATGGCGCATTTGAACCCCAAGACTGTTGTATATTGTAGTGGCCGATAGTGACACCAAATACTGATATACACACCTCATAGTCGGCACAATCTTACCGTCATCAGATCGACTTTTAGCTGTTTTCTTTGTTTCACTTAGACGTGAAGCAAACGCTCTTTATTCGAACCATATAATGAATAGTGTACCATTAAACACCCTTTATATTTAACAAGTTTGATTTTTATACGCCCGTTTGAAAAAAAACGGCCGCATTATAGTATTGGTCTGTCCGTCCGGGCGTCCGTCCGTTAACCTGGTTTCCGGATGATAACTTTAGTTAGAGTGAACCAAATTCAATAAAATTTGGTATGTGGGTTTATGAGCCGAAAAGTAAGTTCAAGTTCGAATTTGGGTTCCGCCCGCCAATTTTCACCGGAATTATGCCCCTTATTTGTTGTCCGGATGATAACTTTAATATAGTTTATCGGAATGAATCCAAATTTGGTATATTACTTTCTCCCACCAAAACACAGGTCAAGTTCTAACTTGGGTTCTGGTACAGTTAGTTAGAGTGAACCGATTTCAATCAAATTTGGTATGTGGGTTTATTAGGAGAAAAGACAGCTCAAGTTCGAATTTGGGTTCCGTCCACCAATTTTCACCGGAGTTATCCCCCTTATTTGACGTAATTTGACTTTAGAAAATCCCTGAAATTTGTTTTCCGGATGATAACTTTACTAGAGCTTATCGGATTCAATGATAATTTGGTATATTACTTTCTCCCACCAAAACACAGGTCAAGTTCAAATTTGAGTTCCGTCCGCCAATTTTTACCAGAGTTATGCCACTTTTTTACCAGTTTCCGCCGACCCAAGAGAGGGGGTATTTTGCACGCCCAGTGTAGCTCTTGTTCTACCTACATCCGGGTTTAGACCCAGACAAATATCCAAGTTCTTGGGATGAATATTCCCTTGCCCGACCCTTCGAAAGATTCCAACCCATTACCAGTTATATGACTAAATATTCCCCAACTAATATAAGGGGCAATTTCGGTCTTATATCTGACTAAAAGTGCATGCATGTAGGACATTCTTGGACCCTGGGTCTAAACCAACACATTTTACACCGAATAATGGTTGGATTATTAAATTAGCGTAATTGTATATTTGTGCTATCATAACATATTTTCTCAGTCAGAAAATTCCATCTGTTCTAGACGACACTCGAACGGTCTGGGAAATTACTTATGAAAGCTAATTATTGAAAATGTTACCAAAACGAGTCAAAGAAAGACGCCAAACCCTTCCACTTTCGCCTCGTCCCTGGTTAATGCAATCCATTATCCACGCAGATGTCCATCATATAACCATAACAACAAGTATAACGTCGGCCAAGAAAGCGAATGCGGATAACAATTTCTCTACATCATATATATTGTGCTGCAATTGGCTCACCATACACTACCCGTCGATATGCTTAATTCTACCCGTAAAACAGTTTGCGATTTCAAAACGTGTACCGGTACGGGTAGCTACCAGTACCCGTACCGGTACCCGTACCCGTTTGAAATCGCAAACTCGCTATTAATTTATAGTTAATAATTAAGAATACTATTTGCAATTAGTCTATATGTTAGTGAAATTACAGCTGCATGTACATGTGTAGCAAACATTGATTTTTAAATAAGTAATGTCATTCCGTGGTTACAGTGCATTTACGTCACCGCCTCTTGTTTACACGTCCTGTCAAGGTAATGTGAAAGAAACCCTCGATACTTTTAGTCCAATTCTCAATGGAGGAACGAGTCGAAATATGTACTTCATCTCTGTACTCTTCCACCGGTGTGTGCCGTAGAGTTCCTGAGGTACAATAGGACAAACATTGACAAACAGACGTGTGTATCCGAATTACGCTATTTACGTGATTCCTTAAACGGACATGGCTCATCGAACATCCAAATTGTGTCTACATAATTTGGAGGGACGGATGTCATATGTTGGTAAATGCACGAACTATTGGTATGCCGCTTCATATGCTTTGAAAAACACTTGCCAAAGTCACAACCATTTTCGCCCGATGTCAGGCAAACGCTCTTTATTGCTACCATATGAGGAATAGAATAACAAGGAACAATCTTTTCTGTTCCATGTCGCGCAAATGGCTGTTTTTTTGTTTGGGACCCAAACACCTTGTTCATATTTGCATTGTTCATTACTTCAATGCGTATTTTTTGGGGTTTCAGAATGCTCGTAGAAAGGTATTTAAAGGTACTCAATCCGATTCGATGGTCCCCATATCAACAGATTCCAACAACAACAACAACACATATTTTGAAATGCCGCTTCAGTAATCAGAATCGATTAATTGCCCAAAAATAATGCTAACCACACTCCACTATAGTATAAAAATGTCCAAAACCTGTTATTTATCAAAATTTTGAACAATGAAATTTTGCCGGTTTGTCAAAAAGCTGACAAAAAAGCCACTCGATTTTAAAGTTATCCATCTTCGTCTGCCATTTGGTCTTCTCGTCGACTTTTACTGGGCCACTATATATTCCCGGTGGTGAAAAATAATAGATTTTAAAAATCGATATCTGAGCTTTGATGGATGGGTTCCTCGACTCGAATCAAATATTTTTTACCCCCCCCCCCCCGAAGCCAAATAAATAGTAATTGAGGGGTGCTTAATCGAATTGAGTACCTTTAAGATATTTATCGACATATTTCGATACCGGAAAAAATTCAAAAACTAATAATATTATTCGTATTTTGGAGCGCAAACCGACATGTGGCTTTAATTAATAGTTCATGGGCTACAACATAGTAATTACATGGGCTACAACAGGGTAATTACATGGGCTACAACAGGGTAATTACATGGGCTACAACAGGATAATTACAACAAAGCCGCTCGAATAAATACATGTACGACCGACCTCGTATGGTATAGGAATATATGAGTCTAGAATGCATAAAGTAACAAGGGGCCTTACATATAATACCGCTCTAAATATAGGATTAAGAACATGGCTAAGGAATTTCAGTGATATGTGCTTAAAAGCTATCTGGATTTCCGCCACATGTTCAAAGAACCCCCCTCTTTTGTCTTACAGACAACAGACACATTTAAAAACAAAACTGGTCTGGAATTCGATCGGAAACAATATCGTAAAAAGATTAACAGTCTTCATTAAACCTGTTTCACGTGTTTCTTTTCTCTGGTTAACATTAGAGATGGATTATCTCTTTAAATAACAAATTATAAATAGTTGCGTGGGTATAAAATAATAGATATAAACTGAAGACCCCTGTCCAGAAAAGCTTCTATCAATTAATATTGATTTTATTTCGAATATTAAATCGGGACCGTTTATGTTACTATTTTCAGAACAGACCATTCGGATGATACCATATTGCGATATAGAGCACTGGGCAGTTCCTATGGCTTCGCACCGAAAGTCAAATGTCCCAGATTGATTGTTTGTATTGTTTCGTTCCACATATATAAGCGATGATGAGTCTAATTAATGTTTATTTGTGACAAAATTGTACAATAAAATTTCCGGTCTCTGTTAACAGTAACCACTATTGTTCGTTAGCTGAACAAACACACCTTTTTAGACCAGAAAATATTCGAAATAAAATTAATATTAATCGATAGAAGCATTTCCGGACAGGAGTCTTCGATTCAAATATAATATGTTATACCCCGGTAACTATATAATACATGTTTACAAAGAGATAATCCACCTTTAACTTATGTCAGCTTCCGGTGGGCAAGACATGGTACCTCTATGTGTGGACTATTTTGCTAATGGATCCCCATTACTCACATGTTGGGTCAGAAAAGAGCATAATTTACTAATACTTCAATTTTTTCTCGGATTCTAATGCCATTGTGTCCAGCGAAGGGCGTTCCCCTTCGCTGGACACACTGAACTTAGAATAATACCGAGCAAAAATCGAAGCATTGGTAAATTGTGCAACTTTACCAGTGCATTTTTAACAAAAGCGAAAGTCTTCGAATAAATAAAATAAATAAAATGTACTCGTAGAAGTTACCTTTCAGTGAAATATGATATGAGATAATGGTAAAATGGTACTTATAAAACTTCTCCGAGTCAAATCGGTGTTTTATTCGTAGAAATATGATGTTTTTGACAAAAAAAGAAAACACACTTGATTTAACGTTCGGGGGAAATTTGGTAAGATACACAATGACGTCGTCAGCGACGCCCGCGCATCTCACATAGTTGATCCTCGAAGATGTTACCGTTATTACATGCGTGAATTGTAACGTTAGCGTCATTTTGAAACATGGATCCAGTAACGGAATTTCTCAAGACTATTGATGTGCAGTACGATCATGTTCCTGCAACGCAAATGTCGACTCCACTGTGTGCGGGAAATGTGACACCACGGGTAGAACAGCAACAGGTACCAACGGTGTATCCGCGAACGGATCAACAACCAGTGTATATACCGCTGGTGAAAACACAACAAATGATTCAACCTGTTATATACCAAGTTATCAACAGTTCGCAATGGGAAGAACAGACAAAGTTGTTACGGAATATTTGTCAGGAGATGAAGGACTTGCGAAAGCAGTTAACACACAGATCGGTTGAATGTACAATCAACTTGAAACCTGAGGCGATTGACATACCAATTCAAGTACATGGTTTCCAGAAAGAACCAACGAAGCGATCAACATTTGGATCACGAGGGAAGGATTTAACAGTGATGAAGAAACAAAAGAAATGATTTTATATTATTTTAAACGGCCCTTTTCAGGGCCACTTAAAATTCACGAAAGATACGCTCTGCAATATTATGCTACATGGTGATCGGATTATGAAGGGGCGGTAGTCGGGGGGGGGGGGGGGGGCGGAAAAAAACTGCGGGACACAACGTACCGGGGGTGGGGGTGTACATAGGCGTCAAAAATGTATACGTAATTTTTTTCCTTATTCATTTAGGGGGGGGGGGGGTTGTCGGTAAAACAATTTGCATGTAATTGTTTTCCAAATATGTATTTTCAGACTCACAACTTCAATTTTCTCTCATTTTATAGAATATGGATTAACCTTAATATCCAAATCATATATACATGAGTAGTACAATCCACCTAAAACAATTTTGGATAACCACTCTGTTGGTTTACATGTGGTATTGACCCCATTAACCCTCTTAATAATGCCGACTATGTCAGTGTCTACCAGTCGAATGCAGAATTCTACCCTGCGATCGCTTATCTGGCAATGTTTTACTGCAGAACTATCCCATGTATGCTGATGTATTAAACAATTTCTCCTCCAATGGTATCAGAAAACAGTTATATGCTGGTATCTCACTCATCTCATTTGCATCTTTTTCAAAGTCGAGGTAATGACTAGTTGTCATTTTTTAAAGTGCATACAAAGCGTTGCGATCACCAATATACATGTTTGTACATGTCATGACATCACGAGGTACACATCTGCGTTCTACTCTGTTCTACTCTGCAGTTTTTGCTGTTTTTTTTGGGGGGGGGGGGGGGTACCCAAACTGAAGAAAACAGTTTTTTCCACCCTGTGTCTGCAGTTTGTTCCCCCCCCCCCCTGCGGTAGTGGGTTTTTTTTAATTGTTAGGGAAGTATTCTTTGATAAATTATGTGAACATTCTCTCCAAGTTCAGGATGAATGAACGAGTATTTTTGAGAAATTATGTGAACATTATCTCCAAGTTCAGGAAGAATGAACAAATCGTACAATAGAAATGTTAGAGCGTATCTGTCGAAAAATTTGTGAGGCCCTGAAAAGAAACAAAAGGGCCGTTTTGAATGGTTTCAAAAGAAACCGCACTGTGTATTTGGGTTTGAATAAACCTGGAAGTTATCTTGGGAACATCGCAACCAAATGGCATAATTGCACGGCTGTCCTGTCTGTATTCCCCAGAGCGGCAATAATTCGTATACCCTGTGCCCTGAGAAGATCGTGATAGAACGCTGCAGTAAGGTAGCCTCGAGTCGAACCATCAGTATTGACGATCCCAGCAATCTGGTGTATCCGAACAACCATGGTGGTAATCCGAAAACCCGATATCTGTGATCTGTCATCAGCATAACGCTATATCTGTAGATATCGAAGAAGTTATCTACAGTACCCGTTGTCGCTAAGCTCAAAGACTTCCAGATCATCTGCACTTCATCCCCAAAGACACCTATTACCATCAACCCCTCCTCCAAATAACTCCGATACAGATCTCGGTAATCCATTTCGGTATGAATGAAGAATGGTGGATGTATGTTTAATTGTTTTATTGAAAACGCGCGGGCGCCGCTGACGACGTCATTGCGTATTTTACCAAATTTCCCCCGAACGTCAAATCAAGTGTGTTTCTTTTTGTCAAAAAGAAACACACTTGATTTGACGTTCGGGGGAAATTTGGTAAAATACGCAATGACGTCGTCACCGGCGTCCGCGCGTTTCATATAATATGGAGCGCAGTGTAGCGTTTTTTTATCTTCAAAATGTTCTCTAAACTAAAAGAGAAAATTTTGCTAAAATTCTCTGCCGATGCTCGATTAATAAAGCATTGGCAGAGGAATGTTAGAGATTCGGAGAGACACAAGTTAGAGATTAGAGCTGGAGTTCAAGAATTCCTGCAAAGACGGAGACCTTCTGCCAAGTTGTACGGGTCACATCCAGAATGGAAACCCACGTATAAGGGAGAATTATATCCAGATTTGTCTGGATATAATCCTCCAAGACCACTGCCAATGTGGATTACCACTGAGGCAGTGGAATATGTGGGGGATCCATACTGGAGGCCCACACACAACAAGGGAGGACTTTATCCTGATTTGTCTTAATTTTTGTGACTCAGTAAAAAATTTAAACGGCCCTTTTCAGGGCCACTCAAATTATTCGAAAGATACGCTCTGAAATTGCTAAAAAAAACGTAACAAGTAAATAAAATAAATAATATTTTATTCACCATTTTTAACTTTCTTGGAAGATTCTCGCGATGCACGTCTTTTTCTCTTTCTGATAGGCAAAGTGTTTTTGCTTAATTTAAGTATCGTCAGCTCCTTTGGCTACAGCGTTTATCACTTCCATCTGCGAATCCTCCGTGTTTAGAATAGTGATTTCATCATTTGACGCCTCGTTGAGGCATTCACCACTCTCAGTTTTCACATCCGCGATCTCGTTAATTGATATCGCTGTTGAGTTGCATTGTTCCCCACTTTCAGCTTTCACATCCGCGATCTCGATAGTTGATGTCTCAGGTTGATCAATGTTCATTAAACTAGCATCATATGGTGTGAGATAATCGTTGTCTGATGTGTGCGTCCAAGTAGACTTCCCAGGAGTAGATTCACTCACCATCAATGATGTTTTTTCATCTGATCAATCTTCTTTTTCGTAGTGCCATCACATTGTAAAGCCCAATATGAACTCGAATTGCACCTAAAACAGTTACCGTAAGGTGGTATCCACTTTGTATTCTTTACAACTTCTAATGCAATTTTTCGTAAATGTTGTATGTTGTTACTCTGCAATCGTGGATCCATGGTGAGCGTTCGGTGCGTTATTCAGTCGTCAGTGAAATGACGACGTGATGAAAAATCGCGTTGCTTTTATGCTCTGACACGGACGATGACTGCGCATGTCCGTGTCAGAGCATAAAAGCGACACGATTTTTCATCACGTCGTCATTTCACGATGAAACGCCTTGTGCCATCTTCAGATAGCGAAAGCGAACGAGATAATAGAACGAGAGTGCGACTGGATGATGATTGTAAATATTATACCATAAAAAATCTAACCGATAAATACCCGAGGAAATTTAAAACAACATCAAAGAAATACAACGTCACATTTCAAGATTTCATCAGCCATTTCAAACTGTTGACAGAATTTTCAAAGATCTGGTGAACAGTTTGAAGGATGAGGGTGACGCAGGACCAAAATATCAAATGAGAATTTCCATCTTTCATCCAGGGCTAGATCTAGGGATTCACTGAAGCAAAAGACCTGACGGGTGAATTATTGCTTGACAACATAGAAAAAGTTGCACAATCGAACAAAAAATTCAAAATTCATGACGGACAGATGACATTTGATATCACTGTCAGGCACACGCCTGCAGGGACCACAAGACATACCTTACATTATGGAGCATTCGGTGAAAAAAATCAAATTAAAACAGTAAAGAAAAGTATTCTTCTGATTCAGAACGCAGAAGATAACATGTGTTTTGCGAGGGCTGTCGTTGTTGGCATGTGTAACGCTGACAAAAAAGATACCACTGAATGGAAGCAAGAATGGAAACGGATTACGAGATCAGCAAGAGCTCCACAACGGGAAGCTGCAAAGTCATTGTTGGATAAAGTGGGGATATCACACCAGGCCAACCGTACGCCAAGGCCAACCGTACCTTTAAATGGCGGTGAAGTTAAAATAAGCACACATTTTGTTGATGGTTATCATGCAGAATCAAACACATGGTATGCAATGTATGGGTGTTTATTTCATCGCTGTCCTACTTGCTATCCAGATAGAAACCACCGAAACCCATACAGTAATATAACAATGCATGAATTGTATGAAAAAACAATAAAAACGGAAACTGAAATCAAAAGCTTGGGATGCAAATTAATATGCATCTGGGAACATGACCTGGACAATAAATGTAAAGAAGACAAAATTTTTAAACAAACTATGGACCAATTATATTTGCATCAAGACCCAATTAAACCAATGGAAGCAGTATTTTGGTGGCAGAACTAATGCTCTAAAATTATATCATGAAATAGAACCAAAATCTAAACAGGAAATAAAATATATTGATATATGCAGTTTGTATCCTAGTGTGAATAAATATAGGGAGTACCCTCTTGGCCATCCTACAATTTTAAGTCAGGAACAAATAGGAGACATAAAATCTTACAAAGGACTCATTAAATGCTAAGTATTACCTCCAAATAAATTGTACATTCCAGTGCTACCGATCCACTGTAATAACAAAATGATATATACATTGTGTAAAACTTGTGCAGAAAATGGGAAGTGTAGTCATAAAACTGAACAGCGTGCTTTAGGTGGAGTTTGGACGCATGTAGAATATTCAAAGCAATAGAATTGGGCTACCAAATTCTGGAAGTGTATCAAGTTTGGCATTGGACTGAGTGGTCGGACAAAGTATACAGATATTACATTGATAAATACCTCAAAATTAAACAAGAAGCAAGTGGATATCCAAATTCTGTTAAAAGTGAAGAAGATAAAGATAAATACATTAAAGATTATTATGAGGTTGAAGGTATAAAACTTGAAAAGAAAAAATCGAGAAAAAACCAGGACTCCGCCAGTGCGCAAAATTATTGATAAATTTCATATGGGGAAAAAATGCACAAAATAATATTCTTAATAAAACGAAATATATCTCAGAACCATCCAGATATTTTGAACTACTAACTGATAAAAATATCACCGTCAAAGCAATTGAAAATTTTCAGCATGATAAATTCATATTATTCAATTATGAAAATAAAACCGACATTATAGAACCACATCCATCTGCCAATGTAGTTCTTGCATCATTCGTCACAGCATATGCTTGGAGTTGTAAAAAGTTTTAGAAAAACTCCAAGATTGGGTGCTATATTTCGACACCGATAGCTATATGTATATTTTCGATCCAGAAAAAGAAAATATCAAAACCGAAGACAGCTACCTTGGTAAATGGACTGATGAACATCCGGATGCTAAAATCATAAAATTTGTAGGGTTTGGACCACAAAATTATGGATATCAGCACGTGAACGATGGTGTCATAAAATATGTATGTAAGGTCAAGGGTATCACTCTGGATTAAAAAACTAAACAGCAAGTAAATTTTCATTCAATGGTTGAATGTGTTAACGACCGGTCAAACTTTCAACGTGTCATAAACTACCCATGCAGAATTAAATGCACAAAGAACCGAGAAGTAATTAGTGAAGAGAAAACAAAAACATTCCGATCTGTGTACACCAAACGACTTGTGGGTGAATACAACACAATTCCTTATGGATGGAATTGTTGTTTTACCAGCAGAGATGCTTTTGAAAATTTATAATAACTTGATCAAAATGTCAAAAATGGATCAAGAAATCAAACGAGAACTTAAACAAACTTGGTTTTTGAGGGAAAGTAAAATTATAGTGCAGACATTGCTGAACGGACATTTCTCTGAGGGGCAGAGTCGATTAAAATGTTTGATTGAGAGATCAGAATTAGAAACTGATTTCTTAATGGATATATTGGATCAACTGTTTTCAGATTATTGAATATTTCATGATGTTCCTAAAAACAAAATAAACGAAATTCGTGAATTAGTTGAATATCAAGACAGGATCTCAATGAAAAAACTTTGAAATTCGAAGAGGTGACGAGAATATATGGATACATTATTCTCCGAGAACCATGTGCAATTTTCACTGCTGAAAAGTTATTTGAAGAAAATGTGTCTTTGGATTATATTGTAAAAACCACTAGACCTATTTCAGACTTAGATAATGAACTCATTTGGACATTTGGAATAATCTGGAGTTATGGTGATTCTTCATTAAAATTAAAAAAGGTTGATTCCGAACAATCCTAATCAGTCTTACATGATATGTCTCAGGGTAAAGATAGACGAAACATTGTTGTTCAAACATCCCTGTAACATTTTCATATCGGGACCAAGTGGTTGTGTTAAAAACAGAATTTGTTAACAAATTAATCGAATATAAAGATGACTTGTTCAAACCTGTTCCATACAAAGTCGTTTGGTGTTACAAAGAATGGCAAAATACCTGTATAGTCAGATGCAAGAATTTAACAATATTCAATTTATAAATGGAATACCGGATGATGACAATGAACTTGTCGATGACACAGACTTACCGTACCTCATCGTTTTTTATGATATGTTAGGTGATAAAGATGAAGAAAAAATTATGTTGTGGTTTACAAGAAAAGGACATCCCAGAAATACATCTGTTATTTACATAACCCAAATCATGTTTCAGAAATCTAAAGCAAGTAGAACTTTGAATTTGAATGCACATTACATGGTACTATTTCAAAGTGTGCATGATAAATGTCAAATAAAAATTCTTGCCTCTCAAATGCAAATACCTCATATAATGCAAGCATATGATGATGCAACTTCAACCAATCATGGTTATTTACTACTCGATTTTCACCCAAAAACGGTTAAATCGTTGGGACTTAGAACTGATATTTTCCATCGCTGGCTCACAACTGACGACCGAGCTGCGGTAATATATTCATCGGTATAAAGATAAGTGTATCAACATAATATTTTCATTTCCAATCATGGAGTCGCATGAAGCAGTCTTGAGTGTATTTTCGACTATAGCTAAATTAATACTTGATGATCACTTAAAGCTTCCAACGCAGACACGAACATTTCTGCAAAAACACAAAAAAGAGCTGTAGAAAATAGCTGACATTAGAACTCATATCGATTCAAAAAAGATAACACTTTTCAAAACTGGTGGAGGTGGATTTATCGGTGGAGTTTTGATCAGAAGTCTTCTCAGACAAAAAGAAAATAAATCAATTGCACGAGCTAGATCAAATAGAGTAAATGCTACTAGAGTAAATTCTACAATTGCACAGCGAACTAGTCCAGTTAGAGTAAATTCTACAATTGCACAGCGAGCTACTCCAGCTAGAGTAAATTCTACTGGATTAAATTCTCAACTATAATGGTCCGCAACCAATTCCATCAGTTCAAGAAGCAGAACATTACCCGTTGGTTCAACGATACTCAAAACTTATGAACCTTTCAAAACCATCAAAATTAGCTTTGATGACATTTGATCGTAATTTTAATAAACGTAGAAGTAAAAGTAATTCAGTCAGTTAACATTCAACTGTTGATGAGTAAAGATGGCGAAAAAAACTCCACTGATTTAAATATATGGTAGTTTTGTAATGGCTATGAATCAGGCACCAACTCATTTTCGAAAAACAATAATAAAAGATGCCCCAAAGAAAGTGATTGCATGTCAGAATGCTGTAAAAAATATCTTAAAAGGCAATGTAAAACTAACAGAAGCTCAGAATCGCATTACCACATAATCCTGAAATTACAAATGTTTCAAAACTAAGCAGAGAATTGAATTCAGTTTCTGATCAAAATTTGTCAGAATCCGAGAAGGTTCAATTATATGGTACAACTTTGCGCAAATTGAAAACTTCTCAAAAATCAGTTAGGGCTATTTCAACCCTGAAAACAGAACAACCGTTTAATCATCATAGGGATGTGATAGAAAGTATTCCGTTAAAGATGAGAAAAAAAGCTGAACAACTTTTACTACTGATTTCAAAACATCCGCAAATGAAGATTGATGAACATGGACAATTAACATATGGTGAAAAAGTTATTAGAGGATCAAATATTGTTGATCTCCTCAATGATATTGTACGACAAAGAAAAGGTTTCGAACCAATAGGTTGGGAAACCTTTAGGATTGAGCGAACCTCAAGAGTTTGTAGGGAACAGAAACCGTGGGCTTTGGATTAAAAAACATTTGACAGATGATTCAGATGATGATTTTGAAGCTCCGGTACAAAGCATAAAACGAAAACGATTTGATTCTCATCGATTCACACCAATGAAAGGTATAAAAGCAAGACATTCAAAAACTAAAATAGCAGATAGGTTGACACCAACGGGTATTAAAACAAAAAACACAATGGGATCCATACTAGATGAACAGTTATCTAAAATGTTCTATAATCCAAAGAAAGTTGGAAGTTATGGCGGTGTAAAGAAGCTTTTTGCTGAAGCGAAAAGGCAAAATACAAAAATAAAACTCATAGATGTGAAGAAATGGTTGCAAGGCCAGTCGACATACTTTACACAAACCAATAATTCGAAAATTCCAACGTAGAAAGACTGTTGTAGCTGGAATTGATATTCAATGGCAAGCAGATTTAGCTGATCTTCAGCATTTGAAAAAACATAATGATAATTACAGATATCTGTTGTGTGTGATAAGACGTTTTTTCAAAATTTGCGTGGGTACTACCAATCCACGATAAATCTGGACAAACTTTGATCGAATCATTCAGGAAACTTTTGAAATCTTCAAAACGTAAACCAAAATCGTTTCAAGCTGATAAAGGTTCTGAATTCAAAAATGAAAAGTTTTTGAAATTTCTGCGATCAGAAAGCATTCATTTCTTCACAACTGAGAATCCAGAGGCTAAAGCAAGTATTGTTCAGCGATTTCAAAGAACTTTAAAAACTCGTATGTGGAAGTATTTCACACACAATAAAACTTCAAGATATATTGATGCTTTACAGCCCCTAGTCGATTCTTACAACAATAGTTATCACCGTAGCATAAAATCGAAACCATCGGAAGTTACTTTGAAAACTGAAGCTGAAATTTCCAAAAATCTATATGGAACAGGAAATAAAAAAGGAAAATCTACACTGAAAGTGGGTGACTTGGTTCGTATCAACAAAACCAAAAGAACATTTGAAAAGGGTTATTTACCAAACTGAACTCGTGAAATGTTCAAAGTTGATAAACTTTGTAAAACTAATCCAATCACATACAAAGTTTCTGATCTTGGTGGTGAAGAGATTGATGGATCATTCTACAAACATGAAATCCAACATATGAAATAAAATCAGTTATTGATAAAAGAACGAGTAGAGTGGGTGGTAAAACAGTAAAAGAAATTAAAGTTCATTGGCTTGGATAACCAAAAAAGTTTGATAGTTGGATCCCAGCTTCAAATTAGTATAAAACAGAATTTATCATGTCGCAAACTCATTCAGATTCAATTAATCTCGATGAACCATCACAATTTCAGTTCTGTGGTGAAAAAGTTGCTAAGAACCAAGTCACCTACTTCACGCAGATAATTATTAGTTATATCATAATAATTACATCTATTGTACACATTATTATCCAGAGTGCAAACAAATACTTGTGGCTTATTCTTCTAAGTAGTTCTCTAGGTTATATTCTACCAACACCTGGACTGAAATTATTGAAAAATACTGAGAAAAATTGAATTCATTCTACATAACTCTCACGAGTGATAGTTCAATGTCACTTTACCCAGCCAAATCACAATGTTGTTTCACAGTGAAATTACCAAAAACCATACATATTGATAAAGAGCTTTGGAAAGTTGCAATGGTTGAACTAATTGTACCACCAGAAACATACAACATTATTGGAGATGCTTGCATAATAACAAATAAAAACTTCTGTTCCAAGAATTTTACAATACCTGCACAAGTTACCAATAAGTGATGTAGTAATTTCAAAACCAGAAAATGGTATAGAATTAAAAATAGCAGGAGCATATTCTGGTGCAGCACATTTGACAGATACAATTCAAGGCGTAATTGATAGTACAGTAAGCAAATTTATTCCAGAACTGGAATTCGAATTCGGATATTCCAAAGCACAACGCGTTAAAATGTCAACCAATAGTTACACCAAAGTAAGTCTTGTACTCCCCAGAGCTCTTTTGGATAAAATTGGTTACAGAACAGAATCAGAGACTGCTACATTTGCTACTCCTTCGATAAAATTCCCATATGGAGTTGATTTAAATGCGGAGCACAATCAGTTGTTTGTTTATTCTGATATCGCTGATTATACAATTGTTAGTGATGTTGAGGCACCGATATTACGAGTGACATCATTCGAGAGTTAAACAACACATGATGGTCAACATATTAAGCATGAATTCAAAAACTTATATTATGTACCAGTATCAAAGTCTAAATTTGATACCATAAATGTGTATATATCTGTTGATGCTGGCAAACCAATTCAGTTTGTTGGTGGAAAGTCTATGGTAAAGTTGCATTTCCGACGCCGAAGTAATTTGTATTTATGATGATCCCCGTGTATAGAGGCGTACATACACAGTATGGAAATGGAATTGGTTCACTATTCAAATCTGCAATGAGAACAGTAGTACCGTTTCTAAAATATATTGGTCAGATTGCTAAACAACAAGTATTCAAGCATGGACTTGCTGCAGTCGAAGATATCATTCATCGTGGTAAAAGTCCAAAAGAAGTATTTTTGAAACAAGGTAAAGAAGCATTGAAATCTTTTGGAAAGGAAACAATAAAGAAAATATCAGCACCAAATGGCATAAATAGATCATCGCGGTCTTTGAAAAATCATTCTTCTCGCAAACGAGTTAGAAGTAAGTCCATTAAAACGCCTGTAAAGAATCAAAACGATCTCTCGATATATTTGATTAATCATGATGATGCAAAACGGATCATGCGAATGCAGCAAGTTCGAGTTAGATGCTTCTGATGTTCCACCAACAATGACAACCATGTTGGAATCACAATGGGTAGAACATCACCCGATTAGCTCTTTGAATAATTCCGCACCGATAGAATTTGTAATTTCACCTCAAACAGAAAAATGACCAGATGTGAATCAATCATATTTATACCTGAAATTCAATATCACAAAAGCAGATGGAACAAACTTGGTTGATGCTACTGAAATTGCGCCTATTAACAACTTTTTCCATAGCATGTTCAGTAGTATCGATATTTACCTAAATAACAAACTTGTAACAGCGAACGGAGATACCTATCCTTATCGAGCCTACATGGAAAATATCTTGGCTTATTCTGGTGAATGTAAAGAAAATCAACTTGCCTAACTAGAAATGTGGTATCCATATACCGCTAAACAGTTCGCCAAAAACACTAAAGCTGGTAATAATGATGGATTGAAATCTCGCCAAGCAATCATGGCAGGTAGTAAAACGATAGAATTGTGTTGTCGTTTACACACAGATATATTTATACAAGAGAAATACTTACCAATTGGAATTGAGATAAGAATTCGTCTCAATAGAGCGAATCCAAAATTCTCTTTAATTGGTCAAGACGACGAAAAAATAGTGTTTGAAACGGCAGTTTTCAATGTTCGTGCAATTAGGCTGATGTCAGCAGTAGCAAATAAATTGAACCAAACTATAATACAGAGAAATATGAAAATACCGATTAGAAGAGTTGAAGTGAAAACATTCACTATTGGTGCAGGGCTTAGATCAAAAATTGAAGATCACGTTTTTCAAGGACAATTGCCAAAGAGACTTTTCATAGGCTTGGTATCAAACAAAGATATGAATGGCGACATTGAAACGAACCCATTCATTTTCCAACACTTCAATCTGAAAAAGCTTGAAGTTAGTCAGGACGGGCATACCATTCATAACCGGCCATTTGAACCAAACATTGCATCAGAACAATGCCTAAGGTCTTATTTATCACTGTATCAGTCTTCGGGTATGTTTGGACAAAACAAATCCTTTGGTTTGAATCTCGAAAAATACATAAATGGTTATTGTTTCTGTGGTTACGACTTCACACCTGACCAAGGAGCAGAGGTATGACATTTGTAGCCAATAAAAACCAGTAACACAAGGTTAGAGCTTCTAGTTTCAGAGATCAACGTGATAGTCTATGCTGAGTTCGATAATCAAATTGAAATCAACAGTTTGCGAGAAATAATAACAGATTATTAAAAGCATGGATGGATTGCATTTGGAGGAAAAATTGAGACTGCAAGTTGGAGGACTCGATTTCATTCCATATTGTATTCCTATCCTTGACAAAGTTCGGAAAACTTTCGAGAAATGTTTCTTTCATGAAATACAAAATCAAATTTCAAAAGAAGTGACACTCAATTGTGAAGGATGTAAAATAGATAATCCAAGTCAGACACGACATTTACTTTGTCTTTGGACACCACCTACATGTATACAATGGGCAGATATGTTCATTGATATAGCACTACTTAATTGAACATTTACCGAGTTATGGAACAATGGTATCCAGAAATAGAATCATTTACACCACAAGAGAAATTTGAGGCATTCAAACTATGGAAAGATATAAAGGAAGTTGTTCGTGCAAACTGTAACGAGTTTAATTCGGTTTTTGTTGACTTGTGGTGTGAAAAAGTACTACGAAGATGAACACAAGCGAACTTCAGCATATACTAGACCAATCATCCTATCTCTGTCCATTGTATGGTGTGGTGTGTGCAAAAGATAGCATACGAGAAACCTCATCGTGTAAAAGCACACATAGTAAATACACACACGTCAGAAAAACCAGATGAACACTGGGTTGCAATTTTCTTCAATGGAGACATTGCAACATATTTCGACTCATTTGGGATATCAGTTATTGATAAATATATCAAATAATTTATTCAAAGAAATAAGATCGAATGTAAAATAAACGTTGGGCGGTTTCAACATCACGGTACAAACGTGTGCGGTATCTACTGTATATCTGCTTTACATTTCTTGAAAACCGGATATGGTATAAAAGTATTAGTTGAAATGAATTTGGTGATGACTACTTCAAAAATGATAGAAAAGTATTTGATTGGTTTCATAGAAACTATGAACCCTTACGAAAAGTATCAGAAACATTACCCAAAACATGCATTTCACAAACTTGTAAGACTTACTGTGAATTTCATTACTGATGAAATGTATTCATTGCCACTTATTTAAATATGTTAAAATCATAATCAATTGTAAATATGTTGATTGTTAATTATTATGTTCATTGAATTACCAATTATTGATTGTAAATATGATAAATTCATGATCAGTTGTAAATATGTTGATTCTTAATTCAAAAAAAGTTATGTTGTTGAAAAACAGTGTCTGTTTTTAATGATCGTCTTCGGCAATGTCGATGAAGATCTTAATTCACCAAAAAGAAACACATTTGAATTGACGTTCGGGGAAAATTGGTAGAAAAACACAACGACGTCGTCAACGACGCCCGCGCGTTTAACATATGATAAAATCCCATTATCTCATATCATTTCTCCACGATGGAATACGCTGCTACTGATCTTGGATCTTATATCAGAATCATCCGTGTATCGGCCCAGAGAGACATAGTGGTGTGGAAGACCCGTTCCTGGGCAGTGTATGGTACAGGTGAAAAGTTCTTTGAACTTTTCACTCTTGTATGTACAGCGTTGGTTTCCAACCCTACACTGATCAACGGATACGAGATACAGTACATAGAATGGTTTGGCACAACATATCTCTTGCTCGAGATAGCGGCAACCCTTCTACAGAGAGAGAGAGAGAGAGAGAGAGAAAAAGAAAAAGAAAAAAAGATTAAACGTATACCGATCGAATGATGTGAGTGTACCAAAAGGTATATTTCCACCTATCAACGAGGGTACGCTTGTGTTTCGGGAGTTGGACCAAGATGATGGATTTGAGTTCATAAAGACCCCTTATCCACTTTTCTTGTGATCTGACATAAAACGGCCCTGTTCAGGGCCACCCAAAACCTGCTATCAGATGGTTATTGCATGTACATTTCACAGCGCTAGCGTCTTCGAATTTATTTGAAGACTTTCGGTTTTGTTAAAAAATGCACTGGTAAAGCAGCACAATTTACTAATGCTTCGATTTTTGCTCGGTATTATTGTACAATTTTACCATTATCTCATAACATATTTCACTGAAAGGTAACTTCTACGAGTACATTTTACAAAGCTAGCGTCTTCGAATTTATTCGAAGACTTTCGCTTTTGTTAAAAATGCACTGGTAAAGTAGCATAATTTACCAATGCTTCGATTTTTGCTCGGTATTATTCTAAGTTCAGTGTGTCCAGCGAGGGGAACGCCCTTCGCTGGACACACTGGCATTAGAATCCGAGAAAAAATCGAAGTATTAGTAAATTATGCTCTTTTCTGTCAAAAACCCTACTCATTTGGAATCTAACACAACCTCTGGATCGACGACTCAGCCCTGTGCTGCCACTCTGGCCCACCCACCTCGCTCGGCGCCACTATTGCCCATGGGCCAGAGTGGCGACGAGTCCGGCCCTGGGCCGCCACTCTGGCCCACTCCCTCGCTCGTCACCACTCTGGCCCATGTGCCAGAGTGGCGACGATCGAGGGGTGGGCCAGAGTGGCGGCCAATAATACTTATAACGCATAAAAGGTAATTTAATTGTGGATCATATATGGTTTCGTCTACGCCATTTCGTGTGTTATGTCAAGAGTGATATAATTACAGTTCTGTCTCAGTCACACCATTAAAACTTGTATTGTACGTCTAGAGGTTGCCCCGTCTGTGACTCTTGTGACACGAATCCATTAGGCACACTGTGAAACCAATATCTCATTACTTCCCGCATCCATATTTGATATTTGTTAGCAGTTGACTGCCAGAGAGGAAATCTGATAAGTGTTTGCTTATCAGGCAATTCTTTAAGGATTGGCCATTTATAAATGGACAAAATACGTACCTAAAATTTCATTAATTAATGGTCAATCCGACCACGCGTGGCACGCGAGCTTGGGATTGTCCACTAAATCACGACATATATAGATAATCCTGCATGTTAGCTTCATATTTAATCTGAAGGGTAATAACTCTATAAAGAATGTACCTTTACTAAATAACGGAGATATTTGAAGAAGTGTTTTTGACGAAATAACAGAGATATTTGAAGAAGTGTTTTTGACGAAATAACGGAAATATTTGAAGAAGCGTTTTTAAAGAGCGTTATTTTTGTAATCAATCAGCAGAATCAATCATGTATTGTTTGTATTGCGCGTCAAAGGTCCACGTGCTAGCTATAATTTCAACAATGATTGGTATTGTACATATCGACATCTTTACTTAGATGACGACCCCGATGATGATGAATATGATAATGATGATGACATCATCATCATCATAATGCCAGAATGACGATTTCTACGACACTCGATAAATGTTAAACACTACTGAATGATCTGCAGTGTTGTTGTACAACATTCTCAATTTTTGTATATAATTATCTTCTACTTGTATATCTCAATATTTTTTTTATTAGAGAATAAACGTGTTGGCTAATTAACCTCTTGCAGTTTCTGTTACAAAAGAGATTTCACTGGTGTTAAAGATGCTATGTCCAGTCTGACACCATAAATCCACCATGGAGGTCTCCGTTTTATATACCAGAAAACATAATTAAATCAAATCCATGAGCCCAGTAATGGGAGGTTTTGGTGGCCATCAGATATCGACTTTGAAACGAGAAAGTTTTGGCGCTTTTTGAATTGATATCGAGCAAAACTAAATCCAATGGTTGTCTCTTATAAAGAGCGTCCATGGCTCTGTCGCCCAAAAAAGGGTAGATAATAAAGGACTTTCTCAATCATAAAGGGAGAAATATTACTCAAATAAAGCACCAATTGAAAAACTCGCGGCTTCTTTCGTACATGTAAGGGTGTCGACTTGAAATGTCCTAGCATTTAGAGCACTTGCATTGCCAGTCGTAAAACATTCTAACAAAGGTGAATCAAGGGGGAATTGATCACGGGGGGGGGGGGGGGGGTTAGTGGTTAGTGGAAGGTAGTCACTGTTGAAAATTAGCTTCTGACTCAGGCTATGCCCATAATAATGACGGTTTTATATAGCGGTTATCCAATAACTTGCTCTTAGACTCTTTTAAATACTACACTATTATCTCCGACATTTGTACAGGCCAACCAAAAGGGTGTGATGACTTCAGCCGGAAACGACTCAATATACAAACCAATGAACCGATTGCATGCACCTATTTGTGTAAAGGTGCTGCTCAAGCTTGATAAGAACGCGCTCTGATACATTGGTAAACAGACGCGTGGATCCAAATTACGCTTTTTACGTGATACCTTCGTTGTATCACGTAAAAAGTATAACAGTAGCGGTATTTGAACAGCGTATAACTCTACAATTATACTCCGCAGTATTTGAACAGCGTATAACACTCCGCGGTATTTGAACAGCGTATAACACTCCGCGGTATTTGAACAGCGGTATTTGAACAGCGTATAACTCTACAATTACACCCCGCTTAACTCGACACATAGCCACTGTTATGAAGCTCAGCCGTCCGTCATCGTTCATCGAACTCATGCCGCTGTCAACACATTAACAACAAGTCGAACACTAAACAATGAGCTACCGATCAGCACAAACATGTACCCATCATTGACATCATGTAATTATCACTGGGTTCCTGGGCTAGCATCCCATATATAAGCGTGACTATTTTTTCCCACCTCCGTAACATAATTTACATAAACCATTTATCGATGCACAAGTTATTAATGGGAGACGCACGTTTTGCGTGAATCCAGCCAAAAATGGCAAGAGATTTTCAACAAATAATTTTTCTGGATCCATCTGGCGAAACAATCTTGTCGACGGAAGCCAAGTGGGGGGAGCTGGGCGTCTCTCAGCTCGCCCCTGTTTCCACTTGGCCCTCATTTCCGCATCCCCTCTTCTTGGTGGGGGTCTTCTTCGTCCTCCGCTTCCTCATTCTGGAGGGATCCCCAGGTTGCTGGTGGTCTCCAGCAACCGGGTTACGACCAACAGAGGGCCCTGATAAGGACCGTGTTAGTAAGACAAAAACAGATCAACTTGGCTGCCTGACCTGGAAGTGATCCAAGTTGATTGAGCTCAGAACGAGCATGACTTCAGTGGGGATTATAGACGAATCCTTTGTCCGCTGAAGTCATTAATCCGCTCGCCATGTGGGCGATGTCCAGGAGCGCTCAACCCGAGACATCTTATCCCACCGGCGGTCATCGTCCCCTCTATCTTTTATACTTCATATCGTGCGAAGTGTTACAACATCAATAAAGAACCTTGGCTATTTTGACACAAAGCGCCAACTCTGTTAGGTTTGTCGCGCCTTTTGCTAATGAGCTCGTTTTATTTTTCACGCAGCGGATAAGTTGATCACGGATGGGGAAATTCTGTTAGTCTGAGAGTCCTATATAGTCCGAAGAGTCCAATAGTCCGATGGTTCATTGATCCAAGGTTTTAAAGATCTGAGGATTCTAAAATATCCATTCTGCCAACTACAAAATATATTGGGTCAGTAGCTTATTAGCTTATACAACGAAAACAGCCGGAAGCGACCGGGTTCGATAGTCCGAGATTTAAACACTCCGAGAGTTCAATAGTCCGAGAGTTCATTCGTCCGTGGACGCGATAGTCTTGCTTCTGTTCATATATATAACGATAGGTAACATTACCAGTCACACCCGTTGCTCTTCTATAACGGACGCTCATTTAAAGTGTGTGTAATGATACGATCGTTTAATGTATTGTTTACTCGCATTTTCTGATTGCGCGACAAATTAAAATTGTTTCGAAAATTCGGCTTTGTTTACTTATTAATCTCGTTTCTTTGACATTTAACTAGCTCTGGTATATATGCATGTTTGATATCGTCATGCTTGGGAAAGGCTACCATCTATGTACATATGCGCAAAGCTTCCATTTTACCTAATCCGAAGACATACAAGCAATATAACTCCTGCCCACGATTATGGGCGTAACATAACGAATCGGTCCAAAAAAGCATCATCCCAACCGATATCCAAGCTGTTGTGAACCGAGAAGGCATGGTCTATTCTCCGACTGGTAAATTCGTGTACGGTTCAAGGAGGTGCATTTGTAAGGTGGACAACCCCCCAGCGGAGACATTATAGCCACATTCCTATCAGTAGTTCTGTGCAACTGACATTTGATTAGAAACAACCGATGACACACAAATACATGTAATCGTTACTTAAGCACCAAACAATATTTTGACTACGAATGCCTTAATGTGTTTTGACCAGTGCGTTATTTCATCGAACTGTGACACGAAAATGGGAACATTTGGAAGTTTGATTGGAACATAGTAGCCATCCAAATCCAGGGATGTGACTAGAGGGTCTCCATTTGGGGCGTATATTCTTGACATTTCCCAAATGCAACCCCCTTAAATCAGAACAATCCACCAAGTTCAAACGATTCCATTTGCACCCCGTCCTTAATTGGGCGGGTGCATTGATAATTCCCAGTCTGACACCACCATAAATCCCAGATCCTCTCTCCACGCCCAATCCACCAATATGTAAAGTCCAACCTACATATTTACACAGCTTTAATGTAACATGACCTCATAAATAATGCTATCCGCACATTTACCAGAACAATTACACCATCATCATGCTATTATGTCATTCCATACTTGAAGTGAAGCACTGGACATCACTTTAAATTATTCGCCGCCACTATTATGGTGCTGAATTAAAATGTCACACGTTAAAACTGCTTGGTGAACTGACATTTCAGATTTTTCCAATCTCCCACTTGCTCATTGCTCGTTCATCAACGAGTGTGGTTTCCGTGAAAGCCATATTAGCTTTCTAACTGGTACATCAAGCACTCCAATCGGACACACAATTTACTCATGTCCATTAACCCTTTACCCAACAGAAGGGCCCTGTGCCAATGCATTCTCTTATATATGCGAGTCGACCATAGGTCGCCCCTCGCATATATAAGAGAATGCATTGGCTTAACACATTAAAAATTATAAAATTGTTAAAGAATGTAAGAAAAAATGGTAAAAAAGTGTTAAAAAAAGATATTTTTTAGGCCAATGCATTCTCTTATATATGCGAGGCGACCTATGGTCGACTCGCATATATAAGAGAATGCATTGGCACAGGGCCCTTCTGTTGGGTAAAGGGTTAAAGGACATGAGTAAATGGCATATACAAAAGTTTTACCATAGGTGGAACAATATGCTGATGTTGGTCTAAACTCAACAGATTCCACACAAATCACTGGTTGGAAATCAAACAACGAGAACTAAATCTCAACATATATATGTTGTGTAAAATTTGCATGCGGCATGAACTTTCAAACTGTTGAAAATGTTTAACCAACGATGTCGGTGATATCCTCCCCCCTGTCGTCACGCTGCTGTTCGAATCTGATGTGTAAGTATGATGCCACGCCATTTATTCTCTTACCGTTTAGTAGCGACTTAAGATTTGGCAAAAATAATTCGTCGTATCGTTCAGAGTGAGCTCCTTACTTAACCCTTTACCCAACAGAACGGCCCTGTGCCAATGCATTCTCTTATATATATAAGAGAATGCATTGGCTTAGCACATTAAAAATTGTTAAAGAATGTAAGAAAAAATGGTAAAAAGTGTTAAAAAAAGATTTTTTTTAGGCCAATGCATTCTCTTATATATGCGAGGCGACCTATGGTCGACTCGCATATATAAGAGAATGCATTGGCACAGGGCATAACTGTAACTATCACAATGTGGTCAAGGAGCCGGTTCCAATGATATCCATATTTGTATGGTTCTATTGAGACAGACCGAAGATATTTTAATTTTAGGCTGTTGAAGCTTTATTTGGCCGGTTTTGGCCGGTTTGTTGAGTAAATTTTCAAAAATCGATATCTGATAACTCTGAGTGTTGATGGGTGGGTTCCTTGACTCGAATCAAATCAAATATTTTTTACCCCCAAGTCAAAGAAATGGTAATTTAGGAGCGTTTAATCGGATTATGCATAGTTAATTATATTCCAGTTATTGCGACGGACAAATTTTGTCACGAAACTTCGTCACAATAACGTATAGACCGACATAACACACAATCATGTGGTCCGTGGTAATCCGGGCATTTGTTACGAGTGTCTCTATTATCGCAAACTATAACATATTTGTTAGGTTAATCGTCTGTTCAGTTGTTATAGGCGGCTGTATCGTATGGAGACGCCGTCGGTTCCATCCGCGGAGAAAGATCCGCACATAATGTTAATTTAACCCTTGATATACTAAATAGATTCTCTCATCAGTTATAACAGTATAATCACACACCCTCTACGTTCCATATATGGCAGATTTTGGTGTAGAAAAAAAATACGACGCATTTGTAACCAGTTACATGTGCGCCCTATTTTTTTTGGCATTTGGAGTTACATTAGGAAGTTCGACCAGTAACAAATCGTGTGTTAGCTCCGATCAGTAACCAGGTTACAAATGCTCTTTTTTGGCATTTGGAGTGAAGTCGTTTCAAAAATCCGACGTGTTTTTTGTTACATAGTTACATTTGGAAATCAGTATTTTTGACTTGTAACCTCTGTAATCCGGTTACAAATGCATAACGTATATTTCGTGCACCAAATCTGGACATATCTACTACATTCACACAACTAGCGCCCGTAAGAATGCGTATAAAGTACCATACGATGTACATACGATTATCAAGCAATTACTAAATACAAGCGTTAAACCACATATCATGTGAGCGTGCTTGCATTGGGAGACTGTGTTGTAATTTGAACAATATGTTACTTACAATTGTCTCGGTAGTTTTGAAAAGTTGTTCATGTCATTATTGTTATACTAAAATGTACTGGCATCTGGTTATAAGGAATTACTGTAAGATTGATTGGGATCATTAGTTTTGACAGGCCGAGTAACTAAATAATGTTCGTTAGAATCCCTTTGGGTTTTGCAGGTCAAAACCAAATGACCCCCCCCCCCCCCAATCGATCTTCCAGTCATTTCTTGTATACACTGGAATGGCCTATTATTCATTTGGAGGGTGTTCTGGAAACAATGAGCTGATGACAGCATGATGAAAACATAACGCACGTGCAGAATGATTCATATTCATATGGGAAATGGTCATTGTTGAACTTATTGTCTGAATATTTCATAAGGTGACTACTCGTCCAGGAGTATTTGGAATAGAAAGGATTAATGCAGCGCTGATATGGCTAAATTCAACACATTAATGGTCAAAACATTTATTAAAGCAGCGCCGATATGGCTAAATTCAACACATTGATGGTCAAAACATTTTCAGAAACTGAATCTTCCAGAATTGAAGCAACATCTCGAATTAATGGATTCGTCGAAATCATAGAGCACTTACATATATAGTGCAAGAATTTGTTTATTTTCCAATAAATTATAATACTAAAATATTTTGGACACTTCATATCACATCCTGGTTTTCAAAAGAAGATGCACGTTATTATTATCAATGCTATATTTCAGACAATTTCGTCCATAATAATACACAAATGCACAGTACAATACACCATACATTCACAAAATATGAGAGGTTCCAGCTAAATAAGTACATGTATGTACTCATGCATCAATTCCACTAGTACAGTAAAACAGTCCAATACTTTACACAATCTGGATATGTACTGAATATCAAATCTACACATTGCACGTTTAATATTATTTTGGTGATAAGACACCCTCTCTCTAAATCCACACACACACTTACGCAAGCACATACTAAAGGAGGACATTCGATCATTCACAAACATACCACTCGCACTACATTTCCTTTCATTATTCTAATTCACTTATTGTCAATATACCCCATGAAACATCAAAGAGTTGCGAGGGGTTAATTATCAATAAACTGTCGCAAAGTATAGTCCGCTTCACCGCTTCAATGTTAGATATTCCTACGTGCAAATATTGACGGCAGCTGACTTCCTAGTCTCTTCTTCTTCTTCTTCGTATTACAGTGCAGGTCCTGGCAGAGGTGTATTTCTGCTCGTCCATGCATGGCCCGTCCAGCTTCACTCACTGTTCATTTCCTCTCCATGACGTCAATCTCAGGCAGTACATGCCGACAACGTTACGGAGTAGGTCCACCTGTATTGTTGGTTTCGGTACCAGTTAACCCTTTACCCAACAAACCGGCCAAAACCGGCCAAATAAAGCTTCAACAGCCTAAAATATCTTCGGTCTGTCTCAATAGAACCATACAAATATGGATATCATTGGAACCGGCTCCTTGACCACATTGTGATAGTTACAGTTATGCCCTGTGCCAATGCAATCTCTTATATATGCGAGTCGACCATAGGTCGCCTCGCATATATAAGAGAATGCATTCGCATTGCATTTTTTAACACTTTTTACCATTTTTTCTTACATTCTTTAACAATTTGGTAAAGGGTTTTAATTAACAGTCTTACAATTATCGGAGGCATGTTCTAACAGTTTTCTGAACAAGACATCATGTTGAACTCGATCGAATGCATGACTGGCGTCGAGGAAACAAGCATACACCGGAGTGTGTTTTCTTACCCATATAGTACCGTACAGTTTCCTTCGGGGCACAGGCACACATGTTAGTAGAATGTTTTCGCTTAAATCCGTGAATTGGAACAAGCGTAACTTCCAACTTCTTAGGTGGCAGATGATTATGGGTCATGGGAAATTTGAAAAGTCGACACAACCATTTATATACAGAATTTCCACAGCAGATAAACCAGCAGCTTCAAACGTTAACGGGATACTGTACTCAAATGTTGTTGTTGGTTTCTATAGTCTCCGAGTCGTAGAATAAGGTAACCAGATTTCCATTATTTGCAAGTCTTTTGAGTACGAAGTAATGCAGTCTGAGTAAACTCATACCTAAATATTCATTACAACATTGAATATTAGGTCTGACGGATAACATCGCTATCTCATTTCAAAGTCCTCGGGATTCTGTAATCTGATTGATTGCGTAAATTATTTTCCGTCCAATGAAACCGTATGGGTTAATAAACAAGTGTTAGTGGGCGGAGACTCCAATAATGTCACCTCTAAATATAGTAACAGAGCGGATTTCGAGGCTTGCAAATACAACAGAGACAGATTGAAAAAATGGCTTCGAAATTATATATTCGGTACGATTCTGATTAATTTGAAGGATGTGCTGGACCTGATAGATACTAGTAGGCCTGCGTATGGTACCAACTTGGCCTCCCATAAATATAAATAGAACTTTACTCATGTCCGTGTATTTGATTTACTTTATTGTAACATGGTTTGCAAATCAAATTATTTGCCGTAAAAAAGTCATCTGAAAGTCAAACACCGAGGAAATGACTTAATTTTATGCTTTTAAATAGTACTAAAGCATCATTTTTGATGACGACCTTATTTTTTGCTCTCGGATGCAGCTTTCCCGTTGATGCAGCGAGTTCATCTCCCGAAAAAGAATAGTCGCACACACGACAAATATTATCTTCTGTAAGTTTATGTCGCGACACAGGCCTTCTGTGGGTTGATGAGTCGGCGAAGCACAACAAATAACACGTGGGGACACCTGTCAATCATCGATGTATTTTTAAAAATCCGTGACGTCATTTTGGGGAAGCTCTTCGCTGAATAGAAATGGTTTTAGCGACATTAGCTCCAGACTCTATATTTCAAATATAGAGTCGACGTTCACCCAGACTGGAAGTAATGTTACGGGTGGAAGATTAGCCGGAATGCGAAAATAACAATTGTCGTTGTCGAGTAATTTTTGGGACAGTATTCAAGCAGGTGTATCAAATAAATGTTATAGTATATGCATACTAGTCCCATATACTCATTTAAGCCATTGTATAGTCACTAGTCAGTGAGTGGTTTGAGTTTACGCCTCGTGTCAACATAATTTTTACACGACCATGTGTGGCAGGCGTTGCCAAATCCAATATCCGTGACTTATTTTGATTACGTCTTAAAATTATACACGGAAATTAGTAATTTAATTTATGGCTCCAGCCATAAATAAAATTTATATTCAAATTATTAACCTTTGATTTTAAGATAACCTATTAACATGAACGTTAAAGAATACACCTTCGAATCAAATTACTTAGTTTTCTATATATTATCGATATTAGATCGTTGTCATCACCGGGAATTTATTGAAAAAGGCGTACAGTACCCCTTTAACTCCGGATGGATATAACGTAGAAAGGGTAACTCGTGTTTGAGAAACCAATATCCCTGTAGAAGACCAATATCAGCACTATCACATACAGTAATCTACTCCTTAACCACCGCAGAATTGTGGGTAACTTTTCAGGATTTAGTCGGAAATATGGTTTGTTGCCATTCATCTCTCAGTGAGAAATCCGATGAATGACTACAAGCCATATTTCCGACTAAATCCTGAAAAGTTACCCATAATTCTGCTGTGGTTAAGGAGTCGATTATTACGGCATTACTGTATACTACGGACGGCATCAGTGGACGATTTGATTGACTTGCATTTGTATGACTGTGGCACTAACCTGAGTTTATCCATGTCCATGTTGTAAAAGCCTAACTCAAAATTCGCCGGATCATCAAAATCATAGTCGTGTCGACTTCTGTGTCGTCGCTTCGACTCGAAAAATCTCCCATCTAGAACATACTCGGGCCAGAGTTTTGGTTCAAGAAGTTGTTTCATTCCAATCCTGTCGGATTCATCTACCCCAAAAGAAGAATATGTCTCATATCTGGTTATAAGTTTTTTCACAAATGTTTCATTCATATAAGTGACGATTTCGCACGAACACGGATCCCTGAGGTGTGGTTTTGACAGCTTTAACGTGATGTTAAACACTCCAGTAGGGTGATCAAATAGAAACGGCGAATAACCTTCCCCAGAATAGTTATATTTTACAAATATTATATTATATTACATACCGCCATTCGTATATCTTAATGAAAGGCAGTGACTCTCGATGGCGAAATCATTTTCGTAAGTTTACCGCCGATAGTTGCGTTTCGAATCTAGAAGTAAATATTTACATTTGAGCGTCGTTCAGACGATGTTTTCTTTGGAATGGTACGGTCGATTTGCTTCAGAAAGGTCGCCTCGCATATATAAGAGAATGCATTGGCCTAACAATTTTTTATCATTTTTTTTTAAATAAATGTTTCTTACAATTTTTAGGACATAAAATTAAAAAAACATCCATTACCCTATAGGGAGCCCCACACATATATAGAAGCACATAGAAGAGTGTCGTCTGCTCATGTTTGTCTGGGGCTCTGTGTGGGTGAAATTATAAAATTGTTAAAGAATACAAGAAAAAATTATTAAAATTGTTAGGCCAATGCATTCTCTTAAATATGCGAGGCGATCTATGGTCGACTCGCATATATAAGAGAATGCATTGGCACAGGGTAAAAAAAATCCCGACTTACGACTGGATTTGATATGGCGGGTCACATATGTCCTTCATGTTATTGGCATGTTTGTCATACCGAAGAGAGTCAATTTGACATGTTCAATATCTGCTTCGCTGAAGGCCTCAACTTACATTTTCCCAAGAAGATCTGTCGTTAATTTGTCGAATTTGTTCAACAGCTCATTTATAACAATATTGCACTTATCTGATGTTGTATTGTTAGGAGGATTCTGTTTTTCCAGTCCAGCGCTGATGTGTTCGCGTTCTTTGTTTCTCGACGTCGATTCAACGTTAGCTGATGTCACCATCTCCTGTCGTTTCTTTTGATCGCATAGTTGGCAGAAATTTTATCACAGGCAGTAAATTAACGTTGGAACAAGAACCACAGCTTTCACAGGAACCCATGCTGGTATAATCGTGGCCGCGCATGCGGTTATGTTATATATGTTACTAGAAGGTGACCCGACTTCGTCCGGGCTTTGACCTTGAATTGACCATTTTGAAGGTCAAGGTCAGGTGGGGTCAAACACCAACACCCCAAAAATGGTGGAAATCGGCCCAGCGGATACCGGGAAATCGGCCCAGCGGATACCGAGATACCCTATGCATCAAATTTCGTCCGTAAAAATCCGCCAGTTTAACCCGATTTGATTTCCACTCAAGTATATAAACGCGCCTCATATACACACGCTCATTAATTATCAAGTTTCAACGCAAAGATAAATTACCATCGGTGCCCGAGATATCGCCAAGACGTCTGAAACAGTCAAATGCATCGGCCGGTTAAGCGTTAACGTGATCTAACGTTATGACCTCTAACGACGTCATAGAAGTTACGCATTGTTTTTATCCTGATGGAAGATAGTACCACTTCTTCTTGATAATTGAGGCAGATAACTAAAACGGATACATACGCATTATATATCGTTGGAAAGAGGAAACACGAAAGATTCTCACAGTGTCATTATTATGACTGGCATTTTATTATTCGCGCTGTTTCGAATCGATTTGTAAGCACCGAACTCAAATGAAAGTCCCGTAACACAGCGTAAAAACAGATTTGACCTCGGCACGTGAAAAGTTGACCTCGGATCTGAAAATTAATATGCCTATGTCACCCCCCGGCCGATAATACCCCCACATACCAAGTTTCATCGAAATCGGTTTGGCCGTTTTCGAGTCCATCGATTACAGACAGATACACACACACAGACCACACACACACACACACACACACACACAGATCTTCCAAAATATATAATAGATTTACCAAAGTGAACCTGTTTGAACTAATACAACCAGTGAGTGTATTATATTAATATTAGCTTTCTGTTTTTGGGATCTTCATAAGAATTTAACTAGAGTTTGAATATATTTAGTTTTTGAAAATATTGTTTTCTGTTTAAAAATATTTCACCTAATTCTGGGGTACCGGTATTAATTTTATCCCCTTGAATCTCAACAGTACTGGTAGTTCGTAAAACAATTACTTATGGAATAACCTCTGCTTCCCAATGTATTTACACAGTTTAAAGATATTTGCCCAATCACAAACTTATAAAACACGAAGCGATTTATAAAACTTTGTGGTTAGGCAAATGTCTTTAAACTGTGTAATATTAGTTATCTTCGGCAACATCGGGGGTATATGGAGATTTAATACCTGGATGTCGATTTTGAACCCCGAGGCGGAGCCGAGGGGTTCAAAAAGAGACATCCATGTATTAAATCTCCATATACCCCCGATGTTGCCGAAGATAACGATTTTGTCCCCACTTTACCATCATTTCCAGAACAATAATAGCAATGTGATCAATTTTCCGAGCCAATTTGCATGTTGGGCGGTAGTTGACGTCATTCGCGTAAAGATTTAAGCGTGCGATTCGGATGACGTTATACGACGAGCATGCCCCGGGCGAGGAGGGTGATTGAATTGGGCGCATTTGAGCAACAGAAATTTTAATTCTATTAATACAACACTCAATGACCAAGTTGTCCACTATCCAATATAATTCTTTCTTTCGGTCACATGGCAGTTCTCGTGAGTCAGTTTTTCAAAATGATGTTGACTTGTCCAATGATACATTTGTTGAATTCAGGAACAGTATTGTTTGTGCGTACATCGACATCTGTCTTTGAAATTACCTGCACATTCGCCGGGATTATGAGGCCAAGAAAAATAAATGGTTTGGTTCCTGTTACATCAAAAATAAAAATAGGGTAGGTAGGTAGGGATTAAACTTTTTTTTGTATAAATATTTTTTTCCCTGTAAATTCTATCTTCCACACTATATAATACCGGTATCTAATATAGCTTCGATATATTATTATACTATAGCATTTATGGCATATGCGAATGACGAATATAGTCTTCCAGATTGCAAATTGCAAATGAAGTCCAAACTGGAGCTCATGAATACCTTTTATTCCAATTTATTCAATAAACAGTTTCTACACCAGTATATGTGAATATGTGTCCGAATTCTGAGTAAGTTCCTAAACTTCCTCTGCACCCACATGTACAGCTCTGTGATATCCTTACAATGGTGGTTGGATATATATATGTATGTACACAACTGCATGCGTGTCTGGATTTTGGCGATATTATCGCGCAAAGCAAGATGTGTTAACAGAGATCTCTCTCGTCGTACCGCACTGAAGATATCGCTCCGCTAACAGATCAAGTGCAATAATATCGTCATGATATGTTCTCGTTGTTAAAGTGACGTTAAACCCTATCAATCAATCAATTAAAATCAGGACACTGATGCGGTACTATATTTATTACATATCTGCCAATCAATCAGTTGACTTACTTAAGACTTATGAATTTACTCTTGTCACTTCTAGGTGAAAAAATGGACTATCACCAAGTAATGTCATTTCACACTAATAATCTGTTGTGTAAATTTTTCAATGACAATGTTGTTCTAAGAACTGCCCCAAAAAAGAGCAGAAATATGCATGACTCTCCGTGTATAACATATTGTATTTTAAAAGTGTAATATACACACCTGGCTATGTTTAAGACATAAAGATAATAAAGTATAATTTATACGAATATCAATCAATATGGTTTATTTAATTAGTCAAAATGTTTTGAAGACAGTGTCATCTTCGTCAATGAAATAGTTCTGGAAAGTGATTGGACATGTGCTGGTATGGAAATTACCACACCAGAATAGCCATGATTGATATGATAGATATGTAATAAATATATTTATAGCATGATTGATTGATTGCCCTATATCCATTCAATAACCCATTCTGTAAACCTGCTAAAACAACATGTTGTGTATATAAAACAGGAAATTATAAGTACCATGTGTGTATGTGTATTCCTTCAGACATGTTCATTTGTGACCATAAAAGTGCAAATAAGATTAAAACATTCATTTCCCACTGTTGATCATTTGTGTAAAATAGTTTATCATTAATATTTAAGTGTATAAAATATGTTCATTAATCGGAACTATATTTCCTGTCAGACATAATCACCCAGCGCTTTCATATAGACATCGCTGTGTTTATTACTGTTTAAGAATAGAGTTTGGTCAATTTTTATGTAATAAATAGAATCTATATAAAAATGTACTGGTACAAAACTCGTCCAGCAAATTGGGTACTATGGTCCTCGCCAAAGACTCGGTCCATACCTAATTTGCTGAACATGTTTTGTAAATTTGTATATAAACTGAGAACTCGTTGCAAATCCTCTATATACAAAATTGTATGATTTGTCATGTGACTTAGAAGTTAGATTCCTGGGCCCTGTTTCATGAAGGCAACTTATGCTATAGTTGGGACTTAAGATGGTCATAAGTTCAAACTTCAGTCATAAGTGCGTTTCACGAACAAAGTCTTAACCTAAGATGGTCTTAACTTTGGTCTTAACTTTAAGACTGGTGTGAGGTGTCATAAGATAATCTTAAAGTTAAGACCTACGCTGTGATCCGCAGTTGGTCCTAAATGTGGATGTGATCTTGTTCATGTATATATTATTATAAACACATTTAACTGAATAACACCTTGCTAGCACGGAGGGGTGTTTCAGAAATGGTAGTAATTAATAACCAACTGGTAAGCTATAGCAGTGAAGTGGCCAGTGGTTGCAAGATTGGCGGGGTGTCCGCTACTAACTGTAAACCGCCAAGACCGGACTATATATACATTTCTAATTGCTGTTACAAAAAGAATATATTTACATAGAGTTGAACATCATTTGCGATTCAAATCACCCAATCGCACTGTAGACAATAATCATGTTGAGACAATTAGTCCGAACATTTTCACATCGAGGATAATAGTGAATGATTTATACTCAGTTTTTTTTATAACTGCTTATGTCATATGCAGCTATTATTAATATTATTTACTTGCCTTTCTATATTATTATGTTATAATTTGATTGTAAAAATGTATTGTATATGTACCCGTATATATATCAACAAGATAATAATACATAATATGTGTTATTTTATTATTATTATATATTATCATAATCTATTAACTATGAAATAAAAATATATATAGCATGTATATAGTATAAGGACCGCGCGGGCACACCGGGATCCGCGAAAGAACATATAATATCACTGTGAACTGGCCCACAGACCCCTGGGGGAATTACTAAAATACCAATATACCAGTGGTATAGTCAATATTGGTATTTAGTAATTTTCCCCAGGGGCCTGTGAACCGGCCGTCTGTTCACGTGTTGTTAATTATAAACGCTCTTTATTAGAAGTCGTTGATTTGGTTTGTATTAAAACATATATGCAGAATGTCGTTCAACGTAACGTACTTTCGAAGTTCATACGCAGTTTGTTAATTATAACAGGCGTTTAGCACATTTGTCAACAGAACCAGAGCAAATGGCACTAACATCATTTATATATGGCTTCTACAAGTATGTCTCAGATTGGAAATAAGTCTATTTGGAACACGATATGAAGTCCTATTCACATTATAGCAATATACATAAAGAGCGTTTTGTGTTAGTATTCCATGAATGTTGGCAATCAATAAAGAGCGTTTAGCTCAGTGCTTCCATTGTGGTGTATTGTATGTGTATGCCGTCGTGGCGACATATTCGGTTTCCTGGTATTATAGATGCTTCAAAGACGTATAATGTATTATAACCTGATATCATCATTGAAAGGAGCGAACATATGTCTCGCGTCGCTTTAATGGCATATGTTATATGAGTGAAGGTTCACATTCTGAGTTAGGATGTATAAGTCCCTTTAATAACTGAAATAATATATTTGAGCTCGATACGTTTGTATAAAATAGGCATTGGAAGCATGCAGCTATGTGTGGATGGGGTCTGACGCGAAAACACAGTTAAAAAGCGCGCTCGTGCAGTTAAGTATGCACCAGTCATTATACTGATTATCGCCCTTGCATTAAAATATCATAATTATTCTTAGACACGCCCTAGTATATGTCACCAGACACTGTACCTAGGCATATAACACACACAGAACCAACATTTTCTGTGCATAGCTGTAATAAATTGTCGAGAGCCAGTCTAAAAGCGCGCGAACTTAAATTACTACTTAAGTAGGACTTAATCTTGTTTTGTGAAACGCGTTCTTGAAACGGAAAAGTTACATCATAAGATCCACCTTAGATCTTAGATTAAGTCCATCTTAAGATAATCTTATGACATTGCTTCATGAAACAGGCCCCTGATCTGCTGGTTATAAAGGGAAACAGTTTGAGGTTTTACGTGGACTTGAATTAATAAAGTGAAACAGTTTAACTTTTATTATTGTGTAAAACCGAAATACAATGTAATTGTAATACACATCTGATCTGAGAATTGTAATTATAACAAAAATAAACTGCAAAAAAAATGTAATAAATGAATCTGACTTGATTCAACTGTCAATGTACTGAGTATTTTGACACCACACTTGCTTGTAAATTATAATTATGTATTATATATGACCACATCAGAAGAACGAGTCAAAATCGTCTATCGTCCCCATGTGAATATTAAATATTTCACCGTATTGAACTCTACTTAATCGATAATGAGTGAAATAACCACATGCATATGCATATTGTTCAATACGTACCGGATGCTGATGGTTAATGCACGGTGTGAATAATAACAGAGTAATCAATAGGGTTTCGATATTATGTGATTTATTTCACTCGAAAATGACGGATTATTTTGCAAAACACTCGTGCGCAAAGCGCACTCGGGTTTTACCAAAATCCGCATTTTTCTCGTGCAATAAATCACATAATATCGAAACCCTATTGATTACTCTCTATCTATCAATTGTGAAAATGAACTGAATGTGTCTGAATTCTATGTATATTCTACTATCCTTGTTTGAGAGGGCGCTGACAGACGGTTACATGTCCTTTGTCTATACATTGGCCGCAGATCGGTAGGACAGTTTGTATTTCGCTTTCAATGTCGTTGACACAGTGGCATCAGTCGCAGCACAGATACAGCAAACATCCAAACGTCCTAGATGGGCTCCATAATATGGAATTTCAACGGGTGTGTCGCAGGTCATGGAAAATCTGATCGAAAGCTTCCTTTTAAGGGAATGTTCAGGTGGGCATATGGGTGACCCACATGTGTAGTCGTACTCCGTTAGCAGACATGCAAGGTCCACATTTTGTCGTTCAGACAGTCCAATCTGAGAAAAAATTACTCTAGGTTTATTGCAGTCCACGCACTCTATTGTTGATCTGGCCGTTTGCACCGTCATTGTTATGTTGTCCTCCCCGTATATATCGCGATAATTAAGCTCTGGGGTCTTCACCGTCTTCTTGTACTTATATTATGTCTTAGATACCGTTGATGCATTGCTGCTGGCGGTAGTTTTATCTGGCTTCGGAACATATGTCGGTCGGTCTGTTCCACATGTGTCCAATCCTTTCACATCAGCGTAAGTCTTGTAATGACAACCTGTATCATCTAGGATGGGGTCAGGCAACCAGTGGAGTTCGGCCATGTCATTAACCGGCTGTGTGCAACATTGGCGGTCATTGCATTTACGAATTTGAAAATTATATCTGCGTTCTCGGCAATGTTTTTCAATCCAATCCTGGTATGTTTGGTCTTTCGCGGTTTGAGCCTTTGTAATGCTAACATCAGTGTTCAGGTTTGGAAAAAGGGAGGTCAAGTGAGTCTTTAATTCGTCAATTACCACATCTGTGATTAGGTTAATGACAGAAACTGGGTTATCTTTTAGTCGCAAACGGGTGAACCGGTCGGCTACAACCTTCTTGACTGGGTCGATCAGTTTTGGCCACGCGTCACAGACAGCTGGGTTCTTGTTAGCTGCAGTTCGAATACAAGCCATACTGTTGCACGATTTGATTAATTTCTCTACTACTGGGTCCTCCGCTTCAGCCGTGCTCAGAGCACAGTTCTGGAGTCCAATGTTGAGGAGCGACATTACACGTTCAACAGGATTACACCAACTGTGTCCAGGGGCGCACATAGCAAGAATTGTCATGTCTAAGTCAAGTTCTTTGAACAAACAAATGGTAGAACATTTCACCGACTCCAAGTTATTGCGCTGGTCGGTTCCACCATCTGTAAATTTCAGGATTATCTTGGGACCAGAGCTAGTATGTATTTGAGATAACGCAGCTGCATGTCTGAATGTTCCTGACGGCTGAAACACCGAGTCATTCACGATGGTTGTAACTTGTCCCCGTACAAAGGATTTCTCAACACTGTCCGGTGTTTTTATCTTCAGATATACCGATGGTGTTAGGTTACAGTTTTTCATATCATGATCGCAGGCCACTAGTGTAATTCCCTTAGGAGCTAGTGTCATCTTTCCGCGAACTCCTGTCGAAACGACGACGTCTGGACCCCCAACTGGTATTTTAGCTTTGTCGTCACATGAGTACATTGCAGCTTGGTCACCCTTTTCAACTGCCATCGCTTTCATGTATTTTAGTTGTGCGGAACAAAAATGATCGTGAGGATGAGATGCGCGAAGCTGGCGGCGTTGAATCTTGTATTGGACTGCAAACTTGGATGTGAACCTGAGTGCGGCTCGAGTATACGGGTTGGTTGGTGTAAACTGCAACCGAACTAATGTTTTTGATGGGATGGGCGTATCGGTAGGACATTTCTCTTTAGTTTGCTCTATCAGATCATTGAGTGATATCCACTGAGACAAGTGTGCTTCCCCGTGACGTCTCTCATCGGCAGCGGTGACTGTTTCGATTATGTTCGCTAATTCATAAAAAAACACATCGAAAGTTCCCGTTGGCCGCCCTGTGTTCAGTTTACGCGAATCTGCCAAGAGCCCCCCCCCCCTCGCCCATGAATATTGCTCGCAGTCTCTGTTGAGTGTCTGGGTGTGAACTTGTTGTAGCGTCAAGTGTGAGCTCTTTGTAAATTAAATCCACTACATTTGGTGCAATTTTAGCAACATTTTTTAAGTGACTCTTGAAATAAGCCCGTTGAGTGCGTGTGTGGAATTCAGGGAACTGCTTTTGTAACGCTGGCAGCATCCTCATTGGTTGATTTAACTTTTCATCTTCGGTCCTTTGTGGGTCTACCCGCACGATGCAAGCAGATGTTACCACATAACCACCTGGTGAGTACCGCTATAAGTCGACTGGGACAGATAACTGTAGATCTTTGAAGAACCTGAAGCGATTTACATTCGATTTGAAAGGTATGTCAATGTGCTTTGATTCGTCAAAGAATAACGCATCAAGAGGTGCTATTGATGACATTGCTTCATCGAGGACCTTGTATTTTTCCCCAACACCAAACGTGGCTGGTCTCCTGTGCGCAATTGAAACATTTTTATCAACTGATCTGGCGGGGGCGTCGCGACATCGGTTTGTATGTGATGCAGAAGCTTTTTCTTCCAAATGTTTGCTGAGTCGTTTCACGTTTTCACAAAACTCCGCCCATTTTGAATTGGTTTGCATAATGGGTTTCATGCATATGCTGTACAGAGCCTGTCCATGGCTGTTAAGCTCACCGGAATTCATCGGTTGTTGTTTTTGCATTTTGCGTTTAACTTCATTGTATCCGCAAAATTGATCAAATTTTGTTGGTATTTCGTACACCTCTTTCTGGTGCATTGCGGCATCTCTGATTGCCCAATGTTGATTGGTTGTAAACCATAACGCGTTGCACAAAACTTGCGTAATGTAGGAACCTTCGCTTTTTGCCTCGGTGGCTGGGAAATTGAGTCCATCTTCGTTCATCATACGTAAAATGTCGTTATACAGTTCATCTTTCCGACTGACACCAGATTTGACGCCCGAACTTGAGGTTTTTTTCGGTGGAAATGCCCTTTTATTTTTCATAATCTCCGTGAAAGCATTCACAGCTTTAACTTCATCTTTGGGAACATTGTTGTTAATGTCACTCTGACTCTCTTCCACAATAGGCCCACATCGAAATACTACTGTCTTGATCCCGAATTTTTCGACGATCAAATCAGCATGCATATCCGCATCAACTTCAAACAAACCCACCGGTTCATCAGCAGTCCCAGTAGAAAATTTCTCACTACACGCGACGTTCAACTTTCCAGGTTTCTCCGCATGGACGCATCGGAAAACATCTCTGAATGTAAGGCCATTCTGGATTGTCCTCAGTGCTCTCAACCCATCTGAATTATGTGGACAGTGTCCACATATTAAAGCTATTGTGCTTGTCATTGTTGACAAGGTTTCGTTACTATTATGCCTATTCAGTATTCATCGCGATGGAAACGACCTTGAAACTGAACCGCAGTGACTACCGGAACTAGAAACGTACTTAACGGAAACCGTACCGATTCATGATTCGGGCGCGTTTCACCATTTCGTGGTATTACGATCGCATTTTTTTAAAGGTTTCATAAAGTTTTCAGGGTCGCACGTCTGAAATAGGGTCGGTCGGGAAACCGGAACCAAACCATTAATTTTTCTTGGCCTGAGCTCTTCCTCAAATAGTTCTTTCATGAAATTTGAAATGTTGAAGTTAGCAGTGTAGTTGTTTTTGGATGATGACATTGGTTCATTTTCTGGTATGTTTTAACTGCCATTGCCAGGACTGACAGGATTAGATTCACGATGGATTGAATGTGTATTCTGAGGAATTACTGGATTATGAATTGGTGAGTCTATTCGCTTTCTTTTTTTCATCGGTTCATACATAGGCCTAATCTCACTTCCCAATGCGTTGTTGTTGTTGTTGTTGTTGTTGCTGCTGCTGTTGTTGCAGCTGCTGTTGTTGTTGTTGTTTTCATCGAGCGTTGTACCACTGCCAGCGATTTCATTTTCTGGGATCACACTGAATGTATGACTTGTGATTGGGGGTCCATTTGGGATTAATTTGGCGGCTATTGACAGGCCCATATCCATCCTTTCTTCGTCAGAAACACGTTGGTATGCCGCTAGGGAGGATACTAATGAGTTGACCAATTTATATCACTTAACATATTTTTTTATAATCAAGGACCCTCGGCTTGTACTCTTCCTATGTTCACCCCAGTATTAAAGAGACGGACTTGTGACCTGTAACTGCCATAATTTGTGAAGCACTGTAATTTTGCTGAGACAATATTGTAGCCCCCGTTGCCCTGATAATGTGGTTTGTATAAATAGCACTTAGTCCAGCTTTTTGACTGAGCTTTGTCATGAATTGGCCGAGTGAATTCTTTCCGACAGGTTTTCGTGTGTACCAAACATCTTCGTTATCGGTGAATGTGCTTTTTGGAAACTGCCAAAGTCGGTCTAATTCCGGATGAAGTCTCGAAACATAATCCTCAAAAGACTTCACTGGACAATACTTTGAATCTTTCTCCTGCGGCATGAAGCCTCCAAACGATTCCTTGTCCCCCTCTCTGTGATTCTTGGTCAATTCGTCATTTACTTTTATATACACATATCTGGAGCCAGAACGATTGTCCGTCGCAGTTTTTAATGTAGCCTTGGTCATCATTTCAATGTTTTCCATTCCCCGTCTACAAAAGAAGAGCCTTAGGTCGAACATTACCTTGTTGTACAAACCCTGTGGAGTGGCTGGGTTCATGTGTATAGATGTGTACAATTGCTTCCTGTCCATTTCGTTTATCACTGGGTAATGTTGAGTCAAACCTTTGCCATTTTTCTTCAGCTCGGCCTGTGCACTCTTGAAGCTCAAATTTGATGTAACAAAATCACCGTCCCTAATAATATCAAAGGTTTTATTGAATGGTGGGCTTGTGAGATAGCGGAATAGTCCGTATCTAAAAGATTCTAATGAGTTCACTTTGTATTGATCCCCGTCTCTCTTCCGCGCATCAAAATAGAAGTGGGCCAGAGTCATATTCAGCTGTGTTGTTCCGTAATTCTCAAACCTTTCATCCAGTCTCTTATCATGTAGATATTCCCGCAAAAGCTTCGCAGATGCATTGTTCGCTTTTATTGTTGATTTTGGCGTCAATTCAAATCTTTTCCTGATGATATCCCCCTCACTATGACTAGCAAATCTGGAAATCGACATTTTCAAGCTAATTTGAAATTTCGTATGAAATGTTGTTTCGTTAGTCTGCCATAGAAACAGGAAACTAAACAGTGCAGTTACCCCCTTCATTTGTTTACCTAGCAACAAGAACATTGGGCGTACTTATATAACTGGTCGTATCATGAATGAATAATTCAATTTCATCATATACAAACATGTATAAAAAACAAATACCAACTGAGCATTTGTGTTATGCTTTATATTGGGAACAGTTGTAATCTTCTGTTATACACGCAAATAATGTTCGCAAATGGTTGTTTGTCGCATATTTATGACTAAGGTCAAAGGTCATTCATATACCCCCGATGTTTCAAAGCTCATATACCCCCGATGTTTCGCGCACGTTCTCTTATACCCCGCTGTCAAGGGTGACGGTGGACATCGTTATTTGACCGTGGTGGTGTAGCCAATCAGATTGCTAGTTTCAACCAGATGTGGGGACAATTATATTTGGAAACCGAGATTATTCCTTTTAATTACAGCTCAAAAGAATATATCAACACAAAAGTTAATTTTGAGTAGGATAAATCGTTAAAAAATTGAGCACTTTATTGTGACGTTGCCGCGACGTCGCGTGCCGTCGTAACCAAATTCCTAGGCTCAACTCACATCGAAGTGATCCACCCCTAATGTAATTATCCTATATATTTAATTACAGATTGCTTTTTCTAACCTAATAGCAAAATACTATAGAAAATTAAGTTGGTGTAATTATTAATTTATAATGGATGCAGTTCATGCAGTGCCACCATGCATGTCTTTTAAATGTCCTTTATGATAAACTGACTAATGTGGGGGGGCATGGAAACATTGGTCACCTCAGCGTCACCTTAAAGTAACGTCCTAAATAACCGACCCCTAAACCACGGCAGAATTATGGGAAATTGTTCCGGATTTAGTCGGATATATGGCTTGAAAAATCCTGAAAAATTTCCCATAATTCTGCTGTGGTTAAAGGGTCATACACTTCGGGTATTACTGTAACTATAAACTGTAACTCAACTGTGATGATACCCCGACGAGCACAAGCCTAAATTTAGTGTGTCTCACATTTTCAGAATGAGGTCCCAGAGGGTGAATTTAGTGACGCCATCGCGCATAAGGGCTAGCGTCAGCAAATTCACCCTCTGCGGACCTCATTCTGCTTAGGTCTCCACTGCTATGAGAGAAATGGTATAAGATTGAAGTTTCCCAGTTGAAGTTAATGATGTTCACCTATTAGTCACCTCGATGCATTTTATCAAATTAGGGGGATATAGAAATTTCACAGAAATGGAAAAGTAACTGAAAACAATGTTAATTTGAGACTATATATATACTTCCCAGAAGATGAGACATAAGCAGAAACACTCAATTAAGGCGTGGGCGAGCATATAGCATGTTCTCCCATATAGACGAATGGAGTTACACTTCCTTTGCGTGTGTCATAAATCCGCGGTTATCGAAAACGAACGAGCACATAACGTCACGATTCGATATGAACATTAATAGTGAAGCCACACCGAATTAGATCTGTGTAAATGCCAGATGTAATTCGTCTTACTAAAACAAAAACAGATCTAAACATAAGTTTGTTTCCGATAAGGTCTGTCTGTTGGCCAATTTCCGTACAGTTCCGATTGCTTCCGTCTCCCGGAGGCTGTAACCGGAAGTTTCACACCGTGGGGTATTATTTTGGACTACAACTCACAAAACGAAAATGTGCAATGAACCGTAAGTTAAAGATACTCAATCCGATCAGAGAGTCCCCATATCATCAAGACAACATTTCTTCAAAATACGCTTTAGTTATCAGAATCGATTAATTGCAACAAAATAATGCTAACCACTGTCAAATATGGTATAACATTTCCCAATACGTGTTATTTATCAACATTTTGTTCAGCGAAATATGGCCGTATTATCACTAAAGTATCACGAAATATGGCCGTATTATCACTAAAGTATCACGAAATATGGCCGTATTATCACTAAAGTATCACGAAATATGGCCGTATTATCACTATTTAAAGTATCACGAAATATGGCCGTATTATCACTAAAGTATCACGAAATATGGCCGTTTTATCACTTGAGTATTCACGACTTTTTTGCCATATTACCACTTGTTTTTAGAGTTATCCATCTTCATCCGCAATTTTGACCGATACCATACGTTTGACGGCGTGTTTCTGGGCCATAAACAATTGAAATAACTTCAAAAATCGATATCTGATCACTCTGAGCTGTGATGGGTAGGTTCATCGACTCGAATAAAATATTTGTTACCCCCGAAACCAAAGAAATAGTAATTTATGGGTGTTTAATCGGATTGAGTACCTTTAACACTCGTCACTGAACGGATTCAGCTGTAAAATATATAATGTTATAGATTATTATTCGTCTGTATAGTGATGTTCAGGAAATATAAGCAGAAGATATCTATATAGACACACTAACGAAAAATATAAGTGCAGAAGTATTTATATGTTTTGGTTGGACATCGAAACATCCTTTGGTTTGCGTAATTTATTATCTTGTTTTTTTATATGTTTTTATTGGAGAAACAAGTATATAATGTACACAAATCAGTTATTTCCTTCTTCACTCCCTCCATTCAGACTGGCCGTCTGAGTGTACTAGTTTGATGGTATACTTGTTTGAAACCGATTGGCAAACAATCTATGTTATTTTTCGACAACTGGGTTACCAAATACATGTGCACAAGATCCAGAATTGGTCAGCCAACAGTTTTAAGTTTTTGTGACTTGGTTGTTTTTTATAGTTGTTTCATTTGATTTGGTTTTTGTATTGTTCCGTTAGTGATTTAGGATCGTAGATTTACAAGTGTTTACCAATCAGCTTCACAATTTGAATGTGGCTTATAATTATAATACATGTGTTATAGAGTTACTTATAATTATAATACATGTGCTATAGAGTTACTTATAATTATAATACATGTGTTATAGAGTTACTTATAATTATAATACATGTGTTATAGAGTTACTTATAATTATAATACATGTGTTATAGAGTTATTTCAGTTCATCTTCATTTATTTATTTTGATGTAGATTCGCTGCTTATTTGATATTGTCACGTATGTATTGTCACTTTACCCGCATTCCGTTATTTATTATCTTAATATTTCCTGAGGGAGCTTTCTCGTCAATGATTATCAAGTAAAGAAATGGTTAACGTCTTCGCGGTTCCTCACACATTGGCATGGTTTCGTTTTGTTGCGTCATTAGATTTGAAAGCTAATTGACAGCTTGGAAATGTCACGATTTAAGGGACCAAAAGTAATGACATTGATTAGGAAGCAGCGAATGGTTCATGTCCCGCGGGAACACTAAAATGGTTTTCTCATGAGAGAAATATATAATGGGTTGAACACCTACGCGACGACACCATACATGTATATCAACGAAAAAAAACCAGCGATTAACATATATATATGACAAATGTATGTTTATGGGTTTAAAGATATACAATACCTTTCGCAGTACATGGGTAAATGTGAAAAACCAAAGCGACATTGGCTGCGGACACACGTACGACAGTTGCGATGGCATAGTAGGTGTGACAATTTATTATGGTGTAATTTGGTGACAATTGGTCGTCATATTTATGTGCCATAGCTAGCCATGTTGCCCGCTGAGTTTCCGCACAATGAGTCGACTCGACCAATTAGCCCACTGCGTTTTACCAAGGTTGATCTCTACTCATTACGTTTTGCTACATTGTATTCTCTCTACGATGTATATACTTGCACGATCGATCGTCCAGAATTGTGTTTGACCGTGGCAATCCCTCATTCACTAACATATCATGCATGTATTACGCTTTGTTGATATGATCTCAATTCATGTTTATCCACTGATATTAATTTCGCACGTATTAAGACAGTTCCCCGAAAGAGTTTTTTTTTATTTTGCGACGTTTAGTTCTCCGCATTATTCCGATAAAATATTATCACGTGGGCCAATGAAGCTGTGTCGGAACTGTTGGAGGAAATGCAGCTGCGAGAAAGTATCTAGCACAATCAAAGCGAACTATACAAGGACCAAAAACAAGAAATAGACTGATTATAACGAAGTTTGGATGACTCATTGTGTGAATATGCAGTGGGCGACATTGCTGGCTATGGCATATTAATTATGCCAACCAATTGTGACCAAACTCCACCATAATAAATTGTCAAATCTACTATGCCATCGCTACTATGATACGTGTGTCCGCAGCCATTGTTCATATTGGTATATCTATTATATATTTTGGAAGATCTGTGTGTGTGTGTGTGTGTGTGTGTGAGGGTGTGGGGGTGTGTGTGTGTCTGTGTGTCTGTGTGATCGCGATGAACTCGAAAACGGCCAACCCGATTTCGATGAAACTTGGTATGTGGGAGTACTTTCGGCCGGGGACTGGCATAGGCATATTAATTTGTCCGTGCGACGTGAACTTGACCTTCAAATCGGGTAATTTCAAGGTCAAACGCCCGAATATCACGGGATTTCGATGAAACTTGGTATGTGGGGATACTTTCGGCCGGGGAGTGGCATGGGCCAATTAATTTTCCCGCGTGACGTGACCTTGACCTTGAAATCGGGTCATTTCAAGGTCAAACGCCCGAATATCACGGGATTTCGATGAAACTTGGTATGTGGGGGTACTTTCGGCCGGGGAGTGGCATAGGCCTATTAATTTGCCCGTGCGACGTGACCTTGACCTTGAAATCGGGTCAATTCAAGGTCAAATCGCGAATTTTGATGGGATTTCCTCAAAATTTGATACGTAGTGTTACTTTTGTCCACTGAGTGTTTTGGACGGGTCAAATCGTGACCCGACCTGACCTTGACCTTCAAAATTATCAATTCGAGGTCAAATCGGGTAAAACCGGATGGATTTCGATGGGTACTTTTGTCGGGTACTTTTGTCCGGGCAGTGTTTTGGACGGGTCAAATCGTGATCCCACCTGACCTTGACCTTCAAAATGGACAATTCAAGGTCATATCACGCAATTCGCCGAAAAGCAGAGGGGAAACAGCCCGGACGAAGTCGGGTCCACCTGCTAGTTTATTATATATTTTGGAAGATCTGTGTGTGTGATCGCGATGAACTCGAAAACGGCCGAGCCGATTTCGATGAAACTTGGTATGTGTGGGTATTTTCGGCCGGGAAGTGGCATGGGCATATTAATTTGTTCGTGCGACGTGACGTTGGTTATTTCAAGGTCAAACGCCGAATATCACGGGATTTCGATGAAACTTGATATGTGGGGGTACTTTCGGACGGGGAGTGGCATAGGCCTATTAATTTGCCCGAGGGTGTGAGGGTGTGTGTCTTATAGAATCAAAATAACAAATTAAGTACACTCATGTGTGTGCTCTATATGAACGATGCAAACAACATGGTAATTATAATGAAAATGAATTTATGACTGGAATCATAAATTCATTTCCATTATAATTATCATGTTGTTTGCACCGTTCATAGAGCACATGAGTGTATTTTGCACTCATCCATGGCTCAAATTAATTTACTTGTTGCATATATTCTGTTGAGTATAAAAGGAGATGGTCGGGATTTAATGTAGGCTACCCATTTAAAAACCCATACAATTCAGGCTCAAAATCAAAGGTATGATACTAGTTATTACAGTAAACAACTGATATGGCAGTATTCTAACAAACTAACCATTCAATTCGACATGAATGCAATATTACAAAGAAAAGATATAACTCATATAATATACACGTACCTATCCGCATTCATTTTAATGTGGGAACTATATTTCTCTGCGGTGGGAAATGATGTAAGAATGAATATTTGGACAGATATCAGCTCTCGGCTTTGTTGCATCGATTTAAGGTGATTAGGCCAAAAAAATGGTTTGGGTTACAATCAAAACAAAAAAAACAGGGTCGGTAGGTAGGCTTGAAATTTTATTTTTTTAATTATTTTTTTTATTTTGACATATTCTTATTACTTTTCATGTCCGAAATTTACTCTGCAAGATTGACATAAAACTACTTTTGATTATTTTTGTATAAATTTTAATATTAAACAATACTTTTACTACGAAATCAACCTATTCTGAGATGCCGAAATGTATTTTTGTGGAAACCCAAACCACAAATATTTTGTTCTTTGGCCTTACAATAATACTAATGTTTATTAACATTATTATTACGAGCATTATTGTCAAATAATGTAATTGAAATTAGGTTAATATGCTTGGATAAACCATCTGAATGATACAACTACAACGTAAATAAGTCAACTGCAATCCGAAATTATGTCAGCTGCATTAAAATAATATTAAAGATACGGGCGGCGTTGGCGGTGAGTATGATGTTAAAATATTCACATCCGTCAAAAACCGCCATAAACAGAAAGAATAGTAAAATATAGACAGACTTTTTTATTTTACCAATCAGAAATATGCCATAAACAGTATGTTATTGTAAAAAAAAATCCTTTGTTATGTAAACAAAAGCAAAAAAAAGTTACGTTCCTGGCTTTTGTTTAGATCCGAATATGGTAAACATAAAGAGCGTTATTTGTTACTGTTTTCCTGATATGGATATAATAAAGAGAGTTTATATCATGTTTGTGTGATTAACCAATATAATTGCGCTGTGTTATGTAAACAGAAGCACAACTTATGTAACACGAACATGCTCTTGTTTGCGTACACCATCGTACATCTTGACGACAATATAATATTTACGCGCTGATTATGTTTGGCATATGAACAAAACTATAAATTTTGTATTATTCCTTCTGTTGATGGCGATTTTAACAAATATGAATATTTCTGAAACGAACGCCGCCCATGCCTTTAAACATAATAGAAGCTGACGCCATTGTAGTCTCGATCGCGAGTACGTGTGCTCTGGTAGCAGAAATTCGATGCCATGGACTCGAGCATGACACTGCCTCAGCTGTCCAGATTGCCCTGACCGAACTTTCATTGGCCGAGTTCAATATTCACCTTTCGACGACTTTGAGGTCCTGTTTGGTCGAAACATATTTATTACCAATAAGTAAGGGTTGGAGCACAATAATTGTTCTTTACCAGAAACAATCGAGTCGAAGACGAGATTTATTCTGGTAAAGAACTATTCGCTTGCTCCGACAGACTTAGCACAATTGATCCAACATAACGCAATCAACTGGAAATGTGCCGTTGAATGTGTTTTGACCACGACGCACAATCCGTGCGCTGGCCGCAATTGGACACAATAGCCGGTTAGTCACGCCCAACAACGTGATTAACATGGACTGATCGCCGTTGAATGTGAATAGATATGCCCGAAACAACACGGACTGGTCCCACTTTGAAGCGCCCGTGTGATTTGTTTATTATGAGTTGCGTGTGCATAACAATTGGATAATCACTTAACTATTCCTTCGTCAGCCTTGGGAATTGGTGTGCTTTCCAAAAATCAGAGAGCGATTGCAACAATGGGATTGTGATCTAAGTATATCACAATGTAAATTGGCATTGGGATTGAAGGGTAAGTATATACGATCCACTTATGCATAACCTCCTCTCCCAATTGCCTTTAAAACACTGATAATAATTTGGGTGTCAACGGAATAGGCGTAACATAAAGTATAACATATTTAGAATATACATATATTATTGTATATAGTTTGTATATAGTTTGTAAATAATTTGTAGTCTCACCAGTTTCTGTCCGACAACAAAACATCGAACATGACTTTCGCAAAGGTTTTTGCCGACATAAATACCCAGAACCGTTTGAATCCGTCATAGCACCAACATTTTAAAATCATCGGCTACATCCCTAAAATTTGAACATGGACTTCCTTTTGAAAATATTAACGCGGCTAGCGCCATCACTTGAACAAGCAGCTATACATCACATGGGATTAGAATATAATCTTTTTTAATTTGAACGTGATCAAAGTTTTTCTTCAATTTGGTTAGCGCTCTTGGTGCGCTTAGACATCTGCAGAAACAAATCATTGTCTCTGTCACTCATGAGATAATTGTCGGTATCCACTAAACTACCAGATATCCTCTATATGATAGTTAAAATATAAATGAAAAAGAAATTATTCATCTCATTATCTCGAGAAAGATCACACCACCAGGCGCTGTGCGAGGCGGATGTCATTTGTTCTGGTGACCCTCCCGGACTGAAAATAATTCGCCAATCACATGGCCTATTAGTCCACAGGCTTGACTTGTTTTCGTTACGCATACTAGTTCCGAACACTTCGCCTGGACTATACAGTCGCGGAAATTCGAATAAGCGGCACTCAGTTCTTGGAATAATACAAGACGCAGATCGGCGTACTTATTGTACTCATTACGACGTGTCGTGTTTGTCCTCTAACACGTTTCCAGGACTCTGATTGATTGCAGATGACGTAGGACCACGCTGGTGATCCCACGGGCTCTGCGGGCACTTAAACCGCGATGTAGGAGCGCGCATCAGTAAACCGCACCTCAGGCTATTCAAATCAAGAGTTGTCCATGGTTACTATAATTATTAGTAGTCAAATTAGAAGTTATATCAACCAGTGGAAGACTGGAAACACATTGGATGTTCGCCATATAATATATTGTACGCGGTCTGAAAATACTTGACTCGGATATCCAAACCTTGGATATTAAAACATTAATCGTTGAGACTCAAAGTCAGAGATTTGGGTGAATTTAAGTAACATTTAGGTCTTCGTGGTTCCTAAAGTAATGTACGGTGGTGTGTGGTCTGCACTCAAACAAATTTTATCGTAATATTACGACAGAGACTGTTGGCAGCAATGGGACCATCAGTGACTGTCATAAAATTACGAGATCAACGCAATCTGACATTTACAAATTTGATTGTATATTTACAAAATGATCGTAATATTATGACAGAAACTGTTGGCAGCAATTGGACCATCAGAAACTATCGTAAAATTACAACATCATCGTAATGAGAACATATTGTAAAATTACATGGCCAACGTAATCCGAAGCTGAGAACCTGGTGTGAATTGAACTGTGGTGGGATCTCAAGCCTATCTACCCCTCCACATTATAGACAAATGCCAATAAATGACATAAGTAGCTTGAGGATGGATGTGATCCATCGAAACCACAGAAAATTCAACCAGGTCCACATGTGCTAAATGTCTGCACTATACATCTACAATTATAGATAAAAATCAATGTCCAACACCTAATTGTCATGAAATCGACATTTCTCGTACAACAGAATTATGGAACAAATTTACATACCTTGAATAATTAGCCTAACTAATGTGGGTACCAACCTGTGCCTTCACCATGCCAAAAGATAACAAACTCTGATAATTAACACCCGAGTTACAAGGTGATATGCTCGGACAGACAGAGTCCTCGACTACCTGTACCGGTAAATGCCCCCGACCCCCATAGGCATAATATGATAATAACATGAGAGGAACAGAGGAAACATGGACTGCCGGTGTACCTACATCTAATTATAATAATATGGGAAGGACAGAGGAAAAACGGGCTACCTTCATCTAATTACTAGTATAATAACATGGGAATATTAACAGAGGAAACATGGGCTACCTTCACGATGGTCGGTGGTTTAGATGCGAGCAGATGGTGCCTAAATTGTACAAGACTAAGTGTAGCACACATGGCTTCGTCTACCAACAATTAATCTGGCTTTGCTGTGAAATCGCTTAATTGTAGAAAGCCACGTAAAACCCCAAATATAAAATAAATAAATGAAAGGCAGTAGCAACATTGAGTATTTTTTTGGGGGTTTTATCAGGTTTTATGTCGCTTTCGACAACTAAGGCGATATAACAATGATGCCAGATCATTTTTTGGTGATGGAAACCATGTGGTCTATGGTTAGTCACCTACAATAGGTAGTCACGATGCACCGTCTTCACAAGTTCACACATCATATGTACACCACCGATCGGAAAGTTTTCTTTAGGCAGGAAGTTGGACAGAGGTCGCCACATATGAATCGAACCTATGTCCGTCACTAGCTCAGGTCCTACAGCTTGGTGACCTGTACCGTGCTCATTGGATCACGGACCACCCCAGGCTCCACCCCGATAATAAACAACATACAATGTATATACACACACTGATATAACTACTATTTAAAGATACGGGCGGCGTTGGCGGTGGGTATGCTGTTAAAATATTCACCTCCGTCAAACACCACCACAAACAGAAATAATAGTAAAATATAGACAGACTTTGCTCTTATACCAATCAGACATATGGCACAAACAGTATGTTATTGTCAATTTTGTTTCCTTTGTTGTGTAAACAAAAGCAAAAAACGTTACGTTTCCTGGCTTTTGTATTAGATCCGGATATGGTAAACATAAAGAGCGTTATTTGTTACTGTTTTTTCTGATATGGAAATAATAAAGATCGTTTATATCAATTTTGTGTGCTTAACCAATAGAATTGCGCTGTGTTGTGTAAACAGAAGCACAACTTCTGTAACACGAGCAGGTTCTTGTTTACGTACACCATCGTACGTCTTGATTACAATATACTATTTACGCGCTGATTATGTTTGGCATATAAGCAAAATTATAAATATTTTAATATTCCTTCTGTTGATGACGATTTTAACAAATACGAATATTTCTGCAACGAACGCCACCCGTGCCTTTAAACATGAAATACATAGACGTGTATCTCCTTAATTATGCAGCCATTGTTATTGACCCAGAAATTCAAACCCAACAAAGTGCTTCCAAAGTTCCATTGGTTTAATTTGGAAGTCCTGAAAATGAAGTAACAATATTGTATACTAATTACTATGGACAAAAAAGCAGATCAGCACCCCCCCCCCCCAAATTTGGGTTCACGTTTTGAAAACCCTCCTGTCACTCTCCAAACATCTATGTACAAATAAATACATGTTGATAAATCGCAAAACTTTGCGATAAATTGCAAACATCTTATGATAGATCGTAAAATACTTCGCAAAATAAATCGCAAACATCACAAACATATTTGCGATAAATCGCAAACATTTTTTGCAATTTTATATATTAAACAGAATCGCAAACATCTTTGCGATAAAACATTTAAATACTTTGCGAAAATCGCAAACAAATTAACATACCTTTGCGATTGCAAAGGTAAGTGTCGAAAATTTATGATTCAGTCAAAGATATCGCAAAGTATTTTATCGCAAAGGATGAAAGATGTTTGCGATTTATCCCAGATATACTTTTTATATCTTGTTGAAGTTGTTCCAAATAGCGGTATTTTTTGTATCAATCAAGATTTTTCGACTTTCCCAATTTTACGTCAGAAAAATATTTGGATAAAATTTGTAACTAAAGCAAATTTTTGGTCAGAAATTGCCGCAACTGAGTTTGGGTGGGTCGGCTTCGGCGCTGGTATTTCAGTCCCCATGTTGTTAGTCTGATTTAAAATTGGGGAAAGTCGAAAAATGATTGAAACAAAAAACAGCGGTGTTTGAACAAGATGTCAATAGATTAGCTGACAGATCACTCGAAAATCTTGGAGCAAATTAGTTGTATGCCAAATTGCCATCATATATAAGTAAACTTACCAGAGTACGACCCGGAATGTCTGATTAGAAGCAACTGGAAGAAGAATAAAAATGGCTGCAACAGAAATGCACGCGGTTAATCGGTTGGCGATCATCGCAATACGATAAGGGAACACTCCGACGTTCGTACTCAGATTTCACAATTTTTTTGTACCTAGCTTTCCTGTCCTAAGTTTAACGGGGAAATGGCTAATTTGATTCTATTTGCCTTTATATAAATATTTATCACCCCATTTATTATTCCTTTTCATAAAAATAAAATAAAACAAGCCGACGATGATATGTTTAAAATGTCTTAAGCATGAAATTGGCTATAAGTAACTGTTGTTATCAGAGTCGTTATACTTGTGATAGTTACGTTACGCACACGGTGTTCCCCTATCGTATTGTGATAATGAGCACCGTAAAGGGACATAATCCAATCAGCGCAAAAATACAACAGAAACTGTTGTAATTTGTGTGCGCTGACTATCCATACGGATATTACATCAGAAACTGTTGTAATACTATTACATTTTTTTAGTGTGGGCGGGGTGATTTAGATATACAAAAGTAAAAAAATGCAATAACATACCCAGATCATTCCAATAAAACTACATATATAGTATTTAACCCAATTGGCACATATAATTACGTCATCAGTAACAAATCGCCTTCATACTTGTACGGTGCATGATATTTATATATTTCTAATATGATCATGTACGTAAACGTAATTTGCGCCCGCTTGTTACTGTTCATGGGATTATCGGATGAATTGTTATCTGTATAGAAAGATTTGATGATAAACCCTAAGGGTGGATACACACATGCATGTAATCTCTGTAATTATCGTGTATTTGGCGTTTTACATGGATCATACATACATAATATGTGTCCACTGACAACCCAATCATTGCCTACGTGTTGAACGCACTGAGTTCTAGTTCCAATTAAGTCGGAATGTAGTAAGCCGTTATCTTGGACTGAGTCGCCAGGCCACTTAAAATAATTGTTCGTGGGATAACCCATATGGTAGTCTTTCTATTTAAATAATTACCAGTCCTCTCTTATTTATAGCAGTGGTGGATTAGGATTTCCCCGACGCATGCAGGGGCTATATATGACCCCGAAAGCTACCAGGCGGGGGTGGCTAACTCTGAGCTATATTAAGTAAAACATATCATATTGTACCTTCTTGCCCAGATTATTCCGACCGATATATTCAACTAAGTCCCTTAGCGATTTGAAGCTTTCGAGACCCCACCCAAACAAGCATCGTGGTTGAAAATGTTCTACATCAAGCCTTTATATGCCAGACGTATGGCTTCTGGTGTTCGTGCATTAATAAAATATATTAATGTGCCAGATATCACACAGACTTGACTAATTTCCGCATCCGTAAGAGAAGACATGTTTTGGATTGGCCTTACATGTACTGATAGAAGACAATTTGACTTCGCTTAGCACTACTCACTTGTCTGGCCTGTTAACAATGAACCGCTCGCGCGCAGATGATTAATGTTGTCAATTATTGGTGTGGCCATGTAAAATACATGTATTTTACATAGAGAGATTACATGCATGTGTGTTTCCACCCTAAGCGGCCTTCGCAGTACAGGAACTTAATTTGAGAAATATAGCGATTATACTCAGGTGGCTGAATCAGCCTGAATGCAATTTTGATACTTTTTCTCATCCGAACTGAGTTTATCCTCCGGACAGGAGGAAGTCGATTACAGGGCGTGGGTTATTAAATGATGTAACTTCAGTGACGTGAGATTGAAGCAGAACGTTAACGCGCTCAAGCCGGTGAAAACTTAATGATATTCATCTCCTATCACACCGGCGCAACAGGCTTTGCATAAAAATCGTGTGTCTCCTTTGTGTTTATTTCCACCATCAGCCTCTTTCAATCGGTATACGATGGCTTCGGTATCGGAAGCGGACAATAGGTAATGCATCTTTTCTTGATAACGTGATTTAAGTAAAATTCCATCTTTAAATCTGCTTTATATGTCTGTAAATAGAACAATTTTTTTTCCTATAATTAGTTTTTTGTCGCCATATACTCGCATATTGTTCAGTTAGGGATTTTTTAACGGTGTCTTTGATCCACATGGTGTCAATTGCCTTAGTGGCTTGATTGCTCCATAGAAGTATAAGTAGGTATCATATAAAATATTGTCCACGTGGCACTATCATGGGTGTGCATATTTAGTTCTCGTGTATTGGTGTAGTAATAATGTGCAGAGGATTTCTTTTTTCCCCGAATTAACCACATTAACCCAGTATTAATCCATTCTAATGTCTATGTCGACTCGTAGATGATAGATTCCAGTTTCGCCATAAACCATGTCATCGGGTGTGCTCGGTTTTAAATTCAAAACATATTTTAAAAAGCGCAATTGAATTTTGTCAAGTTCTTGTATATTATGATATCCCCAGATTTCACTTCCTTAAAATAAAATAGGTTTAACTCTCTTCCCAAACACTTCAATCTGTTGGGCAATTGGAATATTAATTTCCCTCCAGTTGTAAATCAGGCTGTACATAGCATCATTTGCTTTAGCTGGTAACTGTTTTCAAGCTTTGCTGAAATGATTGGCCTTCGTTACTGATAATTCCAAGCACGAATATTCATTTACGGTTTCCTTATGTTCTCGATTTAGTAGTAGCACTTTTTGCGTCCAGATCCGAGTACCATCACTTTTGTTTTGATATGTTAACAGCAAGTTTCCAAACTGAACAGTAATCTGAGTAATATTTAATAGTTCGCATCATTTCCTTAATGTATTATGTGAACATCTGCATATAGAAGCACAAGCAATCTACATGTAACATGGGTACTTAGTTCATCTTCAATCATATTCTCAACCGTACTCGCGGAATTTGTCGTCAAAAATTGTTGGAGATCGTTAAAATATTGAGAAAATAGCCAATATATGATTAGAGGGGTTAAAACACCGTCCGTAGACGACTCGGAGCGAGCGAGTCAACCTTTCTAAGTTGGCCTCATGTAGTGTGGAGCTACCATATAACGCCACGATACATAACGTCCACGGCCGTGGGGCATCCGGACTATCTTGGCACTAATTCACTATCTTGGCACAATGCGGTAGTATACATTTTGAGGGCTTAAAGACATATCATGGACTTATTCGGGTCCGTGAAATTGATAAGTTAATACTGATGCGATATGGCAATTTGGGAAATGTAGCATATCTACTAAGGTCGCCGAAAAATTTAAAGAAATCGAAGATACCACTCCATAGAAAACATTGTCTGAACTGCGCTCAATTGTAAATATTTACATCTCGATTCGGGACGCAACCTTTGGCGATAAACTAACACAATTGATTTCGCCATCGAAAGTCATTGAATTTAATTAATATATTAAAATGACGATGTGTGTTGTCAATTTGGATTAATATTCGTAAAAAATAACTACTTTGAGCAAGATTATTCTCAATTTCTATTTGATCACCCTACCGGAGTATTTCACATCACTTTAATAACATCGGCCGTGGACGCGCCAGCGAGTCAATATTTGGACGTTACACTCAGGTAGTATTTCACTACCAACAAACATCAGACTATACTGTCAAAATGTTCACGGAGACACCCGGCCTCCCCCGGGCTCTCTCTGTCAATAGGGTTTTTACCGGATTTTGAGGGGTCAATAACATCGACCGTGGACGCGTCAGCGAGTCAGAGTTGAAAGTCACACTGAGGTAGTATTTCTCTGGTACGCAGCATCAAACTATACTGTCCGAAGAAACTGGGCTCTCTTAGTCAATATCGCCATTTGCTGGGTTAATATCATCGGCCGTGGATGAGCCAGCGAGTCCATATTTTAACGTTACACTCAGGTAGTATTCCACTACCAAACAAAAAACCATCAAACTATTCTGTCAAAATGTTCGCGGAGACACACGGGCTCTCCCGGGCTATTTTTGTCTATACGGTGTTAATAACACCGGCCGGAGTCAAGCGACCGAGTAAATTTTTCTAGGTTGCCCTCAAGTAGTATGCCGCTGCCTTGTGAGGTCAAAATATAGCGTCCACGGGTCCATGGGGAAGACGGGACTCTCCCAGGCGGCCCGGGGCTCTCCCGGGCGGCCCCGGCCAATAATTAGTCACATGTACCCCACTCAGGCGATGACTCGTCACCAGAAGTTTTGTAACAAATAAATTGTAAAAAATTGTTAGGCCAATGCATTATCTTATATATGCGAGGCGACCTATGGTCGACTCGCATATATAAGAGAATGCATTGGCACAGGGTAAAAAAAATGTTTGTTAATTACTCGTCTTTAGAATTCGTAGAATATATCTATTAAAATATTTGGGTTCATTTAGAGGGGTTATGTAGATCATATGTATATAATTATATCTACATATGAAACTGGTTATTGGTTGCCAGTGGGTGAACTAGGTTATTGCAGATAAGATGTCGTAGATATGCTTGAGGCGACCAAGTTCTGCGAACGTTCTTTATTAACCCTTTACCCAACAGAACGGCCCTGTGCCAATGCATTCTCTTATATATGCGAGTCGACCATAGGTCGCCTCGCATATATAAGAGAATGCATTGGCTTAACACATTAAAAATTATAAAATTGTTAAAGAATGTAAGAAAAAATGGTAAAAAGTGTTAAAAAAAGATTTTTTTACGCCAATGCATTCTCTTATATATGCGAGGCGACCTATGGTCGACTCGCATATATAAGAGAATGCATTGGCACAGGGCATAACTGTAACTATCACAATGTTGTCAATGAGCCGATTCCAATGATATCCATATTTGTATGGTTCTATTGAGACAGACCGAAGATATTTTAGGCTGTTGAAGCTTTATTTGGCCGGTTTTGGCCGGTTTGTTGGGTAAAGGGTTAACCCATTTCACCACTTATACTGTGGTATTCGAGCATACATGAAGCCACCGACCCGCCCGACCCCAATATCCATTACAATTAAACTATACATTAAGCCTTTACAACGGGAAGGACGGGCCGGCGTATATATATATGGTGCATGCGAACAAATACTATGGCTTCCATATTGAATCAATATCACCCACTGGGCCTTTCAATGTGGGTCGATGTCAATCGAAGTAAACTATTTAGTGACGTGGTGGTCCCGGTGGTTAGCATGCTCGACTCGTAACGCAATGATGTGAAAATATTATACGTTCTATACGTTCGAATCCCACTTGCTGACATATGGACGTCAAACTGTGTTACTTATACAAGCGACTTTGTCGCAAGGGACTCGCATGCAAACCGTGTGTCTTGCAGATATGCTCGATCGGAAGTTGCGCAAATGCTCGCATTATGTCGGTTCGATCGAAATTTCATCAGAACCAATACTTATATCGTTAAGAAGTGTAAAAATTGCTAAATCCTAGTGTTCCGATAGTATAAGTCCCATACTAAATCCTAGTGTTCCGATAGTATAAGTCCCATACTAATAAATAAATGTGCGCATGCAGTCTCTCATCAAACCCCTACACAGTGCATTTAAAATATTTTTAGAACACGCTTATTTTCCCGACAACTGGAAGCGGGCTAACGTCTGTCCTATTTAAAAAAAAGGAGACAATAGTGATCGATCTAATTATCGACAAATATCAATTCTCATCTTCCATTCAAAAATATTTGAGAAATGCATTTTTCGACGCCTGTCTGATTACCTACGACATAACAGACTATTATATGATATCCAGTCTGCATTTACACATAAAGATAGTGCTATTTTTCAAATACCGACATTTACCATTATAATATTTCATTCCTTGACGAAAGAAATGAAATTCGATGCTTATTTTGTGACATCAGTAAAGCATTTGAAAGTTCGGCATAGGGGATTGTTATTCAAACTCCAGAAACTGTGAGTGTGTGGCAATATTCACATGCGTACAAAAACTATTTGGAAAACAGATGCCAGCATGTAATCATAGATCATACAAGCTCATCTTGGAAGTGTGTCACAGCCAGTGTACACAAGGGTTAGTTCTTGGCCCATTTCGATTTCTCATATACATCAATGACATTGCTGATAACGTAATAACGTAACCAACATTCGGATTTTTGTAGACGACCCATCTATCTGGTAGTTGAATATCCCACATTGGCATCCGAAATAATGAACTCTGATATAGACAAAATTAAAAAATGGTCGGAGAGATGAATCGCTAAATTTAATCCATCAAAGGTTCTAGTTACAAGATAAAATATCCTTCCGACCCATCCGGCCTTAGAAAGGGAGTATCAGACAATTACTGAAGTAACGAGTCACAAACATTTAGGATTATAATTTAATTATGAAGGTAATTGGAGCGATCACATACATGATATAGAAAAACGCGCAGTCGATATTTTGGTTGCCCTTCTGAGGAGACATAAGTTTATACTGCACATAAGATCGTTAGAACGAATTTATTTATCATTCATCTGCCGGTACTGGAATATGCCTCCTCAGTATGGGACAACTATTAGCATTACAAGGCAAAAATCTGGAAGATCTGAAATATGATGCGGCTAGAGTAGTTACATGTGCAACAAGAATTTGCAGCTTTGAAAAGTTGCTTAGTGAGACCGACTGGGACACACATTCAAAAAACGCAGTAAAAGAACGAAACTTATCCAATTTTATAGTATGGTTACTAAATTGACGCCCGCATACTTATATAATTATGTACCCCGATCTCCGGCGCCCAATTTAATCGATAAGTTGTTTAATATATGTCAACGATATATAAAACGCGACAACTCGGAAAATTCTATCTTATGCCGATGATACAACACTTTTCACAAGCGGAGAAAATGAAGCCTTAGTCCAAAATTATGTCAACATCGAGTTGGGCAAAATATTTGACTGGTGCCGCTGTAACAAGCTTTCTATAAATATAAATAAGAGTAACTATATGCTCATCCACCCCCAAAACAACGACAAAAAATGGAACACACTGAAAATAATGTTAAACAACACTGCATTAAATCGAATAGGGAATCTCAGACAAGAATCGTCTACAAAATTCCTTGGAATCCATATTGATGAGACCCTGACATTTAAAAAACATATATCCATAGTTTGTTCGAAAATTTCACCCGCATTATACTGCATTAATAAAGTTAAGCATTTTTTCCCAAGTAAAGTTATGAAAACATTATATTATGCATTGAACCAAAGCCACTTAGTTTATGGTATACAGGTCTGGGGACATGTCCCCGAAGTAAGGAATATGTTTCTTCTGCAAAAACGAGCGTTACGGACCATATGCAACAAAAAGTATAGAAACCATACTGAACCACTCTTCAAACGGGAGAATATATTGAATATATACGACCTTCACAATTTTCATTCATCAGTCTTTATGCATGACTGGTATTATGACCTGAATCTTTTGACATGATGTTCACAAAGCGAACTAATACAAATACAAGACAACCAAACCCCATAGCCCTAGAAACACCAAGAACTGTTTGGTGTGGAAGTCTACCCCATCATGCCTTCGCAACCATATGGAACAATCTAGAAGAGGAATAAACTTCGGGCCAAACAAGACATTCATTTAGGAAGTGCTTAAAGCAAACTTGGTAAAACAATATTCCGAAAATGTGAAATGTAAAAATGTTGGATGTCCGGACTGCACTGTTTAAGATGCTGTAATCATATCGATTGTGCACCTATTGTGTATTAACAAACCACCCGCAATCGTGCAATTAATGAATCCCAGATACGTGATATTTCCACCAAGACCTCACTTACAAACTGCCTCCCCGGTGAACCACGCAAAATATTTTAGTTATTGTTATGAACAATGGTCCGGGTTGGTACCCATAAATTTCAACATGTCTGTAACACGCCCTTGATACTATTTCCACATGCGACGATATAGTCTGTGCGCTCACACGGAGATGAACTCTCACATGCGCCATCATTAAACAATCATAACGATACCTATAACACCGGGGATGGCAGGAAGACCCCGAGCAATATACAACATACCTGTATTCATTGTTGATAATATGTTTGCTATACGCGCGTGTATCTTATGAATAAAGTTATCCTATCCTATTCTATCTGTGTGATAATATTTTGCTTGAAAGAAACATTCCATTACATGCATTCTACCTTTTTTTACCAAGTATTATCTAATGCAGGTTTTGGCACACGATTTCCGACGGATATACTTTTTCTTGGCCCCCAAAATATCTCGTAATTATGCTTGCGGCGGTAAAGTTCAAAGATGGCGTCATTTTGTAGTGTTTTGTCAGAAATATATATGACAAGCACATTTGAAAACCTACAAATATGTAATATACATGACATCGAGCGAGAAAATTTTGAACAGGAATTTTGGATTGAAAAAATTGACATAAGTACCCAAGCTACGCACATACCGACTCTTTAATATAAATTATGCTATTGAAAATTATATTTCATGAACATGAATAAGTCCCACCGCTCCATACTTGCTTTTACCTCTCCGGATAGAAACGGGTCGTTTCAGAAACGAGAAAATCAACCAAAGAATCGGTATTACACTCTTAAATAAAGCAATTGATTTAGGTACTTCATAATACCTATAGCCCCTATAGTACCAAGCAGCATGATAATATATTCCTTTAGAACCTGTATAACGCTGTAGAACCTGTAGATGATAGGTTCCACAGAGAACCAAATCGTTGGCTCCAAGCTGATTGGGTGAGACGATCACGTGTGTCGATGTCGAGTGTCGGGTGCAAATGATCAAATTAAAGTGAACAAAATGGCCGCTCATCGACTCGCTGTCATAGATCTATCGTTTAAAAGTACCTTATAACAACGGAGAAACACGACACAACACCCGCTTGCATCTTTTATTTAAAGACTAATTCGGCCTCGACTTACAGGTACACTTTTGAAGTTTTAGTGTGGCCTAAAATGAAACAATTTTCCCGTTCCTAAACAACGAATGCGGTCGATGTTGATATTTTCGAGTTGTTAATTCGAATTTCACTGTTCAAGCTAATTGTGTTGGTGTTACACTTGGTACTGACACGAGAATAATTCCCCAAAGCTTTGATGTCAACCACTTGTGATTAGTACATGAGAATATCAACAACAACAACAACGTAGAAACTGAGAAAGTTTAGTCATAATTGATGTGTCTATATTCTCATGATACATCATATTTCATCGAATAAGAACCGTGTCGCAAAATCATTTTCCAGTTTCGGAGAATGTTTCTACTGAGTCTGCGACGAACTGATAGGCCTTCTTATACGGCATAACATATCGCCCAGTTATGGAGTCTGCTATTCTTTTGATCGAAACGCCGGTGACGCTGTGATATTTGTTGTGATATGTGTATGGAATGAGGGATAATCTCGGAGACACGGATCCAATTCACATTATCACTGAATCGTTCACAAGCTTTTATTAGAAGTTGACTTTGTTCACTGTAACGTACTACAGCTATGCTCTAATTAATCGTCCCCTTTAACAAGGTTGTAGGGCGTTAATGACACTGGTTATACCATACCGCCGTTCAACCACGGTCAAGTAGTTGACATGTGGCAACCGCGGATAATCTTACTACGTTACTAGTAATAATATTTTGCTACCAATGTATTCATTTTTCACATTGCCACCAAGTCCAGCTTTTTGTGAGCGCCATGCACCGTGTTAACTATACACGAAACAATATTTCAATTAATAATTTGTTTACGGTTTAATCAACATTCGAAGTTGGTCACTGACCGACATTCACAACTGCATCATCAATGCAGCGTCAATCCATGCCAGAAATATACACTCTGTGGTGGTTATAATGCTGACTTTAAAAAGGTACGAAGGTCGGCCATGGTAGGATTGATCATGGTCAATAGCATCAACGCGGTTGAGTAACGCGGTACTATCGGTGGTCAACATCATTAAGGGATGGGGTCAATTAGTGCATAGCTGTACATACATGTGCACGTAGACCATTCCAATGTCCAGATGCATCATGTTCTTTTCAAAACATGTGTGGCTATCATTCTGAACGATTAGGCCATTTCCGCTTTGCTAGGAAATAACCTCTTCCATAACTGGAAACCATATTCGCGAAATTCTACATTATATGACATTGACTCGTTGACGCATATATGCGAATGGAGAATAATTTATTCACTATGGCTGTACCAAACTTGATCATATATTAAATACATTAAACTCTCTTTGTGTTATCTTAGCATTTGTTCATATACCGATACAGCACATCGGAAGTGTACAAGCAAAACACTCAACATCGTGGCGGGTTTTTTGGGAGAATGATTCGGGTGACCCATTCAACACCACAATCTTGTGGCGAGGACTAGTGAGCGCTATAACGGTATTTTGCAAACAGCATGGTGTCAGTTTTAATTAACAAAAGTTCATTAGTGTGGTCTCCCAATTGTTGAATATTTTGCTTATCGCACGCTATTTACATACTGTACAACATTTTCTGGAACATAATTTGGCTTTGTTCACATAATGTAGCGTAGGAACTACGACAATTACATACTATTTACGCGATATTTATTATGGGTATAAAGAAAGGTCTGAGTGAACCACAAATTAACTATAATAGCCTGATCGGGCTAAAATAGACCGATCAGTATTCCTGGCACAGTGCTCACTGTTGTAAGAGAGGGAACTCTAAATTCCTTGACAGTTTGAATCTGTTTGTTTGAATGTCTGTAAACATGTATGTTTATTTTTGAATATTCTCAGTAAATAATTATTTGTTGTCTTGCTAAAGAAATCAGAATTAATTTGTTTAAGTACTGGTTGAAAGATAACAATAAACAGTTTAGAGCGACTCCCCTTATCCCAGATGCATGCTGGCTGTGAAAGACCGATCGGTCTATTTTAGTCTATTATTGGTCGATAAGTGGTTCACCCAGACCTGTTTAAGATATCTGATTGATGTGTGTACGATTAAATCCCATTGGTACCCACGTATAACAATATATCTGCGATAAATCACAAATCATTGCGATTAATCACAAACCTTTGTGATAAATTGCCAAGTATTTGGCAATTTATCAGAAATATGTTTTCAGTGCTCACTCTTGTAAGAGAGGGAACTCTAAATTTCTTGACAATTTGAATCTGTTTGTTTGAATATCTGTAAACATGTATGTTTATTTTGAATATTCTCAGTAAATAATTATTTGGTGTCTTGCAAAATATATCAGAATTAATTTTGTTTAAGTATTGTTTGATAGATAATAATAGAACCGTTTAGAGTGACTCCCCTTATCCCCGATACATGCTGGCTGTGAAAGAACGATCAGTCTATTTTAACCTGATTGGGCTATTGTAATAAATCTCTCAAACATCTTTGAGATAAATCGCAAAGTATAATCACCAAATACTTAATTGAGAATTATCGTGAAGATGTTTGAGATTTATCGCAAAGGTTTGCGAGTTATTGTAAAGGTGTTTGTGATTTTTCGCAAAGTTGTTTTGTGATTTATCGCAAAGTTGTTTTAATTTTGAAAATTCTCAGTAAATAATTATATGGTGTCCTGCAAAAGAGATCAGAATTAATTTTGGTTTAAATATTGGTTTGCTACCCGTGTCCCAAATGCATGTTGGCTTTGAAAGACCGATCAGTCTATTTTAGCCCGACCTTGCTATTATAGATCGATTTGTGGTTCATCCAGACCTGTTTAAGATGTCTGATTTATTATGTTTATACAGTTAAAGCCCATTAGTGCCAACGCATAACAATATATCTGCAATAAATCACAAACCTTTGTGATAAATCTCAAGCATGTTTGCGACAAATTGTAAAGTATAATCACCAATTAGTTTTAGAGTTATCGTAAAGATGCCTAAGATTTATCGCAAAGGTTTGCGAGATATCGCAAAGGTCTGCGAGTTATCGGAAAGATGTTTGTGATTTTTCGCATTTGAAGTCGTTTTGTGACTTGTCGCAAAGATTTGCTCCCCTCATCGCACATGCATGCTGGCTGTAAATTACCGATCGGTCTATTTTCGCCTGACTGTGCTATTATAGATCGATTGGAGTTCACCCAGACCTGTTGAAGATGTCTGATTTATGTTTATACTGTTAAAGCCCTTTAGTGTCAACACATACAAATATATCTGCGATAAATCACAAACCATTGCGTTTAATAGCAAACCTTTGTGATAAATCGAAAACCTTTGTGATAAATCGCATATATTTATTGTATAGAAGTTTGCGATTCGCAAAGTATTTTTTATTATTGGGCTATTATAGATCGATTGTTGTTTTACCCAGACCTGTTTAAAATGTTTGATTTAGAATGTTTACTTTAATATTATTACACACAAATTAAGAAATATGGCCCATTACTTTAGACATTCAGACACATTTTACTCCACATGCAGGAAACAGGCCGGTGGTATCCTGAAATCGAGGTATTAAACCTTGAAATAAGTACAAAAACACGATCAATTTTTTATACTAATAAAAGTAATATAATTTGGTTTATTTCATTTTGCGACATGATCTGGAAGAACCTTGATCGGGGTTTTGTACTTAATTCGATGTCTAAATGCCGTGGTATCATTTGGAATCTAACATGCCATATTGTTAAATTTGCCGTCGGACATTTTTCGTAATTTCTAGTGCTTGGTACCTGGGCATGTTTTCCACATAGTACCTTTATATTTGGTTCTCTGGTGTACCAAATATGTAGGTACTATGCATTGTACCTAATTGATTGATACCCAGAGTACCCAAGCAGGTATTCCATAGTATCTGTCTTGATATTAGGTACTCCAGAGGTACCAACAATTTGGTACTTCATAGTACCAACAATATTTGGTACTTCAGGGTACCAACAATTAGGTAATCCAGAGTACCAACAATTAGGTACTCCCCACGGGACAAGTTCAGAACCTACGTAGGTACTCTGTAGTACCTATTGTTTTAAGAGTGTATGTGCAGCTTTAACAAAGTTGAAGACGAAAAACATTTTCTTTTGTCTTGTCCCTTTTACAATGACATCTGGTCTGGATGTCTGGTTTAAATTCCGTCACAAAATATATTAACGACATGATTAGAATAGACCACATCGACGACGTTTTTATTGAGCTAATTTTGTTTCCTCGACAACAAGCAAAATTTCTTTTTTATGCGAAGAAAACGATTCATTTACAAGTGTATTACACACCGGACGTATCAACATATAAGAATAGAAAATATATACCAGAATGTCCCCCAAATTGCATAAGATTAAATGGAAACTCCTACTTTATATTCTCTTAATATTATCGCTGAGAAGAGTCCTCATGTGTTTGACCAAACCGTGTACATACTTATATACTATTAGGCGTGACATATAGGCCGGGTGCTAATTGTAATTGCAATGAATATAAATTGATGATTTATGTATTGCGCATATCACGTTAATAAATGATTACCTCTCTCGCTCTCTGTTCGGTGTTTATACCCAATGTATTCAACAACCAGCTGCATATACCGTGTATTGACTTGAGTCATGTTCATTACTCGGTCTCTCATTAATGAGCCTTATGCTTTTATTTAAACCTTCTAACAGCACTTTTCTATTATTTGCAATTGTTGGGGTCATTTTATGTTGATACATATATAATACTGCTATTTATCTCTATTTTATACCTTTTCTTTATTTCATCTTCGGCGTACTATCTAGTTCTGTTTTGTCACAATTTGTGTCAGCTGATCTTCGGAATTCCTATGGTTTCAATTATTCATGCTTTTGTCTTTTACCCACATGCCGTTGGTTTGAGTATTTGTCCTCTATGGCGGATCTCATCTGTTGGTAGCTCTTTTGTGATTTATTTTGGCAATTCGCATTTAGAGTTGACCGTTTGTCACTATTTCGCCAGATATCAAAAGTTGATTGTGTGAACGGTTCATCTGGGTAATAGTTGATTGTGTGAACGGTTCATCTGGGTGATAATATTTTACATTACATTCATTCTACCTTTTTATTTACCACGATTTCCGACGGATATTCCTTTTCTTGGTGCCAAAATATCTCGTAATTATGAATGCGGCGGTAAAGTTCAAAGCAAATAAGTAATAGATGGCGTCCATCGACCCCATATTGTATAAATATCCCTTTCGATGTGGGTTTAATGTTAACCGACGTCAATCTGATATCCCATCATCTCCAGTTAGTAGATCTCTATTATCGTGGTCAATCTCCGCAGCCCATGCATGATAATCACATTAAGTATATCAACCAAACTTTAACTGCGCGCTGTTCACACTTCATAGAATTTATCTAGACAATAACTTAACAGGTTTAGGCCAAAAAGGGTTTGGTTCTCAGGCCCCGCCGCATTGAATAAAAAGGGCCGCGTTAGGCATTTTGGTTGCAATGCCTGATGTTATGACAAAAAAACTTCCGAAAAAATAAATTTGAAAACTTTGTTTTTACTTTACAAACATGTCCATAGTAAATATCTGTTGGATATTAGTGTGCGTTTGTAACATATATGTTTAATACGTGAAAAGTAACTTGCGGCCTACAACACGAAGTAGATGATTACAATTAAGAAAATGTCATTGCGAACTAAATTACACTAATTTGTAACTCCATACAATTGAAGGGCACAGGATGAAATTCAGGATCACATATTATAAGGGAGAGTTATCAGTTTTTTGACAACAATAACTATAGTGAATGTCAGGGGCATTATATAATGTTAGGTAATCTCAGTCATATACACTGATAATACAATTTCATTTTTATATAATATTAAATGAGTTTTATTCACAACAGTTCCCACTACATGTTTGGTTATTACTAGACAGAGGAAGGTATCTTTGTCCATGCTTACTATTTGCAGAAAAAAATAAAAAATAAGAATAAAATTCTCCCTATATGGTACATGTATGTAAAATATCAAACATATCCTCGCCGAAATACGCACATAATCTACCTATAATGTGAAATAGGTACATAATGTGATTATTTGATTCTGTAATAAGCAGGTAATGGACTCATGTCCGTTATTTCATTTTATGGCGCGGGCCACATTGAAGAGCGTACACATGAGTCAATAATGTGACTAAAACGCTCTCATTTTAAGCACATTATCGACTCACAATGAGGTGAATCTACATAAAACAAGTTATATCATAAGCGGATAATGTCCGAATTTTGGGAAGAATAGGCTGAAAATATCACTGTCGAAAAGATACTTATTGGTGACATCTCTCTCAAATACAATTTAAATAGAAAGTTATTCTATTTTGTTCAAATATTCATAGCTTCAACTTGCCGCTTTGACATTAGCGAATATTGAATTATGATATGACAGATTGTATTGTATACTACTCTTTATACATGTGGATCGTACTTTACAATATACATGCAAATATATATGTAAATATCGGTAGCGGGGTAATGTCGCAAGAGCTATACTCGTCCTTGACCTCGATAAATGGTATACTCGTAAAGCGCGCATCTATGATCTCAAATCGACTCCATTCCACCCGCATGTGCGATTTGACTTGTATATCAAGATATTCCACCCACTTTGGTGTTCTAAAAACCACCCGAAAAAGACCCGTTAATTAGTTGAATATAACGTGACTGCAAATTCTGAGGTGAAGGTCGAGTATAGCTTTTGCGACATTACCCCTCTACCGTAAATATCATGATCTTTATATTATTGTCGGGAGCGAGGCCAACATAAGTTTTGTAACTTGTGCCTCGATCCCTTGCGAATTTAATTATGGATGCAAATAAATGTTTGCATCATCAACCAGACAAAAAATACATACAATTAAACCACAACCATCTTCAAAACTATGCAGATGTTTATGAACCCAACTTGTTGTCCAGCTTGATATATTTAAATATATGTTCTCAGAAATAGCATACTGATGTACGAAGTTTATTATGTTATGATAAGCTAAGCGTCACAGTGATGCGCCATGGACGTATAACGTCAACGCACTCAGGCTCATCACAAGAAGTTTTGTATATAACACGTTGAGTTTGATAGTTAATTTATCCGTCTTTAAAATTCGTCAAATATATCGGATGCAGGTATTGGCACATGGTATACTATATTCTTAAAGTCGTTGAAAAGGTTTCCCAAACATACCCCTTTCTTTCCGACAAAATATACTGTTTATTATGCCTGAGGCGGCAGAGTTCCGAGATAACAAAAATATGTCGTCTATCGACCCCATATGAACCCCCATCCCCTGTGCATGGCTTTCAATATATGGTCGGTGTCAATAAATGTGAACCTAATATCCCCTCATCGCCTAGTTAATATATCTCCATTCTCATTGGTCAATAGTATGTCAGCATGATAATATCTTGTCCTGTATTTTGATTTAGGTCATATGATACAGCATCACCCCCGATTAGGTGCACAGGGTTAACGCCCACGCGTATATTGCGCATCATATTGACGTCAAAGCACCCTGTCACCTACTATTCTAACTATTCTACCTGTCAGAATGGTATGCCACCATGACATGTTTCTACTAAATAAAGCAGAGGATGGTTGGCACTGGAATTTCAGAAAGGTGGGCCCGAAACATGGACTAATACTAAAACATTGGTCCATATCTTACATAACATAAGGGGGTGAAGTTCTGCCATAGGAAAGCAGTTCTAAGGACGCGGTATTGCCATTCATTACTATACGGGATTGTTCTGGTAAGTAAGTGTATATATATATATATATATATTATGTGGACGCGACACTTTGTTCCATCGGAATTAACTGTATAACACGTTGCTTCTCCGTAGTTGTTTGCATATTCTACACGATAACAATTGAGTGGTTGCTCTACGAGAGGGGTTCGTCAATTAAAAGAAGACCATTCAAGACCAATGCAATTAGTTAATGGGAATTGTTCTCATTCCACAACGATTTTTTTTTTATTTTAAACATATTTGAATGTATCTAGAAAAAAATATACTTAGGGATCAGGGCACAAGTTACAAAACTTACAAACTTGCCCCTCTCCTAATACAATCATGGAACATACATAAAAATACATAGCAGATATAGCACAAAGTGGTTATAAAGGAAAGTGCAGAGTGTGTGTGCTGCGGATGTCGGGTTTCCATCTGTATTCCAATCTCGGTTATGAAGAAAAACCTAGAACTCAGTGAGTTTGAAAGATGAATGGGGAGATTCACCATGCATGTTATCATACATTGGTTTGTTCAAAACGCTTTGTTTTAGCTATAAAAGATTGAGTAATGCGGAAAAGAGTATGGTTCTTGTGGGTTGATATACCTTTAACCCCAAGTAAGAAATGATTTGCTTCTAATGATTGAAAACCATTAATACTTAAATTTCGGTAAAAGTAAATTCTCTGATCTACAAATAAAGGGCAAACATGAAAATAGTGATTGGCGTCTTTAATGTCTAAGTTACAGGGGCATATAGGCGACTCTGATATGTGATTATCGAACATATCCGAACGGAGATCACTACAATCATTCCGAATTTTACAGTGTGTTGTATTAATTTTCCTTTTTCCTGTATAAAAATAAGATGGGGGTTTTATTATTGGGTCTATAATCCCTAAATTGGCTTTGAAATGGAGGTTGCATTGATTATATACACGGGTAATTTGTTCCATTCTAGAACAACAGATGGGAGAAATGACTGTTTAAAATGCTCGGTATTAGCGAAATAGGAATCAAATTTATTTGGGAATCTAAGGTTATAATCCGATCGTTCTCTGGAGTGTGCTGGTATGAGATATATCAGATACAAAGGGGCGTCTTCATTGATAATTATGTCAATTGCTTGCACATGGCGATGTTGCCTGCGCCTGTGTAGTGTAGTGCGCCAACCTACCTCAAGCCATAACTTGTTAAGTGATACTGAACGGTTTAGGCCGGTTACGATTCTAGTGGCGTCTTTATGTATTTGGTCGAGTTTTTCCAATAAATAATCGGGTGCTGAATCCCATACGACGTCAGCATAATCCAAAATAGGAAGGATATACGCATCGCAAATTTTTTCGAGTGTCTTTCTATCGAGATCGTTTTTAAATTTTCTCAATTGTGATAGTCTAGAGGCAGCTTTTTTTGCTGTGTATTCTATTTGTTTGTTCCATTTTAAATTTGATTGAAATTCAAGACCAAGGTGCTTATGCGATTCGTCAAAGGAAATAGTTTCGTCCTGGAATATTAAATCTGGGGAGTTATCTTGAGGCATGAATGAGAATGATATTGCCTTGGTTTCCTTGGGGTTGAACGAAACTAGCCAGTTATCGTCCCATAGACTGACCCTTTTGAGGTCCTCGAGCAGTTCTGATTGCAGGGTGTTAAGATTGAAGTGAGAAGCTGTGAGACATGTGTCATCGGCATACATTCTAACCGTTGATGTGAGGTTCTCTGGTAGGTCATTAATGTATATTTAAAATAGGAAAGGCCCAAGGATCAATCCTTGGGGAACGCCCGCTGTGATGGTTTCAAAGTCAGAATAAGTGTTATTGATTCGGACCCTTTGCTTCCTGTTAGTGAGATAGTCCTCCAGCCATTTAGAGAGCGACCCTGTTATCCCATATGCGGTAGTTTTGGCAATCAACCCTCTGTGCCAGACTCTCTCGAATGCTTTAGAGATATCACAAAAATTAAGAAAAGAGGGTGGCCTATAGCGTTAGCCGTGCCGTGGAGCATTTTTGGACTAACTCCGTCATAGCCATAGGCTTTGTTGGCTTTAAGTGATTTGATCGCAGATATGACATCATCGACTGAAAATTTTAGTTCAGATAATTCTTTATTGCATCGTGAACTGAAATCAGGTAATTTATGATCATTCTGGTCAATCGTGGAATTTGAAATGAATTTTTTATTCAGGCTTTTCCCAAATCGTTTGAGACAAAAGATACACCGTTGACTTTAATATCTCCTTCCGCAGAATAAATGGGTGGTATTTTAGTTATCTTCTTTTTTGTTCAAACGAATGTTGATGAGATGCCAGAATTCACGAGGCGAAGAACTGTCATTTATCCTATCTTTGATATTGTTGTCAAATTTGGCTTTCGCATACTTTTTTATGTTGTTGACTTTGTTCCTCGATTTTTTGTATTTTGTCCAATTATTGTCAGTGCTAGACTTGATGGCGACCGACCGCATTCAATCTCGACGCCGAATCTCACGTCGGATGTCGCTATTGAACCAAATTTTGTCTTACGATCTTATCGTAACTGTAGTTTGTGGTATAGTGATTCGCATTATTTCAAAGAATTTGTCATAGAAAATTTGCACTACCCTATCAATGTCATTCTCAGGCTGGAGGAGATCGTTCCAATTCACATCATTTATTAAAATTGCCGCCTTTTGGAAGTCGCCGCGATTATAGTTCCATATAGTCCTTTGGAAGGAAGGGGGTGACAGTTTATCAAATGAGATGGTCGCATAAACACCTAAGTGGTCCGACATGTCTAAGTCAATGATGTCGGCATCCCTCACTTGAATGTCAGGGCTTATAATGATGGGGTCCAAAAGCGTCGCCGATGTAGCAGTGATTCTGGTCGGGGATGTAATCACATTTCTGAGTGAAAAATAGTCCGTGGTATTTTTAAGTTTGGACGAGGGATCAGGATAATTTGAATTAACATCCCCTAGTAGTATTACATTATGGGAGATATCTAACGCTTCAAAAATGGATTCCTCAAAGAGGGTCCAATAGTTTGGGGAACTGAAGTCTTCTGATCGGTATGATAGACATAAGAGAATTTTTTTAAGTTTACTGCGTATTTCAAACCACATTACAGACGAGTCAAATTCGAGGCTTTCTATGCGCTTGTATAATAAGTTATCGTCGAAGTATATACAAATACCACCACCATGACAGCTCGGACAGGAGAGGTGAATCCTTCAATAAGAATATTTTCAGATGGGTATGAGGGGTCCCGATGGGTGTCTGTAAAGCATAATATATCATAATGAGATATTATGTGATTTATTTTGTGGATGTTATTCCGGATGCTTCTTATATTTTGTTGGAAAATGGTCAAAGAGTCGGGATGGTTTTCATGCAGTCATTAATGTCTGGTCTAGTACAGGGCCCGGTTGACATGGACTGAACCTGAAATTATAGAAGCGCTGTAATTAAAACCAGGATCAACGGTAGCCTAATACTTGATTCACGGAATGATTTAAATATGAGAAAGCTACATGTGACATGATTTATTTTCTGCGACAGGACTTTCTTCTTTGTATCAAAAAGTCCCGTCACTATACGATGCTGCTCGGCAGAAATCCCCATGTATGGGGGGTTCATGACCGAAAAGCATCGTACCGTGACGGAACTGAAGTTAATTTGGAAGACAGATGAAAAGTAATCCACAGCTCTGTCAGGGTTTTTTTTGAAAAGTGTGTTGTGTATGATTCGAGAAATATTTCAAAGCTAATGGGTGAAACTGATTTAGAAAAAAGACAGAAATATGAGAAAAACATGGAGAAAACATGAGGAAAAGATGATATGAAACTATTGTAGGCTTACATGGTGAATAAGTTGATATTAACAAGAAAGATGAAATGACTAATATATACAAGTAAGCCATGTATGGTTGTATAATGTTCTAAGTTTTACCGATGCGGTAAGGTTACACGGGCTCCGGGGGAGCAAAAATATAAATAGTAGGACATACCAGCGGTATAGTCCGTTAAATGCACGTGCGGCCTTAATTGTCGAAAATATTCATATTTGTTCCAAACACCGTAAACAGAAAAACAGTAAAACGCATACAGTTCCGTTCATATATACCATGACCATCGCGTAAACAGCATGTTATCATAAAGACCTACTATATTTTACCTAAGCAATAGCCTGATTGTGTTACAGAAGACAGCACAATGCTACTGGCTAATCATACACAAATGGCATAAACGCTCTTTATTAGTTCCATATCAGGTATTCACCAACAAAGAACGCTCTTTATGTTTACCATCATAATATAAACAAACACCAGAAAAGTAACTTTTTACGCCTTTGTTTACATAACAATGGTCAAACATATGACCATAGCATACTGTATATGCGAAATTTCTTATTTGTATACGGACAAAGTCTATCTACATTTTGATGTTCTTTCTGTTTATGGCGGTTTTTGACGGGTGGAGATATTTTCACAGGATACCCACCGCCAAGGCCAACCGTGTCCGTTAATGGCACATTTAGCTACGGTACCTCGCCCCAGGGGTCCATGTATAGTTTTTGATATATAAGGGAATAAATGCACATTCGAAGCGTTCGCTGTCTGCTGCTAGTTAATGAATTTTGGTGCGGACGGTCTACCGTACATTTCATGTACTCAGAAAAGGTTAAAGGTGAAAGCCTGTCCCGTCCGGGTGGATATCTGGAGATTACATGGTTTGATTCAAACTTTGATAATAACATGCATTGTTTCTGTTCTGAGAGCCTTCCGCGGCAGAAAATTCAGAATCACATACATAAATATAAAACATTTCACCTTCTCATCGGCAATAGAACTCGCCGCAAAACTATACCAGCGAAATATGCGGTGTGAATTGTACCGACTGAATCAAAGAACACAACAACTTAGATATTTTATTGTTACAAACTTGCCCTCTCCGTTTCACATTAGGGCTATCGACAAACGGTAAATATATAATTAAACAAGAAAAACAATGTCAGAAATGGTAACGCGCTCAAGATCATATATTATATACCCATGATTGTAATAACAGAATATAAAATATATTGGTTTCGCGAATGACCAAATCAGAATTCCGTTAAAATAACAATAACAACCAGCACCTAATTAACGAACCGGCGGCCGACTCGGCCGTCTCCGACCACAACCCCCAATGGGCTGCAGAACGACAAATGTCTATAAAAGTTGAAATATAAAACTTACAAATTATCTTTTTCATTTCTTTTATTTGCAATTGACATAGCTTGTCACAAACCAAACATCAACATCATTGACATAATAATGTACGTCAAGGACAATATATAAACGAAATTGAAATTCCCAACTACACCTTTTACCGGACTCGGCCTCCGGTTCCCAGTTCGACTTTTAATCCTCCCAGAAATTCCCATTATCTATAAATAAAACGCCCAGCGAACCATAGCTATCTATAATATGTAGGACAGTATACACGCAGCGCACGTAATAATAATAAATCGTTACGCTACTAACACAGAGTAATAGACCTACTCCAATCTATACGGCTCGGCCATTTCCGCTTTCGTATAGAAATAGCCTCACATAAATTGACACCATCTTCGCGTAAGGATACACTGCACGGCCCTGATAATAAGCCGATGACCTTGACTCGTTGACGCATAGATGTAAATGGAGCAGAATTTATTCACTTCATTGCTGTACCAGACTTGATCATGCATGAACACCTCCTGCACCCGGAAATGTCTATATGGTGTATTGTCTATAGCGGTGGGCATGCCTATAGTGGTGCATGTCTATAGTTGTGTATATGGGTGGATATGTATATATAGTAGTGGGACGGTGACTGCTCCTGGTTTGTCTGAAGGAAACATGGCAGATGTAGTAACGCCATCTGAAGGGACGATAATTTGTTAATATGTAGATCGATTATCTTTTAACTTCAACCTTTACGAATGTTATATTTATTGAAAAATATAACAATAACTACCAGTAAAAGTCAATTTATTATATATCAGGAAGTGTTGTGGTAACTCTCCAGATGGGGCGCTCTTGTGATACTTGGCTGGATGGGCGTGTATCCCATTTATATAATGAATACATTCCCCGGCTCTGTACTTACACTTTATATCCAAAAAATTAAGCAAGTGCGTAGGACATACCAGGAAATAATGCTATTCCTATAGCAGTTTATTACGCGTCTATAGCACCAATATTTTTTGTTATGATATGTGTCTAACATGATTTCGTTTGAAGATTTTCAGCCATTTTTCCCAATGTTGACATTCAGAATATAATAATACAAAGCATGTATGTGATCACAACCACGCCAATGCTACACAATATATATAATGCACAACACCATGTCCTGGTGCAGTTCTGGTTAAAACACAGACTCCACAGCTATGCTGAAGTCAGTCTGGGGTAATTGGGGGGCTAGCTCTGTGTTGCTAAAAATATTTATTTCATTGAAATCATGCAGTGTGACATATGACAGACAATGTTTAAGCAATATCTTTAAGCAATATGACGAATCTACTACTGTAAAGGCATTCCAACATTCGCCTGATAGGATCCATCGCTTTCCCGACGATGGTGTGATTGGGTGAGACTGACGTAATTATTCTGGTGGTAATAGAACACTCAACACGTGCATATGTTATAATCACGTACTAACAACTTCAGTATATATGGTAATTAATGGTTCATGATTATGTGATCTATCGTGTTGCCTATCCCGTTTTCAATGAATAGCCTATTTTTCAGCTGGCTGAGCTTAGCAATATCAATATGTCATGAAACAATGTGTTTCCGACTGATAACTTGGAAATTCTTGTCATGAGCATATCCATTTTGCTATAGCCATTTCTTAACAAGTTTCAACAATGCTATAGCCATTCAACAAAACCGTTCGAGTATATCGACTCAAATTGAGTTTTCGAAAACTTATTCTAACACCCTATATCGCTTAATTTAAGTTTGACTGCTGTTTTGGAGTTTGGATATTATATATCGCTACATGATACTTATATGTCTTAGTTCTAATACAGATACTAATTAACTTGAATTAAGTTGGGAATACTTCAGTAATTTACATTGAAATTTTCCAAGAAAACATGTACTTAAACATAACTTAAAACCACGTGCTTTGAAACCATTGCTATAGATATGTGTCATGTCCACCACTATAGACTTATCCACCGCTATAGACATGCCGGATGCAGGGGTTGTTTATATAGTGATAAATAGTAGTATATAGCACTAATTAATTCATGTTTAACAGAGGAGTCTCCAAGTCAACATGCCTATTTCCCGGTAGAATGCACATGATCAATCACGTGATTGAAATAGTCTGACAGCTACGGTGTCTATTTGTGTGAGAGGTTATTTCCACGGCATGTGGAAATGGCCAAGTCGTTGATTGAGATTATGGTTGCCCACAGTTCGTGCTGAATGAGATTTGAAATAGTTAGACCAAGTCATGCCGAGAGTTGCTACCGAATCAATTATATAGTTATATATCCCCTCTCTCTCCCTCTCTCTCTCTCTCTCTCTCTCTCTCTCTATCTCTCTCTCTCTCTCCCTCTCTCTCTCTCTCTCTCTCTCTCTCATTATCATCACCACACGACATCCACGTCTCCCACATTTTCATTGCTCACTGCCACACTCGCTCTGACGCGCGCGTCTTTAATTTATTTAACTTAATATCAACTCTAGCTATCACACACATGCACGATGAGAATATTTGGTGCAAGCACTTGGCTGGTTTCTCTGTTGTTGGTGTTCAACTTTGATTTTCCACCTTCACCCCATACCCCCTTGATGACTAACTGAAAATTCCAAGTTTATTTCAAACACAATGACATCCACTATTGATAAGAAGTTTCCAAATGATGGTCACTTCAGCCTAAAATATTTTAACAAAAAGGTGGAAATATCTTACTGTTGGTCTAAAAGCAATATATTTCCGCTCTAAATTCCGGTTGGAAAATTCAATTATTAGCATAATTATTCATGTTCTTCTCGGACTGAAATGTCCTATTGCTGTTTTGCATGTAGGAAATGTTACGTCCTTTTCTTCACGTCCCTGATTTGACGATACAGACACCATACTCATCTCATTTAAAATACCGACCCGTGTATCTGTAGCTTATCTGAAGTACGGCTTCGCCTGGGCATGTTTTTTTGTCGAAAACCATTAGTTCCGTAACAAATCGTAATATCATATTTCACTTAGGGACTGTAGCATAATTGCATCGTGGGAAAAAAACATCCGCGGGTCGTTCTCCCCATTCACCCAATCGTATAAGACGCTTGTCGCAAACAACTCGATATCCCCATCACATGTGATCTCCATCAATCTGATTCAAATCCAGACTATTGAACAAGCTGCAGTAATGCCCTAAGTAATCGACTCCTTAACCACAGGAGAATTATGGGTAACTTTTCAGGATTTAGTCGGAAATATGGCTTGTTGCCATTCATCGGAAAGCTCTCGGAGAGCTTTCCGATGAATGGCAACAAGCCATATTTCCGACTAAATCCTGAAAAGTTACCCATAATTCTCCTGTGGTTAGGTCGGAGAGCTTTCCGATGAATGGCAACAAGCCATATTTCCGACTAAATCCTGAAAAGTTACCCATAATTCTCCTGTGGTTAAGGAGTCGATTATTTAGGGCATTACTGTACGCGTCCAATAGTCTGAAAAAATTGAAAACCCTTCCTATTATATACCGCCGATGTATACCACCGATAAATAGCTTTCCCCAGCAATGTCTGAATATACCTTAGGTTACGTTCATACTCTGGCAAGTTTGCACAGACTTTTTTGCAGGCATTTTTTCATAGAAAACCATATGGTGCCAGAATATGAACGACAACATGCATATACAATGCATATTTACCAAAGGTAACGACATGAGAAGTAAAATTCGTGTAGTTCCACTAGTGGAGAGACACAGATGTTATTTACCACGTAGTTACCTGTGGCACTGATGAATTTTATATGCATGTTGCCGTTGCCATTCATATGATGCATGCCACCATAAGGTTTTCTATGAGAAAATTCCTGCAAAAAATGCCGTGCAAACTTGCCAGTGTATGAAGGTATAGTAAGTTGATTGGTGAATGCAATGGGCGACAGACATCTCTATAGTAAGGGTTAGGAGGTATTACTGTCGAGATCTTTGTCGCCCATTGCATTCACCATACAATCAACCCGTACTCGCAATAGCATCGGTGACAGGCCGTTTCTGTCCATTCTATGCAAGCAAACAACACGCAATATGTTTAATCAGAATATCGAGAGCACTGTGGGTGAACGGAAGTAGAATTATTTGTTCGTGTTTCCGTAATACTGTCGGGCAATCTGTTTGCTAATTTGAAATCGCTGCAAATAACTTAATTGTGATATAATATGCAAGGAATCTAGAACGACCCGGCATGATGTTAAGAGGAGACATTGCGAAGGATCGTGTAAATAATACAGGTGTGTCCAGTTGTCATCGGTGCCGAATATTGATGTTGAAATGTGCATGGCTGCGCATTTATGAATTCATAAAATCGTTTTCTGGTGACCGGATGTTTGTCGCCTATTGTACCCACTGCATGTACAATAACAATGTACCGCAAGTACTATCATTGCTGTACGTTCGTTAACACTTTGGGAAGTTTAAACGGTTGAATTTCGATGATTTCTCGGGGTTGTTTATACGGATATCATAAAGTTTCCTGATTGGGTTAGTTGCATGTTAATTTTTGTTTATTTTAATATACCCAATATTGGAACAGAATGTGGCCATAAACGAATTATTTGACACGAAATCTCCAAATAAGCGTTATTTGTAATACGACCCTGCCTAACTATGCTTAAAAGCAATGTCCTGATTGGCCAGTGGCCCGAGTTACCATGGCTATCTCGTTCCAGTTTTGTGGTACAATTCTACTTTTTCCAATTGTACCACGAAAAAAATCGGTTTATTCAGATCGCCGCACGCGACTTTTCCCGTCTTTTCTAACTCCGCGCAAACGGGGCATCAACGGAGTACACCCGCACCGTAACCCTTTGAATTTTGCTACATCTTGACAATCTTGCGAATTTTCTAGCGATTTGTCGCTTGAAACCAGTTTGGTTGCCAATGAATATGGTCCAAATGATGTTATGGTATATTGATATATGTTACGACCAAAGAAAGTTACTTAATAAGTATATTAAATGACAAAATAAATCCATGGCCATGGGGCCGGGCTGTGCATTCGTCGATTCGAATCTCGATCATATTCGATATTTCGGAATCAAGTTGAAAATGAAAGCGTTTGTTCACCAGTACAGAAGGGGAATAAGATTAGTTTAGTAAACTAGATCATTTAGATCGCTTTGTGTAAGGAAATTGGTCCATAGTCGATGATCATATTCATGTTGTCCCAACAACGTTCAAAACAGAAATGACCGCATCGTATTTCCTGTACGATTTAAATGAAACGCACGGGCGCCGCTGAAAACACGTCGTTTTTTAGCCAATCACAACGATTATTTCTAGAAGAGGTGCCTCGAAAAGTCAACGGGGGAATTTCATAACAAGACAAGACATTACCAGAGTACTTCATGCAAAGAAATCGAGTACGCCCAATACGAATTACACCACGAAATGTTTTCTCACCTGAGACCGAAAAAGCGCAGTATTTCGTTGACTATTCAGTCGAATTGTGACCATAAACTTTCAGTCGTATTACAAAAGAAATAAATACACGGTGTATCGGTGTGTATGGTCAAGTTGTACCACAAAAAACTGATTGTAGGACTCCGCTACGCGTCGTCCTACAATCAGTTTTTTGTGGTACAACTTGACCATACACACCTCTACACCGTGTATTTATTTCTTAAATAGATGAGCATTGTCGATTGTAGCCGGGTTCTGTAAAATAAAAAATTTCCACTACCTATTTTTTTCAAAACTTACTTCAGATAAAACATTACAATTTGGAATTGACCGCACTAGCATTCTTGGGGATTCAGTTTTTAGGCCAAACAAGTTTATTAGCATTATCTCCTTATCCCAATTGACATAAGAGACAATTACATATAATACAAGTAAAAGAATATTGTGACGATTTTCATCAATGAATGAGCTTGGAAGCAATAATATATGGTATTTTTGATTTAAATGTGATTCCAATTATAATCATGAGTGCTGGATAATAAGTCATCACATATCCCCCATACACGTGCATATGTAAGCTCTCGAGGTGGTTACAACGTTTCCGTATAGCGTGTTTGATATATAGCGCGAGACCATCATTGTATTTTAATTTCTAGAGTTAAAGGTACGTGCGGCGTTCGTTGCAGAATATTCCTATTTGTTCAAATCGCCATCAACAGAAGGAATTTTAAAATATATATAGTTTTGTTTTGATTAGTCTGCCAAACATAATCAGCGCTTAAATAGTATATTGTCGTCAAGACGTACGATGGTGTACGTAAACAAGAACCTGCTCGTGTTACAGAAGTTTTGCTTCTGTTTACATAACACAGCGCAATTCTATTGGTTAATCACACACAACTTATATAAACGCTCTTTATTTTTTCCATATCAGAAAAACAGTAACAAATAACGCTCTTTATGTTTACCATATCCGGATCTAAACAAAACCCAGGTTCTGTAACGTTTTTTGCTTTTGTTTACATAACAAAGGAAAACATTTGACAATAACATACTGTTTATGCCATATTTCTGATTGATATAAGAACCAAGTCTGTCTATATTTTACTATTCTTCTGTTTATGGCGGTTTTGGACGGAGCTGAATATTTTAACAGCATACCCACCGCCAACACCGCCCGTATCTTTAAATAGTTCGTACAACTTAAATTCATTAGGTTCGGATCAGTTCTGGGACAATCTGGGTAAACCCGACTCGAATAGCTACGCAATACCTGGTCATGCAGGAGAAAATGCCCGTGTCTATTATTACCAAATAGCTCTCTGTCGATATAAATAACTTCTCATGCGACCCACGTAGTATGACACCGCAGCACATACATAGCTTCAGCAATGACATATATCGCCTGCATAATTGTATAAGCCTTTTTACTGGTTCGCGATTTTCAAGATGGCCGATGGTTCCATATGGTCCGATTCCTAGCTTTTTATCCAACCGGTGGGTAAAAGCCGGTAAAAGGTCAAAGTTCAGAAGTAGCATCCATTTCGACCATTTGTAAACATTCGACAGCTGAGTGCGATAATTTTTTATCAACATTTTATGGCTTAATTTCATTTATTCTGAGTGCAACTACGTGTTTAAGAATTGTTTTGTGGCCATGTCATCTATAGAGTTAGGGTCTGGTGACGATGCAGACATTCAGACGCCCTTTTTTGTCAACGAACTTCCCATAAGTTACTGATAAATAGCGAGTTCTTGCGTTAAAAAAATAACTCAAAAACATACGTGATACATCCAATCCATCTACTGTGCGAAACCTATGTATCGTATGTATCCAGGGTGAGTGCTTATATAGTTTTATGAAGTTCTCGCACCTGCGATACGATAACGACCTGTTGCCATTTTATTTTGGGAATTCCCAGACTGGAGTCATATGCTAAACATAGATGCTACTTGTTAACTTTGACCTCCGGAGACCAAATGGCGGATTCGCCGCGAGTAAGTGAAATCCAAACAGAGTTATCTCCCATCGCTCCGCTGAGATCGCAGTGATAACGTAGAGGGCGCTGTATGGAGTTTGGTCCGATGCTTCAAACTGGCGCTGTTTTAGTTATTGTCGAAATATGCGACTGTATAGCGATTCCAACACTCACCCGAATGGCTACATTGCTTTGCTGGTACTATGTTGTGATTGGTTGCGACTGACGTAATGCTTGCTTGTGGTAGCAGGGATCCCCCAAATACTCCAGACTCAGTACAATGTTATAGCTGTCGTGTCTGTGTTTTAACCAGAACTGGGTTCGTAACAAATATGAGTCGATGTACTTTCTGCGTACTTCAGTAAGAGAATCACAGATCAAGACAAAGTGGTATTCATCACCCACTGCATTCCCACACTTACTAAACATTCGTATCTCAACATCGCAAGGTAAAGGCGTGCTATCAGGATTTGAATGATGTTCAAACAGGTGCTAATATCAACTTGTTTGAGTGAAATCACGTCAACCGCGACTGTGATAATGCCAATATTTTCTTAGAAGTTTAATCATTCATCCAATCAAATCAATTCAATTCAATTCAATTTATTATTATAAACTCATCGTCTAATTTGACATTCATGAGTACTATTGTCCTCATTTACAAATGAAAGAATAATATAAATACATATCGTATATGGGGGAATACACAGGAGAAAGTATTACATTAATATAAATGTGAATATCATCGAGGGGGGTACCTCCACATGTGTGTGCAGATATGCATGGGTATAAATATGTGTATGATAATACTATGGTATACTTATTAGTGGGATATGATGTACGTGGGACGATTCCTTGTATATATGGTGTATGAGGGTTGGCATTTTTCGTTGAGCCTCAGGAGTTGGTCATTAGTGTCCTTTTTTAGATATATTGATATATTTAGTATGATCTTTCTGTTATTTCTATCGAAGAGGTGATGCAATTTAATTGAGACAAAACTTGATTCTATAAATTGGTGCAAGCCAGGATAATATGACGTATGATATTTTCATTTCAAGAAGAGGATATGGTGATGGGGTGACAATCCTTATGTACATATGTTCAATATTCCCATATAAGCATAAATTACCAGTTATAATGACATATGAGAGAAGATCCACTAATAAGCGATACCCGCACTTGTTCTCCAAGCATCATGTCTCAATACTTATTCGTCACTGTGTTCGACTATGCATATATATAAGAACCAACATATGTGGAATGACACGAAATCAATTTTCCAAAAATGACTTTTTTAAAATCAAATTTTGTTGTTCCAACTTGAGGGTCAGACATGTCAGGATTTTAACCCTTTTTACTAAATGGATTCTCCCATTCAGTTATATAATATGCATTGGAATGGTCTAATATTCATTTGGAGGGATGTTAAGGATATCTGAGCAGACGTCAGCCAGACAAATATATAATACTAGCCAATGAGCCCGACGTTGTCCGGGCTATTCAAAGACCAAATTTCAAGTCGATAGCTCCACCCGTTTCCGAGATCTGGTCTGCGCATGCGCGAAGCTTGCGTCGCACGGGCTCGGCGACCCGATAAAATTCGTATTCGGGGCAAGATACATTCACACACCAAATTTCAAGTCGATAGCTCCACCCGTTTCCGATATCTGGTCTGCATATGCGCGAAGCTTTGCGTCGCACGGGCTCGGCGACCCGATCAAATTCGTATCCGGGGCAAGATACATTCACATAGCAAATTTCAAGTCGATAGCTCCACCCGTTTCCGAGATCTCGTCTGCGCATGCGCGAAGCGGGCGCCGCACGGGCTCGCCAATACGACAACGACGACCGCCTGGTCAAACTACACACACGAACCAAGTTTCGTCCCGATCGGTCGAGAATCGTAGATCTGTATAAATGACATACATACATACATACAGACAGACAGACATACAGACAGAGGTCTTCACCATATATATGAGACTAACCGATTAGCCCGACGTTGTCCGGGCTATTCAAAAACCAAATTTCAAGTCGATAGCTCTACCCGTTTCCGAGATCTGGTCTGCGCATGCGCGAAGCTGGCGTCGCACGGGCTCGGCGGCCCGATAAAATTCGTATCCGGGGCAAGATACATTCACATAGCAAATTTCAAGTCGATAGCTCCACCCGTTTCCGAGATCTCGTCTGCGCATGCGCGAAGCGGGCGCCGCACGGGCTCGCCAAAACGACGTTGTCGACCGCCTGGTCAAACTACACACACGTACCAAGTTTCGTCCCGATCGGTCGAGAATCTTAGATTTGTATAAATGACATACATACAGACAGACAGACAGAGGTCTTCAAAATATACATGAGACTAGCCGATGAGCCCGACGTTGTCCGGGCTATTCAAAAACTAAATTTCAAGTCGATAGCTCTACCCGTTTCCAATATCTGGTCTGCGCATGCGCGAAGCTGGCGTCACACGGGCTCGGCGACCCGATAAAATTCGTATCCGGGGCAAGATACATTCACATACCAAATTTCAAGTCGATAGCTCCACCCGTTTCCGAGATCTCGTCTGCGCATGCGCGAAGCTGGTGTCGCACGGGCTCGGCGACCCGATAAAATTCGTATCCGGGGCAAGATACATTCACATAGCAAATTTCAAGTCGATAGCTCCACCCGTTTCCGAGATCTCGTCTGCGCATGCGCGAAGCTGGCGTCGCACGGGCTAGGCGACCCGATAAAATTCGTATTCGGGGCAAGATACATTCACATAGCAAATTTCAAGTCGATAGCTCCACCCGTTTCCGAGATCACGTCTGCGCATGCGCTGCACGGGCGTCGCATGGGCTCGCCAATACGACAACGACCACCGCCTGGTCAAACTACACGCACGTACCAAGTTTCGTCCCGATCGGTCGAGAATCGTAGATTTGTATTAATGACAGACAGACAGACAAACAGACAGACAGACAGAGGTCTTCAAAAATATATATGAGATAATCGAACAATAATTCATATACTTTGGTGGGAAATGTGCAGGTAATAAGTTCAACGAACGTTGTTGAACTTACTATCTGAACATTTCCCCAGGAAACTATTCGTCAATGAGTGTTTATTACAAAAATGGTTAACACCAGATCGATGCAAGTTCTTCAATGTCATTTGGTCCTTATCTTTGACATGGGAGAATAGTCGTAACATGAAATTTCCAATCAACATTGACGCCAGTTGATATAACCGGAGTATATTTATAGTACCATATCCCTTTCTATACTAAATGGATTATCCCATCCAGTTGTAGAAGTATGCATTGGAATGGTTCATTATTCATTTGGATGGATGTTCAGGTTATAAAAGCAGACGACAGGCAAACAAAAAAGTAATGCATTTGCAGAAGGATTCATATTCTTTGGTGGGAAATGTTAAGATAATAAGTTAAACAAACGACCTGTACAATGTCATGGTCGCTTGTTGAACTTATTATCTGAACATTTCCAAAGGGAACTACTCGTCAATGAGTATTTAGTATAGACAGGGTTATCTTATAATAACTGCAATGGTGGTGGCCTATATATGGAGCCCGGATGTGACATCCGAATGTTTTTTTTAAGTCGTGGCCACGAGAATAAAGTCGTGGCCACGAGAATGAAGTCGTGGCCACGAGAATGAAATCGTGGCCACGAGAACAAAGTCGTGGACACGAGAATATGAAGTCATGTCCACGAGAATATGAAGTCGTGGCCACGAGCATTTGAAGTCGTGGCCACGAGGATGAAGTCGTGGCCACGAGAATAAAGTCGTGGCCAGTAGAATTTATTCTTAGCCACGAGAATATGAAGTCATGGCCTCGATAATATGAAGTCGTGGCCGCTTTATTATCGTGGTCACAACTTCATTCTCGTGGCCACGACTTTATTATAGTGGCCACGACTTCATATTCTCGTGGCCACGACTTCATATGCTCGTGGCCACGACTTCATATTCTCGTGGCCACGATATGTTCTCGTGGCCACGGCTTCATATTCTCGTGGCCACGAGTGCCCACGACTTCATATGCTCGTGGCCACGACTTTAAGAAAACATTCGGATGTCACCTCCGGGGCTCCATACCTATATTCCCAATTATTAAATGTATTGTCCGAATTTGACATTGACGATATTCACAAGAGTTACTAGAAATATGAAATTGGGGCGAAATACCTTATTTGAATATAAGGTAGATTTTTGGCACAGCTGCATGTTATATGTACTTGTCTGCGATACATGTATGGGACTATATATAGCAGACAAGGCTGAATTGAACTGATTGAACTGGTGACGAGGAAATAATTCATGAGAACCAACCAGGGACGTCGTACAAACACGAGAGCGCATTACGCGCACGCGTTTTACAAAATAGTCCCTATACGTACAGGATAATGGCTGAAAACTGTACATTATTTCATGGAATGGATCGATCGAGGCCATAGGCCGAGATCGTGCCATTCGCTGAAATAATGTACAGTTTGAAGCTATTATCTGACTTAAAACATGGCTGAGTCCATTTATTTGATGTGTCACCTCTTATCAGAATGGATTAACCCGAAATTGGACCAAGACACCTGAGTCGTATAATACGGCATGTGTTCGGTGCTATTCACTCGCTCATTGGCTGCACGGATGGCGTGACATCTTAACCCATTGTCAACTTAATGGACAGGCAGTACCCCATGCATGCGTTTCCGACCGTTGAATGAACACGACGTACCGACAATGAGCTCCTTCTGTGATAGATTTACGAATATCATCGGGAGTTTTGCCCCTATAATAGATTTCGGCATTTGTATTCAATTATTTATGCGGCATATTTCGGATTTTATGGAGAATTATACAGCATTGAATGACAGATTGGTGCGAGCGTTATTCATAATCGGATATTTGGTTCAGTTTGGTTAAAACATATTTTATTTGTTCATAAATTGATTTATGACAAAAGGGATTGGAGGACAAGTGCTATAATCACTTAGAATACCCTCCTCTCCCTACTATCGGATATTTGGCGAACTTGTAGTTTGAGATCGCGGGTAATACTGAAGATCGAAGGACTGACTACATTTACATGTAAATTACTATATTAGTTTAAGTTCATCGTGAGGGGTGCTACATCATGCCACTCGGGAACGGAATTAGATTCGAGAAATTTTAACAGTTGAAAATTCAATGCCTATTCGTGAAACGACATGCTTGGAATTTGAAGTTATACACTCCCCTCACCCAACCCGAGTGACGAGGCTCTATATATAGGTCTATCCCTTCTGTGATGTTCTAGCAATCAATAAGTGCGGTATTGTACTTGAAAACCGTTGTCTATAGAAAGCTACGTGCATGGTACCATACATGCAAGTCGTATAAAATGAAATCGTCCACAGAAAAATAACCGTTCATTAAATTGGATATTGAGCGTCCGTTATTAAAATAATAAATCGTTGTTTGTAAAATAGTGTACGATCTCGACAATAACCATCCATTATACTATAAACTGGACTCGATGAACAAATGAGTGACGTCATAGCCGTGTTTTAACTCTAATGAATGTCACCAGTTCAACAAAGTGATTATTATGTTTATTATATTCCACAACTGACGACTCATTTACCAGAAATCCGAATAATACTGCCATCATACCCATAACGCATACAGTTCGATAGCGCGTATGAACGCGCTAGTTAAAGTGACATAATTCACAAGTGAAATTATCGTTTACAACCACTCGAGAAATCAAGACAAATCACACATAGGAATGTAGTAAATTCCATCAATAGGAAGATGTTACTGGTTATATATACATATTTCCAGAGAACAAGTCGTCGGATATAATAACAGGAGAACACATCGCCAGGCTTTGTATGTCGTGAATGTGAATTTGTTACATGATACAAATAAATTTGGCGCGTCACCAGAAATCGCACACCAAACAAAATACAACACCACAGCTGATGCAACGAAGAATTATACACCATACGCTACCTGGACAGTAATGAGGCAGGGACATGGCTAGAGGGTCTCCGTGGGGGTGTCCACTTTGGGGAATTCCAACTGAACCCCCTCTCTTGAATCCTACCGAACTCAAGTTTTGCATAATTCCATTTGCACCCCCCCCCCCCTCGCACCTCAATGCTCTGGCCTAATAGCCTATATGGATATAAACCATGGTTCTATATACCCGGTATGAGAACATTCAGATTGAACCTGAAAATTGCATAAATCCCAACATCTAGGGAGACAACCCCCCCCCCAAAAAAACCCTGTCGCCACGTCCCTGGAATGAGGCTGCATAAAAAGTCAACCCACGCAAGGGTTTTCAAATATAATTGTGAGCTTTATCAGAAATCATTCAACAGCTCGATTTCATGCAGTTCTGTTTAAAACACGTACTCGACAGCTAACGCAGTACCACGTCTGGTGACAATGGCTCTGTGGTAAATTACCTTCGCTATCAGTGTCGCTATAAATAATTTCTACATTATTTGTATGCAGTATGACCGACACAGCGCATAATGCCTACTTTTTCCCCACGCCTCAAACTGGTGTTAACTGTCGAAATTCTTGGACATACATACTTCTATTCTCCTTGCTATGTATTATTGTTAAATTATGGACTATACATGCATGCTTTTATTGTTTAATTAGATGTCGTAATCTCTTTTTTGTGAGCACTGCAGGGGGGGGGTTGTCATCCACTTTTTTCCATACAGTTGGCCGGGGTGGGTGAGTGGTTCAGCTGCGAAAAAGTCGCAATTTTTTCCTCTTACAATATTTCTGCAATATAATTGCCTCAAAGTGTTCAGCATCATTGTTAAGGTGTGTATGACACTTAGGGCAGTGCTTAGGGGGGGGGGGGGGGTAGTTAGTGTGGATATAGGCATGATGCTTCTCAGAAATCCAGATTACGAACCAACTCTCAGGAATCGCCTTTTACATCCGATCACATTGCCATGACCCAATGCTACTGGTTCCAGATGAAAATGTCAGTTCTGTAGCACATGAATAAACTTTAATGTGGATAAAATTTTAAAAGGGGGGTATACTGTTTTGCACCTGTCCGTCCGTACGTACGTCCGCCCGATGTCTGTTCATCTCATAACTTGAACATTAGTGCTTGGATCTCAATGAAATTAGGCATGGATGTTCACTACTATGAGGACATTGAATAGAGGGTTCCATCGTTTTGTTCCGATTTTCCATTCTAGAGTTATTCATCTTTGTTTATCTGGAAATGTTGGCTTTTTGGTCCGTCTGGTGTCTGTTCATGTCGTAACTTCAACAGTTGTACTGGGATCTCAATGAAATTTGGTATGGGTGTTCATTACTATGAGGAAATTTAATAGAGGTGTCCATCGTTTTGTTCGGGTTTTCCATTCTAGAGTTATTCATCTTTGTTTATCTGGAAATGTTGGCTTTTTGGTCCATCCGATGTCTGTTCGGGTCATAACTTGAACAGTAGTTCTCGTATCTCAATGAAATTTTGTATGGATGTTGACTATTATGGTGAAATTCAATAGAGGATTCAATTGTTTTGTTCGAGTTTCGGTTCTAGAGTTATTCATTTTTTATATGGAAATGTCGGCTTTTTGGTCCACCCGATGTCTGTTCAGGTGATAACTTGAACAGTAATGCTCGGATATCAATGAAATTTGGTATGAATGTTCACCACTGTTTTGTTTTGGTTTTTTGTTCTATAGTTTTTCGTCTTTGTTTATATAAAAATGCTGATTTTTGGGTCCATCAGTCATAAGTTATAAATATGGCCACACTAGGCGGTATGCCACAAGTGGGTATGCACCGGACGACAGTCCATCTCTTGTTATACCTGATCAGACAGACATAATTAGAGGCAAAAACATGGAAATCTCATCATGCTAGAAATTATTGAATCCTATTTAAAGCAACATCCAGTGTCAATTTTTGTTTGTTTAATTAGTTGTATTTATTGTTTGTTTATGGACAAAACATTAAATTTCACATCAAAGCCATATGGATGCTGATAAATCTGCTAAAAGCCATGGTGTGAGATGGTATAAGATCTTGTGGATCCAGTATTATTTAGCATAAATGTTTTGCCAAAATTGATAAATTTTATTATTTTGATACAGTTTGCAGGTGATTACTGAAAATCAGTGGAAATTTCGTAAAATGTTCATATAACTTGTTTACAAGTCAATACTGTCTTGCATCAATTAAGTCTACAAAAACAAACTGGACAACGCTGGGTGCAGCTTTATACGATTCTTATCTGTTCTGAGACTGAAATTTATGTTTCATCCATTTTTTCATGCGGTTCTTCGCGATGTTGGAATGACTAAGAAGAACCAGAAATGGAAATAGGGTAACTGTAATACTGACCATCAAGCTTAAATGGTGTGAGACTACAGATTTGGAGATAAAAAGGGGGTGGGTACCCCGCAAACAAGTTTTTTCAGCCTACTGTCATGTCACTTTTTTCCGACCCCACCCCTGAGCACTGTGTGAAATTATAAATGTTACAGACGATTCATTGTGCTATTTTTAGCTGAGTGGGGAAACAACCGCTGCATATTTTGGAATTCCGATAAACACTTGTATGGCTGCAATCGCTCCGTCACTTTTCTGATAGATGTTGTGATTGGTCGACACTGACGTAATGCTTTCTGACGGAAATAGAAAACACTATCATTATGACCAGACGTAGTACTGCATTAGCTTCGAGTCTGTGTTTTAACCAGAAACTGCTCGTTTTCTCTCAATTGTATATCTAGTATATTTTGAGAGGAAAAATTCCATTTATATTAATTTTGAACATCCCCGGGCTCACTAAACAATCCCCGTCAAATGATGACAACAGACATTGTAGTCCCACCGTACTAACCATATAGACTTCAACACATATTATGAGTAATCTAGTTTCATAAAAAGTGGACACTGATACATCTCACTTGATGAAAGGACATATCAAACTAAGCCGATTGGGGAAAGCTCGATGTGTACGCCAAGCAGGGCATGATCAATGATCTCTGACAGTTGATCAATTATATCTTGTACACAAATATCTGTTCTCTGGACAAGAGATGCGAACCTACAGTATCGTGTATAGCAATATTGGTCATTTTCAATAATAACCTGAATATTTATAGCGGATGTTTTCTCTGAATGTCCGGTGGTCATCCGATATTAAAAATAAAGATAACAGTATAACATAGCTCATCGTTAACCCCTTCTATACAAAATGGATTCCCCACTCAGTTATAAACGTATACTTTGAATTGGTCTATTATTCATTTGGAGCTATAATTATGGTGACAAGATAATAAAAGCAGACGACAGACATGCGAAAAGATAATAAAAGAGCAAAATTATTCATATTCATTGAAGGGAAATGTTCAGATAATAAGTTCAACAATGTCGATTCTTGAACATATTGACTGAATATTTCCAAAGGATCTACTCGTCCATGAGTGAGTAGTACGTATATAAAGGGTTAACTTATAGCTTTACATGTATATACAATGTTTAATTCATCTGTAAATTCAGTACACTTATGTATTGAAATCAGAAGGAAAATTATTTCTATCACCTAAGGATGCTGCTATCTCGTCAGTCCACTATTATAATTGGCATGTCCGCCTGTGCGAGCGTGCATCCGTGCGTGCGTGTGTCAGTCCGGGTTGTCCGGATGATAACTTGAGTAATATTCAGAACTTCTTGATATTTGGTATGTGGATCACATTTGAGACGCAGCTACATGTAATTCAAGTTCGAATAAGGTTACTGTCCGAGTTATGCCCCTTTTTCAACTTAGAAATCAATGTTGTCAAGTTGTCCGGATGGTAACTTGGTGCAATATAATATTCAACATAATTTATTGATATCTAGTACATGTTATATTCGTAGATAAAATTGAATACCAAAATTAAGCATAATTAATAAAATGATATGAACACAAAGCTTTAAGTAAGTTTATGTATAAAAAAACCACTTAGGTAAACAAAACTCAATAAAATTGATTAATACTGTCCCTCTAAAATTCAAAGCTATATTGTACAAAATCGACAAAAATATCAACATCATACAATATATTGTCTATCATGACACTTCGCATTCCAAACAAGTTATTTTATACAATAGAAAATATTTAAATTGCAAAACATATGTGACCCGCCATATCTAATCCAGTCGTAAGTCGGGATTTTTTGGTTCCCTGTGCCAATGCATTCTCTTATATATGCGAGTCGACCATAGGTCGCCTCGCATATATAAGAGAATGCATTGGCCTAACATTTTTTTTACAATTTTAATAATTTTTTCTTGTATTCTTTAACAATTTTATAATTTCACCCATACAGATCCTCAGACAAACATGAGCAGACGACACTCTTCTATATGCTTCTACATATGTGTGGGGCTCCCTGCAGGGTAATGGATGTTTTTTATTTTATGTCCTAAAAATTGTAAGAAACATTTATTTAAAAAAAAATGATAAAAAATTGTTAGGCCAATGCATTCTCTTATATATGCGAGGCGACCTATGGTCGACTCGCATATATAAGCGAATGCATTGGCACAGGGTAAAAAAAATCCCGACTTACGACTGGATTTGATATGGCGGGTCACATATTTCTTAACATTTGGCATGAAACCCGGATAACGTCTTTAAAGAACCGGATAGCCTTCGCAATGGTATTACTGTTAAAATAGTAACACCGTCAAAACAACCAGAGAGAATCAGACAGAATATTAAAATATAGCCAGATTGAAACCAATCATAATATCACAGAAATGGGATGTTGTTGTCAAGGTCGTGCGCAGTGTTAGTAAACAGAAGCATTGTTATGTTATAGTAGAGTATCGGTACGTAAATAGTGTGCGATACACTCAACAACGGGGAGATTCCACAAAGTGAACTTTGGTTAAAACTGTACCATGTTATTTACAGCATACCATTAAAGCGCTCCTACTCCTCGCCACTCAATATCTCGGTGTTGAATGGGTCACCGTGAATCAATCTCGCAAACAAAATCACCACGGTGTTTAGTGTTTTGCTTATCGCACACTCTTTATGTACTGTATATAAGCAAACTCTCGGCTCGCACAATTGTGGATACTATCATATTCACACTACCATTATACTATACTATTGGTATATTCTTGAGGAATTTTTCATAATCTGGTAACATATATTTCTAAATTAAAACCTACAGCCAAGGCTATCAGCGCCTTTAAATTAGCTTCAGTACACATCTCGCTACCTGTATAGGTCTTGTATGTTCGCTAAAATTACAAATAACTTTTGCGATATAGATGATATGCAGGCCTGCAGGGGGGGGGTGAATTTTTTTTCCGGCACGTATGCCGGGGTGGGTGGGTGGTCAAAGCCACCAACAAGCAATTTTTTCCGCGACTAAAAAAATAAATTCCTACTTGTTTTTTAGTGTTTTGGCAATGAGTTGGGCTTCAAAACCACTTTGAATGAGAGAAATAATGTAATTCTAACTGGTAAACTGACTGCAGGCAGTTATCGTGTTGTATTTTGTTGCAAATATTGAAATCCAAGATGGCCGCTGGCAGCCATGTTTTTTTGGCCGAATGACCTCAAAATGACTCATTCCTATTTACATGTCCATGTTAACATCCATGATAAATAGTATGCACAGAAATTCATATACAGCCGAAAATCTCTGTTTTAGTGTTAAAAGGGGGGTGGGTGTCAAAAAATGGTCGGAAAAAACTGCCGAAAACGGACAAAAATTTGGCGGTGGGGGTGGGTGGGTACAAAAAATGATCGAAAGGGAAAAAATGCCATACGTGCCTGAATTTTTTTTCCGACCCCCCCCCCCCCCCCCCCCCCTGAGGCCTGCAGAAATTTAGTTCCCCAAATGAGATTTCGTATACTGTTAGTATTCCTCGAGACTATTTGACCCACATTTCCGACATTTCCTCAATTACGGCAAAATGTTTTTAAATCTATTTTCATTTATTATTATTTCATATGAACTACCTATTACAGGTTGGTGTATGTGATTAGCTCAGCTGGAAGATTAAACATATCAATATATCTACCTAGTTTGACATGGTAGTGATTGCTTATGCATAACCACCAGCAACCATTTTGGATTTTACTTTATTAATTTCTCTTCATGTTGATAATCTAGTATCACTTAGACATTTCAACTGTCCGCATTACTAATCGCTCCATAGACTGTAATACAAGAATTTATTCCCATTCTAAGTTGTGCTACAATGTCATTGACACTTTCATTATTTTGGCTTTGGAAATTTTGACTACATTGATGTAAAATAGGAGGGGCCCTCTCCAATTTAAAGACTATATTCATTAGTTTCCGATAAATATACATGTTCCTCGTGTAAATATTTATTTCAGACCACACTGGGCACAGCAGTTATGACAGATCCTACCCAAGCTCACTCGAACTTCACAGCAGCTGAGCTCATCGACACATTCACCAATATGATCGGCGGTGGTATATGTGAACAGAGGAGTGAAGGCCGTATTACTTGCCAAATAAATGTCGTCCCGAAATCTATAGAAACTAGTAAGTATCACAGTGCTAATTACGAAGTGTTGGGTCGAATGGTCGATCAGGGTGTGTGCGCAGAAAACAATTCTAGCGTTCTACCCGCAACGTTGTTCTGTGATATATCTGACATAATGACCGACGAAAACCTTCCGACAGAAATGAGATTCAACACGGAATATTTATTAATAACTGCGATCTACATATCACTGTTTTCCGTTGCTGCTACAGCGAATACGACACTGTTACTTATTCTTTTGAAATCCCAGCGACGCCACAGGACCAGGATGAAGATTTTTATAATCAACTTAACCTGTGCGGACCTTCTGGTGGCTTGCGTTATGATGCCTTTAGAGGTGTTTTGGCGCATCCATGTTCGATGGATAGCCGGAGACGTCCTTTGTCGTATTTTCATGTTTATGCGCGTGTTCGGATTGTACGCTTCATCTTTCATCCTCGTTGCGCTTAGTATAGACAGATATCTCGCCATCACGCAGCCAATGAAATCAGCACACAGGATCCACAGAGGGAGGGCTATGTTGACGTGTGCATGGGTAGCCAGCGCTCTCTCCAGTGTTCCACAGGTAATACTATATACAAACATGGTTCGCGCTGCCACTTGCCAAATTTGCCAATATCAAAAATAATTCACATTTGGCAAAAAATATTTTGGCAAGTCACTTTTTAATACCTCAAGCAATTTGAAAAATATTGGTCAATCATTACCATTTATTTCAGGAAACTCTTACAACATAATTATGTTAGTGGTGTTTTATAAGGTTTAGGAAAAGTTAGCAACCCTTCTACCATTGTAGTGTTCGGTGATTGGCTTATTATTGTATGATAAACAATAGAGATGCGAGTATAATTAATTATTAACTAACTGCTTTTCTATCGATATCAAAAGTCTTTCAACCCGCGAGTGTCGAAACATAATAATTAACGTTGCAGAAAATGATACTATCAGGGACAGCATTTGGCAAATGCTAAAATAATTAGGCAAAACATTAAATTTCGGTCCATATTTTTTGCCAAATGTGAACTATTTTTGCCATTGGCAAATTTGGCAAGTGACAGCGCGAACCCTGGACAGACAGGATGAAATTTGTGTATTTAATGTGTGAATATTTGTACAGAGAGTTCTGTAAGTGTTATATAACGTTCTATAACGAAAGTTATTCTTTTCAATAAGTTTGTGATAAAATATTTTTCTCTGGTTGGTGAACAATGGCCAGTGGAAGAAGAGACCACACCGTGTTCAGAGTGTACATTAATATAAATAATAGAGAGGTTTCGCAAAAGGAATATAGTAGTTACAACTACTGTTAGGGAACTACGTCATCAAGTCACAACGCATATGATTTCAATTTATTCCGAAATTTCTACCAGTGTTTTTACAAAAAACAAACAATTAAAGATACAAGAAAACCAATGTCAGAAATGGTAACGCGCTCAAGATCATATATTATATACCCATGATTGTAATTATAGAATATAAAATATATTGGTTTCGCGAATGACCAACTCAGAATTCCGTTAAAATAACAATAACAGCCAGCACCTATATAGTTAACGAACCAGCGGCAGACTCGGCCGTCTCCGACCACAACCCCCAGTGGGCTGCAGAACGAAACATGTCTATAACACTTGAAATTTAAGACTTACAAATTATCTTTTTCATTGCTTTTATATGTAAAAGGCATAGCTTATCGCCAACCAAAAATCAACATTATTGACATATTGTTAACGACAATAACGAAATTGAAATTCCCAACTACACATTTTACCGGACCCGGCCTCCGGTTCACAGTTCGACTTTTAATCCTCCCAAAAATTCCCATTCTATAAATAAAAACCCCATGCGCCCAGGCGAAACAGGAATCTCTGCATTAGTATACACGCGGCGCGCTTAATAAATAGACAGAACACAACGCGCATCTTAATCGAGAATCTTTTATCGAATGAGTTGCGGATGGCGCAAGGATATATTTCGCGAGAGCGTAGCTCGAGCGAAATATAACTTTGCGCCGTCCGCAACCAGTTCGATAAAAGATTCGAGTGTTGTGTTCTGTATTTATTCTACACCGTTCAGTCAGATAAGTTCAATCCATGAATGTCATATCCATTGTTACTATAGCCACCTTTATTGTGATTTAAGTGTCGGCGCACACGATCCCGGTTGTCCCCGGTTTACCCCGCAGCTGGGTAAAACGGGGACAACCGGGATCGTGTGCGCCGACGCTTTGGGCCGGTTTTTGTCGGATCCGATTTAACCGGACCGATCAAACTGAGTTTGATTTCATCCGGAAAAACAGGCTCGTGACGATGGCAACGCGCGTGTTTTGCTTGTCACATGACCAAAACATCATTCAAAATGTCGGAATAGTTAGCAGCGACCGCTATTCGAAAATTATGTCTAGAATTCTGATAAATCGACAAGTAACAACTGCTGGTAGACCTATGGGCAGAAAATAGGTGCCCGTATATAGTAATCGCAACAAGAGGGCGGTAGCTGTGGAAAGGTAGTTTACGCCAATTTACGGCTATTGGCAGTATTCACAGTATTTCCCGTGACCTCAAATTCAATATATTATTATTAATATTATATATTCATTCAGTTTATTATTAATAAATATTAGTCTTTAGAAATACATATTAACATAAATCACCACGACTAGCTATAGTAAATGTCTAGATCGGCTGACCACACCAGTTGGCTATTTACTACAGTGACCATCTATAGGCATAGCATGCATATGACCGGGGTGAAAATCGGACTCGTGTGCGTGTGCGCTGAACCCCCCGATTTTATCGGGCCCGATTTATCCCGCAGCCGGATTTACCGGACACAATCGGGATCGTGTGCGCCGACAATAAGTCTGACAAATAGCCAGTAATTATGGGGGGATCACCGGTAGCGGATGATCGACGTAAAGCCCCGGTTCCATATCCCCGAATTACCACCCCGAATGTTCCCGAATGACTCCCGAATCATAATTTTGCAAAAATCGTGGAGTAAGTTCGGGACGAGTCGGGACAGTGAATTTTTACCCCCGAACATGATCGGGGATATCGGTGCCATCGGGGTCGATTCGGGACAATTCGGGACTCGCTCCCGACAGTTTTGAAATGTTCAAAACTATCGGGAACCAAGCCGAATCGCTCCCGATTTGTAAATCGTCGGGAGAAATTCGGGAGCAATTCGGCACCTATTCGAGAGTAGTCGGCAGTATTCGGCAATATTCGGGTGGATATTCTGGAGTAGTCGGCAGTATTCGGTAGGTTATTCCCGAATTCGCCATGTATGGCTGCTTTTATACTGAGATCCGGTGTATCTGCAAAATTCGGCATCGATTCGGGACGTTCGGCAGCAATTGAATACCAATTCTGTATCTATTCGGCATCAATTCGGTACCAGTTCGGCATTGATTCGGGTTATTCGGCAACAATTCGGTGTAAGTCGGTAGTAATCTGGGCAATTTGGCAGCCACTCGCACGAATGTTCGGGATAATTCTTGATCATTCGGGAAGATATTCGGAAGCATTCTGGAATACTCGGCAATGTTCGGGACAATTAAATTTTGTCATAATTCGGCATCAGTTCGGCGGCTTTTTGGAATAAAACTCGTCCAGAATTCTCTCGAATGCTGCCGATTTGGTCTGGTCCCGAATTTGTGCCGAATATACTAATTCGGGACAGAGAATCGGGAATATGGAACCGGGGCTTAATGTACGTCATATTTCTTGGCGACAACGTCAACAAGAATAGTTCCGGCTTGTATTCCACTATAGGTATACACTACTATGTATTCAATGGCTGGGATTCCGTTGAATACATGTATCTCACGTCAATGGGTGTGGAATAAAATTACTCATTCAACTAGATGTGTTGCATCATACAGCCATCCCTTATCAGCCTGTACCGACATGTCCTTAGTTGGCCGATTGAACAGAAAATTAGTTTAAATATTGTGCTTAATCTGGTAGATAATTTAGAGCGAAAATCTCACCGTGTGCGATTGATAATGTTTTGTCGTGTTCAAATATCCTGATGATCGTCGTCATCTTGCGAAAAGGATGTTTGTATCGACGTAAACAGGTAAATGTTACGACGACAACTAGCTAACTGTAATTGTAACTGCGAGTTTGCGAATCCTCTCTAGTGACATTTAATTTGGGAATTGTTTATCTCCAGGCAATTTCAGGGACATGAGCTTAATTGTAAATTTCGGATCGAAAATCGATTGAAATAGTTTCAATAGTTTAATTCTCCTACCATGTACATAGTGTGAAATGTAGTGAGCTTAGACAACAATGTCGAATAATTGCGGTGTGTAATGTTTGAACTGAACTGGGCATCAGTTGAAAAAATGTGGGGGGGTGCTATGCTTTCCCAATGGGGTTGTTAATTGAGTTTGCAGAATTTGGGATTTTGGGTCTTGTTTGGTGGGGTGCAGTTGGAAATTCTAAGTTAGACAACCCCCGCCAACAGATACCCTCTTGCCACGTCCGTCGCCAACAGATACCCTCTAGCCACGTCCCTGTCGCCAACAAATACCCTCTAGCCAAGTCACTGTCGCCAACAGATACCCTCTAGTCACGTCCCAACTCCGGTTGGTGATCAAATAGAAATGGAGAATAACATTGCTCAAATTAGTTATTTTTACGAATATTAATCCTAATTTACAGTACACACACCGTCATTTTTTATATATTAATTGAATGGAATGACTCGCGATGGCAAAATCATTTGCGTTAGTATATCGCCGATTGTCGGGTCCCGAATCGAGATGTAAATATTTACAATTAAGCGTAGTTCAGACGATGATATCTATGGAGTGGTATGGTCGATTTCTTTGAGATTTTCGGTGATGCTAGTAGAATGCTACATTCCCACAGTTGGCACAGCACATGAACACTAACTTATCAGTTTCTCGCACCCGAATTAGTCCATAATATGTTTTTAAATAGTGTTGTCAGTGGTCGACTGATCTCACATGCGAGTTCTTTCATGATTCTTGGATGTATGCCACCTGTGCCTTGTTCGGGTTTAGTTATGATAATCTGATTTCTATCCCCCCCTGTGTAACTTTAAGATCTTCCATCTGTTCTGTTTTACTTTGACTGGCTCTTGGAATGTATCCCGGTTCTTTGGTTATTTTAAAGGGGTACTGTACGCCATTTTCAATAAATTTTACATACAAGTTATGACCACTTACCTCACGGTTACATCTCCATAAAACAGTCCACATGACAGTTAATCCTTATATTTATATACATTTAGCGAAAAAGCCACTTTTGTAAATGTATTTAAATCGAAAAGTGTATCGTGACAAAACCAGCCCAAAATATCCCACAGCACCCTTGGCAAAAGTTAACAGGAACAATTGAAACCTGACGATTTATTAAGTCAATCCTGCGCGAATCCAAATGCGCCCAAAACATTACGCGTTCGTCTTTCCAAACCCAAATGACGTATCGATGTTGTTATGAGCTGTTTCACATTCACCGAGAAATAATTGCAACTAGCCACGTGGGCGCCGACCAATCAGAATGCTGGATTTAGTGATGAAAACACTTAGTATGTAAATATATACATATAACATAACATTTATTTGATACATTTGCTTGAAAACTGTACAAAAATTACTCGACAACGACAATTTGTATTTTCGCATTCCGGCTAATCTGCCATCCATAACATTACTTCGTACTCAACAGACTTTCAAATATTGGAAATCTGTTTACCTTATTCAACGACTCAGAGACTATAGAAACCAACAACAACATTTGGGTACAGTGTCCCTTTAAACAGAAGTCGAACGCTCAGTGGAGTTATATTCAACCCATTGTTTTAGTGTGCATCAAATAATTGATAGTTATTTTTATTTCTGTGAATATAATTACTTACCTAACAACCAGCTGTGAGCAACATTAATTATGATTGCTTGAGATAAACGCCATAAGCCAATCCTACATAGATGGCTCGAACAAGTTCATTATAGTAAATTACAATAAATCGGACGAGATGCTGTGGTCCAGAACAATTTATAGTAATGTTTAGACGCATTTTGCGTGTTACAGCGTGTTACGTTACGTAGACAGAGGAAATATCAAGCATCTCAAAAACACAGGCGACTATTAAATTGCTTCGCGGATCACACTAAAATGTTATCAATTACCACGACGCCTTACCACTCAATAAAACACACTGAAAGTACAGTCATCTATATACATAAAGAGTAGGATATGTCTGTTCATTTGTCTGTCTGTCTATCGATCTGTCTGTCCGGATTTTTCTACCAGACTGCTGGTCAGTTTTAAACCAAATTCCGTGTGGTGATTCGGGGTACCCTGGCGAAGGTAATAACGACATTAGGTTTTGCAAATTAAATTAATTAAACAAATATAAAAAACCAAATACGCTCACTATGTGTATATTTGAGCACCAGATGTATGTGCTTTATAGATTTGGTATCACTGCGACCCGCATCCGACAAAATAACGGGTATAAGTCCACTATGGGCTTATATCAGAACCATATATGTCCAATATGAACTAATGTCAATATTTAGGTCCAATATGAACCTATTTGCCCGAGGATATGAAGTAGCATAATACTATGGTCATGTCAATATATAATAAAGAGTAGGATCTGTCATGTGCGCGAAGCACACACAGGGGTCATATGCCTTAACGCATAAAGGGGCCGCAGGCCTCTCCGACGCTGAATAAAGGGTCCCGAAGGGAGCCTGTTTCAGCTATAGATTCTTATATTTCTATAGCTTTTCCTTATTAAAATCTATAAACTGAGCGGAATATATTTTCTGAAATACGTCATCAGTTTAAATGTTACACGTTGCAGCACTGAATGTTATTCCAGTATTCTACCTGTGAACTATCGATCGCGCACTTAAATAACACGCACACTTATTATATCGATCGACTTCTTTTAGTCACCTAGGTCAACAAAGTGTGACGTCGTTCGTGGTTTGTGTGTTTTATTGTGATACGAAATGCACGATCCAATTGAACATATATATGTTTATTCTTATAAACTGTATAACATACAGTGTTAAGAAGTACAAAAACATATACGGTGGGCCGGTCTTCTCCCAACACAGTATACAACATACATAATATACAGTTCACACATTACATTAAACACGATGATATATGACAATTCAAAATATTTTATAACATAAAGGTACATATATGTGATTGGAAGGAGATCGGTCCGCCGATATGACCAAAACGCATGCGCCTGTTTGATAATTTTCAACATAAAAATGGAAAAAAATTACTAATTATGGTGGAGAATCGTCCCCGAATATTACAGCGAAGAACTAAAGGGAGTAGTCCTCGTCCGACAATTTGGTCGGAACTTAATATTAGTCGTGATGGTGGGGGCTCGGGGGGGGGGCTCAATATAATTAGAAGAGTGACTAGGATCATGTCTCGTTTAAGGTATGGTTCACAAAGAGAAGAAACTTGCATATGTTGCGCAAAACTGCTGGTCGTTGGATGTTCATCAGTTGAGACATTTTTATTGTCGTAGGATTAGTATAATAGTAACTGGCTATATATATCCGTCTTTCCTGTTCTAATTTATCGCATCCTAATAATACATGAAATTCATCACCAACTGCATTGTTGCATAGTGTGCAAAGTATATTATTCATAGCTATATCATGCCAACCCCCAACATCTATTGGTAATCGATGATTGCGTGTTCGGAATTTTGATAAAACTTCAACTTCTTTATGGTTAAGCACGTTAAAGTAAGGTTCACATTCGAATGTTGTCTTCACTGTACGGTAGAACGCATACTTGGATGAACTAAAAGATCCATACCATTCCTGAAGATATGTATCACGCAATTTCAATTTATTAGAAGATCTGAACCACTCAATATTTGGGATAAAATGAGTTACAAACAAAAAGCTCATTCCAATATCATCTAATATGTTTTTAACCCGGGTAACCCAGTCCATTCGACCACTTCTCTGATTACCAGTTCGTCGCTTGGAGCTGTACAATGGCCAATAAATAAAACATATTTTCGTTTGTTTGCCAGTTATAAGTTTTGCCCAAAAATTCAAAATTCTTTGCTTTATTTTTCGTTCGATGGGGACCAAACCGAGTTCACAATATACCATACTCGTAGGGGTAGTTGTTTTGAAACGAAGAATAAACTTCAAGAACCATAGTTCTACCCGGCTTATCAGGTCCACATTGCCGACACCCCAAATTTCAGAGCCGTACAATAATATTGGTTCAACCGTTGTGTGATAAAGTTATATTACAGTTGGGATCGGTAACTTGAGTTTTCGCATCTTGCATATGAGACCAAACATTGCTTTCTTTGCCTGCTCACATCTGAGCTTCTTCTCGGTAAGGAATGAACCATCGTATGAAAACGTAACACCGAGATACTTGTATTCGTCAGTAACATTTATAGTCCTACTGTTTATTGTGAAATGATTTGGTATTGCTTCTTCGTCAGATTTATTACGAAATACAACGACGTTACTTTTGGTGTTGTTTATCGATAACTTCCAGTAATTACAGTATTGTGCATAATCATTGAGCATATGTTGTAAATGGAATGCGCCTTGCGAGAAAAGTACGGTGTCGTCTGCATACAGTAGACAAAATAGCTTCAGGTAACCGAAATGTAAGTTGTTCTGTAATCGGGAGATTTGGAAGCCACCCCCTAAATAGTTTATAAGATGCTCCTCTAAATCGTTCGTGTATAATGAAAATAAGATAGGTGACAGATATACTCCTTGTCGGATACCAGTATTACAATTGAATAGTGATGAATATTCGCCACTAGAAAACACACAAGATTTTATGCCGTCATACATATTGATGATGACATTTAAAATTCGACCTTTTATTCCAGAATTGAAAAGTTTCTGTCATAAACCTATACGCCAAACACTGTCAAAAGCCTTTGATAAATCTATGAAGGCACAATACAGTCGCTTACCATACTTCTTTGATAACTCAATCAAACAATTCAAGGAAAATTAATGATCAGTTGTTGAGTAACCACTCCGAAATCCGGCTTGATTCTCAGATAAAATAAGATTCTGATCCAAGAATGATTGAATGCGATTACCGAGGATAGATGTGAATACTTTAGAAATGCAACTGACCAGAGTGATTGGTCGGTAGTTGTCTGGGTCACGGGGTCCTTAGATTTATAGAGTGGTTTTATTACACCTATTCCCCATTCTCTTGGTACAACACCACTTTTCAATATAATGTTAAAAAACAGTTTTAGATATTCCCTCATAGCAACAGGAGCGAATTTAATATATTCCACTCTTATATTATCGATACCCGACGACTTATCTGAGCTCATCTTGGATATGGCGAAATTTATTTCTTCAATCGATATTGCATAGTCCAAGACGTCAACATTCAGATTACTGACATCGAGAAACTCATCATCAACGCGTGCATTGAACGAGGCATAATAATCGCGAAATTGCGAGAGATTTGGCATTGTTCTGGTATTACTTCGCTTTTGGCGCCCCAGTAAATTTCAGTATTCTTTGGTTTTAACGGAGGTAGACGATCGTAGCTTTTCGCGGAGGCTTGCGTAATATTTATATTTACTTTTTCGCAACGAGTTTTTATATGTTCTCCGAGCCTCATCTAAAGCTTGTCGGTCATTTTGGCTCATAAGCTTTTTGTTTGTCGCGAACGCTTTTCTATATGCGCGACGCGCACGGATACAATCACAACTGAACCATGGGATTTCGCAGCATGAACTTGTTTCTTAATATGGCTATTCACTGATCGACTACCCAGTGCTGACACTGCTGCATCCTGGTAAAGACATTTCAATTTCTCGTTCAAATACGACATGTCGGCATCAGTTATGTACTCGATATCATTGAACTTGTTAACAGATTCGAAAAAGGCCTGCATGACAAGTGGATCGAAAGATTCCCCAAAGTGCATAACTTTTTCGTCAAGCCACGGCTTAATAGCAATATCACGGGGTACAAATGGTGGCCCACTAGCTTCGGCACGGATTTGCTCAGTGGTACGCGCATCGCGAGATCTCTCCACGGTAGCGGTGCCCGTGATCTTGAAAAGTAAGGCGGAATGAACATCGCTGAATTAATCATTGAATTCATTGACCTGAAAGGAAGTGATGTGAGCTACAATTTCAGGTGAATATAGAAGGTAGTCAATCAAACTTGCGTTACGACATGTCAGCTGACCAATCCCGTTATCTGCTCCAATTCTACCATTCCCGATACGTAGTGTTGCACTTTTACAAACTTCTATTAACTTATAACCGAAGTTGTTTGTTTTTGGATCACGTGAACACCGCTGAGAGTGTTGCACAGGTGTACTATTGTCGTCATGAGTGTAATCAATCATTCTAGCAGTCCTAGCATTAAAATCTCCAACCATGATAACATTATCACAATGAACTGACTTTACTTCGACTATGGACCTATATATAGTTTCAAAACATTCATTGGAACTATACTTAGTTCCTTCAGGCGGGATATACACATTTCCAACTACAATTGAACACGTGGGATCTAGAGTAACCTTAATCCACAGAACAAACTCGCAAGTGAACGGGAGAGTTTCAATCATATTACTGATACCATCTTTCACTAATATACACATAAGCCACCGGACCGGTAGTGTGATATAGTTTGTCTATTATGTTGAACCTGAATGAGATAGCCGGGTACATCTATTAGATCAGCGTCGTCAGTTTTGGTCTCTTGCAAGCAAATTATATCAAATTGTTCCAAAAACATTAAGAATTCTGGATCATCCAATTTGTTCAAAATGGCAGTTGTCCAATCACGGAACATACACGATTTAGTGTGACACACGGGTTACATGTGATTATATATCATTTCCAACTGATGTCGGTATTTTCCTGATAAAAAAAATATTGTGTGAACTATATTGTACCGTAGTTTGTGCGGCATACTTTCTTTACAATCGCCATATTTAGAAAATTGCCACGACCTTTTTCCAAACAAATATAAGTGTACGTTTTCATTTTTTTTTCAAAAATAATATTATTCCTGGAATTTTCAACACATGTATCATACACGTATGACATGTTTTCTCCAAATCAAGTGTTCTTGATCAACATGTACATGTACATACAACGAAGATGACACTATATGACTAACAGTGATTACGATAACCAACATTTATCTGAAATTAGTATAGAAAGGGTTGAAGTGAATTGAACAGATCGTGCACGCTTGTCATCCATCTGAACTCAATTGTGACAAGACAAAATACAAGCCGATACGTTCACGATAGACACACATCAATAGACATTTATTATTTACAGCGTCGCACATTGAACTGATATTATAGCAATTGAAATAAAGGACGGAATCGTCCTATTGGGTATGGTCTAATTAAACCTGGTGGAAGCAGGAAGACATCCCGGCAGGGCTATGTTGTCACAACAACAAACTGCATTATTATCTTGTTTTATCACATTATTAACCCATAAACCCGGCCTAATATTATTTAGAAAAATACACACCACGAGCAGTGACGTAAGAGCTTAGCGAAATTATATCCATCAATTAGAATATAATTATGATATTCAATCTGTGTTGGGTTAACTAGTGTTGATTGTGTGATAAACATGGCCGATAAGGGCGGTTGAACAATTTTGACAACATCAAAAGACACATTTACTATATTTTTTCTTCAATTCAATTTATTTGATACTCTCATCGTATAACAATACATATTGAGAACAGATGTGTTATAGTGCATGCATTACACAATGATATATATGGATATATATTGGGAAGTAAACGGGATATTTGTGTATTCATAAGAAATGTTGGCGTAGTTTGGCAGCCATGTGTATAGATTTCGTCCGGGGGATGGGGTGGGTGGGGGGGGGGGGGGGGGGTAACACGTTGTTAAGCCTCAGGAGTGGTTTATTTCACGCTGGGCCTTTTTGATAAATATTGATAGTTTTTTCATAGCTTTCGTACCGCTAGAGTTAAATAGTTCATGAAGTTTCATAACGTTAGGTCGACTGTAGTAGTACGGTTTAATATATTTAAATCTCAGGTCTCTTAACTGCGGGCATATAAGAATGGTGTGGTATTCGTCTCCTAGCGCTTCCATACATAAGGTGCATTTCCTATCGGAATACGGAGTATTTATCCATGAACCAGTTTCCACTGGTAATTTGTGGTTTCTAGTTCTGAATCTTAGGATGGTCAATAAGGCGCTGTTGTCATCTAAGGATATATACTTCGGTCTACCGAAGTTCGGTTTTATACATCTATAAAACGCAAATTTGTTTGATGTATCCAAAGACGAATACCATTCGGTTATTTATGCGTCCATGACATACCTATAGGTTATTTAGTTCAGTTCGTACAAATTTTAGCCATGGGATATTTACCGATTCCTTCGCACTTGATTCTTTCATAATGGTGTAAAGGTTATAGGGGAGTCTGGTGTTTTCCATAGATATTATCTTGCTGCAGTATATTAGGGGTTTTGCCTTGATTTTCGTCACGATTGGTAGGATTCCAAGCTCTCCGTATATAAATGTTTGGGAAGTCGACTTGTTCGGGTTAAGAATAAAACGTAGAAACCATGTTTCTATTTTTCTGAAACATTCAAGGTTTTCAAACCCCCAGAATGTTTCAGAAAAATAGAAACATGGTTTCTACGTTTTATTCTTAACCTGAACAAGTCGACTTCCCAGGTTCACGACTTTGATGTCGACAAGTTGTGGTATTTGGTGACTAGAATGGGCCCTTTAGTCCTGTTTATCCTTTTCCAGGCCTCGTTCTGTTAATCGCGTGTTAGTTTGACCGTCACATGCATTCAAATATCAACCGCTAATGCGTGTTCTAATGTATAGATTGTTTTCTCAGCGGATTCTTGTGGAGAATACATCGGCTGCCGCGTCGGCAGCCTGTAAAGATGAATTCGATAAATCTAGGTGTGTTTACTTCTTCTTTGGTTGTGATAAGGAAATCAATATTAATTTGTTTTAACCCCACCCGTTTCCAGATCGTTTTTCATTGCTAAAATGTGATTATGTGGTAAAAGGGATCTCAAATTCGCCTCAATTCTATACGAAATTTAATAACCTCGTCCACATTAAAGGTAGAATGTTCAAACCTCGTCCACTAAATTCGAATCGAGCCTCGCTAAAGCTCGGCTCGAATCGAATTTCGTGCAATCTTTTAATAAATTTCGTATAGAATTGATACTCATCGGAGTTCCTATATATATGTTAATTCCATTGTACTATCCGTATGTGTGTTGTAAATAACATTATCCTATCCTATCATATCATATCCTGTGGTTGGACCGTCGATTTATATCGCTAGAATGCCGCTTAGAACGCACGCCATTATTGCAATTGACAAACCACGTATCAGAATATTAGAGCAAATAACTGTGAGTTTGGGCACAAATGAGGTATCAGCTTGTTTTAAAAATAATATAGTATATGCTCGCAGTTGCCAAAATATGTAATATATTATGATCCTATATTTTACTGCCTTTTTCCTCGTTTCTGGTCGCGTTTGCAATCGCCTCGGCCATTTTGAATGCGTGATACTCATCAACTAGAAACCATGTGATTCCACATCGTGTAAAGGCTGGTTCACGACTTTGATGTCGACAAGTTGTGGTATTTGGTGACTAGAATGGGCCTTTTAGTCCTGTTTATCCTTTTCCAGGCCTCGTTCTGTTAATCGCGTGTTAGTTTGACCGTCACATGCATTCAAATATCAACCGCTAATGCGTGTTCTAATGTATAGATTGTTTTCTCAGCGGATTCTTGTGGAGAATACACCGGCTGCCGCGTCGGCAGCCTGTAATGATGAATTCGAGAAATCTAGCTAAATCACAATGAAAGGCCGTAAACCCATAATGAGTGGGAATATGATATACAAACACAAACTTGATATAATGGTTATCTGTTCTGTGTTAAATTAGGTATCGTTTAGCTCAATTTTGACAATGGTTTCAAAGATGGTCACCAATTGCAAGATGGTGACTTAAAAGCGCAAAAATCTCAGTTTCACTAAATTTTCATAAATGACACTCGATAATTGAATGTGTTGCTACATAGGATCCAATAGCATATTTACCAAACTAACTCTTCATTCCGAAATGAATGATGCTTGAATGAGGTATAATAAAGAGAGCTATTTGCTTGAACGTAGCAATTTGATGGGGAAAACCATGTTTGTTCTGTATATTAACTTCTATATATACATGTGTACACACAGTAGTCATGAAACTATTAAAGGTAGAATTTTCAAAGCTGTTTGGTCTATTCAAATAAAAATTATTGAAACTCTTGCGACTCCATGTTGGAAAGGTAACCTCTTTTGGTGTAAACCAGCCAATCCTTCATAGGTTTGTTTCTGTCGCTGACTTGATATTATAAATGTTCACACCTGGCTTTGTTGATATGCAACACTCATGTTAAAGTGTGTCTTTTAGATGCTATATATCACAAATATGTTTGGCAGTTGTGCTGCATACTTCCAAAGAATTTGCATGCACACCCATGTGGTTTTTCAGGTATACCCTTTTAACCCTTTACCCAACAAACCGACCAAAACCGGCCAAATAAAGCTTCAACAGCCTAAAATATCTTCGGTCTGTCTCAAGAGAACCATACAAATATGGATATCATTGGAACCGGCTACTTGACCACATTGTGATAGTTACAGTTATGCCCTGTGCCAATGCATTCTCTTATATATGCGAGTCGACCATAGGTCGCCTCGCATATATAAGAGAATGCATTGGCCTAAACAAATCTTTTATTAACACTTTTTACCATTTTTTCTTACATTCTTTAACAATTTTATAATTTGTAATGTGTTAAGCCAATGCATTCTCTTATATATGCGAGGCGACCTATGGTCGACTCGCATATATAAGAGAATGCTTTGGCACAGGGCCCTTCTGTTGGGTAAAGGGTTAAAAAACGGGCAACTATCTTGATGTAAGATAATAGCGACAATGCTGAGACTTAGTCCTTATCGTTTGATCCAATCCGTAGCAGATAACTTCGATTTCGATATATCCGCTCAAAATGGGAAACTGAGCATCCGTTGGTTATCAGTCTTAATGGTTCAATACAGCAGGCATTATCTGCCCAGAAAGGTTTCAATGTCCCATGATGCGTACACACTTGGAAAACGACAATACAAGATATCAGGCAGTCAGAGAGTCATCATGCTACCTCTATCATTTATTATTATGAATGAAATTTAAAGTCGGAAGGGAGTATCCTGTATTGTTGTTCACAAGTACATTGTATAAGCGAATCTGAATGTCACCATATTAATTTTTTTATCAATTTATATCAACTGAAGAAGGCCTAATGCTGAAAGCTTTTGAGAGAGTTAGTTCATTTACTCTCAACCTCCATGGTCCCTCATAGCCTGCACCAGTTCAATGCTCTGTTAACGGTAATTCAGTATACACCCCTCTGTTAAAGACCATTCAGTATTCACCCCTCTGTTAACTGGTATTCAGGGTTCAGGGAAGGGTGACATCATATTACATGTCGTCAGTACCGATGGCCATGGCGATACCACCGGGAAACTCAAACAACAATACATGACTCACACGAATGTTCCCGTATTTTATCTCGTGTTCTGGATTACAATTTGACCATAGATCGTTTTGAATCCCTGGAATTCCCTTAATATGTGCTCATTACGTGTTCATCAAAAGACTTAGTTTTGCAAAATAAATGTAACAAACTAGACATCTTGTAAATAACAATAAAATATTGACACTACCACTACCATTTCTTCCAAACTGACAAGTAATGAATTATCATTACTATTACTTTCAGTAGTCTTAAGTTACAAAAGAGTGGGTCTGGTGTCTTTCCCTACTTACTCTAAAAAAAACTCTCCAAACTCTAAGTTTCGCATTCAATTTCATTTTCGTTTATAAATGAATGTATTCAACGGGCTATTATGATCATTAGCGCAATTAATGTGGAAGAAGTGACACAACATCCTCGTGCTTGAAGAAGTCTCGGTTGTTTTGTGAATAATGGTTAGTACGTTAGTACGTGCGCCCAATATGTTACCCTTGGCCTTAGCGCGTTGTGTTTAGCTAGCTTCTCGAGCAACTGTTAATTGTAATCGTGATCTTATATGAAACGTCTCTAATAATAAACGTTCTTGTTTACAAATCTGAAACATGAACGAGAGCATAAGCTCTTGGCTTAAAATTACCGACCAGTTGCGTCCGGACATCATTCGGAGTCTTGATTGAATTGGCATTAAGGAACGGGATGCACTGTTATAAGATACCATCGAGACAATGCTCTTTAGGACGAGGTGCCGCGAATGGGGCGTATATTGATTGAAGAACTCTGACAGAATAATGTGATAACGAAGTTACCAATTTATTCGTTCGCAGTGAATCCCAGCGAAAGATTAGAGACCTTTCGCAAAATCACGAATACGATTACGGATACAGAAATATCCTGCTAGCATACAGTCAAAATTCGATCTTTATGCACAGGGGTTCTTATGAGACGAAATATACCCCACGCAGTTTAATTATGTGCATATATGTCAAGAATGTGCCACCAGTCCTGCTTGGGGACGCTCTAACGTGTATCCGTGTAGTGTATTACACACGGATAAGAACATGGCATCTGAAAAAGACACGCATTACTTTTTTCCATCAAATACATGTGTAACTGAATATAGTGGGGCATATGCCGTCTCACCAATTAGCTATCGTAGGTAAATTATGATGGTGTCAACCGTACTAGGACAATACATCCTATCCGTAATCGTAAAAGTGATTTTTGCGAAAGGTCTCTATTCACAATTAAAAACGGACGCGTAGTAAAATCACCAAAGAGGCTTCACGACAATAACAATCAGTGACTCAGACAAAAATGTGTATTCCACCTGAATCAGAAAGGAATACTTTCTCATCGAAGTTGATATATGCGAACACAGACAAACTCAAAATCTACTATTACAGTCAGTGAATTACAGTTGGAAAATTACGATCTATTTCTTAATCTCAATCCGGTCCGTGGGGTTCTGATGCATATATGTTACAGCAAATCAGTGAAATAAGTGATTACTTGAAATCCCAAGGGATGACGTGAAATCTATAATCGGGCCTAGTGATAACACGTAGTTACTGAAAGTGTCAGGGATTTCATGAAACCACTAAAATTGGCCAGTGATTACGTAAAAACACTGCAATCTGTTCATTTATTTTACACAACTTTACTGTTTGAGTTTAAGTAAATACGTGTAATGATTTTTAGACTTCCACTAGCTACTTTATACACTAATAGCTCAGTCAAGTTGTCTGCAATATCAGCTTCTCTGTTGGCTTTGTTACAATCTGACAGCCAACTGAGCTTATGGAATTTATTTTAATAATTTGAGTGATAATGAAATTAGCTGCTGTGTACCACAAATACTTGGTTGTTAGTCATACCGTCATCTTCTTTCTGACATGTCGTCTGATAACAAAGAGGGGTTTTTCAAAAGAAGGTTTTCAAGTATATCTGCTTAATATACAGTCCAGTCCTTGGAGATTTCTAACTACAAGTGGATAATGGTTTAACATGACCACCTTAAACAGTATGCATAATAAATCCGTTGACAAGCAAACGAGCATAATAGGTGGCCTTCCAACTTCTAGATATGTTTCTTCTGTTCGGGACACCAGCCATTCTGTCAATTGACAACATATCGGAGTTCACTGCTAATGTCACAAAGAGCTGAAAAGTAAGTGACCAGAGCTGACCATTGTTCATGGAATTAAAACCACATGCTCATTATTAGCTCAACTTACTTTGTAAGTTTGAGCTATTGCCATGGATTGGCGTCCGTCGCCCGTGTGTGCGTGTGTCCGCGTGTGCTTGTGTCCGTCAACAATTTCCTTTCCCGCGGGCTACAGGTCATACCTTTGGTCTGATCTTTATGAAATTTTTCATGAATGTTGACATTGACATGTAGATGGGAACGAGTCATTTTGGGGACATTCGGCGAACAAACATGGCCGCCAGCAGCCATTTTGGATTTCAAAATTCAATCCATTGGCGCGGGCTACAGGTCATACTGCTCGTCAGATCATCATTAAATTTATCATGGATGATAATATTGACATGTAGATGGGAACGAGTAATTTTGGGTTCGTTCGGCCAAAAAGCATGGCCGCCAGCAGCCATCTTGGATTTTACTCTTTGCATGACTAAATCCTTTGGCGCGGACTACAGGTCGTAGCTTTGGTCATATCTTCATGAAATTTGTTATGAATGTCAACAATGACATTTAGATGGGAACGAGTCATTTTGGGGTCATTCGGCTAAAAACATGGCCGCAAGGAGCCATCTTGAATTTTACTCTTTGCATGACTAAATCATTTGGCGCGGGCTACAGATCGTAGCTTTGGTCAGATCTTCATGAAATTTGTCATGGATGTTAACAATGACATGTAGATGGGAACGAGTCATTTTGGGGTCATTCGGCCAAAAAACATGGCCGCCAGCAGCCATCTTGGATTGTACTTTATGCATGACTAAATCCTTTGGTGCGGCCTACAGGTCGTAGCTTTGGTCAGATCTTCATGAAATTTGTCATGGATGTTGAAAATGACATGTAGATGGGAACGAGTCATTTTGGGTCATTCGGCCAAAAAACATGGCCACCAGCAGCCATCTTGGATTTAATCTATGCATGACTAAATCCTTTGGCGCGGCCTTCAGGTCGTAGCTTTGGTCAGATCTTCATGAAATTTGTCATGGATGTTAACAATGACATGTAGATGGGAATTAGTCATTTTGGGATTGCTCGGCCACAAAAACATGGCCACCAGGGTTTTACTCTTTGCATGACTAAATCATTTGACACAGGTTACAGGTCGTATCTTTTGTCAGATCATCATGAAATTTGTACTGGATGTTAATAATGACATGTAAATGGGAACGAGTCTTTTTGGGGTCATTCGGCAAAAAAACGTGGCTGCCAGCGGCCATCTTAGATTTTACTCTTTGCATAACTAGGCCTTTCAACTTTCCACATTCCTAATCACACCATTGACTTTAACACATGAAATTGTTCCCTTTCCAAGTTGAGCTACAGTGTCATTGACACTTTCATATTCAGCTGTGTTTGGTTGTGATGTTCGGTTTGGTGTTTCAAGTACCTCATTGCCAACGAAAGCACTTGCACCACAGCAGAGCTGACAGACACAACCCGCCCACACCGTATTGCAATTAGGGAGCAGTCCGCAAAATGAGGTCAGGGATTTAAGAAATTAATTATAAAGGGCGATGCACGACATCCAAGTATAAATGTTTCACCCCCATCTTAAAATGGCAAATCAGCCAATATGCGAAGTAGAGACACATAAACACCTAGGTCTAACCTTTAGTTCCGATGGTAAATGGAAAATGGAAATACCATATCGCAGATATTGAAACACGAGCTTATAGTAGGCTGTCTCTGCCGAGAAGGCATAAATTTAACATTGACAGGAGGTCACTAGAAAGAATATATTTATCATTTATTCGTCCTGTCCTGGAGTATGCCTCCTCAGTTTGGAACAACTGCAGCAACGAAGAAGCTAATGAATTAGAAGAAATCCAATACGAAGCCTCAAGAATCGTAACTGGCGCGACAAGAAGTTGTAGTAAAGAGGGCTTGCTCCACGAAACTGGGTGGGAGACACTTACGAATCGACGCCGAAAAACCAAGCTAACCCAATTTTTCAAAATGGTGAAAAAGTCAACACCCGCCTACCTATACATATATCTTCCCACTATATCAGGGAGTCTAACAAATTACGACTTCAGACCTAAAGACATGAAACCGGTTTTTTGTAATACTGAATCATATAAAAAATCCTTTTTACCTGCAGCTGTGAGTCTATGGAATGATCTACCACCGGAGGCTAAAAACTGTGAAACCATATCGGACTTCAAATCTTTTCTTAATACTGACCTCGTCGTGACCCCCCGTTACATGGAATTTGCTTACACAAGACGAAGTCAAATTTTTCATTGTCGACTACGACTAGGGTGTAGCAATCTGAACTACGACTTATATCTCAATCATTTGCAAGACAATCAATATTGTATGTGTGGCGAAGTTGAAACAGTGTCACACTTCTTGCACTATTGCCCAGTCTTTGAAGCCGAGAGAGATATATGTCTCACCAACCTTAATAATTTGGAAACAAAAACACTCCTAGAAGGTTCAAAATCACTTCCCTTATCCAAAAACATTGAGATATTCGCTAACATTCAGAAATATATATAACTAACTGGCAGATTCAAGCCATATTATTGCACTGACCTGATGTATACGATATTAGGCTATGTATGGATCAAATTAAAAACGCATTAATATCAAAATTAAACTAAGTGTAACATCAATCCCAAAAGTACCCTGCCAAATCCTGTTACGATTGAAGGGGGGGGGGGGGCTATCAGGCACATTATAATTTACAATAACAATAGTAATTTCTTGAGCTGTATACATTCATATACATCGAAATGTACATTCTACTTTTGTCTGTATGAAACGGTCACCATTCATTATTTCATACGTGTAGGAGATGGCTTAAGATAAGCATTATGCTTACTGTCATATCCCATTATAACCATCAATATCTCTCATCATCATACCGTGAATTTTTTACATTATATTGGTTAAAATAAAATATATTTAAACTAAATGTTTCAAGCCTCAGATAAAATAGAATTTGCGATGTCACAGTAGCCTATGATATACACAGCATTATACATATAATTGTATCACGGTTGACATTGTGTTGTGTAATATCAATAATGCTCCATATCTTGTTCGTAATAAAAACTGTTGGCTGTGCACTGCTATGCACCGTCTTCTATTCCCGACGCAAATAAAGGAAATATGAATATGTTATAGTCATATACCACTATAATAGTGGAATTCAGGATGTGCCTGACCTGGTAACTGTTGTTGTAACAATATAGAGATCCAGGGGGGGGGGGGCTGGGAACACCGTAGAGTACAGGGGTAAACCTGTCTTCGGTAACATGGACAAAGGTGCGTAATAACCCTAGGTACACATTCCGAAGCGCCACACGGACAATTTTGAATGTCAAAATAAATATAGAATAAGTATAGAACGGCAGCGTACCAGTCAAACCGTTCAGCTAGTTTAAATCATAGGGATAGTAATATCACGAGGGCCACACACCAAGCAATATCCACAAAAATGATACTATACACGAATTATTGGCTATATTTATTTTGACATTCAAAATTGTCCGTGTGGCGCTTCGGAATGTGTACCTAGGGTTATTACGCACCTTTGTCCATGTTACCGAAGACAGGTTTACCCCTGTACTCTACGGTGTTCCCAGCCCCCCTGGATCTCTATATTGTTACAACAAATAAAGGAAATGTGAATATGTTATAGTCATATACCACTATAATAGTGGAATTCAGGATGTGCCTGACCTGGTAACTGATTTCGCTGATTTTACTATAACATAAATCATTGAAAGCAAAGGATTGTGATTCTCTAAACAAGTCAGGCTTTTCTGAGAATAAATGGTGCACTGTAAAATCCGGTGATGGAGAAACTATTGTAATCGGACGTGTGTTACGGAGCGGCTCGTCAACAAACGATAACAACAAGCTCGCCTCCCAGATAGACTCACTGGAACATATACAACACGATCATCTCCTACTTGTTTGGGATTTCAACTATCCTGAAATACAATTGGACTCGTTTTATGAACATAATTGTGAGTTAGATACCAAATTCGCTGAAGTTTTAAGAGAAAATGTTCTGTCACAGCTAATTGATAAGCAGGCACGGACCCGGGGATCGCAGAAAGAAAATATCCTCAACCTACGTATTACAAATATTGACGAACTCGCGATCGACGTATAACACAGCCCGCCACTGGGGAAAAGTGATCACCACGAACTCAACGAACGGCTATATAGTACCAAAGACCTCGAAAGTCACACAAATCGCGAAGATGCAACTAAACAAAGGACGGTTGGCGGCAATTCTATGAACTCGATTAAAGAGTTGTAATGTAGAGAGTAACCGGAATAATGCGTGGCCGACAGGAAGTATACGCGATGGCATCAAGGCAAAGAGAAAAGCATTCAAACATTTCTGGAAGAGCGGAAGAGAGGAAGACTTCGTAAAATATAAATGCCAAGAGTGTGAGAAAACATCCGTTCGCCAATTCCAATTAGTCGACCCATAAATCGCAAAAAGACGACAGTGGAATAGCTTGTAGCCGAAACTCTACAAAATCACTGGCAATGTATGGTGAGCCAACTGCAAACAAATTCATATATATGCTATACATAGCGAGAAGGTTACACTGGTGTAAATGTTTTCCATAGGCCTCAGTGCTAACGTTTTAGCGTATAGTGTTGGCAATATAAATGTTGGGTCCAAAATTTTCTTTAAATCTGAAAAATTGACATTTTGGGAAACTTTTTACACAAAAAAATCATGTCTGTCTAGCAGGGAATTCGCCTTTAAATCTTATGTTTTCGTAACTAGTGTCAGAACCGCATACAAAAATACAGTCATATTTTAGACCACACCAAAAAATTCAAACTTCACTACAAAGGGTTAATTCCTGTGCCAATGGTTATTTTACCTATGGGAAATCATAGGGAAGAGGTGTGCATTGGCACAGGGTAAAACAATCCCGACTTACGACTGGATTTGATATGGCGGGTCACAAATATGAATATTTCTGCAACGAACGCCGCCCGTGCCTATAAAAGACTCCGTTCGCTAGTTCAAATTATTTTCAGAGAATATTAATCACTGGTGATAAAATATAAATATGTGTTCACACTCATTTGCATATATGTGACCCGCCATATCAAATCCAGTCGTAAGTCGGGATTTGTTTTACCCTGTGCCAATGCATTCTCTTATATATGCGAGTCGACCATAGGTCGCCTCGCATATATAAGAGAATGCATTGGCCTAACAATTTTTTACAATTTTAATAATGTTTTCTTGTATTCTTTAACAATTTTATAATTTGACCCATACAGAGCCCCAGACAAACATCAGCAGACGACACTCTTCTATATGCTTCTATATATGTGTGGGGCTCCCTGCAGGGTAATGGATGTTTTTTTTATTTTATGTCCTAAAAATTGTAAGAAACATTTATTTTTTTAAAATGATATTAAAAAATTGTTAGGCCAATGCATTCTCTTATATATGCGAGGCGACCTGTGGTCGACTCGCATATATAAGAGAATGCATTGGCACAGGGTAAAAAAAAACCCGACTTACGACTGGATTTGATATGGCGGGTCACATATATAGTTATTGGAGTGAAATATATTAATGCACAATTTGGCAATATAAGTATCACAATATTAAATGTGTACGATTTATTTTGGCTCAATGTTGCCATAATTCGCGCTTAATATCGCGATATTCTTCGCAATATTGAACACGACAAACTTTCTGTGTTGCGCTATAATTGTGCCATTTACTTTCTAAAAAGCGCGCTCAATGTCGCAATAGAGGCGCGCCTCAATAGACCAGTTGTTCTGATTGGTAATGCTGTGATCTAAGTAACGGAATGATAACATCAGACCATCAGTTTTATATGCTGTCAGTCGCTGCATGAAATCAGTCAATATGAAAAACGACATTTTTAATGGGGGGGGGGAACTGCGCCGAGGTTCAATTCCATTGAGAAAATACTCCACTACACGTACGTGTATGCACCGCCACCTGGTAAGCAACTGACAAACATGTCCAGATACTCGAATCACGTTCACTTCCAATTGCCTGTATTCCCATTCTCGCATATAAGAATTGGACAAGCTTCACCAGCCATGGGTGGCTTATGGGCCAATGCGTGTTTACGCCGAGTCAGCTACATGGCCCTATTTTCTACTCTTATCATCAGCGGCAATTGACACATGTCTTGACTAGATGAATTATCCCATTCAGTTATAAGAAATATACATTTGAATTGCATATTATTCACCTGGAGGGAGGGAAATTTGAGCAGGCAGAAGAACATTTAATACGAGTGTAGAGGTATTCCTATTAAATGTACTCAATCCGATCAGACGCTCCTAAATTACTATTTCTTTGGCTTCGGGGTTAAAACATATTTGATTCGAGTCAAGGAACCCACATATCAAAGCTCAGAGTAATCCGATATCGATTTTTAAAGTTTGTTATTTCTCGACATGTGTAATAATATGTGGCCCAGAAACACGTGGTCAAACTGGGGATCTCGGACAAAATTGCGGCTGGAGATGGATAACTCTATAATCAATTGGTAATACTGTCAAATTTAGTGATACTTTAGTGATACTACGGCCATATTTTGTTGAACAAAATGTTGATAAATAACAAGTTTTTGGGAAATTTGATACTATATTTGACAGTTGTTGGCATTATTTTGTTGCAATAAATAGATTCTGATAACTAAAGCGTATTTTGAAGAAATGCTGTTGTTGTATATTGATGGTATGGGGACCGTCTGATCGGAATGAGTACCTTTAATTTTGGGAAATGTTCTGATAGTAAGTCCGTTTGTTGAACTTATTATCTGAACATACACTCTTAGAACAAATGTGTATAAATACTACACAATATGTGTTACATTTGATCTTAAACAAAATTGTGTAGAAATGCAACATGACATAAATGTGTCGGTGGAATTTTCTCAACATTGAATATGAGTGAATATGTGAGTATATTATATTTAATATATGAGATTTTTTCTATTTGAAATATAAACCTCGTAACAGCTGCCATAATAACAAATTGGCAGCTGATTTAAAATTTTGTGCTACACAATTATGTGTTGTTCAGTTTTTACACAAACATAGTGTATAAAAAAATTTTAAGCTGCCAATAAATTATTGTTTGTTCTGTGGTAGCCATTACGAGTTTTGTGTCTCCAATATAACACATTTCATCTAATAACTATGATACACTCACATATTCAATCATATTCAACGTTGATGATATTCCACCGACATATTTAATAATTATATGTCATGTGTCATTTCTACACAATTTTGTTTAAGATCAATTGTAACACATTTTGAGTAGTATTTATACACATTTGTTCTAAGAGTGTATGTGACCCGCCATATCAAATCCAGTCGTAAGTCGGGATTTTTTTACCCTATGCCAATGCATTCTCTTATATATGCGAGTCGACCACAGGTCGCCTCGCATATATAAGAGAATGCATTGGCCTAACAATTTGTTATCATTTTTTTAAAATAAATGTTTCTTACAATTTTTAGGACATAATATAAAAAACATCCATTACCCTGCAGGGAGCCCCACACATATATAGAAGCATATAGAAGAGTGTCGTCTGCTCATGTTTGTCTGGGGCTCTGTATGGGTGAAATTATAAAATTGTTAAAGAATTCAAGAAAAAATTATTAAAATTGTACAAAATTGTTAGGCCAATGCATTCTCTTATATATGCGAGGCGACCTATGGTCGACTAGCATATATAAGAGAATGCATTGGCACAGGGTAAAAACAATCCCGACTTACGACTGGATTTGATATGGCGGGTCACATATCCTGAGGGAACTACTCGTCGACGAGTAATTAGTATAGAAAGGGTTAACAAACTCGAGCATCATTTTAGGATAGACTATCGTAGCAGTTGATCTAGGTCTATTACGATTCCTTCGTTATTCTGATAAGGATAAAAGAGAACTAGAAATTGAGTCTTATATAGATTTAATAACTAGCTCCCAGCGGACACAATACCAATACGAGAAAGGTTCTTCCCACGGCATCGCCGCACCATATTTGTCATTCCAGTCAGAGATTATATAAATTGCTCCATCAATATATTACATCTGACAGTTCCATTCCCTGATATAACACCAATAACTGGCATAAAGAGTTTGTAGTGTGAAGCCAAGCAATCGAATGGAGTTGATCACTCCACGCATTTGCGGATTCGTGTTAGCAACTCAGAAAATATGACTTAAATAGTCATATTATTGTATGGAAGTATTAAAAGTTCCCCTTCGTCATTGTCAACAAGGGCGCCGCAAAGCTATTTGACAGTTTGGTGGTTTCTTTATTTTAAAATTCATATCACTTATTGCCTTCAGTTAACATGGTGTAAAAAAAATCAGCCCCCCCCCCCACTTCACACCACATATACTTATAGAAGAAAGTTAAATAGACAATTGATTCTGAATTAACAATATGTTTCTCCTGACATTTATGAAAGAATTGACAATTGCCATATTGTATGAGGATTTATCCATTGACGTAGAAGTTAACCTATTGAAGTAAAATTTTAATTTAAGGGTGTGATGTCAAACGCCATTTTAGTGTGTATGTGTAAAAAAAAAAAATTTAATTAAGGTTTATTCGTAGAGAACATTTTGTTATAAACAAACAGGAGAACAGGAAACCTGTATAAGACCAGACCTGAAACAATAGTTAAACTTTAATACACGTTATCGGGTCCAACAACGTTTATGCCCTTTTGGAAACCGTGTTTTGGAAAGCGGATGTACATTAAGTAAATTTGGGGCGTATAATTCTATTCTAGCTTGTAAAATCTTTTCGAGTAACTTGTATAAAGTGGGCATCAGCGTTATAGCTCTGTGACTATCAAAGTCAGTTCTGGATTTTGAACCACCTTTGTATAGTGTTATGATTACACCACGTTTCATCTGTGAAGGGATAATTTGTGTTTGAATCATGACTGTCATAAGATTAGATACCGTCTGAGTTAACGTCTGGCTTCCATGTATCAGGTGTTCATTCGATATGCCATCCCAAACCGGTTGCTTTTTCAACACTGCGATAAGCAGATAGTAATTCAAGTGGAGATAGGGTGGATACACACATGCATGTAATCTCTGTAAATATCGTGTATTTGGAGTTTTACATGGATCATACACACCGTGTAATATGTGTCCGCTGACAACCCAATCATTGCGACTGTGTTTGGCCACAGTGAGTTAAACTCTGAACCGCTGAAGAGCCGTTGGCTGGGACGAAGTCGTCAGGCCGCTTAAAATAATTATTCGCGCGATAACTGGAATGGTCGACGTTCTGTTTAAATCATTGTCAGTATTCTATTGATGTTAATACCAGTGATGGCCTCTTCCACAACGCAGGGGGCTATGACCCCCAACATACACGGGGAGCTATACTATCCCAGAAGCTACCGAATTCACCATTGCATATTTCCTCGACGGGGTGTGTGCACGCAGCACCCTGAGTCCTGAAAACCTGCTTTATAAATATCGTAGTCATGTCTGTCGTGTCTGTTTTCTACGAGTGATTAATCTAATATGCAGCAATTTATGCTATTCATATAATTATTAACATATTATACAGCTTTAAATTTGAATGCATGGTGTTGCTGTTTGTCTTCATTCGGCGAAAGGGTTGCCTAGCTACGAGTTCCCAACTACGTCACCTTTCATCTCTTGTGTTATACAGTTATACATGTATACGCAAAATGTACAACTATGGAATATAAGTAAAACATTATATTGTAATTCTTGCCCAGATAATCCGGCTGATACATTCAATTAACTCCCTTAGTTATTGGAAGCTTTCGAGAACCAGCCCCTCCCCCAATCATGGATTATGGTCGAAAATGTTATAATTCAAGCTTGTGACAGGTGGGAGCTTGTTCAACCTTTGGCTTGAGAAACATATATATAAATGGGGGGTGGGGGTGTCACTCTTTTTAATTTCAACGCTGTACCTGCATTCATTTTTGGCGCTATAATGAATATTTGCAATCCCAATTGAATTAATGTTATCACATGAGCTCGCTCTCAAATTATCAGAGAAATCTCAACAAGCCGGTATCATCCTATAAAAGAATTCTGCATATTTTATTTTTGTTTTGGATGACCCTGTTTCCAAGAAATGACAGAAACAAATCAAGTATAAAATCGACCGGCTCTAATCCACTTTTCGAAATGAATTATAACTCGTGAAAAACAGCAACATATATCAGACAAGAATTACTCATTTCGGCATCCACGAAAGAAGACATGTTTATTAATGGCCTGAAATTTCTTGATGGCAGTTTGTTTGATAATGGCTTATAACTACTCACTGGTGAAATTGACCTCTCGTGCGCAGGTGATTAATTTTGTCAATTATTGGTGTGGCCATGTAAAATACATATATTTTACATACATACATTACATGCATGTGTGTATCCACCCTTACACAAAAGAGCATGTCATTATAATTATCATCATGCTGATCGCTGGTGGTTTTTTTAGTAACAAATTCATTGACATATATAGTTGAAGTGCTGTGTGTCAAACTCGGGTCTATATATAACGGCGAATATAAATTTTCAAGTAAGATCCCCATCCTTCTGAAATTTCATGATCATGACGAAAAGTTTGTCCCTCATATGAAAAAAATGCGTTCTTATCGATGTGATTTTTATGACGTTTCGTGTGTAAAATGCGGAATAAATAGTTCTGATCAATTATCGATTTCATCGTTTTGTTCGGCCAGGCATTTACTAGAGGCTTTTCTATATTATCTACGGAAGTCACATTTCGCATGTTTATATTTTATATAACTTTCCAAATGAGAATCTGCGCGAGGCCTGCCTTCATTCGCCCAAGTTTGCCGAAGAGTCCGATATTTGTATACATGGTTTTCAAATTTTCGTTCCAGAAGGGTTTCCGGCGTTTATTGAATTTCATTTTTGGCAGGGTTGTTTTGGATGCATTTGATATTGCACTTACAATTAAATCGTATATTCTACATGGATCGGTTTCCTGTTGATCTAATTGGTCAAATGAGTTTAATTCTGAATCAAGAATTCGGTTGTAATGTTCCAAGAATTTCAGGCTGATATTTGGCCTTTTTCCAATCTACGATGCCGTCTCCGTCAACGTCTGATTTAACTACATGTCTATCTCGTAATTCAACGCTTATGCTCAGAGTAACTGGTCTGTGATTTGGACACACTGATGGCATCATCATCTGAAACGCGCACCTCTCGCATGAAAGGAATAAAAATGTGTGGGATCAAATGTGATCAACGATCGTATCTTCATGTAGGCCATCACCAAAAGGGACGCATGTCGTACGCGGACAAATTGTTTCTTCATGTAGGCCATCACCAAAAGGGACGCATGTCGTACGCGGACAATCATGACAAAAAGTATGGTTCACAGACACCATTTCGCTTCGCTTGACAAGTTTTCTGAATGCCATGTTTCGGTCATCGGATTTCTCAAATTGGCCATTAAAATCCCCCATTACTATTACATTGCCGTCTGGTATGTACATTTCACATTTTTGGCATATTTGAGACTATAACGATAAATTACATGTATATTTAACACATATTAAAAATGTTCTGGTGATCGTCCACGCATGAACATAGTCTATGCAATAAAAACATATGAGTGTCATTTCGATTATGAATATGTGTAAGAAGTGTGCGCATTGCTGCGAATGTCCACCGCCCCCACCCAAACCAGGACAGTATCATTATGCTGTGTATGAAATGTATCAATATGATCAATATGTCCATGTATATAGTGCCAAAATGAATTTAAAAAATTGTCCGTGTCTTAATCGGTTAAGTGTCGGCGCACACGGTCCCGATTGTACCCGGTTAAAGACTAATCTTTATCAATAACAATAAATTAAATAATATAATTAATATATTGAGGTCACGAGCAATAGCCGTAAATTGACATAATAAACCTTTCCACAGCTGCCACCCTCTTGTTGCGATTATTAAAACAGCACTCATTTTCTGCCACACGGAGGTCGAATAGCAGTCGCCGCTAACTATTCCGATATTTTGAATGAGGTTTTTGTCATGTGATGATCGGTCATGTGACAAGCAAAACACGCGCGTTGCCATCGTCACGAGCCGGATTCTCCTGATGAAATCAAACTCAGTTTGATCCGTCCGATTAAATCGGATCCCCAAAATCGGCTCGATTGTTAGGCGCACACAGTCCCGATTGTCCCCGAATTATCCTGCAGCGGCATACTGTCGGAAAATTTATTTCTTCGCCCCCTCTTTTCAGTTCAAAACGAGTCGTCTGGCTTCGGGCCTGCTGCAGCCAGAATAATCGGGGACAATCAGGATCGTGTGCGCCGACACTAAGATAATTATCATTCCCTGTATTCTCAACAACCGAATATAGCTTGAGAAAATGATTTTAAAATATTCGAGAAATCAGTTATGAAAAACCTGTAGGATGATCAAATGTGTCTTTTCCACGGGCACCTGTTATCCAGATTTATATAGGAAGAGGTAACAACCACCTATCAGAAGGCAGTCTGGATCATCTGCCATAACATATAATAATCCTTATGTTTTTGTCAAATCCCATGTCACGTCCTGAAAACACATGTGTAAACGCAAATTATATGAACTATTGCATGAGCTTGGTTTAAAATAAATGGACGTTCATATACGGTGAACATGCTCAATAATTTAAGGGGGAGACACACGTTTTGGATAAATCCAACCAAAAGAGATTTTCAACAAAGAATTTTTCTGGATCTATTGGGCAAAAAAAAAAATTCACATATGATATTCATTGTATATGGAATCTTAGCAATTATTAAGAGACAACAATACCAATGGATTTTAATACATTCGAGACGTTGAAAATATTATATTTTTGTCCATTTTGGTACCAAGAACTTCTAGAATAATTAAAAATTTCACACAAAACTACAATCGTGGCTATATTATAGGAGGCTGCATTTGTATCATAATCGGAGTTAGCATATAATGAAGAATACATCAGTCACAAATATTCCAGCCCAAATGGAAACACATGTTGATTTGCAGTGTGGTCCACTCAAGCAAGGAGTAATCAAGTGGAATTAGGCCACAGTGTTAAGAGATGTGGTGGTTAGCTTTAACATGGTTATGACCCACAATTAATCTCCAGGCGTGACATGAACGTTCTTAAATATAGAAAATTATTATGAGTAGTTGCCTTTCTAAATTAAAATAATCATTTAATTTCACGAATCAAGAATAATTAAGTCTACTCCCGTGATCTTAAGATAGGATATCATGGATATATGAACTGCACTTTTAAGAAACAATTATTTTACAGAAGTTAAAAGTAGATTAGTAGAAGTACCTGAAAACAGTGAAATTTTAAATATGTTTCTTGCCATAAAAGTAAAGTAAATGAGGTTATAATATGCAATGATTCTTAAATAATTGCTTTTACCAAATTTCACAAAGATATTCCAGACAGATTTTGATAATATCCATTTTGAAAGACCAGAAAATTTTGGCATAACGTGCGTCTGACCCTTAATATAAATAGTTAGCCCCACATGGCAGAGGAAATGTAAATTAGTTATTGTAACCTGCTGTCTCCATACAATGTATGTTGGATGGGAGAATAAACTTGTTGTGCATAAAGCGATCACACTCATGTGAATTAAGATCTAAGTTTTGAATGAATTTGGTTTGATCTTGTTCCAACACAGTAATATCTCGGAAAGACATTTCGACGAAGTTCACATTTAATTTGTGATATAGTGCTGCTTGAGAGTGTTACTGTAAATGAATTATTCCACATGTCAATATCAGAAAAAAAGACTGGATTGATATATAGAAGATTTACAATGAGTCCCCAGTTTATAGCGGAATTTACAAAACGAGTCCGGTAAATTAGGTGTGGACCGAGCCTTTGGCGAGGTCCAGACCTAATTTAATGGACGAGTTTTGTAAATTACGCTATAACCTGGGGACTCGCTGTAGATTATATTTATTACATGAACCAAAACCTCGACAAAACATAATTAAATCAACAAATGGGACGCGAAACTAACATCAGCTTCTATGAGGCATGCGATGACGTTTAAAAAAACTATGCGTTGTTTACCCCCGTAAAGAAATAGTTCCAGATAAATAAAGACCTTTAGGCGTATTTAGTGGCGAATATTTAATGACATAACTTTTCAAACTCTTCATTCATTATAGTTTGTTGGAAAAATAGTGGAAGCCATAGTATTTTTTAGACGTAGCGTACGGAATGTAAACAGACGACAAACCGGAAGTCAAAGGTCACCTGACACTATTTCCTGTTATTAAACGAATGTTTAATATCACAATTTATAGAATGGGTTTATTGAATGGAATAAGGGTTGGATCATGTAATAAAGCTATTTAATGGTTTGGTGGACTGCTCATATTTGGACATAGCATCGCCATCCCTTAATGGATGTTTACTAAGTGCTGAACCTCCTCTTGGAATTTGCAAAGTTATATAGAGATTGTATTGATCTGGTGCTCAACACTGTGTTACTCATTAAACATGCCTCTCGAATGGGATTGTAGCTGTCTATTCATCTATTAGGAAAATATTTGTTCCCAAGTAAAGATTCCATGCCAGATAAAATCCCTCCGTAATTAGTACATGGAAATTTCAAGAGCCGTAGATATGGAATAAAGGTCCTTGTCGCGAATTCCTTCCCTTACGGCGAAAAGATCTCAAAATGAGAGTTAGGGTTAGGGTTAGGGTTATGGTTAGGGTTAGGGTGATGTTGTCAGTATGAGCTCAACTAACTGAGAGATGTCTAATGAGATATGTGACCCGCCATATCAAATCCAGTCGTAAGTCGGGATTTGTTTACCCTGTGCCAATGCATTCTCTTATATATGCGAGTCGACCATATGTCGCCTCGCATATATAAGAGAATGCATTGGCCTAACAATTTTTTTACAATTTTAATAATTTGTTCTTGTATTCTTTAACAATTTTATAATTTGACCCATACAGAGTCCCAGACAAACATGAGCAGACGACACTCTTCCATATGCTTCTATATATGTGTGGGGCTCCCTGCAGGGTACTGGATGTTTTTATTTCATGTTCTAAAATATGTAAGAAACATTTATTAAAACAAAAATGATAAAAAATTGTTAGGCCAATGCATTCTCTTATATATGCGAGGCGACCTATGGTCGACTCGCATATATAAGAGAATGCATTGACACAGGGTAAAAAAAAATCCCGACTTACGACTGGATTTGATATGGCGGGTCACATATGTAAAATTTGTGTTCTGTGCCTACATGTTTATGCCCGAGATATTTATTATCAAATTGTATCTCAAATGTTGAAAAATGGTAATTTCCGGTGCATATGTTTAACAGTCGAAGGTACGTTATCCAAAAAAAAGAAAAGAAATATATATCCCATACGTATGTATTCTGCCTGAGAGATGTTACTTGGTTGTAGTGTGTGCAACTTGTTTTGTCCTTCCGCATATTTTTACGCTGCAACATGTGACATGTCCTCGTGAAAATAGGTTTATATTGGACCGAAATATTCACATATGTTCATATTGGACTTAGTTCGTTCTGAAATAAGCCCACAGTGGACCTATACCCGTTATTTCGTTATCTGGTGCGGGCCACAGTGAAAACACGTTATAAAGAGCGTCCATCTGGAATAAGTCGATTTCGATTCATATAGAGCGTGAAAAAATGCCGATATGGGCTTATATCTTTATGCTTCACGTCCTCGTGAAAATAGGTTTATATTGGACCTAAATATTCACATTGGTTCATATTGCATAATTGATTGGCTCTATGAAGAAAAGTCTCATGATTAATGTGTGTGGTTAAATTTTCCGACACATTTATAAAAGGTTGGGTTTTTTTTATAATTTGTCGAAAAAGATGGTATTAATTATAAATTGTCACATATGTGCCCGTAAGTCTACACCATGACTATGTTATTATATATGCCGGTATAAATATATATCACTTTAAAGTTATTATCATACATGGAACAATTGAATATGATAATTTAGTACATATTCTTAACCTTTTTGAATTTAGAACTTTAGAAAACATTTCAATATTATCTCGTCTGACTGAGTGTTGTAACTGCATATATATGTTAATGTATCGGTATATTCTCAACTGAAAATATAGTGTGTATAAATTTTTTCATGTTCCAACTATATATTGGCTGAGAATAAAGCAAAACTTACTTTGAAGGTATAAGGGACATTGGGTATCCGAACTAGACTGTCATATAGTCATAGCTACTGGTATGATTAATTAAATTTCACCTTACATACTATTGCCCAGTGACCTAGTATTGAGCATAGTTCAACATATTAGCCGCCAGCGCATCATATTGAAGTATCGTCTGCACAGCGTCTTCTGTTCCATTCAATTCCATCTGTATTGCCACTATATAATGAAGCTATTAATGGAAGAGGTCCAAAAACCCTACAACATACCGTTGGAGTGCTCCCGTCGGAACAACCTTGGTAGATGATTTGTATCGATTTACAATTGTGCACCTAGTTCTACATGACAGATATACCATAACCCTTTCATTACTGGAGCTTCCTGAAATTTTGCGAAAACCCTGCATGTGGCAATGCATTCTATTTTGTATGGAGTCTATTTGACTACCGTTACGTTACGGAGTTCCGGGGTCCAGTGGGTAGGGCGTCGAATTTGCCTTCGCTGTCAATACAGCGAGATGAGTTCGCAGCCCGCATCTGGTCTAACATGAGTTTCACACCGCAGTAGCTTGGCCGATTTGATCGACGTGCAATTGTCGGATTGTACGCTGTACATATTTTAACCCCGTGAGAAGGTCGCTCGTACTGTGTCTGTTTCGCACTACCCATGCGTTGAAAAGAGTACATAATTATGAGCAGTGAAATATATTGTCAGTATGCTAAGTACCCGGGGAGCAGTAGTTGGTTACTGAGTGTTCAGGCTCATCGAGGTAATAATTGTCCCACGCATTGGAACGGGTTACCTATAGAATACGTGTAATAAATTGATCGAGTATTATTCTATTTTTATTGACCGCCAACCTATCTGAATTATTATTCGTGTAATTCGACATTTTGTTAACTAAAGTATTCCGCCATATACATTAACAAAGTATATGCTTTCAAACCCAAGGTACGACGTTGTGTCTCATTAAGGGATTGCTATTACAATCGTAATTCCCAGTAGCTCTGTCCTTCTTCACACTCGGAATATACTTTGCAGATCTACATGTCACTTCGCCCCTTTTGTCTGTCTAATTATTAAATTGCCTGTTACCATGGTTATTTCGTTAAAGTAACATCCTAGTTCGTTTCTAGAATTGGAACACAAGTTTATTTTTCGGAAAGTCCAATTTCCTTGACTTGATTTAACTAAATAATGGGCATCAATAAAAGACACAATTTTCGATAAAAATGGCACAAATAAATTCCAAATTGCTCACTAAGGGTGGGTGGGCACCGCGGATAAAGTCGACCACATAAACACAATAATGAGCCCATCGTTTCACCTAGGTGGGTTAAAGTTATACATGGTCAGTTCAACGTTTGACCCCAACCGGGCTCAATTTATTAATGGGCCAAAGTAGCTAACGATTCTTAATTGTGTCGCTTATTGTGACACCTTGTTAACATATATGGCAGATAAATATGAGCTAATAAATCGAGCACTCAGAATTCATTGAGACTCTTACTCACGAAAATATCCGAACAAGCAATATTGTACAATTCCTGTGTGGTGCCATATGAAACTATTTTTTTTACATCACACTGCTGCGACTAAGCGTTGCTACCCATAACTTATATTTGTATTATACCATTGAATGCATTTGCCAATATGTGATTTTAATTTATTCCATGGCAGCATCGTGCACAAATGGTCAAATCCCCCATCCAAATATATAATTCTATATAGTTCCTATGTGTGATTTACCTTGATTTCTTGATTGATTGGCTGCGGACACACGTACCACAGTAGCTATGGCATAGTAGGTGTGACAATTTATTATGGTGGAGTTTGGTGACAATTGGTTGTCATAATTAATACGCCATAGCAAGCCATGTCGCCCTCTGAAAATTCACACAATGAGTCTACCAAGCTCTACCAGCGACGGTCGATCTCTCAAGGATGTATCTACCTGAATGCCTTGTCGATGTTGATCTTTACTCAACACGCAGTGTTATATTTTGCATGCTAACACACAAGTCCACTTGATAACTTAATGAATAACCCATCTCAACGGCCATGATTGTTGTTACTAATGAAATTAATGTAAGTAGATAAACATGCTTGCATTGAGATCATATAAAAAACATACCACAATAATGATATACATGTATATGTGAGTCAATGCGGAATTGCCACCAGGCCACGGTCAAACACAATTCAGGACCCATCGTGCAATGATATATATCGTCGTGAATACAATTTAGCAAAACGTAATGAGCAGAGATCAATCTTGGTGAAAACCAATGGTTAATTGGTCCAGTCGACTCATTGTGCGGAAAATCAGCGGGCTACTGTGGTACGTGTGTCCGCAGCCATTATTATCTATATCTATATTTGCGAATGTCTGTCTGTCTGTGTTCTATATAAATTCACAGGGGACCACCTAGATGGCACAAAAGGGGTCTAATATGGGTAACGTTTTACGAGAAAGATAATGGCGATGGTTAGAATTTTCTAAAGTGAAGCCGTTGTTGTCAGGGGCAGAAAAGGGGGAGGGGCAGAAAAAAAATTTGTCGCCGATTGCCACCAAACTTATATATAATCATCCCCATAATATGAGGAATCTAATGGTGTGGTTTAAATATGTCAAAAGTCGCGCCGTTCGCGTCAGGGATACCCGGAAGGGGAGAGGGGCACCAAAATTGATCAAAAATAATTTTAGCGCCGAAATCCACCAAATTGATGCACATTCCTCTGAGATCTTCTCCATGATACAATGAATCTTATTGTGTGATTTAAGGACGCCAAATTGGTGTCGTTGGGATGAGAGATTGTGGGGGGGGGGGCGGTGGGTGGTTACTAAATCTGATAAGAATTGGTTTAGTCGCCGATTGCCACGAAACTTATACAAATTCATCCCTATGGTATGAGTGGCTAATGGCGTGGCTTAAAGCTGTCAAAAGTGGCGTCATTCGAGTCAGGGGTGCACTGAAAGGGAGAGGGGCACCAAAATTGATACACAATATTTTTAGCGCCAATTTCCACCAAATTGATACACATTCTTATCCATGATATGAGGAATCTAATCGTGTGATTTTAAAGATGTCATATTGGTGCTGCTTTGGTGAGAGATGGGGGTGGGGTGTGCACTAAATTTGATCCAAATTTGTTTAGTCGCGGATTAGCACCAAACTTACAAATAATAATCGCCATGATATCAGGAGTCTAATTGTGAGGTTTAAAGATGTCAAAAGTGGGGCCATTCGGGGTGCCTAGAGGGTGACAGGGACACAAACATTGATAAACAATATGTTTAGCGCCGATTTCCACCTGATTGATACATATTCTTCTCCGTGATAGGAATAATATAATGGTGTGGTTTAAATGCGCCAAATTGGTGCCTTTTTTTGGGTGAGAGATATGCAATGGTGGCCCTAAATTTATACACGAATTTGTATACTCGCCAATTTTCATAAATTTTATATATATTCATTATAATGAGTCTAAGTGTGTGGTTTAATGATGGCAAAAGTGGCGCCGCTTGAGTCCGAAATAGGGACGGGAGGGTCACCAAAAACTTATAAAAATATGTTTAGTGCCAATTACCATCAAACTCACACACGTTCTTCTCAAATGATACAATAAATCAAATATTTGCGAATATCTGTCTGTGTTATATATATAACTTTAAGGGTACAATCGAGATGGCACCAAGGCGGTCTAACAGGGGTAACTTTTTACGAGTAAGATAATGGTGCGGGTTAAAAATTTATAAAGTGACGTTGGTGTCAGGGGAGGGGCTATTTTTAGCGCAGATTTCGACCAAATTGATATATTATTCTTCTCCGTGATACGAGGAATATAAACATGTGATTTAAAGACGTGAAATTGGTGCCGTTTGGGTAAGAGATCGGGGGGGGGGTAATAACTATGATAAGAATGTGTTTAGTTGCCGATTACCACCAAACTTATATATAATCATCTCCATTATATAATGCATGCATGAGTCTAATAGACATGGTTTAAATATGACAAAAGAGGCGCGGTTCAAGTCATGCATGAGGGGAGTTGCACCAAAGTTGATACAAATATATTTTGCACTGATTCCACCAAATTCATGCACGTTCTTCTCTAATGATATGATGAATTAAATCACATTTGGGGTCGTTTGGGTCATGGATGGCAAGAGGAGATTCACTAGCATTTATAAGATTGTTCAATTCGCCGATATCCAACAAAGTTATATACAGTCATCTCCCAGGCCATATCCATGTCGTTCTAATTAGTTTTTGTCATTCCAGTTTCACAATCTCGACAAAATGGTGACCGAATTAAATCACTTGAACAATTATATCTTCTCAACTGTCATATTTATATGGGGATGGAAATCAGGGCATTCATATAATGATCTACCAACACCGATACATAGAAGAAAGCATTAAAAGTATATTTATATCAATATATTTAAGAGATACATATATTCATTCAAACTGAGGGACCTTGAATCGTCAGAGGATTGCATATTAGAATGGCTCATGTATATATTATAACACGATTGAGTCTGTCCCATTCAATATAGTTTCCACACGAAAAGTTGCAATTGCCAAGAGATATGGAAATGTAGAGCAGACCTGTACAAAAATAGTGGTCACCGTGTGCAGTCAAATATGTTTACTTCTCAGATAATGGAAAACGCAGTCCGTAGCACATGACTTTTCAGGATCCTCCAATAGTGACATCTGACAAGGGTTTATCTGCCCGATACAAAGGATTTCTTTCATTTTTTAGAACAGACTCATCGCCTAACATAAACAACTCAAAATTGCACCGTGTCTGGCACATGTAGCTGCTATACTTGCATAACATCATTTCTTTTAAACTGAAAATGATTAGCCAGTATATAGCACCAGAACAGAGGAGAACCTGGACATATCTTTAAAAGATCTGTATTTTCATGAAGATATGATAAACTAGATTGGTTGATGATTGAATGATTGATTGATACATCTCTATGTAAAACACAATTGTCGTCTTTTATTTTTTCGAACTAATGTGTTTATGTTGCTCACGTTTCATGCTATGACGTCTGCAGTATACGCAGTTGTAAATAAATATATACTTTATTGGTGGGACGGATTAAACGCGATAAACAAAATGATAATCGCTCCGACCTGACAAGGTGAGCCACTACTTATATTCCATGTGTAAGAATCATGTTTTGTGATGCCATTTGGATATACAATTTATGAGAATACGTGTAACACTTTGGGAGAAAGAGTATTCTCTATTCCCACCAAATATCCACAGAGGGTTTCACATCACTTTAACCTGGGCAACGCCGGGTAACCCTGCTAGTAAACGATAATTTAACTAGCGAATTATATATGTCACTTTAACTACATACAATGTGTATAATGGCGATATTATTCAGATTTCTGGTAAAGTAGGTGTTTATAGTGGAATACAATAAACAGAATAATCACTTGATTGAACTGGTGACGTGAAATAATTCATGAGATGCAGGGACGTTGTACAAACACGAGAGCGCATTGAGTGTTTTACAAAATAGTCCCTGCCTCGAATGGTGATTACTCTCTATGTCAATTACACTGACAGTGACTGTCGTCAATAATTACAAAATGTGATCACACATTCCACTCTTTAAGCACAAATCCATATTAACATAAAAACAACCTCTCGACAGGCAACTTCTGAATGCCAAAATACAAACTACAAATTGCAAAATCTGTCACCAAATTGGGAGCGGGGCTTCATACATTGCAAACACTTGTGTCCAAATCACTTTTATAATTTATGCAAATAAAGTATATTTCAAGTCAAGAATGACCGGACTAACAATCATTTGAATCAGGTCGCTGTGGAACCTATATACGGTGGCTTCCTTTATTATAATTTATGCAAATAAAGTATATTTCAAGTCAAGAATGACCCGACTAACAATCATTCGAATTAGGTCGCTGTTGATGGCTTCCTCTACTATGTAATTTACCGTCGATATACTACGGGCCATTCCTTCACCATATTAACACAAGAAAACTATAGTCAGAAATGGTAACGCGCTCAAGATCATATATTATATACCCATGATTGTAATTATAGAATCTTTTTCATTTATGTTATTTGTGATTGGCATAGCTTATCACAAACCAAAAATCAACATTATTGACATAATGTAAACGACAATAGACGAAATTGAAATGCTCAACTACACCTTTTACCAGGCTCGGCCTCGGGGTCGCACTACAGCTCGACCTCGGGGTCACACTACAACTTTTAATGTGTCCTAATAATCAACACTCTATATATAGAACCCCCAGCGCTATGGCAGCGCCCAGGCGAAACAATAATTTGTACATTGGTATATTACAAGAAAACCATAGTCAGAAATGGTAACGCCCTCAAGATCACATTATTACCCATAAATATAAATTATAATATAAAATATATTGGTTACATTCACCGCCTCAGAATTCCGTTAAAACAACTAATCCTTCAAATTATTACAAAAAACTACGGCTTATTACAACATGTTTCTCATTCACCACACCAGAAAGCTTCTAAATGCGGATCAAAATTCGGAGGCATTGTGTTCCCGCCATAAAATCTTCAAGAGTGCATGGCCCAGCCATTGTTCATACCTAAACATCGAACACAATTAACGCGGTCATAATAGTTACATACTGCAACTATAAGACATCTAGCGAATACACACTCCACGAAAACCCGAAATTTGTTGTCCTGCGAGATATCCCATCGCTATAGCTCAATTTGACACGGCCAGATTAGCCTTCCTACAATATCCTAAAACAACAAAGCTTCTCAAATCATCGGCATAGTCAATAGAACTTTCACGAACTTGGACATCGACACTTTCTAATCGCTCTACATAAGCATGGTCAGACCTATCATCGAATACTGTAACTCCATGCTACCGAGACCGAATGATAAGACTCAATCTGATGTCTTTAAAATATCGAAGATTTAGAGGAGATCTAATCGAGGTATATAAACTGTTGAATGGTCATTACAATATCAATACCTGTGACCTATTAGAAAGACATTCATCAGGGAGAACAAGAGGACATTATAAAAAGCTACATATGCCCATTATTAACAAAGCCATAGGAAATTATTTCTTCACGCAGAAGGTGGTAAATATCTGGAGCTCTCTGCCAGACTTCGCTGTTGAGGCTCCAAGACTCGATCAATTCAAAATATACATAGACTCGTTCTTCTAGTATATAAAATACGAGTTCGACGACCATAATTAGTTAGTAATATGTTCAAGTGACTCATAAGTAAATATCGAATGACGATACATATATTTGTAAACAAACATTGCAAATAATGTTATTGCGACGAAAAGTCGCAAGACTTGTTCAGTATTATGATGATGATGATGATGATGATATGATTGATAGAACAAACCACTATTATGATGATCGTGTCGTTATTTGTTTAAAATACGTATCAATTGACATATACGTACCCGTTCCCTCGTTAAAATAAACATATTTCGACCATTTTAGGGGATGTCCGCGAATTCAGGGGCCTCCGCAAATAGGGACCTACTGCAAATTGTCACACCGATCAGCACCAATTAACGAACAGTGGCTGACTCGGCTGTATCCGACTAACCTCTTTAAAATACGTATCAATTGAGATATACGCACCCGTTCCCTCATTAAAATCAACATATTTCGACCATTTTAGGGGACGTCCGCGAATTCGGGGACTTTCGCAAATTTACCTCCGCAAATAGGGGACCTACTGCAAACTGTCACACCGATCAGCACCTAATTAACGAACTCGGCTGTCTCAGACCACACTCTTTAAACACGTATCAATTGACATACGCATTTTACAAATTATATTTTTCATTTCTTCTATTTGTAATTGGCATAGCTTATCACCAAAATCAGCGACAATAAACGAAATTGAAATTACAACTACACCTTTTACCGGATCGGGGTCGCAGTATAACTTTTAATGCGTCCCAAAATAACCGGAAAAACCCATTATCTATAAATAAAACGCCCAGCGAACCATAGCTATCTAGAATCTCTAGGACAGTATACACGCGGCGCGCGTAATAAAGTTGGACGCGATCTTCTGCAAAGTTTTCCTGAAAATTTGCGTCAGACGCTATTGCTTTCCTCGAGGCGGATACAAGCCGATATTTTGTCTGAGTGAGTGCAATATCCATTACTGTACTGTTTCCTGAAGCAGCAACGATATAAATGTCAGAACAACTCAATCCCTCTTCGTTCTGAAGCACCTTATGTGGCCATTCTGATGCCAAGCGCAGTAACCATTTCTGTACTAAATGGATTTTCCCATTCAGTTATAAACGTATACATTGAATGTTTGAATGGTTATTGGACATTTATACAATACAGTGGTCATATGTGCATACAAATTTACATGTGCAGGGGTGGCATGGCAAATGCAGGCCGTCTGCCTGCCACCCCTGTAATATAACGTCACACGTATAGTTAAGATGGCGTTAATATAGGTAAATAATGAGTATCCACAACAAGGACGAGCGTTAGACAATAAGAATGAGCGTTGGAATGGTCTGTTATTCTTTTTGCTGGATGTTCAGGTTATAAAGCAGTCTATGGTCAGAAGAAAAGATATTCAAAGTGCTGGTGAATTTCTATTAACTGGTGGAAAATGTTCAAATAATAAGTTCAACAAACTACTTACGTCTGTTGAACTTGTGCAGGTAACTAGGAACAACGCCCAAATGGCCTAAATGACGTCATAATGATTTGGAATGGTTTCTCGTCTTTAACCTTCTTATGTGAATAACGCCCGGGATAGCTATATAGTGTTAGTTTAAAAGATATATGAAAAGTGTCAAGTTTTTTTTAAAGAAGCTGTATACATGTATGTTGCTTCACGTAACATCTTACATGTATAGTTATATATAACATACGTTCGAAACGAGAATTAGCATCACCCGAAAGAAAGTATCATGTTATCGTTATATATTTGTTATGCTTTGCAATCACAGATCATTTGTAGATTTATCTTTATTTCTGCAGTCAAAATTATTTCCATAGGTATACTTGCAACCAATCGTGTTGTTTCTAAGATGGCAAACGGGAGCGCCCCCAGAGCGATTGGACTGTTCTTAAAACTGTTCTGAAATTCTCAATGACAGAATAAATATTAATGCAAGGATGTGTTGTCATTGACAATCGGAAATTAAGTCAATCGAATCAGACTGTTGTTGGATTCACCGCCTACACTTTTGCACTTAGGGGGACCGATGGTATTAACATAAAGTGGTGTGTGGATCCTCTGTCCGCTATACGAAGTATTTAGATATTCAAAAGGTAATTTATATTATTAGTGTAGTTGTCATAAACAGGAAATGAGGTCGGCGCAAACACTACTTTACATGCCGGTCGATGGCGCATGTCAATGCCCGGCTATTAACCCTTTCCATTCCAAATGAATTCTTCCATCCAACTATAATTATATACATTGGAATTGTCTATTATTCATTGAAGGGGTTTTCAGGAGAACTTTGCAGACGACAAATAGATTCGCCGTAATTGATACAATATCCGTAAAAAGGATATGCGTTTTCGCATCTGTAGACTATCAGAACAATCCCAGTTTAGAATTAAAATTAAAAATAAACAACGAACTTTTTCGTTCTATAAGATGCACTCCGGCTTGTCGACATCTTGGAGATTTGATTGATATCATAAACGTACGGGCGTCGTCAAAGTAACGAATGAAAAACAGAGGAAACTGACAGAATAAACTGTTTATGTGGTTCCTACGCCTGTGCTGTGTCAGGAGGTGGAAAATTTAGAATGACATAAACAGAAAACGACTTAATTGTTAAGCTAGTACAGCATGCGCATGAAGGAAGCTATATTATATGAAGACCATATCAAGCATATTATATGACAATAAAAATGTCAAAAAGATTAGTTTTAGTTAGAAGGGACATTTTCCGAACAGCGTTCTCTGCAAATATACAAATTGAGGGGAAACGAATCACTGCTATACAAAGTACATGATATGAACCAGTAAAAGGGTGGAATGGAAATTTAATTGAGGTTCAATACTGCTTCCAGAATATCACTGATATTCAGGTCAGTCCACTCAAGATTGGAGCAATGAATAACAATAGGCCACAGTTTTAGAGATAGCTGGTAGGCTGCATGGGAATTAGGCTTAGAATTAGAATTAAGCCAATTAGAATTGTATACTTGTGACCTAAAAGTGACGCTAAAACTCATCTCAGCCAAAAGTTTATATCAATTCTTGAAAAATGGATGTTCACTATTTTTCTAGCCTAATTCCCAGGTTACCAGCTATATATAATATACTTGATGTGTTCTTCAGATATTATAGATTCCTTCATGTGGTCTACTAGCTTAACAATTAAATAGTTTTCTCTGTATGTCCATCTAAACGTTCCACCTCCTGACATAACTCAGGTGTGGACACCCTCAAGCGACGGCAACAGCTACATAGTCTATATACAGTAACGAATGGAACACTTTGGAAAACGACCCTTCCTAATTAAAAAACAAGCTACAAAATCTATACTGACACGATCAGTTAACAGTACGGTATGTTTTGAGTATGAACATAATGACGGTTCTCGAATACCCGTTCATTGCGAAGACAACCGCAAGGGAGTAGTTTTATGGCAAGGATGGAACGTTCTCAATATTGGTTGAGGGACAGTATTAGATAAAAGGGCATTGGATAAGAAATATGATACCCCTCCCAAAACAAAACAAAATCAAACAATCTGAGAATAGTCCTTCTATTGCTAGTCATCAATCACCACATGCATTATGTGTTCAGCTATGTGAATATGATATCACAGGTATTGTTAACTGCAGCAGATACTTCCTTTAGTATGAAAACCAAGAAAACGAATTCGAAAAAACGGCGTTATAATAAACCATGGTTTACAAACGTATGTTGTACAGCCAGAAAAGAGTATAGGAAAGCAATTAGACAAAACAAAAAATCCCCTAATATAGATTCAAAACAAAATATGCGCGAAAAAGCACGGGAGTATAAAAGAAAAATGAACGCTGCCATTGGCGAACATCGGGATAAAGCCTCTCGGGAAATCGCATGCATGAAATATAAAAACCCAAAGAAATTTTGGGCTGCTTTAAATAACCGTACTAAGAGTAGTGTGCCACCTATTGACATCGACACTCTCGAAAACTATTATCGTGAAATAAATACCACAGTGCAGGATAGCTATGTTACAAATACTCCACACGAAAACTCCGAGAGCAATGAATTCCTAAATCGTCCGATTTGTACTGATGAAATTAAAACGGCACTACACAGCCTGAAAAACAATAAAGCATGTGGACAGGACATGGTACTGAATGAATATTTAAAAGCATCATCTGAAAAAATGTTAAATATCTATTGTAGAGTATTTAACTATGTACTTGATTCCGGATGTATACCGGAAACATGGGGCATAGGGGCCATAGTCCCTATCTTTAAGAATAAAGGAGACCCAAAAAAACCCCAAAACTACAGACCTATCACAATCCTTAGTTGCTTTGGAAAACTATTCACAAAAATACTCTCAAATAGAATGTACGAATTTATAGAAACTAATGACATTCTCCTAGAAAACCAAGCCGGCTTCCGAAAGGGATACTCAACTGTTGATAATATTTTCACTATACACATGTTAACGGAACTAACCAGAAATTTGAACTGTAACCTCTACTGTGCTTTTATTGATTTTGAGAAAGCGTTTGATAGGGTGTGGAGACCCGGGCTCTGGCAAAAGTTACGGACATATGATATTAATGGAAAGTTTTTCCGAGTTATTACAAATATGTATCAGAATATTAAGTCTTCTGTCAAACTAGGGACTGAATATTCTGCCCCCTTCCCATGTTTGTCAGGAGTTCGACAGGGTGAGAATCTATCCCCCATACTATTTTCTCTATATTTGAACGATCTGGAAAACTTCATGATCAAGGAAGGCATCGTTGGCCTCTCAAAAATATCAAACCAGATTGAAATATAATTGAAAACCTACATAAAAATACTACTTGTACTATATGCATATGATACAGTACTCATGGCTGAGACCCAGAACAAATTAAAGACAGAACTTAATGCATTCCGCAAGTACTGTAAGACATGGAAATTGACAGTGAATAAAGATAAATAAAAAAAATTGTTAATTTCGAAACGTAGTTTACCTCGGAAAACAGAATTCAACTTTGATGGCATTAAGCTTGAAGTAGTGAAAAAGTTCAACTACTTGGGCATTATCCACACAAAATCGGGTTCATATTCTGAAGCAAAACAAACACTTGCCACAAAAGCTACACATGCCATGTACTCTGTTATAAAACGATCAAGAACAAATTGTCTTTCATTAGCTAACCAACTCGATTTATTTGACTCCCAGGTGCTACCGATTTTATTGTATGGCTGCGAGGTGTGGGGTTATGGTGACAACCAGGTGCTCGAAAATGTCCACCGCAAATTTCTAAAGCATGTCATGAATTTGAAACCATCAACCCCCAATTTTATTATATATGGTGAATCTGGAAGATATCCACTAGAAATCACAATAAAACTGAGAATACTGAAATATTGGACGAAAATTAAAAATATGACTGACGAACGTTATGGAAAAATACTATATGAGTTGTCACTAAGACTTCTGAGTGAAGCAGATGCATGTCGTTTTAAATGGATAAGACACATTAAAGAAATTTTATTTGACTGTGGGCAATCACAATTAATGACCTCTGGAAAAATATTATGTGTGAGCCAATTTATCGATTGTGTTAAATGTAGTCTTATCAGGGATTTCAAGACAAAGTGGGAGTCCGAAAGAGACAAATCAAGTAGAGGCAATATTTATCGCATATTTAAACACGATAAAACCTTTTTCAAAATATCTGGAAATCTTAGAAAGGAAAAATCGAATAGAATTATGTAGGATCCGAACAGCTAACCACAACCTCCCAATCGAGACAGGGAGGTGGAATGGGACAAGTCACAAAGACAGAAAATGCCCCTTATGTAACACTAGCATGATCGCTGATGAGTTCCACTATTTACTCGAATGCAAAGAATTTCAAAATATAAGGGAGAAATTTATTCCAGAAGAATACCGCGGAAAAGCGAACATTATAATCATGGACGAAATTTTGAATTCACATGACCGCGCAATCCTTAACCAAGTATGCATACTTTTTAGGAAAGTCCACATTGAACTCTCAAATGTACATGTACGCATACCCTGATGAATTATACATTCCTATTCTTCACTATGTTATTATTTTCATTATTATTTGTACAGCGTGTCGATATTTTGCATGGACAACTGTAAGCTGCGACATTCTGCATCATACAGATGGTAGTTATACTAATTCACTCCGTGTGATGTACGATGTAGCACTTCCATTTGACTATATGCATAATATAAAATTTATTGCACGCCGCAGACATGACAATGTTTTCATGTTCTGTTGGCTACACATGTATAGCGATATAAATTATATTGATTATATTATACAATTATATAAGCTTATATATATGTATGCTGTTGATGGTGCTCATTCAAACTGTGTCATTTCGCAGGGAGATGATATAACTCAACTCTGCGCAGAACAAGCCCGCAAACTGGTCAGACAAAACCAGCACCCACCCACCCCACTAGATTTAATAAGTAACTGTTAATTAGTATATATAGAATTATCCGGCGACATTCTGATACAAGTTGCATGTTATATACCAACTCAGTAATTTGTGGCGGCATGTTCAGGTGATGAACTCAATAAGCGAACATTTTGGATGTTTGTTGAGATCATTTTCCGAACATTCCCAGTGTAAACCAAACTTCAGCAGTCCACAGTTCAGGTCAGTGATACTGATAGTAATATTTATTTTCCGTTACAAACATCGACAATCTTCGTTATTAGACTACCTGTTTACTTTCCACACAATCAGCGACATTCCGCTTACAAGTGCTTCTATTTTCATTAGGTTAGATAAAACAAAAGGTACCTGATATCTTCGTACACTAAGATAAAACGATTAACCCATGACGGGTGAAATATTTCCCCATTGCACCGGAGACATGTATATAATATGTATATACCCTATCATAATATTTATATTATCTTCTGTAAATACTCTTTGTAATTCTCTATATATTCATATGAATTCGAGAATAAATCATCATCTTGCTTCCCAAGTAGATAACTTTTGTTTCCAGATCACATTGACAGTCAATTTGAAATATTCTCGTATTGAACAAAATTGGTTGTTCATATATATTTTGAAGAGACGAATTTATCAATCAGAATTGTCAAATAGTTTATTTGTTCATAACTTGACCACGTTTCCGATTGTCGGATGCCATTTTATGACAGTGCTTTGTGCTAAGTTCCCACTTAACAGATATCACTGAAATACCATGCACACCGAACTTCAGTAACCATTGTACACTATTTATATTGTCGGAAACGCGTTTTCGCATACAATTGCTTGGACTGGATCCACAGCAGAACACGACCCATCGCAGACTTGATTAGAGTTACACCACCATAAAATGGTATCCATATCAGACCCTCCCCACACCACAGTACAGTCCCTTATATTCATATAATATTCATTTATGAATTGTACAATTCCGTTCGATAAGAATTGAGAATGAGTTCACGTTCACTTTAAGCAATGACTCATTCTGACGCCGTGCCTCTATAAATCTGCTGTATATATTGAATAGTGTCAATAAAGTATATTAAATAAATCACTTTCATAAAATATGTTTATCACCGACAGTAAACATTACAAGATGCCATAAACACCTGCAGATTTAGAAGGATGATTGTGAATGTGAATAGTTGGGTACAAATGTGATAGTCAAGTGTAAGCCTTGCCATATGACGCAGACCCCTGGGAAAATTCCTTGCAAATTCAAATTGTGATACTAAATTGTACATCGCAATCTATCCGACCATAACATAGTCCTGAAATAAAACTATATGGAGTGTTTAGCCTATAGTATATGTATAGTTAGTTGATCGTCCTCCAAAATTCAGGTCATTTCTCCGTGAAAAACTGTATCGAAAACCCCGATTGGTCCCGCCGTGATCCATTAAAATACTGGAATCCCCCACATTTCCCCAAACATTATATGGGTGTTTAGACCACAATTCCTTATTCAGAGCGCGTGTTTGACAAAGAACAGGTTCATTTAACTGAGTGGGTTTGAAATTAGTAAATTGTTTATTGTGCATGTAATGGAGAACTTACCATCACAATTACCTACTACGCTGGTGGGATTCCGAGTTGGAGTTTTAAGCTGACAGAATTTCGCCGGATAACGCTGCGTTCCACATCCCAAGTTCCCCGCCTTTATCTCACTCTCTTCTCGGTCGCAATCATGTGGGTTAGTTTCCATGTAACGATATTGAGACCGTATCCCGATCAATTGGAAGCCTTCGATATGAAATTACAAAGAAAATCGCATTTCAGATCTTGAGATATGATATTGATAGTAATGAAATATATATTATTGCATTACTGTAGTTTTATACAGACCAACAATACTCGAGATATGACGCGCGATCACGACAGGGCATGAGTTAATCTGCTAGAACAGGTTCCCACACAGGGCCAGGCCATGTGGTGTTATTTAAGGTCGACGCCGCTTATCATGGCACCTCTCAGATTCCAGAGCAGACTGTGTTACAGTACGTCCGAGTCGTATACGTGCGGAATCATTTATACAGATTACTTCTCAGAGATAGGCTGTTCAGACAAAGCTTTTGTTAATACCGTCAGTTCCGTAGACTTGTGTCAAATATGGCTCCTAGGAAGAAGTCGGGAACAAAAAAGGCTACGCCTAGCCCAGTTTCAACTTCGGGACGCACGACCAGCCGTCGTTCCCCTGCACGAGCTTTCTTGTGGGTTTTCGTTTCGCTTCACTAGACTCAACTTGGGCTTTGGATACTGATATATCCTCCCCAATAAAGCCTGACAGGCATTTCAATCTAACCACCGCGGTGAAACCCGGTGTAAATGCTTAACTACTAATAGCCTGCCAGGCCTCTCATGTTTTCAATCGCTGTGGTAGACCAGACACTTAACAGACATTCTAGTATATCATATGCAATCTTAACTCATTTCTGCATCGTCTGTATAACGGGTCTACACAGCGCCTACATAGTTGATTGTCAAGTGGAGCGAAATGAACATTCCCTATGAAGCCAAACGTATATTTGTGTATACCTGTGCCCAATTACCGTCTTCCAAAACGCTGTGACAGACCGAGCACCATGGGTTAATTCGGTCACAGTTGTTAGCCATATACTTGTGGACGTCTATGCTTTGGTGAGACCCGCGCCCGTCACCTGTGCATTTGCGCAATAGCCTTGTTATGGACGCACTGCCTCACACACTCCTCACCGAGCACGTATCTTCCTTGACTTCGTTGTACCTACCAGTTCAATCATACTGGTACACGTGAACGCTTTTGCTGCCTTTATCAGAGAATACGTTGTACCTACTAGAGTCACCGATTCCTAGTACACGTGAACTGTTCTCCGAGAGGCAGCTGCAGGTAGCTCGATACTGCCATTTGTGCATTTGTGTGGTTCAGTGCTCCTAAGGTGTGTAACCATTTGCACTCGTGCGCGACTTCAATGTCTGGCCGGTAACGATATGGTAATGATACAAGACCGTCTGTCCTTGACATCTCTATCATTCACGTATGCGCGAAAGATTCTTGGACCATCCAAGGTCCGGCCGGTAACCATATGGTAATGGTACAAGACTGTCTGTCCTTGACATCTCTACCATTCGCGTATGCGCGAAAGCTCCTTGGATCCACTCGATATGCATGATTGTCTCCAATAAAGCCCCAATAAAGCCTGACAGGCATTTCACTCTAACCACCACGGTGAAACCCGGTGTAAATGCTTAACTACTAATAGTCTGCCAGGCCTCTCATGTTTTCAATCGCTGTGGTAGACCAGACACTTAACAGACATTCTAGTATATCATATGCAATCTTAACTCATTTCTGCATCGTCTGTATAACGGGTCTACACAGCGCCTACATAGTTGATTGTCAAGTGGAGCGAAATGAACATTCCCCATGAAGACAAACGTATATTTGTGTTTTATGTGTATATTTTATATAATCAAAATAAATATAGAAATCGTAATATGATTGGTCTGTCTTAAATATTAAATTATGCTAACTGACGAAGTTGTTGTGCAAATCAAGCATATCAGTTTTTGATCAATCAGAAGCATAATGTACCTGCAACGTCTCATGTCAGTCATTTCTTATCTATATGTAGCATTTTATTTTATGGTTTATGCCAGACAAGGCAAAGGGGGTGTCCGATCTAATAACTTAAAACTGGGTGCACAGACACCACAGCGGCCCCCGGACCAGTGGGAAAATACTAGCGTGAAGGTTCGACTGGTAACCGATAGCGAACCCTTGGCTATCTACGTGTCAACAAAGGAATACAGGATAGTAAAACGGTTGATCATTCTGTCGTCATACATATAATTGTTCACATGTGTGTATACAATAGGTGCATGCATACCGTAAAGGGAGAGGGGGTAGCTGCGAGACATATTAAAGAAAGGGGGATGTTTTGGTGCCCAATTTGTACAGATACTGGTTTCCTCGCCATCATGATAAAAGTTGTGAGTCATGATCCAGGAGCGGTTTACAGAAATTTGGAAAATAGATTTGGAATGTACATACCAAAGTAAAGTTAAATAGCCAAAAATAGATAACTTTGAACAGCTAGAAAAGGTTCCCGTATTTTAGGAAAGGTTGATATGACACCGGAGAGCGTCATCAGTTGCTAGCGCTTGATGTATAACTTCACTAGCGGATATCTGGGTGTTTTTTGTGATCAATCTTCATTTTTTGTGAAGACAAATTTATCAGATGTCTCGACTTGCTTGCAGGAACCAGGTGATCATAGGTTCGGGCGGCAAGTAACTGTAAACAAAACAAAAACTGATTACAGAGAGCTATCATCTTTAGTGTTGGTCTGCGTCATTATTTTGGTATATGGGACTAAAAATAAGTCATTTTGGTTATTGCCTACTCCCAGTTTTCTTTGATATATTTTATTTATTGTAATTATAGATATAATGTCGATGGAGTGAAAATAAATATTGTTTAAAACATCTGATTGCTGCATCTTGGCTAACTTGTGTTTTATCTATTTCCAGATGTTCATCTTTCATATAGAAAAACATCCGCTATTCACGTGGTTCGAGCAATGTGTAACCTACAACTTCTACCCGACACCAGACCACGAATTAGCATATAACATGTTCACGCTGGTGGTTCTTTATCTATTCCCGCTACTTGTTGTCCTGTATACATTCACTGCCATCTTCTGTGTGCTATCAAAACGAGACCAGCAATCAGGTACGTATGGTCTTCCGACGAAACCAACCCAAACATTTCCTTGAAATATTGTCACATGTGGTGAGTGGGTTGTCAAATATCGCCAGTAGGTTTCTAAAATAGCGCATCTGCCGTTTTTGGCGCGAAGTAACTTTGTTTGCAGGAAATATATCAACATGAAAGTTTATCTTTTGTAACACATGTGATCTAAAGGATTACAACGCAAAGGTATTGGTAGATATAGGAATGCTAGTTATAGCGATACATAGTTTTGTATGTCGCCTGTAAAATTTATTTTGGGAGGGGTATGACTCTTTAGAAGCCCACCGACGATATACGCTTCTCTTTATAACTGTTATTTAGCCCATCAATGACTGGGGCTTTCTGAAATTTTGCGAAAACCCTGTGGCTATGCATTCTCTTATATATGCGAATCTCCCATATCATACGTTGGCTAACTATATTGACCTTAGCCTTGTATGCCAGTGCTTTCTCTTATATATACGATGTTCACTCTGGGAGGCTCGAACATATAAGAGAATGCACTGGCACATCATAGTTAATGCTGCACCAGCGCAGTTCCCGTCGTGAAAGGGTTAAGATGCAACTTTTGTTTCGAATATGTTTATGTAGTTATCATCGAAACGTTTGAAGACAAATTATATAACACGCGTAGCGCGTTATAGTAAATTTGTCTTCAAACTTTTCGGTTATAACTCGCAAAAAATTTATCTAAACTAGAGTTATTTTTTATAATTTAATCTCCGTTTGGGCCACAAACTTTTAGTTTCCCCATAATATAAGTTCTTTGCGAAAAACAATTATGTCGCGTGAACAAAATAATGTTCTTGAAGTGTTCACCAAGAAAACCTTGGTGTTTGCCTAACACAGCCTTTTATGATGTTATACCCGACAACTGGAGACATAGAACATGTTTGTCGTGCTTAAAAACGTCAATGGAAAATAATGGAACCAGCATGAGTTTAAATTGATAAACGACAATGCTACAAGAAGCGATAGACGACAAAATGATGTCATTGAGTTGTAATAATGAACATTAAAGTGATGTGAAACACTCCGGTAGGGTGATAACATATAAATGGAGAATAATCTTGTTCAAAGTAGTAATATCCGAATTGACAATACATACCGCCATTCTGATATTATATCCGAATTGACAATACATACCGCCATTCTGATATATTAATTAAATGCAGTGACTCTCGGTGACGAAATTGTTTTCGTTAGTTTATCGCCGATAGATGCGTCCCGAATCGAGTAGTAAATATTTACAATTGAGCGTAGTTCAGACGATGTTTTCTATGGAGTTGTATGGTCGATTTGCTTCAGATTTTCGGCAATGTTAGTAGAATGCTACAATGCTCCAGTTGGCATAGCGCCTGGATACTAACTGATCAGTTTCACTCACCCGAACAAGTACATCATATGTCTTTAAAGTGATGTGAAACACTCCGGTAGGGTGATCAAATAGAAATGGAGAATAATCTTGATCAAAGTAGTTGTTTTACAAATATTAGATGCAAATCGACAACACACACCGTCATTCTTATATATTAAATAAATGCAGTGACTGTCACTGGCGAAATCGTTTTCGTTAGTTTATCGCCGTTAGATGCGTCCCGGATCGAGTAGTAAATATTTACAATTGAGATTTTCGGCGATGTTATTAGAATGCTACATTCCTCCAATTGGCTTAGCACCTGAATACTAGCTCATCAGTTTCACACACACGAACTAGTCCATACTATGTCTTTAACAAGAAATATTATGAAACAATAAGAACAACACCCAAACCAGGCCAAAACGCTTCAACGTGGGGAAACCCTTCAATCCATTCCCAACTGTAGTAAAACTAAACTGCCTCTTCGCCGCTAAAAGTATGCATACTTACATGATTTTTTACTATTTATCAAAGAAGCCACGGTGTTTGTGTCAGAACAGTATGTCGTGCTTAAAAACGACAATAGACACATTTCACACAATGAACAACGACAGATAATTATTACGAATAGGGTACTACATCACTACAATTTGTGTTCTTTATATTCGTTGTCGTTTTTCTCTATTCGTTGTTACGATTACAGGTTCGGATTTCCAACAAAACTAACAAATACATGATATAGTAATTGGTTCGCGATCATTACTCAGCTCCTTAATGTGGGAGATTCCTTTCAGATTATGACCCTAAATTGTAATCGCCATGTCCACGACCTTAAAATCACATGGCAGTTTGCGCTCCAAAATACACAAAATATTATTCGCTTTTGAATTTTTCTCAGTATCGAAATAGGCCGATAAATATCTGAACTACCTTTCTACGAGCATTATATAACCCAAAAAGAAGCATTGAAGTAATGAAAAATAAAAATGTTAATACGGTGTTTGGGTCCAAAACATAAAACAGCCATTTGCGCGATATGGAACAGAACAAAGAGTTCCGTGGTAGCCAATTCCGGATATGGTAGCAATAAAGAGCGTTTATCTGAATCTGGCGAAAAGTTGAAAAATGGCTGTTACTTTGGCAAGTGTTTTTTCAGAGCATATGAAGCCCATACATCAATAGTTCGTTTATTTTTCGACCTATCGTAGAACAACAAATCGGTGGTTCGAATGAGCCATGTTCGTTTAATGTTTATCTATTAGTGGCATATCATTCGTCGTCGTGAACTACGAGACAGTTCCGAAACGCAATGCCCTACGCTGTGACCTGACAACAGTATAATTAAGTACAAGAAAACCATAGTCAGAAATGGTAACGCGCTCAAGAACATATATTATATACCCATGATTGTAATTATAGAATATAAAATATATTGGTTTCACGAATGACCAACTCATAGAATTAATCGCCTTGCACTTCTTGGCATCCGAATAACAATTGAAATTGAAATTCCCAACTACACCTCTTACCGGACTCGGTCTCCGGGTCGCAGTTCGACTTTTAATCCGTCCAAAAATTCCCATTCTATAAATAAAACGCCCATGCGTGTACCAAGAAACAGCGAAACATTATACACCCAGAGCGCGGAATAAAATAATCACGACAGACATGCAATACAAATTCTTCACATTGTAATATCAATTCGCGATCGTTTCTCAGCTCCTCAATGTTGATGGTGATTCTGAGAGTATGTCCTTAAATTGTGATCGCCATGTGGTCTTAATTTGTTAGTGGTAATTAAAGCGTTCGTCGTAGGGAATCCAGATAATCTTGCCAAGCACAAACCGCTGAGCTATGCTCTGTTAAAAACATAATCACTGCTATTTGCAAGCACGATTGTCTCACAAACGGACTCGTAGTCAAAAACAAACAAATAGCTATTAGTAATAAGTATCTCTTGTCGTTTAAAATGCGAAAGGTCTCTTCAGACACCTTTCGCAAAATTAACGACGACAGATAAATATTACCAATAGCTATTTGTAGTCGTAATTATTTCGCACGGTCCAAAAACCTTTTCGCAGAATTGACAACTACGATTTCGTTTGTGATACAATCGTTTGAATTAACGAATGGTGATGATCAAGAAGACACAAAGATAGACGACAAAATTATATCATTGATCTGCAAAAATGAACACTGCCCAGAAACAGTATGTGGCAATACGAATGTCATTAAATATACGTAGGGAAACTGAACTTAAAGGCACGGGCGGCGTTCGTTGCAGAAATATTCATATTTGTTCAAACCGCCACCAACAGAAGGAATATTAAAATATATATAGTTTTGTTCATATGCCAAACATAATCAGCGCGTAAATAGTATATTGTCGTCAAGACGTACGATGGTGGACGTAAAAAACAGCCTGCTCGTGTTACAGAAGTGGTGCTTCTGTTTACATTACACAGCGCAATTCTATTGGTTAATTACACAAAAATGATATAAACGCTCTTTATTATTTCCATATAAAAAAAACAGTAACAAATAAAGCTATTTATGTTTACCATATCCGGATCTAAACAAAAGCCAGGACACGTAACGTTTTTTGCTTTTGTTTACATAACAAAGGGAAAACAATTGACATTGTAATTCAATTGAGTATTTGTCATTAAAAACAAGCATTATGATTGTCCGAGAGCGGATAACTTTAGTTTTCGATTCACCGACATCGGCCGCTTCAGCGTGCATCAAATCTGAATGTAGCAAGGTCAAATTTCAATGGCACAGAACGAGTAGCGAAACGAGCACACCCGCGCGTTGTTGTCTATAGATACCGTTCATCGGCCGCTTCAGCGTGCATCAAATCTGAATGTGGCACGGTAAAATTTCATCGGCGCAGAACGGAGTAGCAAAAAGAGCCAACCCGCCCCACAGGAAATGGTTACGGAGCAGTGTTCGAACAAACCCAACGATTTGTGCACGGTGACAACAGCAAAATGAAAGTCTCGATTCGTGTCATGAAAATGACTAAATGATACTTTTTATACAGTTTTTTTTTGCAAATTCCTTGCTAGATTGAATTACAATGGAGATAAACGTACCCTGTTTCGTTGTACATTCTGGGATTCGAGCATGAAAACAGTTTGTGAACTCGCCGGCAAGCCGGCTCGTTCACAAACTGTTTTCATGCTCGTATCCCAGAATGTACAACTCAACAGGGTATGTTTATCTCCTAAATAACACACTGTTTATGCCATATTTCTGAATGGTATAAGAACAAAGTCTGTCTATATTTTACTATTCTGTCTGTTTATGACGGTTTTTGACGGAGGTGAGTGAATATTTTAACAGCATACCCACCGCCAACACCGCCCGTATCTTTAAACGTCACCCTCCGATCGATTCAAATGTATTAAAACTAAACCTCACCACAAACAAATATAGGGAACCTATTGTAGTTACGTCACACACCAAATAAGGAAATATACTATGATAGTATTGTGAGTTGTAAGTTGTAGACGCTTTACAACCGCCGATGTAGAATGCGCTCGAATCTAAATACGGAGATGACGCAATATCGTGACTATGCTTATAAATAATTCACCGTGCTCTTTGCGAGAAACTGAACAACACTCGACCTCCATTTTCTCTGACACAAAGGGTATTTTGTGAATAATATCGCATCCATATCATCATTATGCTGTGCTATTAGTATATTCTTGAGGAATTTATCATATTGTGATTTATTTTATTTCTAAATTACAACCTACAACGACAACTGGAGACACTGGAATCAGATTTTGTATCCGGAACATGAACTCGCAATCAAATTCCAACATGGTAGATTCCAATAATGCATGGGCTGATAAAATATTTTGAATGTTTTCATATGTCAATTCAATTTGTTTATCATAGGGGTGTCTAGATCGGGTTTCTATAAAATGAAGACAATAGTGCAGTCGTTAATACGAAGATGAAGCTCTGTATATATTCCACTTTCTCTTTCCGTCTCAATTGTGCAATTATATATATATATCTATATCTAATGGCAGGATAAATGGCGAATATCAAACAGCTGGCATGTAATTTATACATCGCTAGAAAAGTGTGTTGCAAATGTAGCTATCCTTTCTTAGAACTTAGCCACTCACTGTGACTAAGACTAATCAGTAACTACACGCGTAACTTAGTCAATATAAAGTAATGTCATAGCCATATGCCTCGATGGGGTTCACAGTTATATTGGAACTTCTACTCACATTATTCGGCTGCGCATTTAACTAAAACAACAATAATTATTACCAACGCAAGGGGCGTTATATGCATTCATCGACGAAGACCCCCCCCCCCCCCCCAACATGCGCCTTCGGGGTATGCTGTCTCGATTCTCAATTGGTCCCGGTGATAATGTAACCCCTGGACCTCACCTTATGCCTTATACTCTAGTCATACATTCATTGTATCGGTTATTTCAAAATATATATATTATGTATTCCACAGCAATATGGTACTTATTTCGTATTTTGGTCATCTTAAGAACAGCTAAATAAGTTAGTCATTGCATGTGACTAACTATATACCGAATGACTGACTGCCTCGTTTTATTAGTCATATTGACTAAGGTTGTGACTAATCGACTAATATACGTTAGTCATATGTCTACGACATCTTTCAGTGTATTGATTTGTAATTATAGTTACATAGCTCGCAATATGTAATAATATTCCCCGAATCCCTTGCATATGTTAAATCCCAAAGGACCATACGATACCCATTGCAATTAATATACACTTTTGCATGATGACGATACAATTAAAAATATGTCGTCTTCCATCTTTTCTGTGGACTCTTTATTAAACTCGGAAGTCAACGTGTAGACAATGAAGTATTGTCATCAGATGTATATTAAGCGAGTTGAATACTAACGTCAGGAATTTGTGTTTCCTTGCAATTTTCCAAAATTTCTGCTCTGAGAGTTGGTATTAGCAACGATATAACAAAAATGTCTTGCTACGGTATTAGATAAGTCCTAGAAATGAGGACAGTTTCTCTACGTAGAAGACGGACCTTTATATGTGGGTGTTTCTCCAGCATAATCGAATTATCGATGTAAAATGTCTTTTATTAGCATAATTGACCGAAAACATGCAAGTTTTCAGGTTATTTCTCACCTCGAAATATAATTTCCGGTTGAACCATTACACCCTGTGTAATTGACACTTATTGATTTCAGTGAAGTCGCCCTGTCGTTTAACTTATCGGCGTTCGCCGAGCGTTCGAGCGGATGGGTACATCACGCCCTGTCGTTTAACTTATCGGCGTTCGTCGAGCGTTCGAGCGGATGGGTACATTACTGTCGTTTAACTTATCGGCGTTTGTCGAGCTTTCGAGCGGATGGGCACATCACTGTCGTTTAACTTATCGGCGTTGGCCGAGCGTTCGAGTGGATGGGTACATCACTGTCGTTTAACTTATCGGCGTTCGTCGAGCGTATGGGTACATCACGCCCTTATCGGCGTTCATCGAGCGTTCGGGTGGATGGGTACATCCAGGCAATACGCACAAGCTTGACTACCAAGAGATATCTTATCGGAGTCCACGATATGATGGCTATTGGTATACAATCGCGACCACGGGAGGCACGTGATGTTCGATTGAATATCAGAATGTTGGGTATCATATAATACAATATCCCATAATATGTCAAATATAGCGAAATATCGAAATATAAAATAAAACGAAAAAGCGAAATAGGAAAATACATCGAAAATCGAAATATGAAAATACAGCGAAATAGCGAAATAGCGAAATAGAACGAAAACTCGAAATAGGAACATACAGCGAAATAGGGAGAAATATAGAACGAAATATATAAATATGAAATTATTTTTATAAACGAAATAACGGAGATATTTGAAAAGGTGTCTTTGACGAAATAACGGACATATTTGGAGAAGTGTTTTAAAGAATCATATGACTATATCACATGGCTGTACCAAGACACATGTTCATCTAAACTTAAGTTTTGTGAATTAATATATAATGCTCATATCTTCATTTACAAATTTTGAAATTAATAACACTCTGTTTCACTTTAGTTCAGTGATTGATCGCTCATGTTCGATCCATCGAAATATGTATCAATATACTTGCATGGAATTTTATACTTATATACGGATTTCAAATTCACCGCAACTAAGTCTTAAAATCATACAATTTATCGCCCATTTGCAGCTTGTACATGTATACATGTATATGGTGCAGAACGTTGTGAGTTTTGTTTCTGATACGGCGAAAATAAATAACATCGCACTACTGTTGTGAGGAAAGTTTAATCTGGTTAATAATCGAGTCTATCCGAGGTATATACAGGCGTGTATAATTATTAGGTTTAATATGAGACTAAACGCTTGTAAGTTTTTTTTATCGAATTTAATCAGGGCAAGACGCACGTTTTGCAAACATTTCCTGTATTTCAAAATGGATTTTCTCAAACTTTGGTACAAGCGATTATTGTGGACCAATATTTAACAACCACCATCCAGTAGGATATTATAACCCAATTTACTTTACTTTTATGGCAAAAATATTCTAAATTTCACTGTCTTCAGGTACCAAGAACTTCTACATTGTCTTGGTCTTCTTTTGATAACTGTGTAGATTATAATTATAGACAATCAAGATGGCATGTGAAATGCATCAAGTTTCGCCGAAAAGTTCCAGTTAAATTCTTTGCTGAAACTTTCCTGGATGTATGCAAAACGCGCGTTGAGCCCTTAAGTCTTTTTTATGATGTGCAGTTTTGCGAATTTGAATATGAATTATATTTACAGAAGGAAATTCAATCCGAAAAGGCAGCAAGACACCCATCAGGCTTACAGATAACAAAAAGTTTGCTAAAGCGAAATCAAAAACGTTACGCCTGACCACAGTGATAGGTAAGTCTTATGCTAATCCTGCAATGTTATCATAGGTCGCTGCATTGTCCAGGTACACCCAATTCGCGCGACTGTTATAGTTTCAAGCGTAAATCTGTCGGCACGGGCATATCATATAAAGCCAATAGCGCTAATAATAACAAAAAGAACAATAACTCTAAATGTTCCAGTTATTTAGGTAAAACGCACACTTAGGAAGTAACGGGCATGTCTAGATATGGACATCACACAGAGGAACTAATTATGGAACAGTATTGGAAATAGACATGGGCAGTGTGAGCGGGTGCGGAGAAGTGTTTTTTGAGAAACTTCACTTTAGTCGAATAACGTACATGTCTTTACATGGACAACACAAACAACACACTGAGACATATTTTTGAATCAATGTTCAAAGTAAACCTTTCATGGACTTCGGTTAGCGTTATTGTTATGGTTATTAGTAAACTGTTGTTAGCCTAACATGTTTACTGTTGCATGTGACACCAAAGATAGTCCATAGACACTATTTTGTTTTCCCGACATTGTGAGAATAAAGAATGTTCGACTCATTGATGATGTGGAAAGTTCAAAGCAGTTACCGTTTTCTACTAATTCGTTGTATTTATTTAAAGTAAATGAGGCATGGATATAAGTATAATATATATTAATCAACCCCATTGATCACATGCCTCAATAAAATAAATACAAATATTTGTCTAAACTAGGCTTAAATTTACAAAAGCAGAAGTTTGATACTTCCATAAATTATTCTTGTCTTTGATCACCGAAACATTTCATTCTGCGAAAATTAATTTCAGGGAAAGAAGGAGAAAATATTTGGTAAAAAATACTTGCTCTTACTTAATTTCAGATAATGTAGAATCCAAAATACTTCACCCCAAAACAATTAAAAGATTGAGAGCTCATAATTTTCCAACTGATTTTCACAATATTTCCAGATTCGAAATCAGTACTTCCCATAGAATGATGAGATATCTTAATAGTATAAGTGTAGTATAGCATGGTGTGAAGTGTCAGGGAATATAGCCCTACTGATATTCGAGTACTGCTTATAAAGGTCACGAGTGATCATCAAGACTTGTCGCCTCCTCCCTGTAGAATAGTGATGAAAAAAGTGTTATATACATGTGCGCATGCAGCTGCCGCATGCCGGGCACGCCTTCTGAAATATTTCGACCACTTTGAGTTTGTGTCCTCCGACGGAATAGTAATGACCATCGTCCCTGAGTCCGTGCGTGCGTCCGTCCGGAACATTGTCCGAATCTGTATTCTGGTAAAAAAAAAATTAACTTGGCAATTATATCAACCAGCATGGGAACCTGTGCACCTGCCATGTTAAGTTCAGTAGGAGTAATTTTGGCGGATGTATTGCCATTTTTCGACATAGAATTAGTCTTCGGTGTTGAATTTTGAAATTCGAATATTCGGCCAACTCAACGAGTGAATATTCGAGTAATATTCGAATGTTTGTGATGATGTAAAATACGAAAACGTGCAGTATACATACCTCGTTTTTTAAAGAAACAAGTCAATAATTGCACAATTTGCTATAAGATGTGACACGACACAAGTAAATGTCTATGCTATAGTGTTCCGAGTGAAGGTTATATTTGTGACACTCTAAAAAATACCGTATTGCTACAACACATTGTGCTGTAATTACCGCGGGACGCTACGCAATATATCTTTACATCATCCACGTCTTTTTGGAAAAAAGTGACTCCAAAACTATTACAGAATTGGAACTGTCTGATGGCTATATTCAAATGATATTTTCATCGGAATTGTCACTGATTGCAGGTTAGAAGGAACAAAATAAGTAGAATTACGTCCCTTTCGTTTTACATGGTATCTCGAATACGAGTTTAAAAACATTCTGGCGCGCGATTGGCGTATAATATAACAAATAAATTTACAAATTCATGAAATATAATACCCATAGCATGCAAAAACGTGGGCGTTTCCTAGTCAGAAAAGCATTCGTGTGCAAACAATGGCGAGAGATTGTGGCTGTGCATTGTCTTTCGTCAGACTGTCAAATTCTGTGCAAAAAATGGGGTAGTGTGGAAAACGTATGTTCATTTTGGAAAAAGGCATGGCTTGAAAGTTACTCCTCTGGGTCTGTGCGAACAGATGCAGAAAGGGTTGGCCTTCACGAACGCATGCACCGTGCACTTCGGAACTCGATTTATTAGCGTAGGCGTGGCCTTTGGAAAACATTTAGTTCCTTCTAACCTGCATGCGGCAGTGGAGACTGGGGTTGTATTCGCGCAGTCGGTTCATACTAGTCACGGGTGTTGATGTTTAACACAGCTACATACGCCGATGAGGTCATTGTCACAAGACAACGGTCACGTTCTTAGCCGGCTTTTCACTGTGTGACCCAAAACTGAAACAGAATTATCAAAATAATTTTCTTTTTGTTTCTCCGGCTTTGAACCCAAATTAAAAATTTGGCCTAAGTGATACATGGTTACAAGACAAGTGGGCATGGCATTGAGTCAACATGTTTAAAATCAGGTTACTATAAAAGGATATAATTTCCCCAAGATTCTAAGAAATGGAAAGGGCATTATATTAAAATATTTAAAACACAACACATGTAGCAGTGTACGGTGCTTTAATGTCACTGTGCTACAATACAACTTATATTATAAGGCAAGGGGAACCAATCGTAACTCAGTGCAACCCCCACCCATCTATGCAACTCAAATCGACATCCCTGTTGCCGTGGGCCGTCTTTAGACCTGCACGCGTATACAAATACAGAAGATAACTTACCTAGATGCATTCTATAGTTGCTGCGCATGAGAGACTGTTGTTGACGAAAGAACTGTCTCGTATTGTCATAGTTAGAACAAATCTTTAAATCAAAAACCTTGCGAAAAGAAAAAGCCAAACATTTTCGAACAGATGTGACCTAGTGACAACTCGAACAAACCACGATTCTCCTCTTTCAATTCAAGTCTCTAACTTAAGGGGATGGCAAAGTATGTTTCATAAAAAATGTCTGGAAACGGGCTGACAAAATTGGTATTTTTCACATAAAAGCAGACAGAAATAGATATAACAACATAGAGATAATATATAGAGCATATATCGTTAAAGGAGGTGCCACGAATAGATGTGAGCTAAAAAGCTTTTTGTACCAGAAAAATTACTTTGAAACAGAGTATATCTGCAATATTATGGCATTGTTTTGGCATTCAAATGTGAAAAACTATAACTTCAACAGTAGCATTAGGCAGCCCATTATGATAAGTGACATACCATTAAGAGCCAAGGAGCTATGCTTTAGATTAATGTTCACTGTATCGTTTGAAAAACGTCCGCTAAAACGTGTCAGTTTTTCTTGGGAGCCAGTCGCCATATTTCTATTGTAAACACATGTTCATGATGTTGTTGTCATTTTTTAATTAGTCATCAAACCATTGACTAACCTACGTTAGTCACATTGACTAAACTTTTTTTTATCAGTGATGGACAGAGCGATCATCTTTATTTCAATGATTTCATAATCGGAAGCCATTATTTTCTTAACCAGTAAACAATCGAACCAGACCATACCCCGATAATTGGTGACAGATTTATAATAAGCCCATAGAAAGAACCATTACATATGTATCAACACATATAGGTACATCCCATAAGTGGTTTGGATACATTATTTTCTACTGTGAAATGCATTCCATCATTTCCATTATCAGTTCACTTTATTAGTTGTCACTTATTATTGGTATACATGGGGGTGCATGCCGCTCGTTTATAGTATCATTTTTTTATTTATTAACACGTTATCATAAGCTTGTAGGTAGTATACAAATACACCAGCCTGTTCTCCCGAAACCAGCACATTATCTTCTTATAATATAATTATTTTAGATAGATAAATAATCTGCTTAGAATAGTCTCATTTTGAGTCGATAATGAGAAAATGAGAGTATTTTAGTCACATTATCGACCCACAAGGCAGCTATTCTAAGCAGATTGTGTGAGGACAATGACACAAATAAGCCCACTCATAACTGTCCATTATCTGCTTATTTCAGAATCAAATAATCACATTATGTCTATGCGTGATAATACCACAGCTAATGTTGATCGGACTTGTGACATAGTAACCTTTCTATTTCAACTAATGTTTGTGTGGTATAGACCATTTGGAATTTGACGGATAAGCAATTTTGCTTGTATCTACCATCAGCTATCCTTAAACCTTTCGTGACGGGGAGCTGCGCTGGTGCAGAATTAAAGATAGTGTACCAGTACATGTTCTTGTGGGATACTCGCATATATAAGAGAATGCATTGGCACAGGGTTTTCGCAAAATTTCCGGAAGCTCCAGTCATTGAATTAGGGTTAACATTGAACATCCATGCACATTAACACGCATTTATATTACATTTTCTCGTTGTAAAGTAACTCAATTATACACTATTGGACACATGTCGGATGTGCCCTGTGTGATTTCATTCTAAAAGGAGCAATATATTCCACCCACGATTCTAATTGAGCCGACACTGCTCTGATTACCTATAATTACTTCATTTGAAAGCTTAGGTGTACCCTTTGAATGTGCTCGTTTAAATGGAGACTGTTGCTAAATCCCCCCATTTATGGATCCATCCCTTACTCTATTCAACAGAAAATATACAACAAAGGCATTAATTTGAGTCAGGGATGAATGCAAAATAAACTAATGTACTCTATGAACGATGTAAAACATCAGTGTAATCCGAGGGGAATCGTTCAGATAATAAGTTCATAGGCCGTTTGCTGAACTTGTTATTTAAATACCCCCCCCCCCCCCAATGAATATGAATCCTTCGGCACTTGTGTTATCTTTTCGCCTGACAGCCGTCTATTAATGTATACTGAACACCCCTCCAAATGAACAATAGACCATTCCAAAGTATACAGTTATAATTCAATGGAACGCATCATTAAGGGATAATATCCCACATTGTCAATTCAGGAAATAATATATTCCAACGCTCTCTGTTAGAATAGTGTGAACAAAAGTTATCCCTTCCTGAAAATACAATCATTATAGCCCGTCTTGACAATCGCCATGTAGTGATGGAACACAAACATATCAAAGGCACGGATGGCCTTCGCGATGGTTATATGCTGTTAAAATAGTCACACCCGTTAAAAGTACTACAAACAGAAAGAATATTAAAATATAGTCATATTTTGTTCTTAATCATATATATTACGCGTAATTAATATGCTAATGTCAAGTTCGTGCGCTTTGTTATGTAAACAAAGGCCGTGTTCTGTAACATGTACATACCAAAGCGTACGAACTTGACAATAACATACTATTTATGCTATATTTATCCCCCGCCAAATTTTAAATTTGCGGGGGATATAGTAATGGGTTCCGTCCGTCCGTCTGTCCGTCTAGCCGTCCGTCCGTCCCGAATTTTTAAGAGTCATAACTTGAACAAATGTTAACGGATTAAAAAGATTTGTGGTATATGAGTTCACCTGACCATTTCATAGACTGAGTTCGCAAGCCATGTCTGGCCAGATAATTTTACCGGAGTTAATGGACTTTGTTTATTATTTTTGTCGAATTTACCAAATAGCATATAGACGACGTCACAGGGCACATTTCCACAAATGTCAACGGATTTCAAAGATTTTTGGTATATGAGTTCACATGACCAGTATCTAGAACAGGTTCGCAAACCAGGTCCGGCCGGATATTTTCAGCAGAGTTGTTGGACTTTGTTTATTTTTTTGTATGCAAATGGACGACGTCACAGGGCTCATTTCCACAAATATCAACGGATTTCAAAGAGTTTTGGTATATGAGTTCACATGACCAGTATCTAGAACGAGTTCGCAAACCAGGTCCGGCCGGATATTTTCAGCGGAGTTATTGGACTTTGTCTATTGGTATATTCATTCCCATGACCAGTACCTAAAATGAGTTCACAAGCCAGGCTTTTTGACAAAATCCCACCTCTTGTTTGGAACATACTGAGAACGCAAACATTACTGAGAATGCACTTCCCCCAACGAGTTCGCAAACCAGGTCCGGCCGGATATTTTCAGCGGAGTTATTGGACTTTGTTTATTTTTTTGTGTGCAAATGGACGATGTCACAGGGCTTATTTCCACACATGTCAACGGATTTAAAATATTTTTGGTATATGAGTTCACATGACCAGTATCTAGAACGAGTTCGCAAACCAGGTCCGGCCGGATATTTTCAGCGGAGTTATTGGACTTCAAATGGACGTCACAGGGCTCATTTCCACAAATGTCAACGGATTTCAAAGATTTTTGGTATGTGAGTTCACATGACCAGTATCTAGAACGAGTTCGCAAACCAGGTCCGGCCGGATATTTGCAGCAGAGTTATTGGACTTTGTTTATTGGTATATTCATTCCCATGACCAGTACCTAAAATGAGTTCGCAAGCCAGGCTTTTTGACAAAATCCCACCTCTTGTTTAGCACATACCGAGAACGCAAACATTATTGAGAATGCACTTCCCCAACTAGACATTTCGGCGGGGGATACCGCCGTCTGCGACTGCTTGTTATGAATGGTATAAGAACAAAATATGTCTATATTTTAATATTCTTTCTGTTTATGGCGCCTTTAACGGATGTGACTATATTAACTCATTTATTGAGTATTCTCTCAAGAACTATTAGATTCTGTATGCAACGAAAGTGATATAATGTGAAATTCAAAAATATTCTGAATTCTGTGTGTTTAGCCCTTAATGACTCTGTTAGAATATACTGTGGATAAATGGTAACCATGTGCACTGTCGTAGTGAACGGCGTGGTGGGTGTAGAATCATACGTAATATGTCGTAAATATAATCAGAGCGATAACGTCATCACAGAGACATATTTTGTGTGTTATATGTAAATTTATACGATTGATTTTGTACAAAAACGCCAGGTCTTGAGACCATCGCCAACAGTTCATTATCAAGATCAATATAATTGGGCCATCAATCTGCCATAATTTGGTCAGGGCTAACAGCCACCAGGATGAAAATAGTCATGTTGTTAATATAATCATGGTCATCGTGGTGCGATAAATGACTCGCTCTAATTTACGTCTCTCCTGCTAATTAATTACTAATTATGTATGGCATGGTTAACCACGCTGTTACTCCACGTAACGAGGAGTCGCACGAGTAACTGCGGACGCGACTTCCGTGTGTTTACATTGTCTCCATGTGCTCAAAAATAAACTGATAGTTAATGCCATATCACAAACTGAGCGATGAACGGTGAACGACAAACGAATTATACTATTATTTATTAAAAAACAGACATTTATATACCAATGTTTAAAGTTAACAAGACAAAACCTAGATAAATTAAAATTATTATTACATGTATAGTTATATTACTTTTCAACGGGGACGGCAGGTAGACAACCTTCTTGGTTATGCTGTCCCCGATAGCTCATTGAATGTTATACTATTACACTGTGTATATAATTGTATATATCATATGAATGAGTTATGAATAAATAATCATAGTCATAGTCGTGCCTTTAAAATATATATACCTATATTTTAGTGCACTCTAAATTCAGTTGGGTAAGATTTCAGCCCAACACCATAGTGTTCAGGTATTGGGTAGTTTAGTAAAATATGTTTAGTAAAATATATCCAATATTTAGTGACAATACACAATGCATTGTGTTAATCTTAAATCATCTGTGCAGTAAAATCATTTCGCGTCTAATTTTACTGCGTTTATAGTAAAAGTCACGTGATTCCATTCGGGCCAATGGTTCATCACGACCTGACCACGCTGTGTTGTTAAAACAAGTAAATATGGCTGACGATTTTGTTATCAGCAATTTGAAAGAATGTGGCTAGATGAAACTAAAGGAGACACCTTCTCCTTCACCCCACGATTTGTTGTTTTGAGGACATCTGAACACAGAAAATCGTCATGTCCGAAGCGGCAAAAGTTGAATCGAATGTTGTATGGGGAAGAGCCCACGAACTTTAATACGGGCGTGGGGGAGTCCTCGGTGTCCCTTTAATGCTTTGTGTAGTTGCCGTATTGCTGAGCGAATCGTGTGGTGCTCTGAAATGAGGAACGGGGCCCGTATTATAGGTTAAAATGGTGTTATGCCGAATACCCTGCAAACAGGCATTCTGAATATTCAAGGACCTCCTCGGCATAGAAGGATGCGCGGTGCCCCCCAGATCATAAGTGGAGGTTATACTAATTTATGGTCATACTTTGTAATATGACACACGTGTTCGAGGTATACGCTCAACACACGTGAGACTAATGCAATCAGTTGTGCACTTTTTGTCAAAGATTCATTAAAACAGGAGGTCCCGTCTTTGAGCCCAATCAGTTCGCCCTCGGTATCAATTAAAGGTACATATGTAATCACGATTGAAAGTAAGCATACTGCTAATCAACTGTTCGTCGAAAGCAAATTCCGACCCCTCATTAATTAATTGCCCGACGCAGTCGTGTCATTCTCGCCCTGTGGCGGCGATTCGCCAGTCAGTGCTACGACAGAGAAGACCGACACAACAACACAATCAAAGTGAAAACGTTACAATGAACCAACTCATTAACGTCTAAAAACGGCTGCTCCAATAATTGATTTTCCTGCCAAAACTACTGGCAAAACGTTGGTTTCCGCCATCGTCGCCATCAATCGCGCTGTCAACTCATCAACATAACGTCTTGGTCTCTGTAGTGTTAGTTCTAACGGTTCGGTTGATAGTGATATACAACTCTCTGAACCTCAGAGAAATGGTCGAGTAGTGTTTGATACTAAAACTAATTCTTTGAATAGTAATAATCTCGGTATGGCAGGCCCGCTGTTTTGTTCGACCAATATTCCTCGACATGTGACATTTCAAAGGGGAACAGCAAAATCAGAGACTGTTCCTTTCGCGGGGGCTTCGTGTCCGCCAACCTCCAAGATACTTGCACATCAATCCTTCTGTACTCCCAACGGTTACCAGTGTTACAACAGCCAGTTGCGAAAATCTTGGATACTGTGCAGGCTGTTTCGCCAGCTCAGAGAACGACTACTCTGTTTCAACCACCCAAGTCATATAGATGGCGTAACCCCTGTAGGGTCTACCCTGACCATGTGTATGAGTTGATTAATCATACACACCATAACCAGATAACTCGTTTATTCCACGACATCAACCGACATCAGCGCGATAATGATTCAGAGCGCGACGACAACGCATCACATGGACACGCGAGTGTTAACGAACTGAAATGTATTATTGAACCTCCCAAGCTACATGTATATGCCAATGCTGTGTCATCACAACCGCAGCCCTAATCAAAACTGTCTTCCGACGAGATGAGTTTTACGCCACCCAAACAAGTAGTACCAAAAGTAATACAGACTCCCATAATGTCTTCTCTGAATCAAACCGTACTAAAACACAAACTGTAGTCACGTATGTCGACTCCACTGGCGTTGTTAGGAAAAAGACACTACAAGCTTTTACGTTGGAGGCATAGCACCTTACTCTACGGACACTGGCTTGCAAACTTATATGTGCACCTAGAGGGGCCTACATCCATCTTACATGAAGTTGATTACAAGTGCCAGGAAAGGTAAAATGTGCTCTTGTTTCAATTTGATCAAGGAACACAGTTATCCACTGATGAATAAAGGATTATGGTCAGACGGTATATTAAATACGCCTTGGAACACTGAGCAAACTAACCTATACAGTTGTCGCCAGCTGTCGAGGGATACATTGACTTTTGTCACCCGCTCGAGACGGAATTTCTTCCGAGAAGCGCATCTCCGATGGAGACATTCCGTTCTCGGTTGGGTGACAAAATCAATGTCCCCCGAGAAAAAGGGCAAACAACTGTTTTGTTATCCGATTACTAAAGACAAATGTCTTGTCATTCACACGCACGATTCTGCACTGAGTCATCGCATCGCACGAGTGCTTGCCAAGCCTTGAAATAGTGTGCCTGTCATTTGCAGAATGAGGTCCCCAGAGGGTGAATTTAGTGATGCTACCCCGCATAGCGGGTTAGCATCACCAAATTCACCCTCTGTGAACCTCATTCTGCTTAATTTGTAAGCAGAATGAGGTCACCAGAGGGTGAATTTGGTTATGCTAACCCGCTATGTGGGGTAGCATCACTAAATTCACCCTCTGGGGACCTCATTCTGCAAATGATAGACACCCTATTTCAAGGCTTGATGCTTGCTCTCGCGATTATAGTTTCGGTAACTTCATTTCGTCCAAGGATGACTATTCATCAAATTAGTCAAGACGTTAGGATTGTGATAATCATTTTGGTGGTTAGATCGTCAAAATTTGTTCATGCAATAAGCAACAGAAATATGTTCTTCTGCAATTTGGCATACTCATGGACGGCGTGTCCTCTTGTAAATGAAATTTAAACGCGATGTTAAATTCATTACGATCTTCCCGAGAGCTACTGGAAAGTACTCGATTTCATAAATGTGCATTGGTATGTATCAATACTCTCAATAACATACCCAGACAAAATACATCTATGTTACAATAATAACAATGCAATCACGCCGAAGAAATCTGGTAAAAAGCGATAAGCGTACAGTCAAATTAATGCACGACAAACGTATCTATTACGTTATACATTTACTCCAGCAAGAATGTATAATACACCTCCCTCAAGCCATCGACTCCTTCAATATCGCACCATAATTTCGACAAGAATAAATTGAATTATCCTGAGATTTCGATGGAAAGTATAGAATAACACTTTCCCGATAAAAGTATCAACTTAACAGTTCGAATATTAGTGTTAACCAAATACATGTGTATATGTAAATTAGCCAACACCACAACTTGTGCTTTTTGCAAACCCGTTGCATGCGGTATATAAGAATAATGATTCGGGTACGTATGCTAAATAGTTGAGTTACTCCACTAGGTATGCTCTGGTGCTTGTGAGATATTCTTGCAATACATGTATACCATTATAGGCGGTCGACAAAAAAACAATGTCACCCTGGTCAGCTTGCGACAGTGTGATTTGTCGCCCTACACGTAACACGACTTGGGCCAATCAGAAGAGGGCAAAATAGGGAGGGGTAATAATAATCATGTATCATAAATTTTAAATAAATTAAAGGTAGTTTTCATATATTGCTGACATACTCAAGACATTTTTTGAGACAATCCTTCTGCAACTTTTCCTTATTAGCAAAAACGTTCATAATTTTCCCCATAACCATCAGTGCGGTTTTCAAATGAAACTGTATTGTATGTGACGGGTGGTAACTCTCGTGTGATCGCTGCTTTCCTCGATTCCAATAAAGCATTCGGACATGTGTGAAATTCGTGAAACTATTTCTTTATAAAGCAGCATATATGTAGTATAAAACGATGGAGTCGGAAAAAATAAGTTATCTGAAGTTTTCCCATTATACCAGAAATTGTATTGATATTATGATTATACCAGCAAAATGTGTTGACCATATCCAATAATAAAGTGGATCAATATGCTTGTTATTGAAATTATTAATAATAACTCTGTCGGGATGAAATGAAAATTGGTCATCTCCAAATTGTTTTGTTAATTACTTGTAAGTCGAAGTTATTTACTAATACTTAAAGGAGACAGAATCCACTTTCGTTTTGTAACCTCGTAACAATTATGTATATATTATATATGTCAATGTATACCCCGCCTGTTATATTATGTACTAGCAGGGTTACCCGGCGTTGCCCAGGTTAATGTATGCTGTGGATATTTGTTGGGAATAGAGAATGCTCTTGCTTAAAGTGTTACACGTTTTCTCATAAATTGTATATTCAAATCGCATCACAAAACACTGGCATGATTATTACAGTCATGGAATATAAGTAGTGGCTGCTCACATTGTCAATTGTCATTCTGTTTATCGCGATTAATCCGTTCCACCAATAATGAAGTATTTATTTATTTACAACTGCGTATACATTAGACGTTATAATATAATACATGAACATCATAAACACATTAGTTCGATAAAAGATGATAATTGGGTTTTACATATTGAGATGTATCAATCAATCTAGTGAGTTGGACTAAGATCTCGAGGACACCTGGCTATCATATCTCCATGAAGATACAGATGTTTCAAAGAAATTTCCAGGTGCTCCTCTGTTCATGGTGCTATATATTGTCTAAATATTCTTAGTTTAAACGAAATGTTGCTGCGCATATATCAGCTACATGTGCCAGGCATAGAGCGAGATTTTGAGTTGTTTATGTCAGTCGATGAGTCTGTTCTAAAACCCTTGTCAGATGTCAGTATTGGTAGGATCCTGAAAAGTCTTGTGCTACTAACTGCATTTTCTTGTATATCAGAAGAAACTATATTTGACTGCACACTGTGACCACTATTTTTGAACAGGCCTTCCATATATCTTGACAAATTGTAACTTTTTGTGGAAACTGTATTGAATGGAACAGACTAATTTTGTTATTATATATGCAACGCTGACTCGAACAACGCCATATTGCGAAGGTGATTATATATTCGTTTGGTGGAAATCAGCGACAAAACTATTTCACCATATTTTTTTAATTTCCCCTCCCACCAACAGCGTCATTTTAGAAAATTTTAACCCGCACCATTATCTTCCTTGTAAAAAGTTACCCCTCTTAGAACGCCTTGGTGCCATCTCGATTGTACCGCGTGAAGTTATATATAGAACGCACACAGACAGACAAAGAGACAGACAGACAGCACGATTTTATTTCTTGTATCATTTGAGAAGAACGTGTCTGAATTTGATGGTAATTGGTACTAAAAATATTTTGTATCAGTTTTGGTGACCCTCCCGTCCCTATTTCGGACTCAAGCTGCACACACTAAGACTCATTAGAGATTAGATATGCATATATAAGAAATTGGTGAAAATTGGCGAGTATACAAATTCGTATCAAATTTAAGGTCCCCATATCTCTCACCCATAGGGCACCAATTTGGTGTATCTAAACCACACAATAAGATTCCTCGTATCACGGAGAAGAATATGTATCAATCTGGTGGAATTCGGCACTAAACATATAGATATAAGTTTTTGTGTCCCTCTCATCTCTATACACCACTGACTCGAATGGCCCCACTTGTGACATCCTTAAACCACACGATTACACTCCTGATATCATGGAGATGATTGTTTATAAGTTTGGTGATAATCGGCGACTAAACAATTTTTTTTATCAAATTTGGTGCCAATCCCTCCCCTCTCCATCTCTCACCCAAACAGCACCACTATGGCTCTTTAAATCACGATTAGATTCCTCGTATCATGGATAAGAACGTGTATCAATTTGGTGGAAATTGGCGCTAAAAAAATTGTGCATCAATTTTTGTGCCCCTGTCCCTTTCAATGCAACCCTGACTCGAATGAGGCCACATTTGACAGATAAAAGCCACACCATTAGACTCCTTATACCATGGGGATGATTTTGTATAAGTGTGGTGGCAATCGGCGACTTATTATCAAATTTAGTGCCCACCCCTCCCAAGTTAAATCGCACAATTAGATTCCTTGTATCATGAAGAAGAATATATATCAATTTGGTGGAAATCGGCGCTAAAATTAGTTTTATCAATTTTGGTGCCCCCCTCCCCTTCCGTTCATCCCTGACTCAAACGACCCCACTTTTGACATATTTAAACCACACCGTTGGATTCTTCATATCATGATGATGATTATATGTAAGTTTCGTGGCAATCGGCGACAGAAAAAAAAAATCTCCCCCCCCCTTCCGGGCACCCATGACGCGAACGGTGCGACTTTTGCCATATTTGAACCACGCCATTAGATTCCTCATATTATGGGGATGATTATATATAAGTTTGGTGGCAATCGGCGACAAATTGCCCTTTATATAATTGCCCTTTTCTGCCCCTGAAAACAACGGCGTCACTTTAGAAAATTCTAACCCCGACCATTATCTTTCTCGTAAAAAGCTACTCCTAGTAGACCCCTTTGGCATCATCTAGATGGTCCCCTGTGAGTTTCTATAGAACACAGACAGACAGACAGACAGACAGACAGACAGACATTCGCAAATATAGATATAGATTATATTCTCAAACACTGTTTTTACAGTTTAATGGGAAATAAACATATTGAATTGAATATTGTAAAACACGCGTGCACAGCTATTTTATATAACAGCCATATCTCCGATGCGTTTATCATCGATCAAGGAACAACACAAGGGTATGTACTTTCACATTTATGCTACCTTGACTGTATAAACAACATGTTGATCGACCTGAACAAGTCGCAGTTCGGACACAATGTCAGTTCGCTCTCGTGTGTCACACCAACGAATTTCGTTTGGATCATGTAGAAAACTTTCTAATCTAAGGCGACTTCCCCGATCAAAATTCGTGGAAGGCAATTGCCAAAATATTGCGAAAAAATCAGCTACATGTCACAATGGAATCAATCCATATCCAGTGTTGCTACCAAAGTTCTTCGAGACTCTCTCTCTCTCTGAAATTCACAACACAATTGGAGAAAATACAAGGATATAGAAATACAGTTAACAACATGAAAAACTAGACTAAATCTCAATTCGAGACTAAACTCGAGGAGAAAATAAATGACAATCCCCCAACCCCGCGACTGGCATATTATGAATTATCTACTTTTAAAAAAGAAATCAACGAATACCCCACCTCTTTATAGTCCCCATTGCGACGTATTAATGTATGGGAAATCATATGCAACCGATGATTATGATAAAGCTAGGTGTCTCAACGCAAAATTCATTTCTAATGCCACTATACAAGACGATGGCAAAAACCTCCCTTATTTCTCCCGTAGATCCATAACAAACTATCCGATATCCCAATCACATATCAAATTATTGGATGCGCTCTAAAATCATTAAGTTTAAATAAGGCGTATTGTCACGATAGCATCAGCCCAAAAATGCTGCATAGTACTACTGAAAATATCGCAACCCCCCTATTGATAATTTCTAAAAAATCATCGGAACTTGGTAAGTTTCCAATGACCTGGAAAAAGGAAAACGTCATCCCTATTTTCAAAAAAGGCGACCCAGCCGATTGCGCAAATTACCGACCAATATCTCTCCTTCCGACATTTGGAATAAATTACCAAAGCCCATTATAAATGTAAGTTCTCTTACTCTTGAAATTATTGATCCACCAACGAAACCTCCCCAATTCTCTACTAATATTCCAAGAAAACAAAGCATCTTACACTGCAGAATTCGCAACTACTGTAATGAACTTCTAATCAAATTAGATATACAACAATTTTATCTCTGATATACCTCTAAATGCGTATGTGGATACGAAGTCGAAGATGCCTATCATTATTTCTTTGAATGCACTCTGTATGTAACCGAAAGATGCGAACTTTTCGACAAGATTGCAACCCACCAATTTATAATATCTAACATTTCCTCCTTATATACTCATAGGGATTTCATCAGAATCGAATCGACGCAATGAAATTCTTTTCCATTTTGTTCATTCTTACATTTCATCAACGAAACGATTTAGTTGGGCCCCCTCTGCAGAAAATATCCTCCCGTGCATGTGTTACAAATGTTGACAATCTCAGATGAAATTTTAAAAGCAGAAGGACGGGACTGACAGCAACCACAAACACACCACATATCATCCTGTATATATGTTATGTTCGTCATATACATTGTATTTGTTGAAATGTTAATGGGAGAGGGGCGGATGTAAGTTTTCAAAAATGGTGCCCCGATCCCTCTTGTGATATTATGTTACAATAAATGGGTTTTTTTTAACATAGCGCGGACAAATTCTTCAATTTGGCAAAATTTCTTAACAAAACAACTTTCCCAAATAATTTATCAATTCTACACAACGTTCGATAATGAACTCTATCACTTAATGTTCTCTTGCATCGGTCTTTCAATTTTACAGCCGAGGAACCGTATCTGGGAGATATTATTAAACCATCACGGTGATAACTTGTTCCACTAATTGGACGGGCTACCCGGAGAGGTAGTACTCTGGGCCCAGGATCAGCACATGACTTTGCCCATGCATCCAGAGATGTCACAATTTGATAATAATTGATGTAGCATTATCGTGCTTCGTGCCTGTGTGCAGACTAAATAAATAACAAACAAATACCCTATGTAACATTCACACGATTTGTGTTGGCAATAATAGTTAATTCTGCCTAACACCCCACGCGTGTGAGATATTCGACTGTGTAGTTCTCAGCGAGCATACGGATGTGCATGATACTTTTGTTTGTACATATGGGTATAAATTAAATATATGTGTAGGATATAGGTGCTACTTATCTATAAACACGCGATAACTCAATGTAATCATGAAACTCCCGCCTTTTTTTTTATTTTATACACATATTTGTTTTTTTCTTCTTCGAATATAATATCACACTGGAATAATTTGTACAGCCACAAGCTTGAGACATTTGTGTTTATCTGTTTTGTAAATAATGATGTATATAATATACTCTCCCCCAGATGAAGGCAATAAAGCAATATATTTATGACCGGCGGATAGTCCACACATGTGCTGACTGCTATCACCACATGATTGTGATACCACACTCGATTATTGGGTAATAAGTATCTGGACTGAAACAATTTTGATGTTATAAAGATTGCAAGATTGATGATAACGCCCCCAGTTGGTGGCAGTCTAGACAGGTTGACCTACATTCTCTGCAGTACATGGAGTTTGACCTATATTCTCCGCAGTACTCAGTCTAGGCAGTTTGACCTAGGTCATCATAGGTCATGACCTACTTTCTCGCTAATTTACATAATCCTAGGTCATCATATGTCATGACCTATTTGAGGTCAGGTGCTAGATGATATGTAGGGCACCGCTTTCGGTCCACCATCGTATAATGAACGGAATATTATCTACATGTATATCACATGATGATCTCGTTGGGGTAGCTTCAGTCTTGAAGGGACACGAGGCTCTCACTGGGGATGATTATTAAAGTGACACTCACTATGGATGAATGTTAAAGTAACACATGGTGCACACTGTGGGATAATGTTAAAGTGACACTCGCATTGAAAACTTCAAAAAATTCAAAACTTCAAAAATTTCAAAAACTTCAAAAATTTCAAAAACTTCAAAAGTTTCAAAAACTTCAAAAATTTCTCAAATTTCCAAAATCTCAAAAAATTTCAAAAAACTTTAAAAACTTCAAAATACTCAAAAATTTCAAAAAACTTAAAAAACTTTTCAAAAAGAAACAAAAATGAAAAACTTTAAAAAAAAATCATAAATTAAAAAAATATGAAAAACTTAAAAAACTTCAACTTTTTCTAAAATTCAAAAATAATTTAAAATTAAATTAAAATTAACGGTCTTTTAATATATCTAACCCACTGCCACTTCTGAGGGTTCCACACTACACCTGAGGGGATATTGAGTGGTCTACACACGTCTCCTAAACCCTAGAATAAGATCCAGCCCATAAGAAACTATGCCTCCTGCAATGCCTGTCATTCGAATCTGACGCAATCCCTACTTCTGGCGCAATGCCTGAGTCATTCGAATCTGGCGCAATCCCTACTTCCGGCGCAACGCCTGAGTCATTGGAATCTGACGCAATCCCTCGTGAAACCTACCGGCTGACTCCACACCCATCGGCTAAGCGTTGTATCACATGCTTATTATTTGATCATATCGTGGAAATTCAATGTTTTGTCATGACTCATGAGATATAACCCATATCCACTGAAAAAGGGTGGATATCCTCTATTTATTCATAATTTTCTTTGTTATCTTTTTTTTTTATCCCTCTTTTTTATCTACCACTTCCTGTTTTTATTCGCTCTTCTTTTTCTTACAACTTCTAATCCCTCATAATCTTCGAATATCCACTTTCATCTCCAAGTTTTTGTAAAAATTCTTTGTTTAGTAGCACCTCCAGATGGGCTCTATAGAATTTGAACGAAGCATCCATCTTGGATATTACTCTTTCTATGACTAAATCCGTTAGCACGCTCTACAGATGTCATATAGGTAGCACGCTCTACATATGTCATATAGGCCTCTTCACATCTTGTTTTCCATAATTTATTCATTCCTAATCGCTCCATTGACTGTAACAAATTAAATTACCCCCTCCCCCTGTATTGAGAATACATCCTTGATTATTAATATTTCCTCCGTTCATGGTGTGCATGTTCCTTTGGGACATCTTTGCTAATGTGAAGCCACACCTATTATATATATATATATATATACAACTTTAAAAGCCCGCGAAAATATTACTCATATTATAGACTTCCCTTTGAAGACCTTTGTATGTGACAATGATCCGTAATATTGTTTCTAAGTGACACTGGCCAGTGAAACTGACACTACGGGTATGAACTAGCCATGGGTTTGGAATAGCCACACAGGAAAGGAGAAACTGAGGTCCTAGGTAGGTCGACTGCATATAGCAGTATATATGGGGTACAGACATGGACAGCAATGGGTTCCTCGTGGCTTCTGGCCTACACATGACATATTAAAGTTAACCACACCCATCGGCGCGCCTTTAATGGGCTATGAAGCGCCATACAGGCTCGAATCATGGCCTTCGCCATGTGTTTCTATTTGAACCCACATTAGTAACTAAATAAAATCTTTCTCTCCAGGTTGTTTCACGCCATAACCTTGATTTGGAAAGCTTGAAGGGCTAATTAAGCTTCAATTTAAATCCCAACATTATTTGAAGAACGTATCTGGTTAAACATGTCCACCATAGTAAGCTCATTTAATTCAAAGAGCTTCACACATAGTCCCACTAGTAATGATGTGTCGTTATTTACTGCAGAAATGGTCATATATATAAAATACAATACAACACATTTTGGTCACATACCTTAAAGGTGCACGTCACTTTCGCAAGATATCTAACTGACCATGTATAAAGTGGAATGACATGTCGTGTATCAAATGTATAATCAGTTCCAGTATTTCGTCCATAAGGCAGTTTTGGTTGTAACATCATTGTGTATGACGGTTCATTCATATGATACCTTAGCGGTTGCACACGATACTGTCTGTTGTATTTTATGTCTTATATCATGTATATTACTTGCTCCATGGATGGTAGGAGTATGGCATTGGTGTCTGGTTCTTCGATGTATTCTAGTCATAGTTCATTCATATTATTACTCTAAAATCTCCATTAAATGGAGAAACTAAAGAGCCCATATTATGTAGACTAGTGTATAAATACTTACTTCATGCATTATTTTCATCAATTATATGTATTATAACTCCCATCAAGATAGGCTGTTATACAGAGTAAACAAAGCATGTACCAAGTGACAGTCTGTACCAAGTGGCAGTCTCATGTCACGAAAGGCCTACTATGTGGACACATGTTCTTATCAAAACGCTCTATTATGTAGGGGGTTATCAACCATTGGTCTGGAAAAGGCATACGAGCGGAACGCGTGTATACACATTTATTCGATGTACTCTTTAATCTTTGATTTCTCTTTATTGTCGTTAATTTATAGCATTATTAGTAGGAATCTAAACTCGCCGTTATATTGAGAAAATAATGCGTCAATACCAGTCAATACTGCTTTATTGGCGGTAAATGAAATTATTGAATCATGTATCGCAGCTAAACAAGCGAGACAACTGATCACAACACAAAAATTAGTAATATTTTTGAAGCCTTGAGTGGTTTGTAATACACAGTGTAAATTTTCATTATTGCTACCATTTAAGGAAACATGCCCCCGATAGGGCTACTATGCGAACACATGTCTATATTAATTTCACATATTCCTTACCGTTCATTCATATATACTCCAAGCTCTCTGTTAATACAGAGGCATCAAAACATTGGTCTGGAAAAGACCTACTATGTGGATGCGTGTATACATATTTACTTGATGTATTCTTTAATCGTTCATTTCTCTTTATTATCGTTCATTTATAGCATTATTAGAAGAAATTTAGTCTAAAATCTCCATTACATGGAGACAATAAAGAGCCCATATGGTGTAGACTAATGCATAAATACTTCATGTATTCTTTTCACCAATTATATGTATTGTACATCCTATACATTTAGTCTGTTATACAGAGGAAACAAAGCATGTACTACGTGGCAGTTTCATATGACGATAAGACCTACTATGTGAACACATGTGCATATTAATTTCACATATTCTTCTCAAAACGCTCTATTTTATACGGGGGTATCAAACATTGGTCTGGAAAAGGCCTGCTATGTGGACGCGTGTATACATATTGACTTCATATATGCATTCATAGTTCATTTCTCTTAATTGTCGTTCATTTAATAGCATTATTAGTAGAAATATAGTCTAAAACCGTCGGTATATGGATAATATATAGCGTCAATACTGTTTTATTGTTGGTAACTCAAATTATTGCATCATGTATCGCAACTAAACAAGCGAGACAACTTATAAATTCTTAATAGTTCTGATGTCTATGGCAGTTCACAGAGTGTATATTTTTCATTGTTGTTACCATTTTAGTGCATAAATTACTGATTTCTGTGTAAGAACGCTGGTCTCCATTGTTGTTATGATTGTGCCTATACCTGTCCATATTCTTAAAGCAAGTACGGTACCTCTATGTGATATGATGTATAAAAATTTCCATTTTCACAGGTAAATCACGTATAAACGCTCTTTAATGTATAGTTAAACTGAGTTTTCACATGCAGGGCTATGTCTTTGTGGACTATATACGTGGTATACTTCAGTATATATACGAAGTGAATGTGTTCTAAGTATGCGTATCTGATTTATGTATACGTCCGTGTTTCTTAAAGCAAATCCAATACATATTAGTGCGTTATATTATGATGTACATTAAGTGCCCTTTTCACTGTTAAATCAAGTAAAAAAGCCCTCTACTATAGTTAACTATTCAGTTCCACATACGCTATAAGCTCTATGGTGGTCCGGTGTGTCTTATCAATATGCCATTATATGCACGAATGTAATGTGTTCAAATATGTGGGTTATGATGTATACTTTAATGTTAAAGTATATAAGCACTCTTTAAGATGTGCATATGCAGAATGTTGCCTCTTTACACTGACAGAAAAAAAAAGGAATATATAATTTTGAATACTACTCTTCATAAAACGTTAGAAAACCATAATCTAACAACTAATATCGAAGAACAATGTAATTACTTGATAAGCATTGTAAATATTTCGTCTGTTTTAAATAAAATGGAAATATTTCGTCTATTTGAAATACAGTTGGAAGCAACAATCAAGTATTTAAATGAAATTTGGACCAAAATCTTATAATTTGAGAAAACGTATATAATTTCTATCGAAGTCTTATAATAAAGGAAGGCTTTGTGCGAATCCATTCGGTCTAATGTGTGAATGTGTTCATCATCGCAAATATAATGATGCAGAAATGAATATTTCCTAGAAAAATGTTAACATAGCTTGTATTTAACCGAAATAATATAGCATTTGAGTTAAAATGTTTCATATTAGGACCATAACGAACCAATGCATGAAAATACAATATTTTGTTTTTCATTCTCGATCAAAATAATGCAGGGTTGTCAATTATCAACAAAAAACAAATACTTTGAAACAAAAACGATGACATAAGAACGAATATCCAAGAGCTAGTGTGAAAATAACCCTCACATTTATAAAAAAAAAAGCAATAAAAATTAAGTTTTCGAGTAAGTCCTTCATAATTATTGAATGTTTTTGTCTATGTTGGATCAAATTTGACACAAAAATCAATTAGCTCACTAACAGTTCGCGCAATATCTCATATTTTGAGAAAACGTTTGCAATTTTAGACAACAATATTGCTAGTGAAGGTGAATATTTCATCCTGGAACTCATGAAATATGATAAAAATAGATGTAAAGACACTTCACGAGACCTCATATCTTTGAGTTATGAACATAAAGTCATCTCATAGTGCCAATGTACCCCATAATTTGGTCAGGAGAAATATGTATTTCATATTTGACCCTTCATCTATGGTAAAAAATGAATTAAGGGACATGGGAGTGGTGTCCTAGACATTAACCTAGAGCATAAATTGACTCAATTTTGCAATTTTAGGCAACATTCTTGCCAGGGAAAGTGTATATTTCATGTTGGAACTCATCAAATGTGATAAACATGCATCAAAAGGCACTTACTGAGCTCTGATGACTTTGAGTTATGACAACAACGGCATCTCATACTAGATTGTAAGCCATAATTTGGTCAGGAAAAGTGTAAATTTCATATTTTATCCTACATGTGTTTTAACAATCAATGTAATTACACCCCATCGGTCGCCTAGACACAGCGTAAATGTTCTCAAGTTTTCAACTGTAGGCCACAATGTCGGCAGTGAAGGTAAACATTTCATGTTGGAACCCATGAAATGTGATAAAATGGATAAAAAGACACTTCATGAGTACTTATGACTGAGTTATGAACATAAAGGGACCTCATAGTGTATTGTAGGTCATAATTTGGTCAGGAAAATTGTATATTTCATGTCTTAAGCTCCATGTGTTTTAAAAATATATTTAATTACAGCCATTGGGTCCCTAGAGATCAATCCACAGTCCATATGTAGTCCATATGCAATTTTATTATTACATTCCATGCTGGAACTCATGAAATATGATAAAAATAGATGAAAAGACACTTTCTGAGGCCTTGGTCAGGAGAAATGTGTATTGTATTTTGACCCTTGATGCGTGGTAGCAATCAATGAAATTACACCCCATGGTATCCTCAGATATGAAGCAACATCATAAATGCACTCAGTTTTGGCAATTTAGAAAACATTGTTGATAGGGAAGTTGTACATGTCATGTTGGAACTGGTGAAATGTGATAATAATTGATCAAAAGACACTCGATGAGCCCTGATGGGTTTCAATTATGGTCATAAAGGCATCTGATAGTGTCATTATACAACGGGGAAATTTGTGAAGCGCTAACAAAGCGTATCTACACGGTGTTATACGATCCAAAATGATCCTGATATAAGAAATGCAATCTAGATCATACTCAGTATCTTCGTATCGACTGAATATATCGTTATTCGATGGTGTTTCCGACATACCTCCGTCTTTACTTTTCTTATGCCTTTGTGAATTGTAGTTCGTCGATAATATATTTCTGCACAAATGGCACCCGTGTATTGTCTCGAATCATGGGAAGAACTATCGTCCTTATACCAGCGAAAAGATGAGCGAATATGGTGTGGTATTATAAACTCGCCGCCTTCGTACCTCTATTTATCGTTTAGAGTTAATGTTCTTAGATAAAAAATTGGCGCGCGTGCGGCCCCCCTCATCCCCACTGCCGCCGCGCCAATTTTTTATCTAAGAACATTAACTCTAAACGATAAATAGAGGTACGAAGGCGGCGAGTTTATAATACCACACCATATTCGCTCATCTTTTCGCTGGTATAAGGACGATAGTTCTTCCCATGATTCGAGACAATACACGGGTGCCATTTGTGCAGAAATATATTATCGACGAACTACAATTCACAAAGGCATAAGAAAAGTAAAGACGGAGGTATGTCGGAAACACCATCGAATAACGATATATTCAGTCGATACGAAGATACTGAGTATGATCTAGATTGCATTTCTTATATCAGGATCATTTTGGATCGTATAACACCGTGTAGATACGCTTTGTTAGCGCTTCACAAATTTCCCCGTTGTATAATGACACTATCAGATGCCTTTATGACCATAATTGAAACCCATCAGGGCTCATCGAGTGTCTTTTGATCAATTATTATCACATTTCACCAGTTCCAACATGACATGTACAACTTCCCTATCAACAATGTTTTCTAAATTGCCAAAACTGAGTGCATTTATGATGTTGCTTCATATCTGAGGATACCATGGGGTGTAATTTCATTGATTGCTACCACGCATCAAGGGTCAAAATACAATACACATTTCTCCTGACCAAGGCCTCAGAAAGTGTCTTTTCATCTATTTTTATCATATTTCATGAGTTCCAGCATGGAATGTAATAATAAAATTGCATATGGACTACATATGGACTGTGGATTGATCTCTAGGGACCCAATGGCTGTAATTAAATATATTTTTAAAACACATGGAGCTTAAGACATGAAATATACAATTTTCCTGACCAAATTATGACCTACAATACACTATGAGGTCCCTTTATGTTCATAACTCAGTCATAAGTACTCATGAAGTGTCTTTTTATCCATTTTATCACATTTCATGGGTTCCAACATGAAATGTTTACCTTCACTGCCGACATTGTGGCCTACAGTTGAAAACTTGAGAACATTTACGCTGTGTCTAGGCGACCGATGGGGTGTAATTACATTGATTGTTAAAACACATGTAGGATAAAATATGAAATTTACACTTTTCCTGACCAAATTATGGCTTACAATCTAGTATGAGATGCCGTTGTTGTCATAACTCAAAGTCATCAGAGCTCAGTAAGTGCCTTTTGATGCATGTTTATCACATTTGATGAGTTCCAACATGAAATATACACTTTCCCTGGCAAGAATGTTGCCTAAAATTGCAAAATTGAGTCAATTTATGCTCTAGGTTAATGTCTAGGACACCACTCCCATGTCCCTTAATTCATTTTTTACCATAGATGAAGGGTCAAATATGAAATACATATTTCTCCTGACCAAATTATGGGGTACATTGGCACTATGAGATGACTTTATGTTCATAACTCAAAGATATGAGGTCTCGTGAAGTGTCTTTACATCTATTTTTATCATATTTCATGAGTTCCAGGATGAAATATTCACCTTCACTAGCAATATTGTTGTCTAAAATTGCAAACGTTTTCTCAAAATATGAGATATTGCGCGAACTGTTAGTGAGCTAATTGATTTTTGTGTCAAATTTGATCCAACATAGACAAAAACATTCAATAATTATGAAGGACTTACTCGAAAACTTAATTTTTATTGCTTTTTTTTTTATAAATGTGAGGGTTATTTTCACACTAGCTCTTGGATATTCGTTCTTATGTCATCGTTTTTGTTTCAAAGTATTTGTTTTTTGTTGATAATTGACAACCCTGCATTATTTTGATCGAGAATGAAAAACAAAATATTGTATTTTCATGCATTGGTTCGTTATGGTCCTAATATGAAACATTTTAACTCAAATGCTATATTATTTCGGTTAAATACAAGCTATGTTAACATTTTTCTAGGAAATATTCATTTCTGCATCATTATATTTGCGATGATGAACACATTCACACATTAGACCGAATGGATTCGCACAAAGCCTTCCTTTATTATAAGACTTCGATAGAAATTATATACGTTTTCTCAAATTATAAGATTTTGGTCCAAATTTCATTTAAATACTTGATTGTTGCTTCCAACTGTATTTCAAATAGACGAAATATTTCCATTTTATTTAAAACAGACGAAATATTTACAATGCTTATCAAGTAATTACATTGTTCTTCGATATTAGTTGTTAGATTATGGTTTTCTAACGTTTTATGAAGAGTAGTATTCAAAATTATATATTCCTTTTTTTTTCTGTCAGTGTAAAGAGGCAACATTCTGCATATGCACATCTTAAAGAGTGCTTATATACTTTAACATTAAAGTATACATCATAACCCACATATTTGAACACATTACATTCGTGCATATAATGGCATATTGATAAGACACACCGGACCACCATAGAGCTTATAGCGTATGTGGAACTGAATAGTTAACTATAGTAGAGGGCTTTTTTACTTGATTTAACAGTGAAAAGGGCACTTAATGTACATCATAATATAACGCACTAATATGTATTGGATTTGCTTTAAGAAACACGGACGTATACATAAATCAGATACGCATACTTAGAACACATTCACTTCGTATATATACTGAAGTATACCACGTATATAGTCCACAAAGACATAGCCCTGCATGTGAAAACTCAGTTTAACTATACATTAAAGAGCGTTTATACGTGATTTACCTGTGAAAATGGAAATTTTTATACATCATATCACATAGAGGTACCGTACTTGCTTTAAGAATATGGACAGGTATAGGCACAATCATAACAACAATGGAGACCAGCGTTCTTACACAGAAATCAGTAATTTATGCACTAAAATGGTAACAACAATGAAAAATATACACTCTGTGAACTGCCATAGACATCAGAACTATTAAGAATTTATAAGTTGTCTCGCTTGTTTAGTTGCGATACATGATGCAATAATTTGAGTTACCAACAATAAAACAGTATTGACGCTATATATTATCCATATACCGACGGTTTTAGACTATATTTCTACTAATAATGCTATTAAATGAACGACAATTAAGAGAAATGAACTATGAATGCATATATGAAGTCAATATGTATACACGCGTCCACATAGCAGGCCTTTTCCAGACCAATGTTTGATACCCCCGTATAAAATAGAGCGTTTTGAGAAGAATATGTGAAATTAATATGCACATGTGTTCCCATAGTAGGTCTTATCGTCATATGAAACTGCCACGTAGTACATGCTTTGTTTCCTCTGTATAACAGACTAAATGTATAGGATGTACAATACATATAATTGGTGAAAAGAATACATGAAGTATTTATGCATTAGTCTACACCATATGGGCTCTTTATTGTCTCCATGTAATGGAGATTTTAGACTAAATTTCTTCTAATAATGCTATAAATGAACGATAATAAAGAGAAATGAACGATTAAAGAATACATCAAGTAAATATGTATACACGCATCCACATAGTAGGTCTTTTCCAGACCAATGTTTTGATGCCTCTGTATTAACAGAGAGCTTGGAGTATATATGAATGAACGGTAAGGAATATGTGAAATTAATATAGACATGTGTTCGCATAGTAGCCCTATCGGGGGCATGTTTCCTTAAATGGTAGCAATAATGAAAATTTACACTGTGTATTACAAACCACTCAAGGCTTCAAAAATATTACTAATTTTTGTGTTGTGATCAGTTGTCTCGCTTGTTTAGCTGCGATACATGATTCAATAATTTCATTTACCGCCAATAAAGCAGTATTGACTGGTATTGACGCATTATTTTCTCAATATAACGGCGAGTTTAGATTCCTACTAATAATGCTATAAATTAACGACAATAAAGAGAAATCAAAGATTAAAGAGTACATCGAATAAATGTGTATACACGCGTTCCGCTCGTATGCCTTTTCCAGACCAATGGTTGATAACCCCCTACATAATAGAGCGTTTTGATAAGAACATGTGTCCACATAGTAGGCCTTTCGTGACATGAGACTGCCACTTGGTACAGACTGTCACTTGGTACATGCTTTGTTTACTCTGTATAACAGCCTATCTTGATGGGAGTTATAATACATATAATTGATGAAAATAATGCATGAAGTAAGTATTTATACACTAGTCTACATAATATGGGCTCTTTAGTTTCTCCATTTAATGGAGATTTTAGAGTAATAATATGAATGAACTATGACTAGAATACATCGAAGAACCAGACACCAATGCCATACTCCTACCATCCATGGAGCAAGTAATATACATGATATAAGACATAAAATACAACAGACAGTATCGTGTGCAACCGCTAAGGTATCATATGAATGAACCGTCATACACAATGATGTTACAACCAAAACTGCCTTATGGACGAAATACTGGAACTGATTATACATTTGATACACGACATGTCATTCCACTTTATACATGGTCAGTTAGATATCTTGCGAAAGTGACGTGCACCTTTAAGGTATGTGACCAAAATGTGTTGTATTGTATTTTATATATATGACCATTTCTGCAGTAAATAACGACACATCATTACTAGTGGGACTATGTGTGAAGCTCTTTGAATTAAATGAGCTTACTATGGTGGACATGTTTAACCAGATACGTTCTTCAAATAATGTTGGGATTTAAATTGAAGCTTAATTAGCCCTTCAAGCTTTCCAAATCAAGGTTATGGCGTGAAACAACCTGGAGAGAAAGATTTTATTTAGTTACTAATGTGGGTTCAAATAGAAACACATGGCGAAGGCCATGATTCGAGCCTGTATGGCGCTTCATAGCCCATTAAAGGCGCGCCGATGGGTGTGGTTAACTTTAATATGTCATGTGTAGGCCAGAAGCCACGAGGAACCCATTGCTGTCCATGTCTGTACCCCATATATACTGCTATATGCAGTCGACCTACCTAGGACCTCAGTTTCTCCTTTCCTGTGTGGCTATTCCAAACCCATGGCTAGTTCATACCCGTAGTGTCAGTTTCACTGGCCAGTGTCACTTAGAAACAATATTACGGATCATTGTCACATACAAAGGTCTTCAAAGGGAAGTCTATAATATGAGTAATATTTTCGCGGGCTTTTAAAGTTGTATATATATATATATATATATAATAGGTGTGGCTTCACATTAGCAAAGATGTCCCAAAGGAACATGCACACCATGAACGGAGGAAATATTAATAATCAAGGATGTATTCTCAATACAGGGGGAGGGGGTAATTTAATTTGTTACAGTCAATGGAGCGATTAGGAATGAATAAATTATGGAAAACAAGATGTGAAGAGGCCTATATGACATATGTAGAGCGTGCTACCTATATGACATCTGTAGAGCGTGCTAACGGATTTAGTCATAGAAAGAGTAATATCCAAGATGGATGCTTCGTTCAAATTCTATAGAGCCCATCTGGAGGTGCTACTAAACAAAGAATTTTTACAAAAACTTGGAGATGAAAGTGGATATTCGAAGATTATGAGGGATTAGAAGTTGTAAGAAAAAGAAGAGCGAATAAAAACAGGAAGTGGTAGATAAAAAAGAGGGATAAAAAAAAAAAGATAACAAAGAAAATTATGAATAAATAGAGGATATCCACCCTTTTTCAGTGGATATGGGTTATATCTCATGAGTCATGACAAAACATTGAATTTCCACGATATGATCAAATAATAAGCATGTGATACAACGCTTAGCCGATGGGTGTGGAGTCAGCCGGTAGGTTTCACGAGGGATTGCGTCAGATTCCAATGACTCAGGCGTTGCGCCGGAAGTAGGGATTGCGCCAGATTCGAATGACTCAGGCATTGCGCCAGAAGTAGGGATTGCGTCAGATTCGAATGACAGGCATTGCAGGAGGCATAGTTTCTTATGGGCTGGATCTTATTCTAGGGTTTAGGAGACGTGTGTAGACCACTCAATATCCCCTCAGGTGTAGTGTGGAACCCTCAGAAGTGGCAGTGGGTTAGATATATTAAAAGACCGTTAATTTTAATTTAATTTTAAATTATTTTTGAATTTTAGAAAAAGTTGAAGTTTTTTAAGTTTTTCATATTTTTTTAATTTATGATTTTTTTTTAAAGTTTTTCATTTTTGTTTCTTTTTGAAAAGTTTTTTAAGTTTTTTGAAATTTTTGAGTATTTTGAAGTTTTTAAAGTTTTTTGAAATTTTTTGAGATTTTGGAAATTTGAGAAATTTTTGAAGTTTTTGAAACTTTTGAAGTTTTTGAAATTTTTGAAGTTTTTGAAATTTTTGAAGTTTTGAATTTTTTGAAGTTTTCAATGCGAGTGTCACTTTAACATTATCCCACAGTGTGCACCATGTGTTACTTTAACATTCATCCATAGTGAGTGTCACTTTAATAATCATCCCCAGTGAGAGCCTCGTGTCCCTTCAAGACTGAAGCTACCCCAACGAGATCATCATGTGATATACATGTAGATAATATTCCGTTCATTATACGATGGTGGACCGAAAGCGGTGCCCTACATATCATCTAGCACCTGACCTCAAATAGGTCATGACATATGATGACCTAGGATTATGTAAATTAGCGAGAAAGTAGGTCATGACCTATGATGACCTAGGTCAAACTGCCTAGACTGAGTACTGCGGAGAATATAGGTCAAACTCCATGTACTGCAGAGAATGTAGGTCAACCTGTCTAGACTGCCACCAACTGGGGGCGTTATCATCACAAGATGTAATAAAAGTACCCATTGTTATAGGTGGTTTCTGCTCATTAATAGTAACCACAAGCGCGCAAAACGCGCGTTGGTTGTTTATACCTTAGGCGCAGGTGAATGATGGCGTCAAATTATTCTATATTTTCTATATTGATGAGCCAAATTCTGGAGATTATTAAATTGCGGAATCGGCAGTGGACCAACGAGACGAAAATAAAATTGTCAACTTCACAACTTCCGAAGAATTCCCATGTGATTTGGGAATTTTAGTTTCATTTAGACCAATTTCGTTGGTTAGCTTAATGAAAACCAGAGAAGACGCCATGGCACGGTTCATGACGTAATTTACGCCATGTTGGCTTAGCGGGCCAGAATCGAGACAAGATTGCACAATACTTGTCATGTCGTCTACATCGGCAATTGCATGCTCTTACACAAATTATTCTTAGCGTTATGTCGCCGATAAAAGCAAATTCGATGATCAGCGTGTGTGGTTGCTCCACTACGTGTCACGTACAATTCATATTATGTTAACTTCAGATACAAACATCTAAGTGTTCTTTGATAACATTGTGTAATTCTGGATCGCGGTGCCGTATTTAGTCCTCCTTGATGTGCATTCATGGAATATGCCAATGGTAACCTTTGTAAACATGTTTCCCGGAGCGAGCCGAGTTGAGAATAAAACAGTTCAATCTGAATTATTTATTGGTGACTGCAACGCAAGTAAACACAATGATTTACGTCTTTAAAAACGGGTTGTCTGCTTGGAATGCATCTAGCAGTCGGGCCAAAAACAATCATTTCTGGCATGGAACACAAGACGTAACGATTCACCACATTCGGAATGATGGTTAAATATTGAATGTAACGCAGAAACTGAAGTGCACACCTTTGTTGTATAAATACTAGTTATATTTTCGGAATGTTCAACACTCTCCGTGATTAGAGACCTTTCGCAAAATAACGAATACGATTACGGATACGGAAATATCCTGCCAGTACACGGCCAAAATTCGATCTTTATGCACGGGGTTTCTTGTGTGATAAGAAATATATACCCCACGCAGTTTAGTTGCATGCAGATATGTCAAGAATGTACCACCGGCCCTGCTTGGGGACGCTCTAACATTATCCGTGTGGTGTATTGCACACGGATAAGAACATGGGATCTGAAAGAGACACACATTTCTTTTTCCATAAAATATATTTGTAACTGAATAGAGTGGGGCATATGTCGTCTCACCAATTAGCCATCGTAGGTAAATTGTGATGGTGTCAACCTTACGAGGACAATATATCATATCCGTAATCGCAATAGTGATGTTTGCGAAAGGTCTCTATTATAAACAATACACGTTTGTCGTAATGCTTATTATACCGAAAAGAAACAATCATCTCTTCAATAGATTAGCACCCCATCTCACCAGATCGAAGAGACAGTACATCGTACAGTTTATGTAAGACTAATGTTCATGCTGCTACCAAACTAGTTTCTTTGTAGATATTGTTGTCCAAACTCCTTCAGTCGGCACTTTACAACTGGAATATGCTACCACGCAATGCACAATATTAGTTTTCAGTAGCTTGTTGTTTGAAAATATCTTGCCAATGCCACTCACGTACTTGTGCTAAATGTCTGTTGATCGGCATTTAAGGTTATTATTTCAACGTTGACCATTCACTCAATGTTGTTACGTATGGTTTTGTGTGAAGCCGATGTGTGTAACATTATGGAGAAGGGGTAAACAATGTGATGCGGTTACAGAAAACGCAGTACCTTTCGGGTATATGTGGCATTATTGAATATAACCACATATAATTTCCAGGTATAAACATAGGCCTAGTCTTTGCCACAGATTATCTGGGACATTTTGGTTAAAGCCACATGGCGGTTTGCGCTTCAAAATACACATAATAGTATTCACTTTAAAATTTTCCCCGGTATCGAAATAGGTCGATAAATATTTTAACTACCTTTCTGCGGACATTGTGTAACCCAAAAGACGCATTGAAGTAATGAAAAATGCAACTGTGAATATGGTGTTTGGGTCCCAATCACAAAAAAAAAGCCATTTGCACGACATGGAACAGAAAAGAGCTTTCCGTGTTAGTCTATTCCTGATATGGTAGCAATAAAGAGCGTTTATCTGACTTCTGGCGAAAAGATTAAAACGGCCGAAAAATGGCTGTAACTTTGGCAAGTGTTTTTCACAGGATATGAAGCCGGTATATCAATTGTTCGTTTATTTATCGACCTATCGTGTCCGTCGCTCCAAATTACGTCGAAAAAAAATGGAGGTTCGAATGAGCCATGTCCGTTTAAGGTTAGAATTTATTGAAGATAGTCAATGCTACTCCTTTGTTGTTGTTTTTTTATAAATTGCGTTCATAGTGTACCACCAAGCATTCGTGTGATAAAAGCGAACTATTCGTGTTTCATCACTTTACGGGGGGGGGGGCAAATATGACTAATGTTTTAACACACGGGCAATATGATCTACGCATTGTATCCAGTACTCTATGAACTGTTCTCTAGCAGTGAATTACGACAGGTTTGATGTTGTATATATCAAAATAACTGATGATCGGTCACATTCGTGAGACTGCTCTGAGTACATATATTTCTGCTTCTATGAAAGATTACAGAATCAATACATCCCTGTTAAATCCCTTTTAACTGCTGTGTAATTACATATATAGCATACGATTTAACAGTACAGATAAATCTGCGTTATAGTTCTATTTTTGGCGCCCAAAAAGTCCAGAAGTAACCGTTGTATGAGACCCTGCTTTCGCTTGCTGTCTCGTGAAATACATTGAGAGAATTCGTACATCTCTTATCAACAGTTTCCTTTATAATCTGCAAGCATTCTTCTTTGCATAAGTCAAGCGTGTGTTCACTCTTATATGACTATATAGCTATTCAATTTTCCAAACATTTTAAATTTCAATCGAATTTGTCTATTTTGGCGGCCATTTTGGGACAGGCATTCTACAGATATGGTTTACAACTAAGAATTGTTTGTGATTATTTAATTTTATTAATAATTTGGCCATAAGTGGGGGCACCTATCCAGAAATAGAGCAGTTTTCGATTCAAACGGCCATCATCGACGCCATTTTGAATAGAAAATATTGCGCAAAGCGCAATTTATCGGATTTTGGATATGTGATTCAGGACATTTCCCCCAGAAAATGAGACAAAGAAACCTTCATTACAAATTTATTCCGGGTCTAACCTCTGACGACCAGCCTTTAATAATGGATCAAATTCATTCATTTGTTGCATATATTATGTTGAGTACAATAGGAGATGGTCCCATAAATGGCTGTATTTAGTGAACAGTATGCCTTTAAGTGTGAAACATTTAATTATAAATTATTAGAGACCGCCTGCTGCCGAAAGAATTCGCGGAAAGGCCAAATGTTATAGTCATGCGTGAATTGCTAAATACCAAAGACAAACAGTTATATTGCCGGTTATTAAATTGGTACTGTACACGAAATTAGACCATTTATGGGACCCTCTCCTTTTATACTCAACAGATTTTATGCAACAAATGAATGAATTTGAACCATGGATTAGTGCAAAATACACTTATGTGATCTATGAACTATGCAAATAGCATGGTAATTATAATGAAAATATCCAGCCATTTATTCATGTTCATTATAATTACCATGCTGCTTGCTATAGTAGAGAACATGAGTGTATTTTGCACAAATCAGAGGCTCAAATTCATTCATTTGTTGCATATATTCTGTTGAGTATAAAAGGAGATGGTCGCATAAATGGCCGGATTTAGTGTACAGTACCCCTTTAAAGTTAATTGGACTAGGAATGTATATTATCCGCTGGGAGTTCAGTACGAATTCATACATATATGAATGCGTTCTAACTGTAATAAATCTGCATCCATTTCAGCTCTAGGGGGGTTTTGAGATATGGAATTTGAATTACGCTTAAGCGTGATGCCATTATGCTTAAGCGTAAACCCATTACGAGTAACGTAATACAACTCCCATTACGCTTAAGCGTAGTAATGGAATTAAGCGTAATTTTTGCATTACTCTTAATCGTAATGCATTACACTTAAGCGTAATTGGCTATTAGATGTGAGTTTGGCCTCCCATAGTAATAGTATCACAAATTTGTATCTGATAGCGATGGTATGTACGTGTGCATGTATATCTGAGTGTATATATGCATTTCATATATTACATTAATGTTCTAGTTGAGCCACATTTATAACATGTATATATGTAAGTATTGTACAAATATTCTTTTATCACACGATTAGCGCCTAAACCCGGCCTCATATATTTTAGTTGGAAACAAAAGTATTACCGGCATGCGCAGTGACGAAAGAGCCCAGCACAACGATGTCGATGCAGGAACTTTATTATTATGTTAATTAGAATATAATTATGATATTCTATTTGTGTTGGGTTATTTAGTGTTGACTCTGAGATAAACATGGGTTATAATGGTGTTTGAACAATTTTGTCAACATGAAAAGACACATTTAAAATGGAACTAAATTTTTTCTTGAGAAATGAATTGATTTCGGATGTTGACATTTGTTGGGGTTGTTCCGCCCAATCATATTCGACTGTTGTTAGTGCTGAAGTATAATTTTAAGGAAGGTACAGAACTGTCAACTGGGATGGTATTTTGAAAAAAATATATATTTGTGAAGCCATTTTCGTAGGCTCGGTGTGATTTCCTCCAAATGGGGAGATGTGACAGTTCTAGAATTAATATTATAAAACTTAAAAAAAATGTTCTCGGACCCCTGTGACTGAGTCTGGTGGTCCTCCATTTGAACTGATATGTCGCGAATCGGCTGTGCAGTGTATTTGACGAGAAAGCTATAGAAAAAGTATAGAGACCGGCGGTAGCTTGCATCGGTTGTGATACGCCATTTTGAATGTGCATGGGGTGCGTCCCATCGAACTGATTAAGTGGTTGTGTGCTAACTTGCCTGATATATTTGAGAAATAGGTATTTTCATGAAGCAACCATATCGAACCATAACTCAGATTTTAAAAACCTTGTCCCTGTTTATTATACATGGTGGATGGGTTAACCTCCCAGGTGCCAGTGGTTTGGTTTACGTATCAACATATCACGCGTAAGTTGCGTATGGAGACAACTGAATAAGTCCAACATTGATCTATAAGCACTCAATTTTGCTGTATGGGGCGAGCCTGCATGGATTCTCAATGGAAACGAAGGACGTAATTACGTTGCCAATGGGGACGTAGCGAATTTTTTTAAAGTATGCAATGTCAAAATGTTTGCAAAAACAAGGAATGGCGATCAGAATAGCAGCTGTGTATGATACTAATTTTGTTTGTGTTTTTGGTACGTCATAAATATAAAGCCGCACTCTTACTGTTTTGGATTAGATAGTTCCTTACTTGATACCACTCTACATTCTTGTTCTCGTGGTATCCTTCCGCCCACTTCTTCCATGTGAGAAACGACTAACCACTAACAAAGCAAAACAGTGCGGCTCTATATGTGTATCAATGCATTCATATCAAATAACTATCGAACGGTATAAATTATGGTACTGTCAACTTGTCAATGACGTGTGGTTCAGAAATTAAATATTACGTGGGCGCCCTTTCACGAAAGTGTCATCGTGACATATAGGCACTAATTGACGTTGCTACGCATTTGACACCTTCATACTAATATTGCCTATAATGTTCGATTATTAAATTATACACTGCTTATTGCTAAATATGGTTGGTTTATTAAAACAGGATCGGCTTTAACCGATTACTTGACTTAATGAAGCAGAATCCTCGACTATAAGAATGGAAATTAGGTTTCAAGGTATGTGTTAACCAATGACGTGGCTATATCGTCCTTGTATTGCAAATTTCTAGTAATTTTGTGTACACTATGTAATTTCCAAATTTTGAACAAAATTTTGAACAAAAGTTACAACCCCCTAGGGTTGGTGATTTTTTTAAATAAATAAAAAAAATCCATTTATTTGATTTAAAGACACTTAGGTCCATGTGAGTTCCAATGTTGTGATACCCAGATAGGTAGACCTGTGCTAAACATTTACTTATAAATTTAGTAAATTTTAGCTGAAACTGAAAATAATATCAATGGCGTTTGCTCTTCGGTGACTTGAGGACATAATCACACCATATATCAGGTATAGACATTAGACAGAGTATATGGTAGAGTTACTCGTTTAGAATTTACATGTCTGGCAATCAGAAAAGGAAAGGAAATTCAACAGTGTAATATATAAAGAGTGCTGAATCCGAGTGTAGTTACAAATAATACAAACAATGTTAAGCTGAACAGGCCATTGCAAGAGCAGTGTAAGCAAGTTTTCAATTTCAATTAAGTTTATTGTCTATGTAAATCAATTAATGACATTTAGACAACATCAATTAACATATATACATATAATTTACAGGTTACACGCGTGCGTTGTAATATGTTTCCCCGCAGCAACAGGCAGCCTAGAGCATATTAAAGCCGCACACATTTCTTGGAAGTCCAAAAAAACATGCAGCTCCAATCTACCCACGACTACCAACCACTGTGGTAACACCCTCATTCCCACCACCCTGTCATACCACTTCACCGGACGCCATGGTGGAGCACACCCCGCTCCACACGAGACAAATGCACCGTGTGGAGCGGGGCCCGATCTGCCCAGGCATCCCTCCGCGGCACCGCAGAGCTGGTGCACTTTTACTGACCATCTCTTATTTTCCATATCTGGCGAAATATTCTGATTTTAATTAAAATAAACTTTAGATGAGCCTAAATAGTTCATTGATAATATAAAACATGGCATTAAAATTAGTTAATATCACTAGCATTGTCGCTGTTGGCATTGATTTCAATAGCTCACGATAGATATATGTCACGGTACCTTGCAGCATGCCTGTTGTTTCTATAGGGTTGACAATTACTATACAATTGACATCTATTCTCCAGTTTTGTATATTGTTTAATCATACTCATGCTATATAGTTTACGAAAACCTTGTTAGATTTTGCAGTTCTTTACATTTTGCCATCATTTCAAAACAAAATAAAATCCCCACTGTCTCCACTTTTGACTTCGACTTGATAATTATTGTCATCTAAAATGGAACATTGTCGGGTGGGTACCAATGGAAAATCATTATTTTACGTCCTGTAAAATAAAGGGGACGGCAACATCCGGATTCTCAAATGGGAATATTTCAGCATCAGAAATTTGTGGACCCATAAATTCGGAACAACGCCTCCTACGATATGTCGACTGTTTATGGCCCTTTACATAAATGATTAAAAATAGTGTATGTTGGTAGTGTTGTGTCTCAGATGTTGGTGCTGTCTTCAAGTGCCCAAAAATAAAACCAACGAACAGAAAAACGTACACATGGTGATTCTATGGTGTCAAATCAGATAGGGGAAACTTTAACTGGATGTCGGAAACAGACGATTTAGACACATGTACAACGTAATGGAAAGCAAACTGAATTTCCGGAGATATATGTTTCCAAGTGGGGAGGGTTCAAATATATACTTCGAGCATATTTTCAAAGAGTTTGTGTTACTTTTTGTTTATGGGGAATGGGGTATGTACAACTTAGATTTTTCAACTAAAATTAGACTGAATGTAGGACAAGATCGTACTTGTGCAATGAAGTATAATTTACAGTTAATATTAGCTGCGAAATTATAACTATTGGAATGATTACAACCTATTCTCCAGTCTTAAATTTCAAACTCGGCGCTATTTTTCTGGCATGGAATCGTGGTAACGTTGATGTATAGAGTCTTCGTGGGGAGGGGCTATACTCAAAATTTCCATCTGTTTGAAATCTCCACCCCAACAACTCATACCGATCGACACTTCTCAACTGATAGCCATTAAACTCCATAATTCAATCGTGTATGGGATCATCGTGAACTATTGCTATACTATGGAAATCCATAAGATGGTAATTTATCAGCCCGTCAAGGGAGTTCTTGTTTTTTGCTAAGATAGATCATTCCCGTACAATATAATAATACAAAGATGGAATGTTACTTCACTGCATTCACCTCCAACACCGAGCAGCTCGCTGCGGCAATGAATCCCAGGTAAAGATGGCTCCCCTAAAATATCTTAGAAGCTATTTAACAACGATGTATGATGTGAACAAAGGGTAATCGATTATTATTAAATTCCAATAAACAATGCAAGTCATTTACAAGAATACAATTGCTCGAGTATACTATAGATCACAAATCTCGTTCTCCGCAACTCAAAACACGGCTATTAGGAATCTGATGTACATTGCCCAGGGCTATGTTACCCCCAGAAATATACTGTGTTATTAACTTGTAATATTTTACTTCCATTGTATTATTCATGTATGTATTGTATATCAAATTATATTATCCTATCTTATACCTGGTTCAGGATATTCCGAGTATGTGCTAATCATTTTTTTAATTTGACGGAATGTAATTAGTAAATAATTTCAGTCTATCCATAAAACTCACTAATTCGAAACATAGAAACCATCCAATCAGAACTCCCATACCATTTAGGTGGGTCACTTGTTGGTTGAAACTTGTGAAATTAACATTTAATTATTTTCCTTGCATTCATTTTCTATTTATTTCCCAATAGCGTTTTTTTTCTTTTATAATCAGTGATGCTTTATCTCTTTTGCAGTTGGAGTTTTTCTTTTTTGCTGGACGCCATACGTTGTGATGACATGTTGGTTCTGGTTCGATCGGTGAGCGATATATAAATTAATATCACACTCTAACATTGTCACTATATTATGTAAGAAAAACGTGAATATACAAACTGGCTCATGTCCATATAAATGTACGTCGTGTGGGAAAACGTTTACCGCTAAAGAGTACCCGAAACGTCATGCAAGAGCATGTGGTGGAAACTCTGGCTGCTCATGCTCAGAATGTACGCTGTTACTCTGACGCAAGCAGTTTAAATGTTTAAGAGTTCACAGAATAGCCGTCCACAGTGGGACCACATTCATTTGTGAATGTGGCAGGATTTAAAAGTACAACACTGGCCTTACAAACCATAGACTTAAGACAAAGCATTAAGTGTTCACAATAAATCAAGGTCCCCGTTGGGGGAGTTTCCACTTTGAAATTTCCGACTGCACCCATCCACAAACGACCAGACCAAACCCAAGAGTTGACGTACCATTGCCTCAACCTTGGTTGGAACTTTTCAACTGGCATTTCAAACTCATCAACTGTTGCACATTTTCCAAACTAAGGTTGGAATATATTCAACTGATGGCCATTTCAGACCAAAATTATAAAATGAATATGCTTTCGTTCTTCTGAAAAAACATATCCCCCTTAATTACTGTTTGGAAAATCAAACAATGGAAACAATTTCAACCGATTATATACTTGGTGTAACGTTTCCAATTAATGTTGTATCGTGAATAAAAATTCCGGTTGTTGGAAATAAATTAATTACCAAAGCACCCCATGTCGACACGCTCCTGTATATGGAGCGTTAACAGGGAGAAGTTGGTTATCATTATGGGTAAAATATTCATTAATAACTGTTTATTATGGAATATTGGTTAAGGGATTTGAGAGTCTACTCAGCCAAACTTTGCCAAAATGGCCAATAGTTGGAAATGTCATGCCTGCATGCCACCACTTTACTTGGAAATTGTATATTGGTCGATTTGTATCAGATATTTTTTGGACTGAAATGTCAATTAGTTGAAATGGTCAACCATATGGGTGTTACGATGAAAATTAACTCAAAGTTTGAAAGTTTGTGGTACATGTACAAGCTCCAACTCGATGAGGTTGATCTGATAACACATGTTGGATCCGAGCTGAGAAGTTCTGGAATCCTGGGGCTCTGGTGTTGTTGTTGTTGTGTGTGGTGGTGGTGGTGCCTTATTGGTTATCGCCATTATTGTTGATCACTGTGGTGTTGATGGTATTTGCTGAGCCGTCTTCGTTATTGGTGGTGTTATAGCTATGGTCAATAGATACGGATATTTTTCTTTTCTTAAATGTAGCTGGATGATATTCGTTATCCTGTGGTCCACGGACACAAATATTTCCCTAGTACTTTGTGAAATTGCAGATGGTAATAATCCAGGGTGTGTTATACGCTAGTATCCGCTGTATCCTGTTGTGTGATCTAATGCCAATTTTACGTACTCATTTTAATGGTATTTGATGGCGAGTTGGACTGCCGACTCCAATGTGTTAAAAAAGAGTCGGCAATGGTGACATCCGAACGGTCTCTGGACATGATCTGTCATCTAATTTCTCGAGGGAAAAAATGGAAAAATAACGTTAACTTGCATAAAATATAATCCTGGAACTAATAAATGTTTTTAAAAGACGGCCAGATGGGCCAAATCGGTTGAAAACCCATCATTTCCATCAAATTTCATAGGCCGTTGTATGGCATGCTATATTCCAGGGTTATATTCTGTCCGACGTGTCCTAAATTCAAGAAAACATTCTATTTTTTGTAAACTTTAACACCGAGTCAGTTGGTACTCAAAACGTATTGCTCACCGCAACAACGGGTACTTGTCACCGAGTTGTGGACGTTTTGTGAAGAGGCTGTTTTATGAGATTTGTGCATCAGATGAAGCTGCTAACACCATGTTTTGTGGGGCACACATTATATAATGTATTATGGTCATTTTGATCCGTTCAGCGCCATTTGTTATTTCCATTTTCGTTGTAGTTGTCACTGAACATAACGAGATTATTCTAACAAAGCAAACATATCAGATTATCCACACACACGAATATTGGAATGGATTTATTATGGGTTCGCATAATTCTATTTGCACCCCTCCCCTCGGCTTTAAATTTCACAACTAGTACACCTCACATGCCTTAATTTTGAGCTGATTTTTATGGCCATTGGGAATTGATAGAGACACTGAAAAATACTAACATTATAGAGACCTAACCCCATAACGCATGTTATTCGGGCATTGACTAGCCATAATCGGGAGAGAGAACGGGACACACTGGGCCCGGAGTGAGAAAAATTCAAATATGAACTTTTGCAGCATCCATATTCGCGTCACCCAGCTCTCCAAGTGCTGGAAATATACAACATAACACCCCCTATAAGGTTGGAAAATTTCCAACTGATGCCGATTTTATATCAAAAGTATAAACAGACGTTGGTAGAATTCTAACTGTTGGTCAATAAACAAGAAAGTTCGCGCTAATTAACTACGAGAACAAATTTGAGGCTATTGTTAATTTTGCAACAAATATGGTGCTAAGTATGAAATTTCCAACTAGTGAAATTTTTTACCAACTTGGTGGGTGAGACAACAAGCCACATGTCGGCACACCCTGCATGTGTAATAGCCAGTGCTATACCACACAACATCATGTACCAAACTATATCCCCAAAACTTCTACAAAACTTCATGGGGTGGAATCCCCCGATTTGCCGAAAACGTCATTTTCGCCACCCCAGAATATTATGCATGTACATGTACGATTAAATTATTAAATACGTGTATATATATTTCCAAATAACTTCAACACTTTGTTTGTCATTTCGGAAGTTACGTGAGTGCAGGATCTTGGCGACGGAGGGTGGGGTGTTCCACGCCATCCCGACTTTGGTTAAATGTTCAACAGTTGAAAAATTCATGCTTGGTTTGAACTTTCAGAAAAAATATGTTTGATTGTTCTAATAGTTCTATATTCGATGTACACACTGGAGACACTCTGTACGAATGTCATAATCGTGTTAAAGGCACGGGTGGCGTTCAAATCGCCATCAACAGAAGGAATATTAAAATATATATAGATTTGTTCATATGCCAAACAAAATCAGCGCGTAAATAGTATATTGTCGTCAAGACGTACGATTGTGTACGTAAACAAGAGCCTGTTCGTGTTACAGAAGTTGTGCTTCTGTTTACATAACACAGCACAATTCTATTGGTTAATAACGCAAAAATTATATAAACGCTCTTTATTATTTCCATATCAGGAAAACAGTAACAAAAAACGCTCTTTATGTTTACCATTTCCGGATCTAAACAAAAGCCAGGTTCTGTAACGTTTTTTGCTTTTGTTTACATAACAAAGGAAAAACAATTGACAATAACATACTGCTTATGCCATATTTCTGATTGGTATAAGAACAAAGTATGTCTATATTTTACTATTCTTTCTGTTTATGGCGGTTTTTGACGGAGGTGAATATTTTAACAGCATAACCACCGCCAACACAGCCCGTATCTTTAATAGTCCAATACCTACTTTAGGTTGTTTTCCCCGAGAAAAACCGCTTGAATGCCGCAGTGCGAATGCCGTTCTGATCAAACCCAATCACCCATCGGTAATTAGTCCACGATCACACGGCTATAATCTGCACTATTATATCGCAGTGTTCTATTGTACTCGACGCCTTCTCTGTGCCTCCCAGAAGTTTGTGATCACGGTAATTGTATTCCATCGTACAGCGCCCTGGCGTTTTTTCAAGTTCCAATTTGATGTCCAGGATATGTCGTTCAGCGGAGTCGTTCAGAAATGTCCAATTAGCATTCAAGACGGCGGCCAAATTTTTTTCTGTGAAATGCGAAGTAGTCTTGTTATAAACAACATCCTCGATTTAGCCAATTTCGGGGTTGATCCCCGAAGAAATTGTCACTGAAGTGATTTTGATGTCATTGGACACTGTGTGTTACATAACATATTCAAAATACAAGAAAATCCAATCTGGGGAAAACAGTTGGAGCTCCTCGAATTTTTGGAACCTATTTCATTGTTGCTCGGTTGGTAGCAAATACAAGGCATATATAGAGCTCCCTGAACATCCGAACACTAATTATAGGTATTGAATGTTTCTATTTTCACTCTTTATCGACCATAAATGTTCTCTGAGTGTCGAACGCTCTTTAACGCACTGGCGAAGCGAAAACGCTCTCAACCAAAGTTACTGTTTCCTGTTTCCGTAAGTTTACGGAGCAAAGCGTTGGAAAAATGTTTGCCACCACTATTTTCCATTTGCGGAACTATTAACCACAATCTTACACAACTTTGTTCCGTAATTGCACGGTACAATCATCTGTAAAAAAATGTTATGGTTCAAAGTACTATGTTCTTACGGACTAAAGGTCAATGCACACCGGTCGCGAGCGCACGATTATATATAACGGCCGCTTTTCTGTCGTCCGTCGTAGTTTAAAGCGCGAGATTTTTATATTCACACCGCAAGCGGCTGAATCGCTGACCACGAGGCGATCACAACAGTGATTTTATGCTTCGTCGATTTCTCGCTTTGTGGCAAACTAGCGGGATAATTGGGTCGCTGTCAAATAGGATATTTATACGCGCGTACTCCTCCTATTTGAAGGCGACATATTTATTCGTCGTCGCGATAACAAAGGTGGTGGAGGACTTTAGCGACATGCTGATAACTGAAGGGCAAGGACAAATGAGAAGAGAAAATGCATGGCAAGAGCTCGACGTAAACAACAGGATACTGGTTAATGTTTGGTCCCAATTCATTCCAAGCTTGTGAAGTCACTTTGCCCACAATTGCCCCCCCCCCCCCCACCTCACATAACAAATATCACAAACTGGAAATATAGAATGAAATTCAATTAAACGCATTTTTTTTAATGAGAATTTAGGAAGCCCGTGAACCATTCCACTTGACATACTATATATTTGACAATTAACTGAGTTTGAAAAACTCTTACATGTATATGTTTTGCAAATTCTGATTAAATTGTCCATATACATTGTATTTGTGACCTGCCTGTAAATGATGCACTCAAACGATTATCTACCCAATCCATCGCGCGCGACGAAGCGATCCAGTCGCTTTCGGTGTGAATCTAAAATTCCCACTCTTTGAACTGCTACGGACGACACAAAATGGCCATAAAAATCGCGCGCTCGCGCCCGGTGTGGATTGACCCTTGCCTTCCGTAATATTACGGTACAATATGCTGGCAAATATTTTTCCTGCGCGTTGCTCCGTAAACTTACAGAAACTCTGTTATGGAATTGGCATGTCACACATTCTCGTAAGTTTAAATATACAGTTCCGTTCCATTATTGTATGACGCGATTACGTTGAACCTGTGGGTTTGCACTGAGGATCAATCCACACCGGGCGCGAGCGCGCGATTTTTACGGCAGTTTTCTGTCGTCCGTAGCGGTTCAAAGCGCGTTATTTTTATATTCACACCGAAAGCGACTGAATCGCTTCGTCGCACGCGATAGTCAGGGTAGATAATCGTTTGAGTGCATCATTTTGGGTCACCAAAATTGTCTCCGAGATTCTTCAATGTGTCTTTTACATTGTAGAACTGTTGGAAAAACAAACCAAAATATGCATTAGTTTCAACCATTATCACAGGTACTGTTTTTGGTCAAAATTATAACTGTGCATGGTAATTTCAAAGCTAAAAATAGTTTTGAATTTCAAGTCAGGTCACACATTCATTGGATATGGACATTCTAAACATAATTTGCTCAAAGTAAACGTATACATGTATGAGTTTTTCAGACTCATTTCATTGTAAAATATAATATGTCAAGTGGAATATTGTATGGACTTCCTAAATTCTTATAACAATTGCGTTTAATTGAATTTCATTATATAATTCCATTTTGTGACTGTTTTTATTGGGGGTTGCATCATTACAAGCCTGGGCTGCCTATTTGGAATGGAACTGAGACCAAAACCTGCACTTCAGTTAGAAGCCTGGCGCTAAAGTCCTTCATCGTTTTTAGTATCGCGACGACATATAGGACAAATACGAACGGATAAACATCCTATTTGACAGCGATCCAAATATCTCGCTGTTTTGCCACAAAGCGAGAAATCGACGGAGCCTAAAATCACTGCTGTGATCGCGTCGTGGCCAAGGTGTGAATATAAAAATCGCGCTTTTTGAACCGCTAAAGGTCGTTCCACACCGGGCGCGAGCGAGCGATTATAACGGCCGTTTTCTAACGTCCGTAGCAGTTCAAAGCGCGCGATTTTTATGTTCACACCGCAAGCGACCGACTCGCTGACCACGAGGCGATTATAGCAGTGATTTTATGCTTCCTCGAATTCTCGCTTTGTTGCAAACCAGCGAGATAATTGGACGGCTCTCAAATAGGGTGTTTATATGACCGTAATTTTTCTATTTGATGACGGCACACTGATTTGTCGCCGCGATAATGGAGGACTTTAGCGAGAGGCTAATAATCGAAGTACAACGCCATGTGTGTCTGTATGACACATGTGTGTCTGAATGACTGTGTGTGTCTGTATGACTGTATGTATGTATGTATGCCATGTGTGTAACTGTGTCTGTATGACTGTATGTCGCTATGACCAAATAATTAAACCATTTATTTTTGTGATTTTTCGTGACTGAAATTCCACCTTAGATTACTATATTCAGTTTATTCCTTGTAAAGAACTACAATCATGGACCGAATAATCTGCTCCATTGGCTGGTGAATTATATTTTGGTATAATCAGGGGAAATGATAAAGAATATAACGAGGCTAGTTCATTCCAAAAGACGTTGTGGTAAACATGAGACAATGCATTCATCAACTAATAATAATCGCGTATTATAATACCGGGTGGGTGCACTATTATAACTAATGTGTAGAAACGATTACAAGTGCCGTTCTACACATAATGTGTACATTTTATTACACACAATTGTGTAAGAACGTAGAGCGTGCGCATTGCGTGCCTTCAGTTTCATAGTCTGCTACATGACGGCGATATTGTTTGAGTATATGTTTTCTCAATACCCATGTCATTTTGAGTGACGAGAATAAACAAATTGTAGACAAGGAATGTAATTCAGAATTCCGACTTGTGAGTATTGTATTAATGATATATGAGGATATATTTGTTAAAACTTTCATGAAGAATACTGCTCTTACTCTTGTTTATATGATTGTTGTAATACGTTAATACTAATCACGTGCAACCACGCCACGGCCATGGTTTGTTCATTTAAAACGAAAACTCACACATGACAGAGCAAAATATTACGTACCATTGTACGCCAAGGAAGTTTTAACATATAAATCTCCATTTGCCATGAATACTATATACCCACAGTTCGGAAACTGAACTTTACATTCTTGTCTACGATATATATGTGTAAGAATTTACACAAAATGTGTAAGGCATAGGTGTTGATTTTATGCACACCAGTGTGTATAAATGTCTATAAATTGACCCATTTATTGTGTAAAATATGTTTAAGATAAAAAATGAATAATGGTTGTGTAGCAAGGCTACACGTTGTGTGTAGAAACCCTACACATTAGTCATAAGTGTGTGGGTGGGGGTATCCCCCATGCAGCCACCTGACTCCCCTGAAATTAGCGTACACACAGAATAATAACCTGACTATCGCGCGTGACGAAGCGTTTCAGTCGCTTGCGGTGTGAACACAAAAATCGCGCGCTTTGAACTGCTACGGACGTTAGAAAACGACCCTATAATCGCTCGCTCGCGCCCGGTGTGGAACGACCTTAAAGAACGAGAGAAAACGGCCGTAAAATAATCGCGCCATCGCGCCCGGTGTGAATTGACCTTAGACTAATTTGCATTCATGTTATTTCTCGTTCACACAGTTTAATGATAGAGTTAGTTCGATATTACTGGCAAATAATCCAAGAATGGTTCAGTGAACACGAACCATTTGACGCAACTGAAAGTAGTTTGAAGTCGTTATCGATGTGACTGAAATCCGGCAATGGTGATTCTGTGAACTGTGACGATGTTGAGGAAATCGGGGCTAATCCAATCGAAATTGGACAACTTAGTTGTTACAGACGCCTTAATCAAGAGTAGCAATCAAATTGTAAGCCTAGATAGTGTGTACCCCGGAGTCAAGATAACCAAAAGGTTGAGTTTGACCCGGCGATGCCGTTGTGCAGCGGGAACATAACATGGCCACGTTTTCAGCCATGAACTGACCATGATTCCATCGCCGCACTTCAAATATTACGCTATGCATAAACAAGTCAAGGCACAGCTTGCGAAAACATTGATAGAACCACGTTAGCCCCGTTAGGAATCACTGAACTAAATGGTTTCCCATAGGCGACAGTGTTAACGTTTCGGCCAAATTTACTGAATTGAAGCCTGCAGGCCATACCAGTGATGTTTACCCAGCTAGATTGACATCAGTTGATCACGAAAATGCAATAAAAATCATAGGTCATGTGTTTACTTTTTAAAATAAATCCCCAAGTGTACGACAGGGCTATCCCACAGCCAAATTTGATCTGGAAAAACCCAGAACTACAGCAGCTAGTTAAATAAATTTCCCGCTCACAAAAATCCATTCCCCCATTCATTCACCAGTTTAAATTATTTAGATATGATGTACAAATCAAATAAACGCGATGTGATCCTTAAATAACGTGTCGCATGCATCAGGTGAAGGTCATTCTTCAGTTACCTTCACCTTTAGCATTCCACGGTGTACTTGCTCCCCGACTCTAGAACACATTTAGCTCCCTGATTCCGTTATGCACCAGCAGGAACGCATGCATTTATTGGTGAGGGGCTGTTCTCCACATAATTAAGTGGACTAAGGGTGTTATTTATGGCGAATTGTGTCAGGCATATGCGAAGTATGTGGGATTTTGATATTGGGGAAGCTGCATGTTTTTCGACGGCTACTGCCAGGGTCCATCAATGTCAGATCACGAGCATAGACGTAAGACGTGCAGGGATCATTGCTGATTGTGATACCACCTGGGCAACGTATGGTCATGGCAAATCCGGATCATTTAACAAGATAGAATCACCACACATTGAAACATAGCAAAGTGACAGGGCTAACCAATAGGATGTGGGTCGTCTCGCTTTGATGTTTCTTGTGTCTCTGTATGGTGGGCAAGATGGTGACTACCTCAACAAGTTACGTTTTATCAAATCCGTAGACATTGTTTTTTGGGTAAATGACCACTTCATCCTCATAGACTCACTTCATTCCTCTCGACTGGCAATTCGTTTGGCTAATCTATAGTAATAGTAAAATGAATCAAACGTCAATTTCAAATTTATATATTATACTGAAATATACAGAGCAGTGATCATTTCAAATTTTATATTTGTCAAAATGTCTTGTTTCACTTTTCATCCTCTAAATTCGACCTTTACTTCATCCATGTCTCTATTTTCCACTCCATATCCTTTGTCTCCTACCTCTCGATCTCTAATACTATCTTTTCATTACGCAATACTGTTCTTTTCTGAGGAGATGGCTCCATATAAGCGCCTCGCGTACTTTCATATATAGTATGCTGGTGCACTTGCAAATCATTACTTGGAATAATATTGAAGACTGATCCTATGGAGCAGCTCCACTGGGGTTGGAAGTCTGAGAAATTAAACTTGCCCCCATCATGACATACCTTGGTTTTAATGTGCTGTTGCCTGTGGTGATTATCACGGGAATAACTGCAAGAACACCGAGGCAGTTCTGGTCCCAAACGGTATCGCAGCCATCTTGACAACCATATAGCGTGTTTTTTTGTGGTTTTCCGTGCAACTGAAATCAATCTTCATGATAATCGAATGCCAGATGAGCATATCTTGTTGACAGATCAAATCGCATTCCTCAATGGATTTCTGATGATAGTGGGACATATTCATGAAATGAGAATTGTACGGCCATTTTGGCCGCTAAGTTATGTTGTTTTTGGACGAAGTTCGATTTCTTTTGTTTTTTGGACGAAGCTCGATTTCTTTATGAGTGTTCGAGTATTATCATCAATTCTCTTCGGACTTAGTGGGTTTCCTGTATGATTAATGATAGTTTAGGGGTAATATGACGAAAACCCATATTTTGGCAACCATCTTGGACGTCGTCTTGATTCCTGAATTTTCCCCAGATTGGATTTTCTTGGATTTTGGATATGTTAATATATAGTGTTCCCCGCGTCGAATGACTCCATAATGTTCTCGGTAACAATTTCTTCCGGGTCCGATGCCAAATCAGACTCTACAATTAATGACGCATGTGTTGGCGGGTGTTGACCCCGAATAATGTTCTCTCATCAAATAATAAATTCTCAATGTAAAATCGTGACTGATTGATATATGTATACGTGTACGGAATAAATTATCAATGTTTCCTCATCAGTGCACTATATTGCAACATAAAAACATTCTCATGTTCACAGCGAACTCCTCAATTGGGTTCAAGGTCCAAATTTACGTTTTGCATAAATACAAACAAGAAGCGCAATGCACTTTTGCTGAAGAATTTCTCTGGAACTATACACTAAAGGCGACAACTTTCTTATATTGTCACCCTACCAACCGAGCCACAGAACACCCCCTCAACATGCAAACTTACTGTAGTGTATAGGGCCTGTGCCCATGTATATATACGTGACGCCACGACAAAACGACTCGACAATAAATTGTGCTTCATTAGATTACTCAGACAGAATTTGCACACTATGTAATCTTGAAATCGGCGACGAATATCACATGGTAATGAAATGTAGGGAACTTAATGAACTTAGAATAAAATACCTGAAACCCTACTACTACCAGAGACCTAACACTCACAAACTAGCCGCTCTTTTCAACTCCCGAAATCAAAAGACAGTTAAAAATCTATCAGTTTTTATTAAGAAGATCCTAGAAATATTCAGGTCCACCTGAGGCTTATTACCACCCGCCTGACATATTGAAACAACCGAATACCGTCCAACATTTCTATATTCTATTATTATGCCATATATAATATATACATGTATACCTGTACTGAAATATATTGTATATTATATCCATATATATCTGTAATGTCTTAATTTGACGATCAGAATAAACAATTGAAAATTGAAAAAAAAAAAAATTAGTATGACGATGAACGTTCCATGCTCACAGCTTATGACTATTCACAATTGGGTTACGTTCATACAGTTGGCGATATTTCCTGGACAACTTTCGTAAAATTCTCTATTGATGACTGTCTATTGCAAATTGATATATATGTCTTGGGTTATGTTATCACATATTAGGACGGTGAAATGACACGAGTTATTTCACTATTGAATATTTCCAGATATTTGAAGGTTTCGGGAAATTGTCAGTAGTATAACTACTTACGGAATTACGTAAATCTCGGTGCGCATGAAGTTAAACTGTTGGATATGTGCATTTTGAAAGTATAGTTTGTCATTCACATTCTAGCACACTACAGACATAGACAGGATATTCAGTATTTTTTATATCAAATGTGATGGCAGCAAAATTGACGGATATTTTTTAATAGTGTATATGTTATTATATACACAAAGCATCCATTTGATCTAATTGGAAGATATACAAGCAAGATAACTCACGCCCACGATTCTGGGCGTAAAGTCTGTCATAGTAACTCGGTCCAAAACAGCATCGACCCAACCGATATCTCAAGCTGTTGTGGACTGAGAAGACTTGGTCTAGAATCAAATATCCGAGGCTGATCGAGGCGTACATTACAATGTAAACAATCTCTATTAAATTGTCCTTTGGTGATGTATCCTCTCCAAATTGAGTGTAAATTCCTCTGTAAGATATCTGCCTAGTGGAAGTGAGATTGTATTAAGTTCGGGGATTCATATAATAAAGGAACGCCTGCGTTCTGTCTTCTGGTAGAAGAGTGCGAAAACCTTTATGCGAAATGGGTCGACGGACAATTATCGCTGTTCAACACTCCACTGTGAGCTTCCTCCAGCTTATGTGAGCATATATCCGTTTTGTTGACAATCTGCTTGGCAAATTGTTCCATTCATTAATGCGATTTGTAATATGACCTGATGGACCAAAATGTGATTGATGCAATTGACAAGTTAATTAACTGTGACGGTAGGCAACACAGCGTTGTGACCAGTACAGAAAGGCACTCTGACTTGGACAGACGCGATTCCACAGTTTATTACATAACAAACTAACAGATATGTTATGGTAAAAGCCTTTTAATCCTTTACCCAACAGAAGGGCCCTGTGCCAATGCATTCTCTTATATATGCGAGTCGACCATAGGTCGCCTCGCATATATAAGAGAATGCATTGGCTTAACACATTAAAAATTATAAAATTGTTAAAGAATGTAAGAAAAAATGGTAAAAAGTGTTAAAAAAAAGATTTTTTTTAGGCCAATGCATTCTCTTATATATGCGAGGCGACCTATGGTCGACTCGCATATATAAGAGAATGCATTGGCACAGGGTATAACTGTAACTATCACAATGTGGTCAAGGAGCCGGTTCCAATGATATCCATATTTGTATGGTTTTATTGAGACAGACCGAAGATATTTTAGGCTGTTGAAGCTTTATTTGGCCGGTTTGTTGGGTAAAGGGTTAATGTGCTGCAGTAACAAGATATTTCACCGATACCGTAAGCTAACCAGGGTTGGTTAGGATAGGATTATTTATTTACAATATACTATACAATATTACCCTGGTTTTGTTATACATGAAGTCCTTATTTTACCATTGTCATTGCGGACTGCATTATGTATAGTAATATATTTACACACTAAGTGTTGTCATCACTAAATCCAGCATTCTGATTGGTCGGCGCCCACGTGGCTAGTTGCAGTTATTTCTTGGTGAATGCGTAACGTCTCATAACACCAAGCTAATAACACAATCGATACGTCATTAGGTTTGGAAAGACGAACGCGTAATGCTTTGGGCGCATTTTGACTCGCGCAGGATTGACTTAATACATCATCGGGTTTCAACATGAAGAGAAATTGTTCCTATTAACTTTTGCCAAGGGTGCTATTGGGTATTTTGGGCTGATCTTGTCACGATACACTTTTCGATTTAAATATATTTACAAAAGCGGCTTTTTCGCTAAATGTATATAAATATAAGGATTAACTGTCATGTGGACTATTTTTATGGAGATGTAACGGTGAGGTAAGTGGACATAACTTGTATGTAAAACCCTTCGGGTTTTACACAAGTTATGTCCACTTACCTCACCGTTACATCTCCATAAAAACAGTCCACATGACAGTTAATCCTTATATATTGACGGATACAACACTGATAGGATACAGATCCTGGTAGTGCATTGTCCCGTCACTTGTCTTCCAGATGAATTTAGGACTGAAGTTATATGATAACGATAATTTATTTGTGATTTATGCACTATACTAGCTGATGTGCCCGACTTCGTCCTGGCTATTTAGGGATTTCTTTGTGATCGCCTCCGTCTGGGCAGATCGGTCTAGAAACTTGCATATATGAGCGTATATGATCGAGATCAAGGTCAATGTTAACGTCAGGGTCGCACGTGAAACTGGACCCGCCCATATTGTTCCCGGGATCAAAGTAGGTCTACACGCCAAACTAGAGTCCGATCGGTCGAGATCAAGAAACATGCCTACATGCAGTGAGCGTATATGAGCGAGGTCAAGGTCAAGGACATGGTCGCACGTGAAACTGGACCCGCCCATGTTGTTCCCCGTATCAAAGTAGGCCTAAATACCAAATATGAGTAGGATCGGTCGAGCAGTTTTCGAGTCTATAACACACACAGTCACACACAGAGAGACGGACAGATGTTCCAAAAATATATAGTAGATAAACGTTTAAACATACATATTCGCATGAAGAGATATACATGGCATAATGATTATTTTTACATAATTATTAGTACCACTATATATATACAGCGCTGACCAAACCGGTTTTGTGGGGCATCCAAGTAGCTGAGAAATTGACCACAATGTCTGTATGTATGCGGGATAATGTCGCATATTCTTATATTATTAGCATGTATGTGTCATATGAATCTTGCATCTATTTTTTTCAGGGAAACGACTAAAAACATTCCGAGATTCGTTAGGCAAGCGTTGTATATATTCGCCGTGTCCAATTCTTGTATGAACCCAATTGTGTACGGTGAGTAGTCGCATTGTTTTATTAGAGATGTATCGCAAACTCACGATTACAGCTAATTAACCCTTTATACACAGTAATGCCCTAAGTAATCGACTCCATAACCACAGCAGAATTATGGGTAACTTTTCAGGATTTAGTCGGAAATATGGCTTGTTGCCATTCATCGGAAAGCTCTCCCGGAGAGCTTTCCGATGAATGGCAACAAGCCATATTTCCGACTAAATCCCGGAGAGCTTTCCGATGAATGGCAACAAGCCATATTTCCGACTAAATCCTGAAAAGTTACCCATAATTCTGCTGTGGTTATGGAGTCGATTACTTATGGCATTACTGTACTAAATGGATTATCAGTCAGTTAACAAGTGTACATCGACATGGTCTATTATTGATTTGCAGGGATGTATAGGTAATATAAGCAGACGACAGCTAAATAGTAGTGCAGGATGTGTCATTTGATAAATGTTTATATAATAAGTTCAACAAACGACCTGTCGTCTGTCGTTTGTCGAACTTATTATCTGAACGTTTCATCTGGGTTAACTACTCATCAGTTATGCTTTATAGTATAGAAATGGATAACATTTACATTTACACACATGTTGCACTCACAAACAATTGTTGACATGGAAGTAGTGGTCTGTATTAATGATTAAAGAAGCTTGCTATGTCTGGTGAATAATGGGGCCCGGCGAGTACAACATGTCGGTACAAATGTTGCGAACTGCAAGTTCCCGTTCAAACGGCTAACGCCAAAAATGAGAAACACACATTCCTCGTGATATACGTCACGGTTTTTGTTTGTTTCGATATCAAGAGAAAATTTATCTTGCCCTCCGCAAAGACTTTACCGCAATTTCCAAACGTATAACATTTTTGCCCCAATTGTCACTTTATAACATATGTGGGGAAATATGGATCTGCATGGCGTGGATCTTAAATATGGTAAATTTGAACACACACCAAGCGATAATATTTAATTAACCCGCACTAATGCTGTTTTAGCACGTTGTATTGTCCGAGGGGATGCTATAAGGCGACCATCGCACAATGAAAATGTATGGAAGATTGAATTTTGTTTGTGTTGCTTCCTGCACATATAGCAGGTTCTGTATAATCCACCCGAAAGACACAGCGGATCTGTATCTCCAAACATACAAGCAGGCCTTCTTCGTCAAACGAATTTACAAATAAATTGTTTTATGGTTTATGCCAAATGGCAAAGGTGATGTCAAGGCCTAGTAATCTACAAACTGGGTGGACTGCACCACACCGACCCCACGGACTAGCAGGAAAAAACTAGTATGGAAGATCGACTGGTAACCGAGGGCGAACCCTCGGCTATCTATAAGTCAACAAAGGATATAGAATAGTAAAATGACTGATAATTCTGTCGCTATAAATATAATTTTTCACGTGATACGTGCATAAAACGGGTGTGTGTATATCATGATGGAAAAGGAACGTAGCTGTAAAGCATATTAAAGATATGGGGGTGGTTTAAGGTTTTGTTGCCCAATTTGTACAGATACAGGTTTCCCCGTCCATCATGATATAAGATTTGTGAGGCATGATCCAGGAGCGGTTTACAGAAATTTGGAAAATATTTGGAACGTACATACCAAAGTAAAGTTGAATAGCCAAAATAGATAATTTTGAACTTTAACAAAGAGCTCCCACATTTTGGAAAGATAGAATTGACACCGGAAGCGTCATCAGTTGCTAGCGCTTGATTCATGACTTCCTAAACGGTTGCCATGTTTATCCTTTTCGGCACTTTCTGTATAATCCATCCGAAAGACACAGCGGATCTGTATCTCCAAACATACAAGCAGGCCTTCTTCGTCAAACGAATTTACAAATAAATTGACCAATAATGGCCATTCGAATTTAGATCTGATCGACAAGGCATGTAACGGTTCAAGTTGTAAATTGGCGAATACTTGTAGTTCACAACTACGTCCTGTTCATCCGGCATATATTATTTCCGATAGATGTTGAGGTAGGTGTCATAATCATCAACATCACAGAGTTTCTGACTAAAGTTTTATCACAATTGTCAGTGGAATTGGTGGTGATGTCGAATTTCGCGGGGGATTTGGCGATGTTGTCCAAATATTTTTTTTCAATTGACTCAGATGTAATGAAATTCACGTACACATGTGATATATGTCAACAAACTTATTAAATACTCAGTATATATAAAAAATACCATCAACATAACATAACATATATACACATTAATTTTGGATATTATAAACTGTATCCATATACTCCAGAACATCGATTTCCCCTGCTCTGAAAACTCCCTGAATTATATATCCATCTTTGCGATACTTCATCTTCCGTGGCACAAGCCTCCCACCTGCTCTCGGCTGGATGATGGTTGCTTCCTGAAAGGCTTGCTCTTTAAGAGATCTATCATCCTGAAGATGTTCGGGTGGGAGCGGGATAGCACCATCTGAAGTTTTCGGTGCCAACCTTCGACGTGATCTGTTGTTCGTGGACCAATGGTGTCGTGGTGGTTCCACATATGGCGGCCATGGATCCCTTCTACCAAATACTGTGTAATGTAGTCCGTGAACTGGGTGACATTATCTTCTAGAACAATGTTGTTACTCGCGGGATAATCTTCCAGAGCTTCGAACCGGTACCATGGGAGGGCTATAGAGCTTGTTGTATGAGGGTCTTATGATCATTTCCTTCACTTTCTTCGTATAGCTGTTGCAGATGGCATTTCTTTACATTTATCAAAATTGCTTGGCCGAAATGGAATAGGCTGTCGGAAATAGTCATGTCTATTTATGGAATTATGAAAATCGATCACTGGTATATATGCATTCGAGAGAACTTCCTGTTTTCAGATTTGATGAAAGTAGTGGAACGCGTTCCTCGTTTTGTATTTGTTATTTTTATTTGTCATGTCTGTTGATGATAGGAACCAATGTGTCCAACTTGTTTACAACTGCTATTGTTATTGTGAATTTGCGAAACCTCTTAATACTTTATATCGTTTTTTATTTGATAACTACGTCTATACCTGCATGCGTATCAGTCCGTATTGTCTCCATGAGTGCTAGCTTGTTCATCTGTCAAAAACATAAAAATATATATATATATATAGCTATATATATATATATATATATATTGAGACTTCAATACCTTACTAGTATTCACAGATCAACACAATTTTTATAAAACCCGATTTCAAGACAACAAATAGTTGTTTTGTGAATAAAATACAGAAAACTGGATAAAACTGAAAATTGTATTGTGTATATTATTTGTCTAAAAAACATTTAAAGTGATGTATTTCTGACGAAGCCTACCGTTGTTCTCGGTGAAAGCTATGATATTGGTTGGGACGTCTGGTAAAACATAGCAATGCTTTTAAGAAATTGGGTTTTTTGTTTTCTCAAATTGTCCACTTCGCTGTATTTGACAAATTCGAACAAATTGAGATTTGAACGAGAGCTCATGCGCAATCAAGAAAACATTAACGCATTAATATTCACGAAAAACCAATGTCAATGATTAAGATCTGTATTCACCACTCGGATGTGATGAATTCAGTTGTGCTTTTTGTTTAGATATATATATACATTGGCAAATTAATCAGTCTCCATATAAAACATGCCCGACGAAAGACATGAAAAATGTAAAATTCAACAACTCAATTGGGGATATTATTTGCTTAGAGTAACATTTTGATCACTTAAAATTCCTCTAATAACTGACGCCATTTAATGTGCCCGATCTGTTTTGACACCAAATGATTTAAAATTTTCAGGAAAATGACAAATATATAAAACTAGCAGATTCGCCCGCCACTGGCGGCATTCGTCCCATGGCTTTGTTCGAAAACGCAATTGCAACAGCTTCCGAGACACGTGTGCTGCATTTGCAAAAAAAATCGTTGAAATCCGCCAGTTTTACCCGATTTGACCTTGAATTGACCATTTTGAATGTCAAGGTCAGATCCTGGTAACGATTTGACCCGTCCAATACAGCAATAGGGTTGAAGTAAGAATTCTCAGTTAAAGTTGTTTTGCTCTGTGATTATGAGTGGTATGAGCTTCAATTTCTGATTGGTGCATGCACTTCAAGTTGTCAACCGTAAGCAATACCTGGAATCCCAGATGGTGGTGAACATTGCTGTCGTGTTGCATACTATACAGTAAGTCTGTTTTGTTGGAGAGAATTCCCATCAAATGTATATAAATGCATATATTATCGAGATGCTATTTTATACTACCCTTTGTAGGACAATATGGTACTTCATTCTTTCAAGATGGCTTCCACGATGGCTCCCGGAAGCGACCCAATAGCGATTGTATAACGAAGGTGATTACTAGTTACATGTACTACCGATTAATAGCAGTTGAGAAATCACAACATCTCAGTCAATTGGGTCCGAATCGGCATCTCCAGTTTAGACCTTGGAGGTCAGCAATTTTTACATCAACTCGAGCGATGTAAACAGGTCGGTAAATGGACGTGTCAGTTGGTTAACCCTTTACCCAACAAACCGGCCAAAAACGCCCAAATAAAGCTTCAACAGCCTAAAATATCTTCGGTCTGTCTCAATAACACCATACAAATATGGATATCATTGGAACCGGTTCATTGACCACATTGTGGTGCTTACAGTTATGCCCTGTGCCAATGCATTCTCTTATATATGCGAGTCGACCATATGTCGCCTCGCATATATAAGAGAATGCATTGGCCTAAAAAAAATATGTTAAGCCAATGCATTCTCTTAAATATGCGAGGCGACCTATGGTCGACTCGCATATATAAGAGAATGCATTGGCACAGGGCCGTTCTGTTGGGTAAAGGGTTAACCTGACCCGCCCATTTAAAAACATGTTCACTATATCGCTCGAAATTCATTCCAAACATGGCCACGGAGTTCATCCGGTGTTGAACACGTCCAGTGTTCAGTCCATTTTGGTTTAATCAAAACTATGTAGATCACCTAATTACTTCGCTAGATACTGGCAAAAATATAACAAGCAAAAAGCGTCACATGCACACACCATACATTTCAATAACAATATTATGCCCCATCCACACGGAAACCAACATAACAAAATTTTTTTTATCTGCATTGTCATTGTAGAAGTTCCTATACAGAGCATAATATAATTCTGATATTATATAATTACACCAGGAACGTGGCTAGTGGGGCGCCTAACTTCGGTTCCCGCTTGCACCCCCCCCCCCACAACCGGTACTTCAAGCTTTCCAACCTGGCACTTACTATGTTTGGAGAAAAAAATCGTCAACTGATGGCCATTCAAGACCAAACATTTACGAAAATGCGAAAATATGCTATCATTGCTCTATAATTTTATTTTTTACAGTAAATACTGGTTGGAAAAACAAACTTTCCAAACAATCCTATTTTGGTCTATATTTTCAAATGATTTTGACCAAAGTTAGGGCCTCATCCGACCCCACCACTCCGTCTGTGACCAGGTTATATAACATCCCTGATAATGATTGAACTTAATTCCTGAAATATAATTTATCGGCAAATTGGACCAATCATAAATTCAAACATGATCTGACTTGACCTGTATTTGAACGATTGATTGATTGATTGATTGATTGGGGTTTATTGTCGCTTTAGCAACTAAGGCCATGTCACGACATTGTCAGTTTTAGTGGTGGAGGAAATCCGCACACTTGCGACTAATCTAACAGTGATTTCAATGGCTGATAAACTCGACAACCATGTGCGGCAACCCACCGGCCATCGGCGAGTAACTGGTAACTCAACCAGATAACGATTTCGAGTTACAAAGTCCACGATGGAAACATGTGGATTTGAACCCTTATCGCCAGCGCTGGAGGGCGAAACGGCTTGGAGTTGTACCCCTAACCGATTGAGCCACCGAGGCCCCCTGTATTTGAATGATACCAGTTTATTAAATTTTTAGTCGAGTTTTTCTCTCCAAAACTCGACTTATAGTTTGATGAGGGACGGTGGACGGGCGGGCGGGCGGTGGACGGGCGGGCGGGCGACGTGTTTTGCTTATAACTCAACCGTTTATTGACGGATTTATTGTGTGAGTACACATCCATGCACGTAAGCTGCAGACAAAAAATCGGGCTCGTCCGCACATTTATTACATAGTTATGGCCCTTTGAATTTTCAGCTCGTTAGCGCGATAACTTCAACAAACGTTATCCGATTTGATTGAAATTTGGTATATAGGTGTTTCCCAAGAATATCTCGGATGAGTTCGAAAACCGGCCTGGTCCGATAAAATTTGATAGAGTTATGGCCCTTAATTAGTCATTTTTCACGAATTTTCAGCTCGTTAGCGCGATAACTCCAACAAGCGTTATCCGATTTGATTGAAATTTGGTATATAGGTGTCTCCCAATAATATCTCGGATGAGTTTGAAAACCGGCCTGGTCCGATAAAATTTGATAGAGTTATGGTCCTTAATTAGTCATTTTTCACGAATTTTCAGCTCGTTAGCGCGATAACTTCAACAAACGTTATCCGATTTGATTGAAATTTTGTATATAGGTGTCTCCCAAGAATATCTCGGTCGAGTTCGAAAACCGGCCAGGTCCGATAAAATTTGATAGAGTTATGGCCCTTAATTAGTAATTTTTTCACAAATTTTCAGCTCGTTAGCGCGATAATTTAACAAACATCATCCTATTTGATTGAAATTTTGATATATAGGTGTCTCCCAAGAATACCTCGGACGAGTTAGAAAACCGGCCCGGTCCGATAAAATTTGATAGAGTTATGGTCCTTAAGTAGTCATTTTGTACGAATTTTGAGCTCGTTAGCGCGATAACTTCAACAAACGTCATCCGTTTCAACTAAAATTTTGTATATAAGTGTCTTCCAATAATATCCTGGACGAGTTCGAAAACCAGCCTGGCCCAATAAAATTTTATAGAGTTATGGACCTTAATTAGTCATTTTTCGTGAATTTTTAGCTCGTTAGCGCGATAACTTCAACAAACGTCCTCCGATTTGTTTAAAATTTGGAATAGACATACTTGCCAAGAATATTTCGGACGAGTTCGAAAACCAGCCTGGCCCGATAAAATTTGACGGAGTTATGGCCCTTAATTAGTCATTTTTCGATTTTACCTATTAATTAGTCTACCGATACTGATGCACACCAATTGGCGGTAGCCACCGGCGGTAAGCCACCGAAAACGAGACACAGCATCTCTGATGCCACCTCTTGTTAAACTATCGGACAGCTCCATATAGAAATACTTTCGATCAATAAGCTCTAGTTATTTCATTGATTACTAATTTAGATATCTTCCAAAAATCACCTGAGACGAACACGTCTGATTGGTATCTCGCTGTGCTGAAAAGGGCGACTCCTGGATACCCAAGTCATCAAACTGACATGTGGAATCGTTTGTTCGGCATATTGAGTTTGTTCACAACATAGGACTACATAACCAGGGACGTGGCGACAGGGGTTGGGGTCTCACACCCCACACACCCTGAATTTGGTCAAAATTGTCACCTGTTGGAAATTTCATACTTGAAACGACATTTGTTGGAAATTTAACGCGAACAATGGTTGAAATGTTCTCGTTGTTTGATTTTCCAACATTTCTTCAGTGGGGAATTTGTTGTTTTCAGACCAACATTTGCATATTTTCCAACTTTTGGTAAAAATGTTGGACTGAAATGTCCAACACTTGGAAAACTTGAGGCCGGTCTAGAAGCTAGGTTTTTGAAATTTTCATGTTTAGATTTCAAAGTGTTCTTATACCTGGCCGAAACCATGGTCAGCCCGGCGTTTCGTGGTTGCACCCCCGTGACCAATAAAAAATTGCTAATATATTTAAGAAGAAACAAAAATCGGGGTGTGAATTTGCCTGTCCAGAGTTAGACCAATAGATGTTAGGATTTTAAAAATTTCAGGTTCAGGTCTCAAAATTTTCTCATACAAATGGAATTACGCAAACGTCTGGAGTTTGGTCTGGTTGAAAATTCTAAGGTGTGCAGCCCCAAATGGATACCGTCAAGCTACGTCCCTGAACATAAATGGGGCCAGACAGACACACACTCAAGATAACTGCCGAGAGAGTATAGGGCTGTAAGAGATTCATCGTGAATTCAATGTACCGCGATACACTTTCAAACGACACACGTGCCGTATCATGTCATGTGTATCGCGATACAGGAAATCAAATAATTTCTTAAGATGGGCATGTGCATGAGAGTAACACCTCACTGGGATTCGGCGGGCTCACCACTTTGGGATCTTTAGCGATTTTGGTTCCGACTCTATTCTGTTGATGGAAAACCTACCCTGCTAAGAGAAAATTGTTATGGAGAGTATTAAATAGCCATGCTTTTGTCCAATTTGTCCGCATTGAGTAAATGGATATTCATATAACCATATAACCTACCGCTAAAACGATGATTGAGATAGGTGTCTCGTTGTGTCCATATATGGCGATCAGCCAGATTTGGCTTTGAATATCGTGATTTCCAACTTCGGCATCAGTTTTTAGTTGAACAGAGACGGAATAAACCATGATACTTACTATAATTGTAATATGCCATCACCAGACTGTCTCAATTGCATTTCGATATCATTAATATCGTCCGCCGTTTTTATTTAATCGTGCATTTTTGAAATGCACACGGGCTCCGACTCTTATATGTGACCCGCCATATCAAATCCAGTCGTAAGTCGGGATTTTTTTACCCTGTGCCAATGCATTCTCTTATATATGCGAGTCGACCATAGGTCGCCTCGCATATATAAGAGAATGCATTGGCCTAACAATTTTTTATCATTTTTTTTAAATAAATGTTTCTTACAATTTTTAGGACATAAAATAAAAAACATCCATTACCCTGCAGGGAGCCCCACACAAATATAGAAGCACATAGAAGAGTGTCGCCTGCTCATGTTTGTCTGGGGCTCTGTATGGGTGAAATTATAAAATTGTTAAAGAATACAAGAAAAAATTATTAAAATTGTAAAAAATTGTTAGGCCAATGCATTCTCTTATATATGCGAGGCGACCTATGGTCGACTCGCATATATAAGAGAATGCATTGGCACAGGGTAAAAAAATCCCGACTTACGACTGGATTTGATATGGCGGGTCACATATCTAGAAAATTGGTTGGCTCCGGCTCGTTTGCAAAGGCAGATCATGGCAAAACAAATTAAATGCTCTGGCTTCGACTCGTTTTTTTAAAGGATCCGACTATTATATCTCAAAAAATTACTGGCTCCAGCTTGTTTGCATTGGAAAATCATGTGTAATTGTCGAACTGATAACGAGTTGGTGAACTAGTCTAGAGACACAATTGCACAATTTACCCCTCATTGAATTTTTTTTTTTTTTTTTTTATTGGAATAAACAGACATCAATGAAGAATGTAAATACAGAGAGGGTACATGTTATTATAAATAAAGTTACATTCTTCCAATTCTCTCACATCTTGCTCACTTCATTTACAACGTTATGTTTATCCATCCTTGTAATTAGTTATATATTTATCTTTATTGTATGACTATCGTTTTTCTTTCCCCAATACCGCTATTGTATAGCGATCATTTCCTGACCATCGGATCAGCTGCAGTTTGACCCGATGTCGTACCACCCTTCTCTATCTCGCATACTGCGCATGTCCGTAAAAAAGCCGGACGATTTATTATACAAAACATTTTCCTTCTTTATTCTTGTTACTATTGGTTTCATAATTAATTGTGCTTTTTAAATAAAAATCATGTCATATAATAAACCTGTTATCGCTACAATGAATTGATCTGGGCTTCGCATCACGTCTCGTTGAAGAGGTCAGATCGCTGGATCAAACTCGACGCCTGTGGCGGCTCGTTTGATCCAGCGATCTGACCTCTTCAACTCGACGTGATACTTCGCCCAAATCAATTCACTGCAGCGATAACATGTATTTATCCCCATTCTGATTTTCATTTTCTTGCCATTTTGCAGATTACATATTATACTTCTTCTAAAATGTTCAGCGATTGAAGAAAATAAAGATATGTTTATTTAAGAATTAATAAATTTCACATATTTCTATATAGTGGACGACAGCGTGCACATAATTATGGTAATGCCATCGTTGTGTATCCGCATTATTCGATTTTATTTATATTTCGACAAAAATAAAGGGTGTTGTGGGGTGGCCCACAAGACACTCTTTCCACGTACTCTACACCCCCACCCCGATCCAAAATGGTCGGCGTCCAGATGGGTTCAACTAGGGCACCAATGGCATTTCTCGACCCCGTGACCGATCAAGGTCAAATAAAGGGTGTTGGAGGGTGGCCAAAATACATTCTAAATATTCACCCCACACAACCCACCCCGATCAAAAATGGCCGCCGTCCAGAGGGGTTCAAATAGGGCACCCATTTCTCGGCCCCTTGACCGATTTAGGTCAAATAAATAGAATGACTTGGGAGCACCCAGCATCACCCTTTATTTGACCTGAAATGGCATGGATGCCCTATTTGAGTCCTCTGGATGGCGGCCATTTTGAATCGGCTGGGTGTGTGGAAAGAGTCTTTGTTGGCACACTGCAACACCCATTATTTTAGCGAAATAAAAAAACATCGAAAGGGAATAAGGAATGAATCGGAATTTGACAATTAGTCATAAGTAGAAACATGATAATATGCCCAAACTGAACCTCTCACAGTGCTCGTGTGAACATATTGCACTCATTTCGAACAGAACGAAAGTGTCACGATCACTAAAGATCCACGGTTCATGGTCGGATAAAGAACCTGATCCCAAAATCAGTAACGAGTCGGACCCATTTTGGATATTTCGTTTTGAAGCTCAGAAAGACTGAATGATGCATGCACACGTTATTATTTTATGCTAAATCCTTTTTATACAGAACATATAGCCATACCCTTGAGATAAAATCGAAATCGCTTCGTTTTTTTTTAATAAACACAGTGCAAAGTTTCAATGGTAAATCACACAGATAAGCGCGTGTTTCAGTGCATGATGGTCAATATATGTATATATTGCCCAATTTTCGGGATCGAACATAGCTAACACAACAGTACGAAACTTAAAAGGTATACTCATCGCTCATCGAAAAACTATATCGAGAGACTCACCTTCCATCCATATTAAAGCCTTTCCTCATCAAAAACTTTTTGATAAATATCGGAACAGAATCGGGTCCTGATCACAAAAGAGTCGGAATAAAATCGCTAAAGATCCCAAAGTGGGGAGCCCGCTGAATCCCAGTGAACACATGCAATGTTCACTCAAGTATATATATGAGTATTTGACTCCCCTAGCTATCTATTCAACTGTATTTTATTTTAACATAAACTCTATATCCAATTACATATATGTTGGTTCTAATTTTTAATGTCGTATTCATTTGAGAACACTAATTTAGTGTATCGTGATATGTATCGTATCGTTGATTATGTATCGTGATTCGTATCGTATCGTGACCCCATCACCAATCCCATCATTGTCATCATTATGCCCATCATCATCAGCAACAACAACAGCATCAACATCGGCGTAATCATCATAATCATCACCACTTCCACGATCATCATGTTTGTAAATTCTCGAATCATGAGATATATACATTTGCATTGACACATGCTATTTTCAGCAGAAGAAAATGAGATTTCGGCATTCGAATATGAGTATGTATAATACCGGATATATTGCGGGGTCGGGAAGTTTTCTTCCGTCGATCTCCACAGGCCACCACGAACAGCTGTTCTGTGAATTGATTGACTTTATCTGAAGTGATCTCTTACCACTAATATTTTCCTCGTTTATTGTGGTCTTGGGTTCTTGTGAAAAATAGATTGTGTCGGTTAGGTGGTCTTTCTAGCGTGGTTACAAATGGCAAGTAGAAGACACTCGCCTTGACTAACTCAATTATGCATGTCAACAGTCGTAATTTAACATTGCTTGTGGTCTCCATCGCAATGGGACTCACCGCGACGTTCGTTTTTTGCAGCATCGCGCAAGTTTCCTTTCTCAGATGATTAACGATTCTCGCCAATTGTCACATTCGCATTCAAGAACGTTTCCTGTCAATTGCACCAAATCAGAACACGCAATAATCCAATCCATATATTGTAAACGCTACCAGGGGAAACCTGTTTTAAAAGTTACATTGTGGCAGCGCTAACATCGCAGACGCTTAATTTAGCAGGCAAATAACTCCACTGAACGTAGAAACTAAACCGACCATCAACAAGAAAATTAAAAACTTACCCAGATATTCCAACAAAGTTGCCTTCGCTATGTGTGGGTTACTAACTCGGAGCCGATAATGATGACCGTATGTGCCATTCTCCTTACCAACTGAACCACCGGTGACCCATTCCTTGTTGGTCGTATTCTCATGCAAGCGTGCTGAACAATTGTACAGAAGCGTCAGCAGACACAGGAAAATTTGTATATCCATCATGAAAGAATACATGAAACAACGCACCACCCTCCATTCTCCATATGTGTTAGGGTTAGGGTTAGGGTTAGGATTAGGTCTAGGGTTAGGGTTAGAGTTAGGGTTAGTGTATTCTTACATGAAGGACATATCGGCAAATCAACTGGTCTCCATTGTATTCACAAACTAGGTTTATTTTATAGACCGTGTCGTTTTATTTGGTAGCCCCTGAGCGCACACGTTACCTTCGCTATAGCGTTCCACTGTGAAAACATCCGGTAAAACTTTAGGGTATAAAGTGCCGGCAGCTGTGATACCGTTAGAATCAGCCGCAACATTTACGGTAAAATCCGCTTATATAATTGAACGGTCAATTCATGCAGTATACTGTTTTATTTCCCAGTAAATCACTATCTCCCGTGTACACTAGCGGTATTTCTGTTAAAATGTTAATTTTATGTAAATATCACAATCCCCCATAATCGTGGTAAATGTTAATTATCTCATGAAATTCATTAAACTGTTTATGTCCGACCAGTGGATTTGAGCATCTTTATCTAAAAAAAAACATTACGTCATGTGTAATGGTGTGAGCTTTTCAACTACGAGTAATACTATTTTTCGACCAATCTAAAACACACGAATCGAGCCTCCACTTTTAAAATAAAGGAACAAAGGCTTTAGCAATCACATGTATAACTCAAATTTATGTTATGGTAAAACATTTGAATTGGCATACTTGTTGAAATTTCACTTTGTAGTCCTTCAAGTTTCCAACTCCAATGAATAAATGTTCAAACTCTAACGTGAGGGAACTGATGTTATTGGTACAGAGCTAACATTTTGGGCAAATCTTATCAGGCCGAGCTTGAATGCTGCGTCACATGATAGGAGTCAACTACACTTCCCGGATACAACGTGAAAAATGTCTGAGAGTTCTTGGTCACCACATTTCAGTCTAACCGTAAATTGTCCAAGCGTACCCATGTGTTGTATTGAACGATCAGGGAATATCTTAATAGTTGGTTTTGGTGACATATTCTTAAAGTCACGTTCATCGATCACATTTAACCAGCACTTGAGTCAGCCATCAATCGGGTCACAGTTATTTCGATGCCAAACCAGCTGGCCAAACAATAACATCGGTTATTTTGTGGTGCTCATAGCGAACACATATTTTGCAACACTTTCCTCGGATTGCTGATCTTCGATACTAACATTTCCCATTTTTGCTGTCAGTGTCCTAACTTTCTGTTTGTTATTACGATTGCGATCACAGTGTCGGTTATGTATCAATTTATTTTCACCACGGTATCGGCCATGCGGTCGAATTTTCTGAAAATGATTGAAACCCGAACATGCCGTACACTGTTTACCATATACAGGACAAACTGTTCTACCTGGGTGTGGCAATTGTCACCGCATAAAATATTGTGAAGATTCAATGTCAATGGTAGTATGCTTGATGGCAACTTCCTCGGTTCTCGCTTTGTCGAGCAACTGTATTAGTGTCATAAAACTTTGTCAGGCAGTTCATCTTGTAATTTTGATGAAATTATCCATGGATATTTTGTGTTTTTATCTCGTGACCATTTTTCCTATCGTATACCAGCATCTGCATCAGGATTCGGATCAATCCCTGGAAAATCTGGTTTCATGCTTGCCATTTCGATATATGTTAATCCTTGTCGCCAATGTGATGTATCGGCAGGGACGTGGCTAGAGGGGGGTGTCCACCTTGATAATATTCCAACTGCACCCCCCCCCTTGAATCTTGAATCAGACCAATGTTTTGCATAATTCCATTTGCACCCCCCCCCCCCCTTGAATCAAACCAAAACACCTCTTGAATCAGACCAAAGGTTTTGCATAATTTCATTCCCTCCTTGCACCTAAGTGTTCACAAACCTAATAGCCTATTTATAAACCCATTGTTCTATCTACTCGGTATGATAATATTCATATATTTTGAACCTGAAAATTGCACAAATCCTAACATCTAGTGGTCTAACTCCAGACAAATGCACACGACTATGGGCAATAGACCAGGGCACACCGGGCCGACCATGGTTGTTCGGACCGGCGTGAGAAATTTTTGAAAACTAAACAAGAAAATCGCAAAATCCTAGCATCTAGACTGACCTCAAGCATTCCTAGTGTTGGAAATTTCAAACCTCATACTCTCTCTTAGTTTGGAAATTTTCCAACTGATGACCATTTCAGTCAACAATTTTAACCAAATGTAGTAAAATATTGTTTTCTTAAACTCGTTAGCAGTTTTTTATTGGCCACGGGGAGGGACCAGGACACACCGAGCAAAAAATCGCAAAATCCTAGCATCTAGACTAGCCTCAAGCATTCATAGAGTTGGAAATTTCAAACCTGACACCCCGACTCAGGTTGGAAAATTTCCAACTGATGACAATTCCAGTGACAATTTTGACCAAATGTTGGACAATATGGTTTTCTTAAATTATTAACTAGAAGTTTTTGACTGGCCATGGGGGAGGGACCAGGACACAAGCTTTCCAAGTGTTGGAAATTTCCAACCTGATACCCCCTAAGGTTGGAAAATTTCAAACTTATGGCCATTTCAGTCCAAATATTTTACCAAAAGAAGGAAAATATGCAAATATTGGTCCAAAAACAATAAATTCCCCCCAATAAATTGTTTTAAAATCAAACTACAAGAACATTTTCAACCTATTGTTGGTGTGAAATTTCCGACTAATGTTGTGTTGAAATTTCCAACTGTTGAAACGGCGGTATATCAATATATGTCAACCTATATTATACATCCTTCCAAATTACGAAGACACAATTTGAAAGCTCGAATGAGCCATGCCCGTTTAAACGTACGAAGTAAAATAGAAACGAAAAATTGTCGCAACCACCATTATATATATGGCACAAACAGTATAGTGGAAGAAGAAATAATTTGCGCTAATTCTCAATATTTTGAGCGCAATATTAAGCGCGATGTGTTGCAATATTAAGCGCGAAATATGGCGATATTAAGCGCGAATAATGCAATAATATCGCAAGCGGTGCGCTTATAAGCGTTTCCACTTGCAATATTATTGCGATATTGGGTGCGCCGATAGCGCGCTTAATATATCACTTCTTTTGACTGGTACTGTACCGGATAAAATCCGAAATAGAGGCAGAGACTCAGACTGAATCTTTCTATGGAATGATTGTTGAAGGTATAATTACACACAAAACGCCGCCTATGACTGAAATGAACCAATCATTATAATATATTCCAATGCACTTAGGCCAATATACCCCGGAAACACCACATATAACCTGTCGCAATGTATAGTCCGGTTCACCGCTTCAATGTTAGATATTCCTACGCGCCAAAATTGCCGTTAGCTGAATTCCTAATCTCGGCCATGCCCAATCCAGCCCAGCTCACTGTTTCGTTTCTCTCCATGACGTCACCCTTACGCAGTACATGCCGGCGACGTTACGGAGTAGATGTATAGAGTTGGCGCCCTTGCTACTGACTTCCGTTACTAGCTCGTTGCTATATAAACAAACCAGCGGCGGCACTTTTGTCGAAAATTGACAGCCAGTACATTCGCTCTGTATACATGTACTTTCAGAAAATACAAAACACCACACCGTTATATCCCACCAATGTCAGTGTCTCGATATCATTTGACCACATTTCTTGACATGAAACCGCGACAGACACGGCATGAAATACATCGCATTGAGTAAACAATTTCCCATTGTTTCAATTCAACTTCAAGTTCGCGGTAAAATCAAAACCACAATTTGTAAGTGGTAAACATATGATAAAGACATGAGGTACATGCAGAAACTAATTGTTGTGCATATTTATTTCTATTTGAGGTGGCAATTTTTCATGTTTATCAGAATTTTTAACGATAAGAGCAATGCTAATTGAGGGGCTATATTTTATCTAGCGCATTAAATTTAAAATAAAAAGACGTGAATTGGCTGAGTGTTTTCTATGGCCGCACATTTCGTTGATAATTACGAGGCATTTGTTTGACTAAATAACGTTTATAAGTTCGAAGAGCATTAGAATGGGGATAACAGTGTGGTATTTTGTGATTTCGGAAAGGTACATGGCGAATATACTGTGGCAAATACCCGCCGTCGCCCATGAACTAAATTTGCCACAGTATATTCGCCATGTACCTTTCCGAAATCACAAAACACCACACCGTTATCCCCTAAGTATGCTGCTGCACGCGAAGACGATCAACAATTGTGGCACAATATTGGATATCCGTCAAATCCCTTTGATTGCATAATCGTATAATATACAGCCGCGGGGCACAGACTGGGGAACCAACAGCCAGACCCTCATCAACCAGATCTTCGTCCGTCCAATCATGGAGTACGGTGGCCGCCAGTCTCATAACAGCTCCAAAGACATACATCGACAAACTACAGAAAGTACAGAACAAAGCCCTCCGCATCACACTCCGCCAGCCAACAATGGCCCAACATGGACACAAATCAAAGCGATGCAGCGAACATACCTACGACGAAACAACGACTGATGGAACTCAGAAACATGACACTCGCCAGACTTGACAACAGTCGACTCATCCAAGAGCTCCAAATACGAAACCAGCTACTCACCACGAAAAAGACAAAGTCCATCCTTTAATTCAACTCGACGAAACAGACAGACCCATATAGAACTGAAACAGCACCTGACACCTCCACAACGCCTTGCCTCCAGCCAAAAACCCACACCAGCCGCCACACCCACATACACCCCATGGATGTGCACCTAACTACTAAAAGGGTGTCGTTTGATCACCTGGTCGAAGTCAAATGGTGGGTGTATTGATCACGAAGAAAGGGATCTGCAAAATGCTTGGGCCGACCATCCTACCCGGCCTTCAGTCCGACCATCCTAACCGGCCTTCAGTCCGACCATCCTACTCGGCCTTCAGTCCGACCATCCTACCCGGCCTGCACTCCGACCATCCTACCCGGCCTTCAGTCCGACCATCCTACCGGGCTTCAGCCCGACCATCCTAACCGGCCTTCAGTGCGACCATCCTACTCGGCCTTCAGCCCGACCATCCTACCCGGCATTTAACCGACCATCCTACCCGGCGGGCCATCAGTCCGACCATCCTACCCGGTCTTCGGCCGCAAACGACTCAATCACGAATCCGATCGATGACCACAGATAGTTTCGCGTTGAGCATCTCCCGGTATAAACTACCTGGACTATACATAAACCAAGTTGGTGAATACGAGCTCTGGTATTTTATCTGTTTACCTAACAAATTATTACATTAGCCTTCAAAACCATTCCTGTAGATTGCGCCAGATCAGAACACCCGCCAAGTTTATCGGCTTTAATTTGCTCGAAGTCTGTCTTGCATTTGCGCAGCGCTTGCTCGAACATTGAGCGGCTTCTATATATTTTATCATACACATAACCATGTCGTGATTTGTTTATCCTGACCCAGACCTGAAAACAATACCGAGCTTCCCTGTGGATAATTTTGTCATAGGTATTCCAGCCAGGAATTTGATCGTGGGATTTAGTTCGTTCGCGTTGAGTTTGGATAAATTTGCTAGGCGATACATTCAAGGCATTAACACCTTGGTCATAAACTTTATCAATCAGGGGACCGTGACCGACGAACAGAAAGCACCGCATTCCGGATCCAGAAGAGTGATGTCAGTATCGCGGAGAAAAGTTTCGAAATCGCAAAATGGCAGATCGGTATAATGTGTGCGTGTTACCACACAGGCATAATTATAATGCAAATTCGCGTCAGTCGGTGTTGTTTATAATCACAGTCACGATTACGTCGGTCCTATGAGACCCGGGTATCACATTACGCGACCTCGCGACTTAAAACGTGTCAAAACGTGTCAAGTGAATAATATCAGAAGCGCATGACCTTGGTTTGCCATTGGCAGAGGGAATTAAAGACGTCGTTTTACCTCGTAACTTTGCACACTAGTGACATAGACGCATAATGTAATGTGTGCACAGCCGAGGTGACATATAGAAAGTGGGTTATTTCACGGTGGGGAAATCACGTGGTTTCGAGATTATGAGTACCACACATTCAAAATGGCCGAGGCATTCGCAAACGCGACCAGAAACAAGGAAAATGGTAATAAACTAGGATAATGATATATTTTGGCATATTTTTTCATACAAGCTGATACCTCATTTGTGTCTAAACTCACGACTGTTTGCTCTAACATTCTGACCGAAGTTGTCGAAAGGATTCTATGGACTGGTGTATTTCACGAACCTCCGACTGGCAACTTTGGTAAGAACGTTATAGAAAACTATTGAGTATTTCCCAACAAATATGGTATCAACTTGTTTTAAAAATAAAGTGGCATATGCTCGTAGCAGTCAAAATGCTATGTTTTGCGTCAGTTCCTCATATATTTTGTTTTGTTTAGTTTTTTAGTTTAACATATTTCATTGCTCATATACATAGCAATAGGATTGGGGAGACAAGCGCTCGGGGCACTTAATCTTACCTCCTCTCCCAACACAAAGTAACACAATGGAGACAAACGAAAATAACATAAGCATACGAAATAATTGGTTGATATAGTTTACAAAGTAACAGAAATAAAATAACTAAACTTATAAATGGAGCAGCCAGATATCTTGACTCTACGAGATAGAAGATGAAAGAGAAGGGGATAGAGGAAACATGGAGAGAGAATGAAGAGGAGAAGAAGACCATTACATCCATCCTTGTTTCACACGATTGCTGAAATATGCCAACGGCGTGATAGTTGGAGCGGATTATATGTTTGTTTATATATTTAGTCTAACCTTCCTGATGTACGTATGAAATCTTGAGCTCTCATGTATATATTAGCATTTTCGCCATATGGTAAGTTTGGATTGCCAAAAAGCAATGTGAAAACAGAAAAACGTTCATACTTTGACAAGGCTTCGGCTAGTTTTATCCTAGCTTGCTGATATAGCGGACATGCTAAAAAGTAGTGAAAGGCATCTTCTTTGGCATATCCACAGTCACAAGTTCGGGCTTGGGAGATATGGTTATGATGCATATCACTGCGCAATTTACTTCATCCACAGCATATTCGACAGTGTAATATATTAAGTCTCCTATTCCCCGCAAAAATATCCAGGTGGCACACAAATATTAGCTTTTATACTATCTCTAAAGGCTGGTAATGGTTTTGAGCGAATATCATCCTTTATTTTATTCCAGTCAGCGACACATCGAGGAAAGAAGGTAGCCTTGAATGTCGATGTGATTACCCCCAATGTGACCAAATCCCTCTTGTGACCAAATTCCTGACATTGAATTTCTTCAATTCGAGGGGAATTGTACCATATAAGAATGTTTTGTTTTTAATGGAATAAGCACATTCTTTTCATATCTTCTATCCGAAAGTAGATCCCAACCCAGTTCAAACAAAATTTTATCTTTCGATGTTGACATGGTGCAGCCTGTTACAATCCTAGCCGCGTCAAATTGCACATCATCAAGTTTATCTAAGATATATTTTGGTGCCCCAAACCACACTGGACTTGCATATTCGAGCAATGGTCGGATATAAGTTAGATACATGATTTCAAGGGTGTGTCTATTCAGTGTAAAGTTTAATTTCCTCATCTGGGATAGCCTACCTTATGCTTGTTTACAGACCGAGCGGTGTGGATGCCCCATGGGTGGTTGTCATGAAATTCGAGACCTAAATGTCTATGTGACTTTGAAAAATAAAGAGTGGCATTACCAAAGATCAGTAAACATAGAGCATTGTTTTAGTCTTACTACTATTAAAGGTCATTAACTATTTTTTGCCCAATCATCAATCCTACTTAGGTCATCATTCATTACATTTTCAATATTAGATATTTCTTTATCACCAAAAGGTCAAACAAGTATCATCTGCAAATAATCATGTAGCTGATAATATACCATCTGCGGTATCATTTAGGTATATAAGAAACATAATGGGTCCAAGGATAGATCCTTGATGCACCCCAGATTCAACATATTTATACAAACAGTTAGAAGATCCTACTCTGGTCCTTTGTTGGCGTTGGTGAATATATCTTCTAACCCACTCACGTAAGTTTCCAACTATACCATAACGTTCCAATTTAAAAAGAAGACCTTTGTGCCAAACTTTATCAAATGACTTTGACATATGTCGAAGGACTGGGTAATAGCATGTACTAGTTTAATGAGTTGATATTCCGTGCTATGATTAGGCAGGAACCCCAACTGGTATCCATACATAAGGTTATTACTGTTCAAATGGTAATATACTTCCCTAAATACAATTTTCTCCAGTACCTTACTGAGACAACATACAAGTGATACTGGTCTGTATAGGTTCACTTCATATGGACTACCTTTCTTAAACATTGGTATAACACCAGCCGTCTTCCAAGAGTCAGGAAATCGACCTGATGTTAGTGACATATTAATACTTTTACAAAGAGGTTTACATATGCCAGAACTCGTCTCTTTGATCATCATATTTGTAATTCCATCATGTCCACATGTTTTATTAGTCGGTAAAAAAAATTCAAAATTGCGATGACCTCATCCTCCCTGGTGGTTAAAGATGGTATGTAATTAGTCATTTTTGATTGAAAAGGAGGCAGAGTGTCCAGAGTCGTCAAAAAAACTGTTTTGAACAAATACTTTATTAATTATTTCGGCCTTTTCCCCATCACTCTCAGCAATATTTCCGTTATATTCTAGTTTTTGGTATGCCCCGAACTGTCGTGAAATTGTTCAGTAGTTGCTTTGTGACCTTCCAAGAATTTTTGGGATTATGATTCAATGTCAAAGTTGTGTCAATTGATTTCACGAAGGCTCTTCGCTGTTTTGTTGTTTTCATATTGTTAACCTTGTTTCTGGCAGTTTTGAATCTGGCCCAAGCATGGGGTGTTTTTTGGCTTGAGAGCTTTCACTCTCAGTCGATCTCTAATTCTACAATGTCTTCTGAGCTCGCTATTAAACCAACGGTTTGTCATTATTTTTCTTACAGTTATATTGTCATTGGGAATGTATGATCTAGCGATGAGCATGAACTTTGATGTAAATATTTCAACTGCCTCGTTAATATCAGTCGCCTCCCCAAGTAAATGAACCCAATCCAGTTGAAGTAATTCCCGATTCATTTTATCGAAATCAGCTTTATTGTAATTCTAAACTTGATGCTTGTTATTTGAATTTGGACTGCGCCTCAAAGTTATTTTATTTTATCACGTGGCTTCCGGTTAGCAACTGTGTGGAGATTGCTCAAGCGCGGAAACGACAATGGACCAACGAGATGAAAATAAAATTGGATACTTCTCAACTTCCGGAGAACTCTTTCGTAATTTGTTGTCAATTATCTTCATTTAGACCAATTTCGTTGGTTAGCTTAGTAATGAAAACCAGAGAAGACGTCATGGCACGGACACGCTTGAATAATAGCAAACAATGGACGTTCATATCTGGTCCATAACCTCTTATTTGACGTATAACACTTAAGTTTTCCTGCATGCATCGACATATTACAGTCAATGAAAGGTGAAAAAAGTGCGAAATTACTATAATTAGTTTGAGGACTCAAGTGTAGTAGTCGCATTAACGAGATGTGTAGTGGCAGGAGGTGTGGTGTGTGTGTCTGATTCCACCCCAACTTTGGTAAGCAATTTCAACAGTTGGAAAATTCCATGCCTGACACAGCAACATATGGAAATTTCAAACCAAATATAGGTTGATATTATTGTTATGATAGTTTGATATTATAACCGATATTTACTGAGGAATGTGTGATTTCCGACGAATAATCGAATATTTAACTGCTTTCGGTAAATTTTCGGACTGAAATGGTAATTAATTCAAAATTTCCAACCGTAGGAGGTGTTGCGTTGGAAATTGGAAACAGTTGGAATTTGGAAACCTTGAAGTACCAGTTGGAAAATTACAAGCCAATGATGATGTAAAAATTATATTTCCTAAAGTTAAGACTTTTGATCTGATTCAGTTGTGTAGAGTTCGAAATTCCAAAGGTGGACGCTCTCAACGAAGACCCTCTATCCATGTCCCTGGATTTAAGGGTCAGACTCACGTTTTGGCAAAATTATCTGGCATTTCAAAATGGATTGTCTTAAAATCAGCCAGGAATTTCTTTGTGAAATTTGGTACAGTCAATTATTGTGACACAATGTTTAAGAACCATATCGACCCGAGAATACTATAACTTAATGTACTTTACTTTTATGGCATGACAAAATATTAAAAGTTTACTGGTTTCAGGTACGAAGAACTTTTGTAAAATATTTTTTTCAAACGTGAAGTTCATATATCGATATCCAAAGATCATGAGAGGAGAGTTAGTTATTCTTGATTCGTGAAATTTAACCCTTTACCCAACAGAACGGCCCTGTGCCAATGCATTCTCTTATATATGCGAGTCGACCATAGGATCTAACTCAACATTATGATACAAATGAAGCCTCCTCTCATAGAGCCAAGACCATATGCTATTTGGTGATTGCAGTTTTTGTGTAAAATTATTAATAATTCTAGCAGTTCTTGGTGTTGAAATGGACAAAAAATCAAATAATATTTTCAATCTCTCAAATGTATAAAAAAATCCATATTTTTGTTGTTTCTTCAGAATTGCTCAGATTCTATATACAATGGAGATGATGATATGAGAAACTCAAGATTTTTGCCAGATATATTTAGAAAAATTCTTTGTTCAAAATCTCTTGACATTTTTGTCTGGATTTATGCAAAACTTGCGTCTCACCCTTAAGCGATAGAAAACCATATCAAATGTTTGCTTAGCTTTGAATACTTCTCAGCCTTGACAACGCCGTGTCACCCCGATATTAATAACTATCATATTACTTCAACCCACTTGATACAAACACGTCTGGATATCTTAGTGGTATAGTAATAGTTGTATTACACATCATTATCACCCTATGATTATTGTAATAATTGTGTGGTCATATGTGTCACGTCCGATCATATCAACCGTGTAGTTTCGAACCACGTTGAGTAGAGCTACTCATGTCTATAAAAACTGCATTTAAAAAATTATTTACATACAATTCGGAAAACCATTTATTGGCCCAGAAACCATTGGGTGGGCATGGACAATCGTGTGCCGATTGTGTAACCCAATAACCAAACAAACTGTTAAGTGACACGTGCTTTAGCCAACATGAAGAGCACGGGTGTAAACTGTCATATCGTTTGGCTTATTGACCAGTGGCTTGGCCGCTTTGAGCGACGTGCAATTGTTGAATTGTTCGCTGTTTCAAAACCCGCGCCAAGTTGTGACCCTTGAGCTCCATAGATCAGCTAATCCGAGCTACTCAGGAAGACATGGCTGAATATTGGCAAAGTAAACAATGACGATGTACACACAGGTTGTCGATCTGATAGCTTGTAGATACCACTTCCAGAAAATATGCCACACGATTCGCTAGGCGAATTGGGCGCACTTAGGTTTCACATTGGGCGCACCTACACAATTTTCGAAAAAAATCGACAGAAAATCAAAATTGTCCCGTCACAAGAATATATTTATTGGCCGAAATTTGTGCGCGTTGGATAGTCGAACCATTTCTGCAAACTTCCATGGTAGGCTTTTTTGTCAACCTGTCATCTAACAGGGGCAATTCAACTTAGTTTGACCCGAATCGGGTCCGATTTTGCATCATATTTTAGGGTATGGTCCATCTGACGTCACGCTTTACTCTCATGTCGTGCCCAAACCCGACAAATCTGCCTTGTCGATCATCTAGGATGTCGGACCCCAACAAATATGGTCTCACATTCATTAAAGGGACACCATTTGGGCCCAAAAATAGGTCGAAAATGGTAATTTTCGGTTCTACAAAGACAGAAGCAGAAATAGCATCAGAGGGGTTAATTGTAATTTTATTGGACGGCTCCGGCGCCAAATAAGCTGTCGTATCGCGTGATTTATGTTTCCAATTTGTTTCATGGGCATAATGAGCACAGGACTTGTTTCAGAGCAGAAATATGAAAAACGACAAATTTTCACTATAGGTTACAATACACCAAATGATTTACATAGGCCTCAGTGTTAACAAATCCCGCTGGCCTATATTCGCAGCAAAGCTTTGACCCTGCACGAGTATTTGAAATTAAAGAACGTCCTTTTAGACACACAGAAATGTGCACAAAAGTACTTGTTAGCGTGGTAGATCACACTGGAGCTTGACAAACGTCACACTACCCTTAAAATTGAGAAAAAACACCTCCCATAAATTATTCGCCGCTTGCACAGCCATAACCATTTACCATGTGGTTATATTTGATGTTTCTCGACGGGAAACACATTTGTGCATTTTTTCCTGCACTTTTCATCCATGTATCTAAACCATTCAGCTGCCAGAATTTTGTTATGCTGATCCTAGCTTGGTAGTGCCAGCGGAAATCACTCTACTAATTTGTATTTGGTGTATTGTAACCTGCACGGCGCATCAACGAACCCTGTTATTAAAGCGTTAGATAAAAAAGTTTCGGATCCCCGGCAGGTATCAGAGCATCAATACTAAATGCGACTGAGCCGGAAACAGATATAGTCGGTAATTGATACACATAGCGTCATCTACAAATTCGTTATGCGCCGACGTGGAAGAGTCGGGGAAATTCAATTTCCATTTGATCTAACACCATTCCGACTTGGGAATATTGCAGAAACGTTAATGGTGCAAAGAAAAGCCAGTCAGGCTCATTTGTCGTTTAGATATCAAATATCCCGAATCCACAGGGCGCTTCCTCAGCCCACTCATTCAGTGTTTGCACTGATGACGTAGGGAATCTACTTTATGTTAATTTGCCCCTGGGGTGTTTCATTAAATTGTCGCCCAGCTGAAATCCACAAATATTGTGCCTTTACTCACGAGTATTAGAAATATTGCATGCGCGCAGTATATAGCTGAATCATCGTAAAAGCACGCATCTAAATAATCAGTCTATTTGAAAAGCCCACGAAAATCCTATGTCGGAATTACGTCTCTAGAACTCTATTAAAATTAGGTCTTGTGTTGAAGTTATTACCTCCATTTCATTGGGGAGTGCCGCAGACTGCGCGCGATGTCATTGAATTGTGGCATCGCAGATCACGTCCGAGATCAGAGGTCAATCTTACTCATCGCAATATAAGAGTCATCATCATCAACTGAGAAAGCACATGGAAAATATTTATGTAATTGATTAAATGAATTTTATTTTTAATAATTTGTCATAAATATGTAATATATAATTCAGAAATATATAATTCAATTGGATGACAATTAAAATTATTTATCCAAAGTTTTAGATTGTTGTTCTAAAATTAGGTATTTTGCTTGTTCGATAAAAGTCAAATTTTTTTTAGTTTTATTGTGAATATCAGATATTTTTGCTCAGTTACTTAAGTCTTCGTCTGTTCGACACGCCCAATGTGAGTTTTGTCAAATTTCCTTAATAAAAAAATTATGTTTTGTTTGCAGTTGTAACTATGCTGTTTTTAGAATACTCCGGTCACCAAAAATAATTCCATTTCTTTTGCCCAGGGTAATTTACCCATTGTAGCCAAGCGTAATGAATGGAATCGCCCCCAGACGTAATTCCGATATAGGATTTTCGTCAGCTTTTCAAAGAGACTGCTAAATAATGAGATTGTGCAATAGCATGTCATTTCAATAGCACAGAGAGCTTGTTCATTATTATCATTCCTTTCTCGTTTCTTCATGATTGTTTATTATACAATTTTGTCACTATACGTGGGGACTGCCTTTTGAATTTATGACAGAACATGTGAAGAAGAAATCCTATACAGCGAATTTTGCCCCGCACAGCCTGGCGGAGGTCTAATCTTGTGTTGTTGTGCGAACACGTGGTTTTGTTGTTGTGTTGTTGTTGTTATTGTTGTTTCGCAGAAGATTTTGTTGTTGTTTCGCGGAAGATTTGTGACAATAGCCGATGATTTACGAAAATCCGGAAATCAACTGATAACTTCGTGACTCTGTGGTGATAAACAAACCAACATAACAACAATCGAACTGTATTTGCTCTTTGTGGATATAATAATCTCTCGTCTTTGTTCGTTTTCTTCCATCGCTCGCTCTCAATGGTAAGCCTGTGATTAGATGTCCTAATCTTCATAACATCTAAGAAATGAATGTAGTGGGTATGGTGATACTGGGGGGTACGGTACTGTGGTCGTTGGGGTACACTAAATGTGTCCCAAACGACCACAGCTCCGTATCCCCCAGCAACACACACACTCACTACGTTCATTTCTTATAGGTACATAACTTGTTTGGTGATTTATTCCCATAAAAAACTGAGTGTATTCTTATTTATTTTCACAAAATGGCCGATAATCTGAGACTTGCACACGCAGCACATTAAGTCAGCCAGATATAAGATTTCCAAACTCTTAGCTCTGATAACGTGGTCGACATAAACAACTGGTTTCAGTTGCAATTCGGCTGAACTTTGAAAAGCACGCTCAATTATTCTGTTGACCGCTTTTAGTCTGATTAGGTAAACAATTTGTAACTTCCTGTTCGTGATACACTCGAGATATCTCTGCATTATTGGGATGTAACCCGAGTGACCCAATTGGCAGTTGACCAATCACCAAACAGGATTTAGTGTATCGCGGACAGTCTATGCAAATATATTCAGATAAGTAGCTTGGTGGATCGTTTAGTTAGTGTAAACATATTTTATTGCATAATAATATCGCAACGGTATTGAGACACAAGTTTTACAACTTACAAATGGTCTCTCTCCCCACATAATTGTATTACACAAAATGAACATAAAATATAATCACACACAAAATAATTCATATGTACAACATCTTTTCACTTATAACAATATAATGATATAATCCCGAGTATGACAATAACGGTGGATATTTCTCTTTATGGGGGGGGGGTGGTTCGTCCCGTGGGTCGGTGGTCCAGACGAGTCTTCGCATTCTATATATGTAGTGATAATACAACATGTTACATTTGCAGCGTAGGTTTGCACATCAATGTGTTTACTAAAATTTGAACCGCGATGTCGAGGTTATGTATAATTGAACAGCCCTAAATATGTTCCGGTTTTGTGTACTATTCAGGTTAGTATCTCCAAGGAGGAGTTTCTCGAGATTAATAGTTAGTACACCAATGGTAGCGAGTTGGTGAAACAACAAACATCGTTGATCTGTGTAAAATGGACAAACAAAAAAATAATGATTTGCTTCTTCGGCCGGGTGACCACAACGACAGCTTGGGTTGTCCGATATGAAGTTAGAAAATTTGTCACCGTTTAAATCGCTACAGTAATTTCGAAGTTTGCAATGAATGATGTTTATCGCGCGATTTCCGAAATTAAAATAGTCTGGTGGCACAAGAACTGGATCAGTCGTTAGGTATTTTGTTTTAAAAATACTAATGGAAGATGATTCTTTTATTTTATTTGACAGGGTATTCCATTCCCTAGTTGTATTTGGGAAAAATGTGTGTTCAAAATGGACAGTTCTTTTGAATGTGTATGGAGGAAAACTTGTTTTATCTCTAAAATCATATCTAGCAGCTGATTCTGGGCGGGTGGGTAAGAGATTGTTGAGATATTTAGGGGTCTTGTTATTAGTTATTCTGTACATGATATTCATTCTATGAGATTTCCTTCTGTTTGTTAACGTTTGCCACCCCAATTCTACTAGCAAGTTTTTCACAGGAACGGATCGCGTGAGACCTGTAACAATTCGACCCGCGTCCGCTTGGATGCGATCTAGTTTTGAAATAACATTTGCTGGGGCGGAGTCCCAGACAACGTCAGCGTAATCCATCAGGGGCAATATGTACGCTCGATAAATTGTGTCTAAGGTTTTCCTATTTAAAGAAAATTTCAATTGTCTTAGATATGCAAGGCGGCCATATATTTTCTTTGATAACTCATTGATATGTTTGTCCCAGTTTAGGTCACTCTGTATATTCAAGCCAAGGTGTTTGTGTGATTCTACTTGGGTTATAGGTTCACCACTGAGAAAAAGATGTATGTCAGGCTGGGCACCGGTATAAGAGAATGTCATGGACTTAGTTTTACTACTATTGAATTTTACTAGCCATTGATTTGACCATTTATCTATGGCTTTAAGATCAGTATTTACACCGTCCTCAAGGTCCTGGAGACTTCCATTGCTAGCAGTGAGGCAAGTATCATCCGCATACATTCTAGTGAAAGATTTAATATTTTCAGCGAGATCATTAATATATACCAAGAATAAGAAAGGGCCAAGAATAGATCCCTGGGGGATACCAGCGAGTATCTTTTTATATTCTGAAGACGTGTTATTTACCATCACCCTTTGTTTTCGATCTGAGAGATAGTCATTAATGAAAGCAAGAAGTGGTCCGGAAATTTCACATCGTTCAAGTTTATATACCAGTCCCTCGTGCCAGACCCTCTCGAATGCCTTAGATATATCACAAAATACAGCACATGTATGCAGTTTATTCTCGAGGGCCTGGCTAAGGGAATGGTTAAGTTCTAACAGTTGGAATATAGTTGAATGCCCAGGAAGGAAACCCGATTGGAAATCGTAAAAGAAGCCTTTGGTCTCGAAATGCTTAAAAAGATATTTAAGAACAACTTTTTCAAAAACTTTCGCCAGTGTCGGCAGTAAAGAAATCGGTCTGTAATTCTTAGGATTTGAGCGATCGTCATTTTTAAATATTGGAATCACATTAGCTTTTTTCCATTCATCGGGGAATTTACACTCTTTGAGACATAATTCGAAAATAATTTTTAGGGGCTGAACGATGGCATATTTTGTTTCAAGAAGCATTCTTGCACTTATTCCATCGTGACCGTGTGCCTTGTTAGGTTTAAGAGATGAAATAGCTTCCAATATATCTTCCGTCTTTACAGGCACATTACTAATGGTGGGGGGAGGTACAGCCTTAATAATGTTTGGTTTGGCGGTGGGCAGCGCGGAGTTGCCGATAAAACTGTCATTTAACAGAGTTGCCTTCGATAAATCGTCGACAATAATTTCATAGGAATCGTTCCCAGTTAGTAACTTAAGCGGGGGTAGGGATCCGTTTTTGGTTCGGTTCAGAATATTATTAACCATTTTCCAAAAATACCTCGGGGAGTCTGCTGATGTTAGATTATGCTGAAGATTGTTTTCAAATTTTTTTCTTGCCTTTTTTTTTTCATTTTATTCAGGGTATTTCGCGCCTTTTTAAAAGTGTTCCAATCAATTAAATTTCCGCTATGAATAGCTCAGTTTATCCCGTTTTCTCAGTTGCTTACGAATCTCACTGTTGAACCAGTATTTATCTTTCGGTCTGATGAGAACGACGCGACTAGGTATAGTTTCTCGCATAATAGTTAAAAAATCGTTAGTGAACAGTTCAACAGTTTCGTTTACTCCAAAACCTTTCGTCAGTTTAAGCCAGTCCTTATTTTTAATTATTTGTGATGCGCGCTGAAAATCAGCGGCTCCATAATTCCACACGTGCCGTTCAAAATTCGGGTTTAAGGTATAATCGAGTTCCACAACTGCATAAGTTCCATAATGGTCGGATACCCCTGGGTCTATAACTCCCGAATCAATAGCCACAATGCCATCACTTACCAAGATCGGATCTATACTAGTTTGCGAATTGTCAGTTACGCGTGTAGGTTCATTAATAAGATTTCGGATTACTAGACGGGCTTTCATTTCATTTAAATCCGAAGAAGGATCAAAAGCATTTGAGTTCAAATCACCTACCAGTATTACGGAATTTGATACTTTTAAAGCTAATTCTAGTGAAGTCTCCAGGAGGTCCCAGTAGTTAGGTGAACAGAACTGAGCTGATCTATATGACACTGCTAAAAGATATCTCATTTTGTTTGATATCACTTTAAACCACATTATAGAGTCGTCAAACTCGAGAGATGGCTGCCTTTCTGACAATACTTGGTCAGAAAAATAGACACAGATCCCACCGCCGTTTGAATCGCGATCATTCCTGATTGGGGGTCCATATCCATCAATCATAATATCAGATGATGGTAATGACGGGTCAAGGTGTGTTTCCGTGAAACAGAGAATATCGAAATCGGTAATCATATCAACTATTTTTGTCAATTTGTATCGTATGCTCCTGATATTATAGTGAAATATAGCTAACGAATTTTCGTTGTTTCGATCAATTGTGCCCGGATTTGGATGCACATCGGACGACATAATAAGTGATAGGGCGGCCAAAAAAAGAATGGTATTTAGTTATGTTTTCAGTGTGGGACACACGTGGTTACCAACCCTCACCACGACCCGCAGATGATTGACTCTGTTATTCTTTGATCACGATTCCAATATTTCCCGTGTCAGTGATGGTGACTGTTAAGGACATACAACACCAGCGTTAAATGTCACAAGCCACGTTAATATGAGAGTTTTTGCGTCGGTCGCGGGACAGGGCGATGTCTAGAATAGTGGTGGGCGTCGAAGTTAATTTAATGATTCCTCCTATCTCATTTCCGGAACCAAATCTTTCTCAGTAGTCGCGCAATTACTGTCGTGTTGCATACACGGACGTAAGTGGCAGGTTGATCAAAATGGCGGTCCCGCGAGGTCTATCCCGCCTGAAGAATTATGTGACTTGAAATTCAATGCGTAATTGGGTCACCACTGTCAGCCATTACTGTCGTATAATTAGGACAATGGTTGCTCCATTTCGACTATCCTGTACTTTAAACCTACATTGATAGTCTAGCCAAATAGGGGCTAAGTGGGCTTTTGGGTGGTTCAGTTACCAGCCGATTAGCTAGGATGAGCAGCAAGCATTCAAACTACCCGGTTAGTAGGTGAACCACATGCAGGCCGGTAGCGTGGTTTTTAATTAACCAATTAACACGAACAGTGAGAATCAATTATAAATTATCAAAATACTCTCACATTATAGACAGGCCGTCAGTAAATATTGTGTACAGCTCCACCATTGTAAACCACGGTCCAGAAAATACGGATTCGTCATCGCAGGTCTAGTGTCCGATAGTACAGAAGTTATCGGTTGATATATAATGAATTATGTTCCCGGTTATTGCTATAACGTATTGTACAGATAAACACAGCACATCGAGATATAACTAATAGAATAGATACAATCATAATTATCAAGATCATATTCTAAATTGTATGTTACATGTACTACCATCTTATGTGTTGGAAGGATCAGACCACAATCATTCCACCATACCGATGGTGATACACGTCACAGGTAGGTGTATCGTATACATCATACCGTATTAGGATGCATGATACACCATACGTTGTAATAACTACTAGCGTCGAGAGATACCAAGAACCACTCTCTCTCCGGCGGCCGAACGATATACCTCTGTCCACCTTTTACCGATGCTCCTGCTGTGTGTATCACTATGACTTATACACATATAAAATTATCAAAAGCTACGGACAGTTATTGTTATCTATGTTCCCGACACGGCCAATTCAACATCTAAACCCTAGACACCGGGACACTAGCCCAATTATCCGGGTCTAACTGGACCATCGAATGGTATGTTTAATTGCCATTATTAAGATTATAATATACAATACAAAAGAATGATCTAAATTGACAAAAAGCTTATCCCGACACAACTTATACGTGTTATAACTTCTCGATATAATGTCCAATCAAAACATGCTAGTTGTCGTAAGTATTGATTTTCGCTGTCGATAGAACGCAGCGGTTCGCATTAGGCAAGTACGATTATTTAGCTCGACTCTATATAGACATTACTGCTAAACCGTGGGTCTAGCTGGATCAGGTTTAAACCAGAGATGACGAATGTTCCACTTAGGCATGCAGTCTCGAGATTAAGCTGTCAAACGGCGGTTTGAACCTAGGAATTTATATAGACTAGGTTTAACCATTTTATAGTACATACTCATTGACGAGTAGTTCCATTAGGAACAGTGTTCGCGCTGTCGGTGGCCAAATTTGGCAATGGCCAATCTTTTTCGAATTTGGCTAATACAAATTTCATTTGGCTAAACGGGATGGTCGAAAGGGCCGATAGGGCCTTTCCTTCACCCCTCGTGATTTTTGCCTTTAATTTAGAATACGAAATACAGGGGGGGGGGGGGGTAAAAAAAAAAAGGTCTAGACATTCAATAGATAGTTGTTTTTATTTCTTCTTTTTCTTTCTCCTTTTTGCTGGAGGTTGTTATGCTGTTGTCGGTGTGGGATTGCCCATGCGTTGTTCTGCTCGTGTATTTTCGATCATTTCCCTGGCTTCGTCCTTGAGGGATCCTGAATCCATTGTTGCCCAAGCCGATTCCATCGATTCTATCAGGTCGTCGGTGTATCTTGGCGTCGCCTGGTCTGGTGTTGTTTGTCGTGGATTTCTCTTTGGAGACTCCGGCGGTCGCGGTGTTGGCGGTTAAGTGGAAACGATGGCAGCGATGGTAAGAGTTCCATCGTCACACCGAAGTCACACCGAAGTCATACGACACCAGCGTTAAATGTCACAAGCCCAATGCCACGATAACCCTTTACCCAACAGAAGGGCCCTGTGCCAATGCATTCTCTTATATATGCGAGTCGACCATAGGTTGCCTCGCATATATAAGAGAATGCATTGGCTTAACACATTAAAATTTATAAAAATTGTTAAAGAATGTAATAAAAAATGGTTAAAAGTGTTAAAAAAAGACTTTTTTTTAGGCCAATGCATTCTCTTATATATGCGAGGCGACCTATGGTCGACTCGCATATATAAGAGAATGCATTGGCACAGGGTATAACTGTAACGCCGACGTCCGGTGTGACGTCGGCGTCCCTGCTTCCGCTGGTGGTGGTGACTTCCACCGGCTGTGGGAACTGGGCGTCTCTTAGTTATCCCCTTTCTCCATTTAGTCCTCCTGATGGCGTCTCTGCGGCGTCTTGATGGGTTCTTTGCCTTCTCCTTCCCGGGCTTCGTCTTCTGGCCTGCCCCCTGAAGAGCGTTTGTATGGTTTGTGAGTTTGTAAGTAGATTACTATCTGCCCATGCACAGTAGGTGTTTGCCTACTGTTCATCGGGTGGATGCCACCGCAGCAAGAAGCAAAGCCTCTCCCCCATTCCGAACCTGGACCGGCGATGAAGACTTACCTTGCTTTCTGTTATGAGTTTTGTGTGGAATATGTATTATTTTGAGTTGTGGGTGGTTGTAATTTAGTGTCCTATTTTGTGCTTGCATGGTCTCCAGTTGCCTTAGTCTGTTGTATTCACGGCTTATACTACGGGCTCAACGCGAGGAGGAGGGTGCAATGTCGCCGATTGACTTAAGGTCGGTCGGGGCTCCTCAACTCTTGATGGTGCAATGCCCGCCTTCCACTCCTGTGTGAGTGTCCGAGACCCGTTGACCTGGTTTTGTATTCGGTCGGAGGATGCGGCCGAGGCCAGACTGGGTTGCTAGTGTGTTTTCGGAAGGTTTGGTGAGTTAGATAATGTTTCCTAGTTTTATCTCCCACCCATCCTCCCACGGGCACGGCGCAGGTGAAAGCATGCATTTGCAAAGCTGTGTGGGCAGTTTGTTAGTAGCGTGTGTTGGGATTATTTTGTTTATTTAAAGTATTTTTCGGAGTTCCGGTCCCTCTATTAGTGATCTGCCTTGCCGTTCTCTGATCCTTCTTGTTTTCTCGTTTCTTCTGAACAGAAGGCAAATATCCGACTACACGTCAATAAAACCATATAGTAAGATATTCCTTGTTGTTCTACTGTTTCTTCTTGTTTTCTCTTTTTCTCTTTTCTTCTGTAGAACTAAAGGCAAATATCTGACCCCACGTCAATAAAACCATATAGTGATCTATGTTCCTTGTCGTTCTACTATTCCTTCTTGCTTTCTCTTTTCTTCTGTAGAACTAAAGACAGATGACTGACTACACGTTTCTTCTTTCTGTTTTCCTTAGTCCTACTTAAGTTTTTTTTGTTTTTTTTTTGTTAAGTGTATTTGTTCGGAGATCTAGTTCCTCGATTAGTGAGCTGCCTTGTAATCTGTGTAGAGTTTGAGCCGCTAAGATATTAAACCTATATTGCATGGGTGTATGTCAGCTGTTGAATGTAGGGCCCTAATTGTGGTACGAATATTTTCCTGCAGTGCTATTCTTAAAGCGGAGTTTTGAATTACTTGTAGTTTATTTAGGGTTGCCTTGGGTAGTTCTGCAGTAACAATTGCCCGATATTCCATAATTGGTCTTATATACGTAGAGTTAATTGGTCTTATATACTTTAGAGTTTAGACGTGTTTATAAAATATATATTTCTATTACGATAATTTCGTCTGAGAGTTTAGACGTGTTTATGATATATAAACCAATATCGCGACACACCCCCATAGAAGAGGTGTCTTTCCTGTGCATATTGAAGCCCGGGATGAGAATTTGATGCCGTTGCCTAGTTTTGTTTCGTTTACAGTGAGTATATCTATTTTGTTTTCTTCGACATATTCTATTAGTTCCTGTTTGCGATCCCTGATGCTATTCGCGTTTATGTGGGCTATGTTAAGGTTGCTTTGTGATGCCATTATTATCTCTCGTCTGCTTATATATCCCACCCATGTGAACAATAGACCATTCCAATGTAGACATTTATAACTGACTGCATGGGATAATCTATTTAGTTAAGAAAGGGTTGTAAAAAATAAATGAGTGATCGATCGCGTCTTATCATGCATATTCATGCCGCCACCATTTTTTTAAGCATCGGGATTAAACGTCCTTAACCCTTTCTGTACTACGTTGATTCTCTCACTAGTTAATAAAAGGATTAAAGACCCGCTCCATTTTCGAACCCCCAGATCTCATTATATAAAATATATGCCATATTACATACCATTTGAAAGAGGAAGCTCCAAAAAAATGTAGTATCAATTTATCCGGTGTAATAAACTGTGAACATGTTATTTTGTAGAGGTATCGACGTGTTCTATGTGCTTTCGTTCATCTGGATGTACTGCGAAGTCTATAATATTTTCAATCGAAGGGGAATCACTCTATATCTTAGTTTGAATTATGTTTCATTCTGGGAGCGAGACGGGGGAACTATTTCTACGAATTCAGCTATTTTTCTATTAATCTATGCGCACCTTCTGAGATACGGACGTTCCAAATGGTGATGCATTATAGTAGTTTAATTAGATTGTTATTAAAACCGTATATCAAGGCACTGTAAAAACAATAATCGGTTACTCGAAATTTTTAATTTCACAGTATTTCCATCTCTTACAGGACTATATGCTGCGAAGTTCAAGTCGGAGCAGCGGGACTGCTGCTTGTGGCCGAAAAAACGACGTGAGCTTAACACCACAGTGACGACAAAATTATAGCGTTAATTCATTCCTGACGTCCAGTGATTTTGTACGGACAATACGTGTATTAAAACGAACTTTTAAACGAGTTGTTAAAAAATAGTATATTTTACCGATATCTGGCGATATTACAACCTATATTACAATAAACGTATGCTCACTTCAACGTTAACCCTTCCATGACTGGAGCTTGCTGAAATGTTGTGAAAACCCTGTGCCAATGCATTCTCTTATATATGCGAGTCTCCCATGGGGAGCCTCACATATATAAGAGAATACATTGGCCTAACAATATTTACCTTGACCTTGAAAGCCAAGCCAGTGCATTATCTTATATAGGGAGACTCATATATAAGAGAATCCACTGGTACATGATCTTTAATTCTGCACCAGCGCAGCTCCCGTCGTGAAAGGCTGTAAAACTCTAACACGTGTAAGTTATATACAACGACATTTCGCAAAGGGTTACGGATATCCGTTCGTAGTCAAGAACAGAAGTTTCTACATGATATCGAGACAGCTGCGAACGAGGACATTGCTAAATTATTGTCCACATAAAGGCGACTGGTGTACTTCTACTATTATCTTAATGTTCATATCCTGGTTGTGGTGAGGGAGGAGTCCGAGTAGTCATAGACTCAGATACATGTTACTCAGATAGCAACCAGAAGCGTGTTCATTTCAGCTGATCAGATCTCCGGGGCCGCTTTGTTGGTGCCGAGCAGGAATTGTGTGGTAGCAAATATGCCCTTATATATATATGCCTCCTCAATCACAAGGTTGGTACAACTGTTTGTAGGAGTGGAACGCTGTTGCTAATGGATTTCTCTGACAAGGACGGTGCTATACTCTAGAAATGACCAGATTCCGTGACCGGCATATGCGATGCCCAGGTTCTATAAGTCTGAGGATACTCTATTACTCTATTAGGGGGCGGCATTAAGACAGTCTAGCCTGACTATGCCACCCCCTCGAATATACAATGTAATATTTGTCAAATGTATCATGCATTAATATGTGTATATTGAAATAAAATATCCTATCCCATCATATCCTTACGCATGGGAGATTGTGGTTCGTCAGGACAGTTAGTTGATCTACAAACTCTGTATGTTGCGCTGGAATGATAGGATCATTGAATGTTACATCCTGACTTAACCCTTTCTATACTAAATGGATTATCCCAGTCAGTTAAAAAGTGTACATCTGAATGGTCTATTATTCATTTGGAGGGATGTTAGAGTGATAAAAGCATACGACATATAATAAAAGTGCAGAAAGATAACTATTTATTGAGGGAAATGTTAAAAAATAAGTTCAACAAACGACATCGGATCTCTTACCGGTATGCCTTATCCCGCCGAGCAACCTGACCGTGTGGGAAGATAAATGTGCTTTCGGAAACATTTGCTATGGGATAACTACTCATCAATGATGCTTTAGTATAGAAAAGGTTAATTTCATCCGATACGGACGTGCTTATAATAAATCAGACTGTTTTCACTCATATACTCTGGATTAGTGGTCACTCATTTCCAACTTAACTTGCCTGTAGGATATGTCTTATCAGTTAGTATGAAAATGAGGACTTCACAACTAAAGGTTATATTGAATTTTGCATGTATACTCTATTTACCACGTAAAGTGTTGCCACCTTAATTTGTTTATTTGTTTTTATATGTTTATTGTTCACACATTTAATTCACTTGGTTTTTTGCGTAATTGTACACACAAGGAAGAGAGAATAGAATGAAAAGTGGTTGTGCCATGTTGTTGTGTTATTGAGACCGGTTTAATTTTTGTCTGGTGCTCGCATGTGAAAGTGAGTGTTTGTGTATCTATCCGATACGATTAAACTATGTTTCATCGATTGCTTGTCTCGTGTGTTGGGTCCAGATAAGGTGTTCCTATAAAACTACTGTCGCGAGACGGACAAGTATTATCTAGTAGTCAACGAGCTGCGTTCTATGTCCAAACGAAGTCAGTGTAATATGATACAACGATTTGGTTAGCAGTCAATGAAATGTGAACCGTGCTATACTCAAGACAGCATTAAATAATATTCACGATCGGGGTTTGACATGGTAAAACTATGGTAATAACCATATAGTAACATCAACCATAGTATCATACAACGGTATTTTGTGCTGGAAATTGACTATGGTACAAAAAAGAACATGTTTTTACCACAGTAAATTTACCACACAAAAGCCCATTGTAAATTACTATGGCTTATGGTTTTTACCATAGTTTTACCACTCAAATTTACTATGGTTTATTTTACAATGGTTATTACGATAGTTTTACCACCCAAAATAACATTATAAATTAACTAGGGTTTATTTCGCTATGGTCATGTTGGACATGGCACCTGTTTTACTGGCCGGCCATATTTATTTAAATATATTTGAATCACCACTGCCCATGAACCATGCACACCAAATTTCAGATTAATCAGTCGGTGGTTCCAGAGAAGATCTTTTAAAGAATATGAATGATTTAATTTGACAGAAAAGTCCCCCTAGCCCCTCCATTTCTTGACTATCAAACTCTTTTTAAACAAGACAGTAAAATGACTATGGGGTCAGTCAACAGACTGTAGTTTACGGAGGGCTGTGACTCTGAACACTACAATGATCAGTACTTATCAAATCACTTTAAAACAAGTAGTTCTAAACATGGACACATGTAGAGGGTCTTCGTTGAACGGCGGGAGGGATGTCCACCTTGAAATTTCTAACTGCACACCCTCCCCTCCCCCATTAAATCATTGCCCATTAACTCCCAACTGATCCAAACTAACTTACAACTGGCACTTCAAGATCTACAACTGGCACTTCAAGATCTCCAACTGTTGGAACTTTATCAAACCCTTACTGTTAATACCGGTGTATATCAAAATTATCACATGTAATATGGGAATCTATATACATGTACCAAATATAAATTCATAGCATAGATAGGGTGGGTGCGGGAGTATTAAATTTCATATATCTGCCCCTATTTGCACCAAATGTAAATCCCAATCTATGAGATCCATTGATCTAGTAATTTCAAAGGGTATATTATAGAAGTTGACGTGAGTTCATTTTCCTTAAAATAAGTTACAAAATTAAGGGAAGGGTTACTATATATCAACATGGCACCTTGATAATTGTTCCTTGAAATCATCAGCATAATAAATAAGACACATCATTTTCAGACAAAAAAAGAGTTAATATATAAACATAATGTTGTAACACCTGCCTGTACAACTGCATATAACACAGCACATGGGAATTAATCTAATTTAAATTGAAAATTATTATACTAATAAACATTATCCAGCTGTTTGTATTATGTGTTTATCAAACACTGTCAGATAAGATAAGATCTCGTTTCATGCACAAGATGTATTAGAGAGAATGGCAGACAGACAAGCTTTATATTGTTAGTGAAAGAGATGACTTCTCAAATAATATTTGGCATTAGGAATGTGAAAGACCAACATTTGTAACGGGTACATGTACTTATTTGACCCTTCAATTGGCACGGGTAACAATCTGTCTGTTCGCGATTTTTCTCCCAGAGCCTTGGACCGATTCCAACTAAATTTTGTGGGGGAGTATGTGTACCATGGTGGATGTTATAACGTGGTTTAGTTTTTAAAATTTAAATTAAATTTCCATTAATAAAAATTGAGCAAACGGAAAAATCTAAAATATTTTATTTTTTCATAAAAAATAAATATTTTTTATAATGTTTTTATTATTATTTTGGTTAAATTGAGCAAGAATCTGTCACACAAGGACCCTCCAGATATAACAACAATAGGCTGAATTGTTTAAGAATTACAATGGAGGGAAAGATTTAAGTTCCACCGCCCTATTTGACCTAGTGACCCCATTTGAACAAATCTGAATCCGAGTCACCCAAGGACCATCCACACCAAATATGACATAATGCGTCTTCGTGCTTCTGGAGCAGATGCATTGTAGATACACCTGTGAGGTGACATATTTGTGAGCTGCAGACAATTCTGTGTATGTTGAAGTACTCACTGTCCATGTACCAGTGGGGCGCAGACCAATACAGTCAGCAGGCAAAATTTAGTTGGGTGCGACGAGATATTAAAAGTCAATCAATGAATAAATATTGCGATCTTAGTTGAAATATGGTATTTTCTTATAGACACCAATGTTATTATCAGTTTGGGCCAAGTGGGTTTGATACATAAGCATCTGAGTCAAAGGTATGATTATGCAAACTTCTGAAGTGGTGTTGCCCAATATAGTGTACGCCACATGTCAACGGTGAATGACTGGTCCAAACACTCAAGCGGGACGCAGAAAATGCAACGATTTGACTGGGTGATACCGTCCGGTTGAAATGGAAAAAAATGTCAAGTCCATTTTGCCTTGTGGGGTGACAGACAGAAATTCATATGCAGCTCACAAATACAATTTTTACTCATTTCAACATCACCACTTGTGAGGTGCACCTCGAGATATGTATCTTAATTCAGCAAACAAGTACCTCTACGGGCGAACGGACGGACGACGGACTAGGAGGCGTGATTATAGTTCCAACGGAGATTTTATTCCATGCGAGCTTATCAAATCAATTAGTGTCTGATTCCCGAATATAAATTGTATCTGGTTGCATAGCATTAGAATTTATAAATCCCCCCACCCCACCCGGGGATACGAGAAACACCACATGCGTCATGCACATGCACTCACCTGTTCAAATCAGCACTTAACAACGGTGTTTAATTGTCAGTTATTTAGCTACAACAAGCGAACCAGTAATGTTGTATGTTATAGAATACAAACGCCAAACTCAAACCTGGCGCACAGTGGCACAATGCCATATATGGCTAAATAAGTCGAGTGTGGCTTTTAGCCGAAGCTTTTTTGATTGAAAATATTGTTTTATGAAAGCTACTAAAAGCCAAGCTTCATTGTTTTACATTTGCAACACGCTGTTCTGATGTGTTCTCGTGTGTATTGCTATCCGCGAAGTCTACATGATCGTGCCACAACATTATCTAGTATACACCTGAGTTCATAGAGGGTCGTAACGTCTTTTGATTGGACGAAGTTCCATCACGTGCCAGAGGCAAGAATTTTGCAAACTATTTCTGCGAACTACCGCACCCATGCTGACGTCACAATTAGGCGCAATGCCAGAATTTTGGCTTCGTGTGGAATAGCGGGCGATATTTTCCCTCGATGGTGTCTTCTGAACAGCAAGCAGGACTATTCTAACACATATTAACACTATTCTAACACATATTAACACTATTCTAACACATATTAACACTATTCTAACACATATTAACATTTTTTTCAGCTTGACGGGATGTCAGAAATTGGGGATTTACTATCTGAAGAAACAAGAACGAAACGAGGAACACGAACAAATTCCGAGTAACAGAATGACTATTTGGAGTAACAGGAACGGAACAAGGAACAGGAACAACTTCCGACTAACAGTAACAGAATGACTATTTGAAGTAACAGGAATGAGGAACAGATATATAAGTTCAAATTTATCGCGTTTTACGATAATGCGTATTATACATTACTATTATACATCATTCGAAAGCATAGCCTCCCCCTTCATGAATATTGCAACAATTAAACACTACCTTTGAGAACTAAGCGTATAATTGGCCAGGAACGTCGAGCGGTGAATCGGAGATTAGCAAAACGTAAAGTATTCCGAGTAACAGAAATGAGGAACAGAGATATAAACTTAATTTTCTCGCGTTTTACGCAATGAAACAATACACGTTCTACATCATTCGAAAGTATAGCCACTCCAATTCTTTAATATTGCAACATTTAAACACTTCTTTGAGATCTAAGCGTATAATTGTCCAGGAACGTCGGTCGGTGAATCGGAAATTAGCAAAAAAGTTTTTGTTTCCGAGTAACAGGAATGAGGAACAGAGATATTAACTTAATTTTCTCGCATTTGACGCAATGAAACAATACATGTTATACATCGTTCGAAAGCATAGCCTCTCCCCTTCTTTAATATTGCAACATTTAAACACTATTTTTGAGAACTAGGCGTATAATTGTCCAGGATCGTCGAGCGGTGAATCGGAAATTAGCTAAAAACGTAACAGGAATGAGGAACGGAGATATAAATTGAATGCTATATCATTCGAAAACATAGCCTCTGTGATATTGTTAGAGTGAATATTGAGTGTGACTTTAAAAGAGTTTGTTTACTTCCTATTTGAGGTATTACCTCCTTTGGCTGTTTGTACATGTGGCTTCCTGAAGTTGAAATTATAGAATGTGATTGAATCTAATTTTATTCAATGTAAACTCAATATAACAAGATCCAAACATGACAACTGGCGACGAGGATGGGATATGTGAAACATTTTTTCCAGAAAATGTTGTAAATTGAACTTTTATTGCATTTTTTGTCTTGCAAATCATGGTGATTTCCCTACCACCATTCCCCGCTTTCGATACTTCAGATGAATCATCCGTTGCATTGACATGGCCTAAATACCTGGTTAAGTTCGGGAACTCTCTGATTAAAACAGATATTAATGATTAGGCCAAAAAGAAAGCGTTGTTGTTGCATTATGCAGGCCCCGGCGTGTATGACATTCATGAGACAATCAAAGTTGAAGCAGTACCAGTCGCGCAGGAACAACAAGCAGTTGATGTTTATGATGCTTATGTAGATTCGTAGACAGGCTCTTCGAAATCATATGGCATTGGGTGACATTCTAAAAGCAGCGCGAGCTTTAGAAATCTCGGAAGTACAAGCATCTGAAATCGAACATTCTAATACAAGTTAGTCAGCTTCAAAATTCATTCGGAATCGTGGTCACAGTCCGAAACAATATTTCCATCATAAATCGGCTACTCCCAAGTCGTGTTTTTCTGTGGACAGTATCTTCACATAAACAAGATTTGTCCTACGAAGGGACACACGTGTGGTTTTTGCGGAAAAGATAAACACTTTTCGCGAGTTTGTCATTCTAGAACTATAACCGCTAAATCAAAAAAGTCATCAAATCAACAATTTTACAAAAATAATCAAAACAAATCGCATCGCAAAGAAAAGTATGACGCTGGCAGGAAAAACGCACATACAGTGGACTATAAGTCTGAATCAGATTCATCAAACAATGAGTACGTATTCTGTATGGCCAATTCCGCAAATCCTGATTCGTGTCCACATACCGATGTCAAAATTACTGATGTAAAGGTACGTCAGTAAATGTGATGGACATTGACACATACAAATCGCTAAATCGGATTCCGAGACTTGAGAAAGTTCGCTCGAATTATCATCGAATATTCGCATATAATGCGTAGGAACCATTGCCAATGCATGGTAAATTCAGTGTCACTATCGAAGCAAGCAACCGAACGGCAGTCGCGACATTCTACGTTGTTAAAGGAGAATGTGAACCGTTATTGAGCTCCAAAACGTGTCAGAAACTCAGACTTATTCAGATTGTTTATAACATCTCTGAACAATCATCTTGCGACAAAATCATTCAACGATATGAACATCTGTTTACCGGCGTTGGACAATTGAAAGACTATGAAGTTAAACTTCATATTGACGAACAAGTTCCTTCGGTGGCTCAAACGTTTAGACGTATTCCATTTCGCATGAGACAGAAAGTAGAAACCGAACGGTACACTCTTGAGAAGACGATACCATTGAGCGTGTAACTGATTCAGCGACACTGTGGGTATCGCCAATCGTCGTTGCGCCAAAGACGAATGATCCAGAAAAAATAAGACTGTGTGAAGACATGAGATGTCCAAATTAAGCAATCTTGCGTGAACGACATGTCTATCCAACTGCTGATGATTTAATGTACGCCGCAAATGGATCTCAATTCTTTTCTAAAATTGATTTATGACAAGAGTTTAACCAATTCGTCTTACATCCAGACTCCAGATACATCACGACGTTTGCTACTCATGTCGGATTGTCGCGATTTAAGTGTCTAAATTTCGGTAGTTGTAGTGCGCCTGAGAAATTTAACTATTTTGTGAATCAAGTACTGTCTGGAATTCCGAACGTAATCAACGTGTCAGGTGATATCTTAATTCAGGCCAAAACTGAAGTCTAACACGACGAGACATTAGTGCGCGTGTTTCAGAGGTTGGACAAACACAATTTAACTCCAAATAGACACAAGTTTGAATTTAAATAGACTGAAATCAAATTCCTTCGAATGGTCTTCACCAGCAATGGTACCAAAAAGGATCCAAACAAAGTTGAATCTATAAGAAACATTCGTGTTCCACAATCGCTATCTGAACTTCAATCGTTTCTCGGTATATATGGTGACGTACGCTTTGCGGTACATTCCGAATTCGTTGAGTGAACCTTTGTGACGATTGACTCGGAAAAATGTGTGGGACGAAGATCAACGAAGATCATTCGATGAAATCATCAGGTGTTTGACTAGTAAATCTTGCTTGGCATATTTTAATCCCGAAGCCGAAACTGAGATAATTGTTAACGCTAGTCCGGTTGGTCTCGGAGCAATTCTAGTGCAGAAACATTCAGGAAATATGAAACCGGTTGCATACGCTAGCAAGATTTTAAATGATACAGAAAAGATGTATACACTCAATTCGAGGCTCGAGCGTGAAGACATTGCTATTTCATGGGCATTGCATCACTTCCGCATTTATGTCACTGGAAAACCTTGCAAAGTTGTAACTGATCATCGACCGTTGATGAACATTTGTGCAAATCCCAGATCGTGTCCGTCGGCTCGTGTAGAGCGTTGGTTGATGAAATTGCAAGATTTTGATTTTACTGTAGACTATAGACCGGGGAAATCAAACCCAGCTGATTTCGTTTCGAGATACTCTTCTGATATCATTCATGTATCCAAGCAGTTGGTGTGAAAATTCGCACAGAACCACTGTATGAATGTGCTTCCTGGTCATGTTTGGGAAAACGTTTCCGCTGATTTGCTGCGGTCCTTTGTCAGAAGGTGGCTATCTTCTGGTGGTGGTAGATGAGTATTCGTGATTCGTTCAAATATAATCTGTGTATTCCTGAATTCGACAAAATTTTCACAACGATGGGTGTTCCGCGCACCTTGAAAACGGACAATGGAAGTCCGTTCAACAATCATAAATTAAAAGCATTTTCCGGATATTTGGGATTCGTTCATGAGAGGATAACTCCAGTATGGCCTCAGGTAAATGGAACGTCTGAGAAGTTCATGTTTAACATAAAGAAGGCTCTTCAGACAGCTGATGTCGAACATAAGCCTTACCAGCAAGTGTTGTTCCAGTATTTACGGAACTATCTGTCATCACCACATTCAACGACAGGGGTTCCTCCCATCGTCTCTTATCTTCAAATATCAAGTGAAGAATAAACTTCCGTCATTGGACAATGTCGTACCCACAAATGATGATGAAATTCGAACGACAAACCATGAGAGAAAATAGAAAATGAAAGAAAGGGCTGATAAACAACGATGTACTCAGCACACAACCATTAAAGTTGGTGATATGGTTTTGATGAGCAAGACAGAAAGGGAAAGTTGGTGACCCGATTTAATCCCAAATACTATCGGGTAATTCATATGAACTGTCCTGAAGTGACAGCTAAATTGATCGATGGACGAAGTGATAAAACTGTTACAAGAAATGTATCACATTTCAAAGTTGTCACTGGTGGAAAGGAGCTGAATCAGTCAACAGACTATTCGGATGACTCCGACATGGAACATTACCCGCCTGAAGCTGATGAAATGATTATCACCAATCCACTCCACCGATGATATACAGACACCAATATCTGATAGCATATATTTCCGAGGAGATCGAACAGAGGTGTACTACCAAAGACTGATCGAGGAGGTGTAATATTGAAGTAGAACTGTGTGAAAGTGTTGTGAATTCGAGTAGGATTTTAAGTCTGTAAATGACTTTATAGTAATAATGGGTTTTGAGAGTTTCAAAGAGTGTTAACTTTCATAAGTTTTTTTTTAGTTTAAAAGTTTAAATAACTCATTATCTTTTCTTTTCAGAAGTTCAATATTATCAGTCAAAAGTAAATTTTCAACTTAAAGTGGATGTGATATTGTTAGTGATTATTGACTTTAAAAGAGTTTGTTGACTTCATGTTTGAGGGATTACCTCCCTTGGCTTCTCGCATTTTACGTAATCAAAAAATATTTATTATACATCATTCGAAGGCATGGCCTCTCCTCTCCATGGATATTGCAACATTTAAACATAACTGTTTAGAACTAGACGTATAATTGGCAAGGACCGTCGAGCGGTGAATCGGGAATTAGCCAAACGTGAATTATTCCGAGTAACAGGAATGAAGAACAGAGATGTAAACTTAATATGTTCTCGTGTTTTACGCAATGAAACAATACATATTATACATCATTCTAATGCACATAAGCCAATATACCCCTGGAAACATCACATGGGGGGGGGTATTTATCGATAACTTGTCGCAATGTATAGTCCGGCTCACCGCTTCAATGTTAGATATTCCTAAGCGCCAATATTGCCGTCAGCTGAATTCCTAATCTAGTCCATGCCCAATCCAGATCCGTTCACTGTTCCGTTTCTCTCCATGGCGTCACCCTTACACAGTAGCCTACATGCCGGCGACGTTACGGAATAGATGTATAGGTGACACTCCACAGTTTCTGCAGGGATTGGTGCAAAAATAAGGGGGGGCATCAATTCAATAAAAAATAACTGAAATGTGATCCCACAACACATATACAATGTATATATACCTGGGTTGAGCACATACTAGGCTTAAAGATTTTTGTACAGAATTGTCATTTTAATGGGGGTAGCAAGAGTTATGCCCCTTGATTGTGTGCCTGAAAAATGAAATTTTGATGCAAAAATGGCCAAAATAAGCGTATTTCAGGCCCGTGGGACACAACAACCAGAAAATCTATGGTATAAACGCCTATGTTGTCGGGAAGAACACTGTTTCCTCACAATAATATCAAAAAATTTCAAACTTCTCACCACTGTAATTTAAAAAAAATATATTTTTCATGCAGATGACAAATTTTAGGTGCTAAAAAGTCACGCTGGTGTCTGGAGCCACTGTTTCGCAGAAATCGCTAATACTTCATACTGGTGGGGTCAAGGTCACCTGAAACAATATTTTTCAAAACTCAAAGACATCCTCTAAAAATCCACAAATTCATAACTAACCTTCTCTCAATAAACATACCACACCCATGGTGACAGAAAACACTGGTACTCTATTCTAAGAAATTTACCCCTACTGATCATTCGAAACTGTGGAGTGTCACCATAGAGTTGGCGCCAGGTCTACTCACTTCCGTTACTAGCTCGTTGCTATATAAACAAACCAGCGGTTATATCCCATCAATATCATTGTTTCGATATCATTTGATCAAATTTCTTGTCATGAAACCGCGACAGACACGGCGTGAAATACATCTCATTGAGTAAACATTTTTCCATTGTTTCAATTCAACTTCAAGTTCGCGGTAAAATTAAAAACCGCAATTTGTAAGCAGTAAACATCTGAAAAAGATGCAGAAACTAATTGATGTGCATATTTATTTCTATTCGAGGTGGCAATTTTACATCTTTATCAGCATTTTTAACGATAAGAGCGATGCTAATTGAGGGACTATATTTTATCCAGCGCATTAAAATTAAAACAAAAAGTCGTGAATTGGCTGAGTGTTTTCCATGCCTGCACATTTCATCGATAAGTACAAGGCATGTGTGTGTCGAAATAACTTTTAAGTTCGAAGAGAATTAGAATGGGGATAACAGTGTGGTGTTTTGTGATTTCGGAAAGGCACAGGGCTAATATACTGTGGCAAATTCCCGTTAATGGGTTCCGGCTCCGCCGTCGCCCATTAACTAACTTTGCCACAGTATATTCGCCCTGTACATTTCCGAAATCGCAAAACACCACACCGTTATCCCCTAATTCGAATGCATATCCTCCCCCTTCATGAGTATTGCAACATTTAGACACTAATTTTGAGAACTAAGCGTATAATTGGCAAGGAACGTCGAGCGGTGAATCGGGAATTAGCAAAACGTGAATTATTCCGAGTAACAGGAATGAGGAACAGAGATATAAACTTATTGTTCTCGCGTCTTACGCAATGAAACAATACATATTATACATCATTCGAAAGCATAGCTCTCCCCTTCATGAATATTGCAACATTTAGACACTACTTTTGAGAACTAAGAAACGTCGAGCGGTGAATCGGAAATTAGAAAACGTAAATTACCCGGAGTAACAGGAATGAGGAACAGATATAGAGGTTCAATTTACTCGCGTTTTACGCAAAGAAACAATACATATTGTACATCATTCGAAAGCATGGCGTCTCTCCTTCGTAAATATTGCAACATTTGAGCACTAAGCATATAATTGACAAGGATCGTCGAGCGGTGAATCGGAAATTCGAAAACGTAAATTATTTCGAGTAACAGGAATGAGAAACAGAGATATAAACTTCATGTCCTCGCGTTTGTGAATGTGTCATATATTCTTCATACGTGTAAAAATAGTTTTCGGTATTATTGTGTTAGTTGCGAAAAGTATGTGATTTTCAACGAATAATCTGTTCCTGACAATTTTCGACCAGAACAGATGTCAATTATTTTTCAAAGTTTTTCAACAGTTTGATGAATAAAAAGCACTCTATGTGCCATAAATGGGTACAGTGGTTGATACCCTTCCCATTTCTGTAAATAAATAGCAGGGATATTGCGTAATTTGCGAGAGATCTACGACTTTCTACGATGAATCTCTTAGGTTCCTCGGGGTGCTAATTTCCTATTCACCGCTCGACGTTCCTTGCCAATTATACGCTTAGTTCTCAAAAGTAGTGTTTAAATGTTGCAATATTAAAGAAGGGGGAGGCTATGCTTTCGAATTATGTATAACGTGCATTGTTTCATTGCGTAAATGCGAGAATATTAAGTTTATATCTCTGTTCCTCATTCCTGTTACTCGGAAAAATTTACGTTTTCCTAATTTTCGATTCACCGCTCGACGTTCCTTGCCAATTATACACTTAGTTCTCAAAAGTAGTGATTAAATATTGCAATACTAATGAAGGGGAGAGGCTATGCTTTCGAACGATGTATAATATGTATTGTTTCATAGCGTAAACGCGAGAAATGTTAGCTTATAATGCATCTGCTCCTCATTCCTGTTACTCCAAATAGTAATTTTTTTTACTCGGAAGTTGTTCATGTTCCTCGTCCGTTCCTGTTACTCCAAATAGGCATTTGTATTACTCGGAAGTTGTTCCTGTTCCTCGTTCCCTTCCTATTAACATGAATTTGTCAATCCGAACCCGAGGCAGTTATTGTTCCTGGTTTGAGATAACTCAACCTACTGGTCAATGAGTTTTCTGATTGGCTGAGCCATACATCCTATATATAGAATAAGCACATGTTTTACTGGTCAAAAACTTTAATAATATATCACCAAAGAACATAAAAAAACATAATTACTATTAACAATTTGGGGACAACCCGCCCGTGTTTATCGGGACGACTCGCCCCGAAAACAGCAGAAGGGCGGGTTTTCTCAGGGGCGGGTAGTCCCGTTCCCGATATTTGTCCGGGCAGCTACATTTCTCCCAAAACAGATATCAATCATTTTTTCAAATTTTTCAGAAATTTGTTGAATAAAAAGCATCCTATGTGACATAAATGGGTAGAGTGAATGATACTCCCAATTTCTCTATATATTTGGCAGTGACATTGCGTAATTTGTGAGAAATCTGCGACTTTCTACTAAGAATCTGTTACGTTCTTCGGGGTGCTAATTTCCGATTCACAACTCGACGTTCCTTGGCAATTATACGCCTAGTTCTCAAAAGTATTGTTTAAATGTTGCAATATTCATGAAGGGAAGAGGCTATGCTTTCGAATGATGTATAATATGTATTGTTTCGTAGCATAAAACCCGAGAAATTTGAGCTTAAATATCTGTTCCTCATTCCTGTTAATGAAGGGGAGAGGCTATATATGCTTTCGAGTGATGTATAACAATTATTGTGGCATTGCATGAAATGCGAGAAAATTTAGCTTATATCTGTTCCTCATTCCTGTTACTGCTAATTTCCTATTCACCGCTCGAAGTTCCTGGCCAATTATACGCCTATTTATAAAATAGTAATTAAATGTTGCAATATTAATGAAGGGGAGAGGCTATGCTTTCGTTTGATGTATAACATGTACATTCTATTGTTTCATTGCGTAAAATGCGAGAAAATTAATTTTATATCTCTGTTCCTCATTCCTGTTACTCGGAAAAAATTACGTTTTTGCTAATTTCCGATTCACCGCTTGACGTTCCTGGCCAATTATACTCTTAGTTCTCAAAAGTAGTGTATACATGTTGCAATATTATTTTAGGGGAGTGGCTATGCTTTCGAATGATATATAATGTATATTGTTTGAATGCGTAAAACGCGAGAAAATTAAATTTATATCTCTGTTCCTCATTCCTGTTACTCGGAATAATTTACGTTTTGCTAATTTCCGATTCACCACTCGACGTTCCTTGCCAATGATACGCTTAGTTCTCAAAAGTAGTGTTTAATCGTTGCAATATTCATGAAGGGAAGAGGCTATGCTTTCGAATGATGTATAATATGTATTGTTTCGTAGCATAAAACCCGAGAAATTTGAGCTTAAATATCTTTTCCTCATTCCTGTTACTCCAAATAGTCATTCTGTTACTCGCAAGTTGTTCCTGTTCCTATAGTTCCGTTCCTGTCACTCCAAATAGTCTATCCCTCATGGGTAGTTGAAACTGTCCTGCAGTGGAACCAGAGTAATTACTACGGGATAGTACTGAGGTACATTCACGTGTCTATAGTATTACTTAGATATGTATATTTATCACATAATTTGGCCATAAAAGCAGTTTCATAATTATCGGTAATAGACACGTTTAATATCAGCGCGTGCGATGACGTCACGGTGTTCTTCAAATAACTTGCGATCGCTGTAGTTTATGATTGTTGTTTTCGATGAATATTGCGCGTTGCTTCGGGTTTATTTGATCATGTGATAAAAGGTATCTCACACTCGTCCTATTTTATACGTAATTTATCAACCTCGTCCTCTAAATTCTATTTGAGCCTCGGTAAACCTCGGCTCAAATCGAATTTAGTGAACTCGGTTGATAAATTCCGTATAAACTAGACACTCATGTGAGATCCTCTATTGACGTTATACTATGATAAGTTGTACTAGAGTACTACAACTTGATGTAGACTACGGTAGTGCCTAGTATAGTTACCACAGTATTACTATAGTATACATAATATAGTAATACTGTAGCACGTTTACCATAGTACTACTGTGATATCAATATTAAGGTAGTACTCTAGTAAACATCCCTGAGTACTAATATGGTAATACCTGGTATAATACCATAGTGCATGCACTATAGTACACGCACCATAGTAAAGTTTCCAAAATACCATGGTACTCTGTACAGTAACTGTACTAGACTGGAAAATGTAAACAATGTCATTTGGACACTCTTCTAATAGAAGTCATGATGATGAGTCTCCATACCAATTTCATCCAGATCCGATAATCTATGGCTGAACAAAAAAACCCTACTATTTCCAGATTAACAAAAAAGGATAACTCTAGAGCGAGAAACACGAACAACATCAATTTCCCCTCTAATTTTTAAAGCAGTTATGATGACGAATATCAGGTAGCAATACACGATTTCATGGTTTGTAGGATGGCTGAAACATATGATTTTAAGCATATAAGGGCTGTCAGTTTGGCCTTTGTTATTTCTGGGAGTAATACTTTGATGGTTTAATTATTTTATAAAGGTACCATAGCTGACCATAGCATACAAAATGGGATGATGTTTGAATACGAAGTAAGTTTTTGGAATCTGATGTCGGCCAGCTCTGTGTGGTACTCCACCGGAAAAGAGCTAGATTTCTCTCCCTTTAAAACTTCTGCACTTGGAAGAAAAAACTTCAAAATTGATACAATAATTTTTTTTAATTTTTTAATATATCTGACATATATCTAGGCTCTATCAGCTCATATGGTGAGTATAGACCGACATTCCCTCTGCCGTGGTTAGCTATGCGAACGAAGACGGCCAATTTCGGCCAAAAAATTGTTAAAATGAAGATTTTTCAAAGTCAGTCTAAGGGAGATAATTCAACTTGTGATGAGACAATTACTGCCAAAAGACAGACGAGTTATACTCTGACCATTTCTGTATCTTGTAACCAAGCACTCATGTGCTGTTTATCAATGACCATGGCGAAGCAGAAGGTTCTAGTACAGTACCCCCTCAAAGTGGTGAAAATGGCCAGAAATCGTGTATTGCTACCTCAATATCATATGTTATTCGGATCCAATAACAAAATGTTATGCCCTAAAGTACAAAATATCGTATTGTGATATCTTCCCGGACGGACAACAAAGCACTATTTCCAGATGAACAAAGAAGAATAACCTGAGAAAGGTAAACAGGAACACCATATGCCACTCGTTTGAAAGCAGTAATTATACAAAATGCCGTGCAAACTTGCCAGCGTATGGACGTACCCAAACACCTCGATTATGTTATTATTATCGTATTATTTATGCCACCCTTTATTGTTTTAGGTAGGAATGGTCCATCTCTTCCATGCCACAATTACAACAACAACATTTTTAAAATATAAATTCCATAATTGAGGATTCTAACAAGATAGAGTTCTCCTTCGTACTACACTCTTCGGGTACTCAGAACATTTTCGCCTGGATTTCTGTTCTAAAACTCTCCCACAGATGTAATAATAGATAGACCATCTTTAATTCTTCAAACCTGGTAAATGTGATCCTGTCAGAGAATGGTTATGTCGGTGTTCCGATCTGACAACATTGGCAATTAGCATTGTATATATACATGAATTATGATATGATCTTCCTTAGGATTTATATTTATTCTGCTTGTTTAGGCGATATTCTGTTATGGGTCACTGGCATGGCGGTGCTTTGACAGGACACACGTTTACCTTGATTTACACGTTGCCTTGATTTATAGTTGGAATACTGGAATATACCATTCGTATGATCAATTTTAACCCATTACTAAAATAAACAGTAATCAAATGAATCTCAAAAACCATAATCAATAAATAACAAAAACAAACTTAGCTATGTGCCATTGATATACTTCCCCATACATGTTATTATAGTAAATAACTATACATTATAAACATATACATGAACGGACTATATTACATAGACACCAGTAATGTAGCGAAAATCCAAAATATTTGATTTATTTTAATACAATGGACCAAACGAATGCAACGCTTTCCCACCAATATATTTCCATATTCTATTAATGTTTATCCAGAATATATTTGATAGCGAATATCCAAACTAGTCCGAGAGCCCATAAGGTTTTATTGTCGTCACTCTGACCAACAGTCCCACTCTGCTCATTTTGTGGAAAATTATAAGTAGTTTACGGAAACCAATTTCTTGCGAGTGGGAAACGCGGCGTTTGGGAGATATTTAACATAGAATGATGCCTGGTGAGAGCGAAAAATGTTACTTAAGTGTTGGGGGGAGCGTTAGTAATTTCGAATGTATGCAACATATGTAGTGTCAGCTAACACGTTATATATACCATTTTGTCGGCAATAAGTCACTCTCTCTAGTGAATAAACACAGAATTAGAATTTCGACCACTGACCTCGAGTACGAGAGGTCAAATGTCAAATATATTTTGAACCGCCATTTGTTTTTAAATGTCAAATTGGAAAGTTAGCTTCAGAAATTTTATAATCGTCGGTTGGAATCCGTTCTAGTATAATTTTTAACTTTACTGTATACCAGATTCGGATATGTGGAAAGAAAATTAACACAGCCGTTATTGCAACCATTCAAGATGTCAGCCAAAATGTGTGCCAAAATAGCCAAAAACAGTAAAAATTCATAAGAATTGAAAACGACTCCATAATAGAAGGATATTGGTTACATTTGTGTCACATACTTAAAACAAGGTGTTGTTATGATGTGACAGAGTATATTTCGGTTACTTAATCGGCAAATGAAGACACCAAGACCGGTACAATTGCGAAAAGTGTACATTTCAAGCATTTTCCTGTGCAGGATTCAAATTTTTACAGTGTACATAAGTCTTATCACTGTGATGTCACTCGCTCATAGAGAAATGCCTTTTCCGTGAGACTGCCAGTGAGCAAAGGAAGATATATCTAGAGTATAAGTTATTATGATCACAGGAAATAACATTGAACTAAACTAGAAGATTAATACGTCCATCCAAAGTTAACCATGCAAACGCTTAAATTTTCACAGAAAAGGGTACCGCACCTGTAATTGAAGTTATGCGACCGAAAGTTTTTATTGTGTACTAAGCCTATATAATCGATACGCCAATCCATTTAGAATAGTTCAGTTGATATATTACTGTTAGAGCAAAATACAGATATTAGAAGCTATCTGGTTTGGACATATTCAGAACATTTCCAGCCAGCACATAACGCTCTTTATTTGCCAACTACTAAGGTAGTTGGCAAATAAAGAGCGTTATGCTCGGGCATGCTTCACTATCGCGAGGTAGTCCATACAGAACAGTCACGTTCAGCTCACTCATAGCTTCTAATATTTGTATTTTGCTCTAACTCTGTATTCTTTGTCTATTATAATTCTATTATATCTAGTTTCGTTTTCGTTTTTGCTTCATGGTGGCTACATTCTCCCAAAGCGGTATAGAATGTGTGCTGCATGTTAGCGGAACTGGTGATTTTGGGCCAGTGAAACGTTACGATGGTAAGATGTGGGATGCTGTCCAAGTTACGTGTCAATCGAGATTGTCGAAAGTCGGCTCATCAAAATATTCAGACATCTGCGCCAAGCTTTCTGGCAAGTTGTTTTCCGAGAGTTATGGGTATCGCAGCGTCTGCCACAAAAACTTCACAGCAGTCACAATAGTTGCTGCTACAGACTTGGTTGGTACCTCTGCTGTTAGGAATGTTGTTCTGATGACACATCATCGGGAGTTCTGGCCCCACTATGTCTCTTTTGTAATAAAGAGCGAAAACATCGAACCAGAAGCTCCAATTTCGAGCCATTGGGTTCTTGTGAAACTTTGGAAGCAGCAGAAGTGATACAAAATGCCGCAATGGAATACGATGATAGCGAAATGATTGCCAAAGTTTGTGGAATAGACTTTGTTGCTAAATAAGTGAAATATCACCACTCATGTCGCAGACTGTATATAAATAAACTGAGAGTCAGCGACAAAGACAACACCCATCCACACGACTCAATAGTCCCGACTAGGCACGTATCGTCGATGGAAGCACACACGTGTTCGTGCAACTGACGATCTATACAAATACATAGAGTCTGCGATCATAAATGATAAACATGCCGATATGCTTACATCCCTGCATGAACGATACATGGCAGGGCAATGTCATTTACTCAACTGAAATGGAGAAGCAGGTGACACTTGAAAAAATCATGGAACAGGCCTGTTCTCTTGATAATAGGGTATTTCAAACAGCCCTTCATCTACGAACATTGATCTTGCAACTTAAAAATACGACGAAAGATTTCCCCTTCCCGTTGTATCCAGAAGATCTTGCTAAAGGTACTGCACAACCACCAAATCTCCTGATAGAATTCTTTCGAGTGCTTTACACAGGATATTTGAGACCATCAAAAAGCCATCGCACAGAGCGGTATGCTGCAGCATCGGCTGACGACTGTATGTTTTCTTGCACCAAGGGCGCATTAAAACCATCTAAGCACGTGTGTCTTGGTCTCGGTTTGAAGAGTATGACTGGCAGTAGACGCCTCATCGAAATCCTGAACCGATTTGGTCATTCTGTGAATTACCATTGCATTGATGAGCTGGAGACTGGCATGGCTCTCTCGGTGTCGGAGAAAAAGCAATGTACACCTGATGGTATGACCACTGCGCCTGGTCTCTCCACGGCATTGGCCTGGGATAAATTTGACGAAAACATAGAGACTCTATCTGGGAGTGGGACACTGCATGACACTGTCGGAATATGTTATCAGAACAAACCAGCCATTGTGCCTACGTCAAACAAAACCAATTTTGAACCCCAAGCGCACGACCAGCGTAGACGGAAACGTTCCCTGGAATGTTCTAATATAACTGACCTATAGAGTCATACAGAAAAAACCTAAATTGTCCAAATTTGATTACCGAATAAAGACCAAGCCACCTCCCACAAATCTTCAGCAATTGAAGAGACGCGACGAAGCCTGGATGATTTCACGTCATATATTTAAATCGACACCCATTTGGGTTGGTTGGAACTCTAGACTTCAGTGTGATCCACTGCCTCAGCAATGTTTATCATATATGGAGAACATCAACCTCCCCCCAACTCGTCTATATGTAGTTGCGGAAACCATGAGGATATCTCGGAAGGTTGCACAAGAGTGCAGTCAGAAGGCGGTTGTAGTCCATTATGATTTAGCGATAGCTAAACCAGCCAAACAAATTCAATCAGTTGTGAGCCCGAAGTTTGATCATATATTTGTATGCTTTGGTGCATTCCATATTCAAAAAGCATATTTTGGTTCACTTGGATATTTACTTGACGAGTCCGGTGGTCCGCATATCTTTCTCGACACTGGAGTCTTAGCAAGTGGTTCTTTGAAAGGATTTATATCTGGAAAACATTATAATAGGTGAAAACGCCTACATCCATTACTTGCACAGGCATTCAGAATTTTACACTTCCTACAATTCTTAGATTGGTTCCAAAAGGGCATGCCTGAAGGTTTGCTGAAATATTTTCAACAGATGAACGAACATCCGTCGCCAGATCTGATGCAAACTGTCGAGACGTCTGTTGAATATGATACTCTCATGACATCATATGAACAATACTTTGCCCAAACAAGAGCGGGCGCCCACGGCGAAACAGCAAAGTATTGGGCAATGTACATTGATCTGGTTGAATTGTTTCTCCTGTTTAGTCGAGCCTGCCACACAAACGAATGTTATTGTACGTGTAATCTTTACATGTAATGTCTGCTATCTTCTTTACAACACACAGGCACAATTATATCCAGATGGATGGTGATGTATGTACTGGATTTATATAATGTTGAAGCAATGCATCCAGGTGTAAGAGAGATGTTTGAAAATGGAGCCCTATCAGTTCGACGTACCCATAACTCGTTCTCCAGGAGACCTGTTGATTTGACCCTTGAGCAAACCATCAACAGGGATGCTGCATCTAGACTCACTGGAATAACGTCCCTATCTTCTGCTGGTGCACGTAGACGATGGATGATTACCCGATCCACGAGGGGGTCAATAATCAGTTACTCAAATATAAAAGCTGGTGAGTCCCCAGCAGAAGACAGTGTTAACGATTTGAAAACATACAGAGTAAAACGCGACAATTCAGATCTTCAATACAGTCCACACTGAATCCGTTCTCGGACAAAGTGGCCAGTTCTGATTTAAATTCGCTATCCACGGGCCGTGTGTCGGGGAAATTGTAGCTACCGAAATACTCACAGCTGTTCAAACTGGAGAGACATGGCGGGATGAATTCAAGTCTGAATGTCTCAATGATGAAACTGACTTATAAAGACAAGAAGTTGAAAGAAATCAAATGCACGCGTGACCTATTTGGGCGATTGTTATTATCTATCTTGTTTAATGGACATCGATATTCGCAAGCTTTTCAGTTACCGCTGACGCCTGTGCCGCTGTGCATGGCTCACATTGACGGTACAAAAATTAAAACAGATAAAGCAAAATTGTTTCACAAACTTGAAGGAATGGTAGAATCAGAAGCGCCAAAGTCTGTAGACGCTTATATCGTTGATGCATTTTTCCTGATTCGTACACTCACAAACCTATCGCCAACTTATGGCGGTATCGCCCGTGATCTGCTCAGAACACTCAGCAAATTTGCAAATCGTGTCGACTTTGTAGCTGCCACATACAAACATCCGTCCATTAAAGACATCGAGCGAGAGAGTCGTGGAGCAATCATCAATGAGTCGTTACGGGTCCAGATCAGAGAGTCAAACCGAAAATTTAAACTCAGAGACTTTTAAAGTGTCATTTTTGTCATTTTTGGCAGATGAGTGGGCAAAGAATATTTATGTTGAAGTGTTAGGGGAATGTTGTTTGATGTTTGGGTTTGCCAATATGTGTTATGAGTACCGGGCCTGTGAGAACGCTATGAACCGCAGATATGCCACTGAATTACACTGTAAACACGAGGAAGCCGACACAAGAATAGTTTTACATTTAGCCCATATAACGCATCATTATCAGCTTCCAAATGTAGTCGTCCGCTGTTCCGATACAGATGTTCTGATCATTTTACTGTACCACGTGGTTGGAATAGAATCATTTGTATGGTTAGATGTTGGTTACGAGAGCAACAACACCAGACGTTTTTTCGATGTGTCAAATGTACAGGGCCATCTTGGGAGAATCGTTTGTGACGCATTACCAGGAATACACGCCTTTACTGGCTGTGATTATACAGCTTCTTTCATGCGAAAAGGTAAAATTAAACCTTTTGACACGGCGATTAAATCCGATAGATTCTTATCTGCCTTCGCTAGTTTAGGAACATCGACAAATGTAAGTCGTGAGACATTGGACTCTCTCGAATCGTATGTTTGTTCCATGTTCGGAAAAGCTTCTTTGGAGAACGTGCATGATGCTAGATATTCAATATTCCGCACGAAATTCTCCCCCACCAACAACGGCCAGCCTTGTCAACAATCAAAGGGGCTGACTCTAGTGGTCTCCATCCTCCGAAAACGGCATTATACCAAAAAATCATAAGGTCAAACTTTGTGGCCTATATCTGGAAAAATGCCACGCTTGCAATTCCCTCAACAATGGACCCTTCCATGCACGGCTGGGAGGCAGTAGAAGTCGTTTTGGTATTGTGTGGTTTACTGGACCACAGATCCGACAGATCTGGGAGAGGTGTTATGTGAGTCCGAGGAATCAGATGACGATATTGATGATACTGGTGATATAGAAGTAAATGATAGTTCCGAAGAGGATAGTTCTGATTGTGATGAGTATAGCTCTTAGTATATTCTGCTGGCGAATTAATTGGTTTGAACACAAATTAGCATATTGGTCAGAAGCTTTGTGAAATATTTTTTTCAATTGAACAATATCACATGTCCACACTTTAACTCTCTGTTTGCTAGTTAGTTCCAGTGAACTACCATAATTCATCTCTTGCATAGAACAATACTAGAAATTCACAATTTTCAAATTTGAATCGGCAATTTTTGTCTGTATTTGCGATAAAATAACCAGGTATACTCTGTCCCAATAATACAAACAAATTGTTTTACCTGTGTGACTAAATTATTACCAATATCCTTCCATAATGGAGTCGTTTTCTGTTCTTGTAATTTTGTTTACTGTTTTGGGCTATTTTGGCACACATTTTGGCCGACATCTTGGATAGTTGCAATAACGTCCATGTTAGTTTTCTTTCCTCATATCCGAATCTGGTATACAGTAAAGTTCAAAAATTATACTAGAACGGATTCCAATCGACGATTATAAAATTTCTGAAGCTAACTTTCCAATTTGACATTTAAAACAAACATGGCGTTTCAAAATATATTTGACCTTTGACCTCTCGTACTCGAGGTCAGTGGTCGAAATTCTAATTCTGTGTTTATTCACTAGAGAGAGTGACTTGTTGCCGAAAAAATGGTATATAACGTGTTAGCTGACACTACATATGTTGCATACATTCGAAATAACTACCCCCCCCCCCCAACACTTAAGTAACATTTTTCGCTCTCACTAGGCATCATTCTATGTCAAATATCTCGCAAACGCCGCGTTTCCCACTCGCAAGAAATTGGTTTCCGTAAACTACATATAATTTGCCACAAAATGAGCAGAGTGACGACAATAAAACCTTATGGGCTCTCGGACTAAACCACCTATGTCTAATTATGCTCGAGCTCCTCTCCATAATTCTAGAATGTCACCAATTGGGCTTTAGTAATAACTCAAAAAAGGAAAACAATAAATATCATGATCGGTGAAATAAATCTTGGTGAACTCCAGGCTGGTAGAAAATTTGACTTCACAAACAGATATGGGAGAGATGACTGTGATGAAAAAATCGACCCATACGAACTCATGAATCACACTTGTGATTATTATGCACCCACTCAATTCCGGGACAATATAAGCAAAATCAAAGAAAGGCACATCATTATTAGGCCTTAACTGCCGAAGTCTAAATGCGAACTGGGATTCATTCAAAGATTTATTATGTAATATCCAAAACAACAACAATATCTTCGACGTCATAGCCCTATCTGAAATATTCCGGATCAAGGAAACATATGTGTTACCCGGGTATCAACCTTTCGAATACGCAACGCGTCCAGATAACGACGATGGTAGAGGTGGGGTTGGATTATTTATAAAAAATGGCATAACATTTAGAAATAGACCTGACTTATCTTTATTTATACCACACGTCGCAGAAACGCTATTTGTTGAAATTAATCCTAACAAAAAAAACTCATACGTGGTAGGAGTAATATACAGACATAACAGCCCCAAAAGCAGATATCAATGAAATCATGACTTCCATAGATGCCATAATGGTCAAACTCAATGAATCGTACACTAAATCATATTTGATTGGGGACTTCAATATTGACCTACTAAACTCTGATAATCATACGAAAACCGGTGATTTTATAGATAACATATTTGAGCGGGGTGACCTCCCTGTGATTACAAAACCTACTCGGGTCACGGAATACTCAGAAAAATTGATTGACCATATCCATACAAACTCAAAGTGGAAATATGACTGCGGAATTATATTATCAGATGTCTCTGATCATTTTGCAACGTATTACATTGAAAATGAATTACATCAAAATGATACTAACTCAGCACAACAATCCCTAGAACCCATTCGAATAATTAATGATAAAAAAAATCTAAATTCATTTAAAGAAATCCTAGGCAGTCTATCGTTCGACTCAGTTTTCGGCTGAAATTCAGCAGAACAAGCGTATGAGAAATTTATAGGACAATATATATTATTACCACTTTATAGTGCGTTCTCTAGGCCATTGATAATGTTTTTCGGGGCGTTCCAAATAGCGTATTGTTACCAAAACAGCGGGCCGCGGGCCGATAATGAGAAGCCTAGTTCAATATCGGCCCGCCGCCCGGAAACTATAGATCTCGTTTATTATCGCGAGAGTTACGTCACTTCAACTTTCGATCTGGCGTGTTTATTTCAAGAAAATAATGGGAAGATGTATCCGATTTCCTCGACACTATAGTGGTTTTATGATTGAATTCACGCTATATGATTGAATTATTGTATCAAGCGTAAGTATGCATTGATAACTTTAGCTGTCTACCTATCATTGGTTGTTACTCGTCTCAAATGCTGGTTTGTCCCCTGTACTATTTTCGAGACTCCGTCAGTCCGTGTCAGCTGACAAGTCAAATGATATCAAATTTAAATGTTCTTGAAAATATTTCTCTCTTAATCTACTTCATTATTCCACTAAATCCTCAAATGGGTCAAATGTCCAAAACTGTGGTAATAATAGTAATAACATGATTTCATCGGGCATTATGGTTTATTAACGGCCCTCTGGAATGATTAACAGCCCCCGGGCCTATTAGCGTCCCTCGACTTCTTCTCGGGCCGCTAATAGGCCCTTGGTCTGTTAATCATTCCAGCCGGGCCGTTAATAAACCATAACGCCCTCAAAAATCATGTTATTGTTATATCAGCATATGAGCAAGCCTTCCCTCTCAGATACACCGAACAAAGAAAAAAAATACCAAAAGGGAACCATGGATTACATACTGTTTATTGCAATCATCAGTGAATAAAAGTAAGTTGTTCACTAAAAAACTAGCACAGCCATCGACAATCAATATAGATAAATATAATGCATATTGTAAAATATTCAACCGACTGAAAAGGAAGAGCAAAAACCAGTACTATAACTCAATTCTCGAAGAAAATAAAAATAACATGAGACGAACATGGACCATATTAAAAGATGCTCTTAAATTATCAACATGTTCACATAGTCTTCCAAAAAATCAAAAATTTCGAAACAGAACAATTTCAGATCCGGCAACTAATATTAACGAATATTTCGCAACAATAGGTCAAAATACAGCTGATAGAGTAGAGAAAATTCAGGATACACAACCTCTTGATTATATGTCAGAAAAAAACAAAAGAACTTCTTCCTTTCATAAACATCATTTATCGGAGATTGTAGATACATGCATCAAAATGTCCAATAAAAGTTGTGTACACTTTTCTCATATATCAATGAAGCCAATGAGAAGTACTATAAATGAAACAGCAAACGCGCTTTCATACATAATAAATTTATCTTTCAAACAAGGTGTTGTTCCTAAAAAAATGAAAATCTCCAGAGTAGTACCAATATACAAAAATAGTGCCCGTGAAAATTACAGACCAATCAGTATTATTCCCGCTCTCTCTAAAATTATGGAAAAACTTATGCATAAACGTTTAAACTCGTTCTTAACAAAATTTGATATCCTCCACGAAAACCAATTTGGATTTAGAGCAAACCACTCAACAACCCACCCATTAATTCATTTATTACATCATATTGTTGAGAATAACGACAAAAAGACACGAGACTCTACATTAGCAATCTTTATTGGCCTTTCAAAGGCATTTGGCACAATCAGTCATGACATACTCCTCCTAAAGCTTGACCATTATGGTATTAGGGGCATAACCAAGAAATGGTTCATGAGTTACTTAGAGGGAAGACAGCAATATGATGAATTTGAACATGAAAAATCAAATATGCTCAATATTAGCTGTGGGGTGCCGCAAGGATAAATTTTAGGACCGATACTTTTCCTCATATACGTCAACGATATGCCCAATAGCACGTGTTTGAATATACTTTCATTTGCAGACGACACAACCTCCATATTTCTGGAAATGACCACCGCCAAATTGAAAAACAAGTTAATTCAGAATTGAAAAAAGTTCACAATTGGTGTTGTAGCAATAAATTGGTTATTAATATAACAAAAAGTAAGTACATGTTATTACACCCAACTAATAATGACTTCAAATGGAATATTCTTAAAATAAAACTGAACAACGAGCCACTAACACGAATTGGAAACGTTAGACCGGAATAGTGTATGAAATTCCTCGGAATTAATATTGATGAAAATCTCACCTTCAAATATCATATATCAATGATAAAACAAGGATATCCAATGCAATGTACTGCATCAATAAGGTTAAACGTATATTTCCCAAAAACTGTTTGAAAACTTTATACTTTTCTATAATCCACAGTCATCTCATTTATGGGTTGCCAATTTGGGATCATGCTGACACTGGAAATATTATTTTCAAACAACAGAAAAAAGCCATCCGTATCATGGCAAACAGAACGTATAGGAGCCACACAGAGCCCATATTTCGCAAAGAAAAGATTCTGAATTGTTATGACATGTATCGGTTACAATCGGCTACATTTGTATTTGATTGGACAAAAGGAAATCTTCCGAAATCATTTGATAATTCGTTTGAATATACAACTGCTAATACTCGACAAGCTGGCAACTTGAAAGCATTACAAATCTCAAAAATATCAGATGTCGAAATAGATTTTAAAAAGAATTGAAAAATAAATATTTATCGCAATATGCGACAAACGTTAAATGCAACAACTCATTTTGTCAAGACTGTAACGAGAAATTGCTTCCTACATGGCGATATATGAATTCCTCGATAACCTGAAACAAATACCTGCTTCAGCAACAACGATCTTTCAATGCATTTGATAATCGGAAGCCATTATTTTCTTAACCAGTAAAGAACCGAAACAGCCTCGGCCATACCCCCATCATTAGTGACATATTTATTATAAGCCTATGAATACAACCAATACATATGTATTAACACATATAGATGCATCCCATAATTGGTTTGGATACTTTATTTGTCTATTATAAACTACATTCTATCCTTTCCATTATCATTTCACTTCATTAGTTGCCACTTCATGTTTGTATACGTAGGGGCGACAGGAAGACGGCCCATCTGGGCCATGTCGCTCCTGTATAATATCATTTTTGTTTGTTTATTATCACCATTGCCATACGCTTGTAAATATTATGCAAATAAACAATCATCATTCATATCCATAGCCGAGATATATGCCCAGACGGGTGGATATCCACGCAGACGGGCGGACAAAGTTAATTCAGTATACCCCCATTTTTCTTCGCAAAATTGGGGTATAATAAGTTCACCTGGATAAGTGATTTTAATTATTTTGATGATAACACACGCACACAAGATATATTGCATTGATATTTGTTTATTCCAATGTCGGAAAAGATCAAATCTCACACGATGGCACTTAAGCACTACAGGCAATTAATTCTAGCTGTGCTAAGTTGATTATTTACTGCTGGTGGGAAAGGTGGTGGGGTTAGAGGGCAGGAATTGAGGTATGTGCCATATGAGGGGAGGGCAGGGGGACGGGAAAGGACGTTTTAATGAATCTCACTGATTTTATTAAAGAGAAATTTGTTTAAGTCCCCAAAACTCAGCCCCGAATTGAAAGGTCGACTACGTTTTAACAAATCTGGATCTCCTTCACACAAGGACCATTCACACCAAATATAAGCTAAATGGGCCTGAGGGTTCTTGAGAAGACGTTTTAAGAATTACTATAAATTACTATAAAAGTTCCCTATTTGAACTGGTGACCTCATTTGAAAAAATCTGAATCTATGTCACCAAGGGACCATATACATATTCGGTCATATGGTTCTTTAGAAGATGTTCAAAGAATTGTTGACGGGTGAGCGGACGACGGACGAGGAGTGGTGAATAGCTCCACGGGAGACTTCTCAGATGAGCAAAACACTTTGAACTATAATTATATTCTGTAGTTAAACCATGGTTTTAACTCTGGTGTAGTTTGTGAGACTGATTACTTTCACCAAATTTTTACCACAAAAAAATACGTGTTACCACAAACAAGACAGTTAAAGACTGTGGGGTCGCTCACCAGACTGCAAAGACTGATAAGACTGGGACTTTGGAGACCACAACAGTCAGAACTTTTCATAATAAGAAGTAGATATAAACAGGATATGTGGCTAGAGAGGCTTCATAAATGTAATCAGTGAATATCAAATTACCAAATCTACAAAATCTACCTTGAAATTACCAAATCTAACTTGAAACTACCAACTGTACACTAGTGATCACCCCCTCCTCCATCTCAAGAAGTCCCCTCTCGCCCGGGGCCCAGACTCCCAAGTCTTAGTTTGAAATTTCACAACCGACATCTCAAAAATTTCTCAATTGTTGGAAATTTTCAATCTCACAAGCGCTTTATATAAACCATTTAGACATGATTAAAGCCCAATTATCCATGATCCAAAAACACTATATGTATGTCAGATTAATCAGTCAGGTAGTTCCAAGGTAGACGTTTTAATGAATTTTGTATTTTAATGATTTTTTAGACACAAAAGTCTTAAGTCCACATAGTCCCGTCATTTCTTAACGGGTTGACCTCATATTAACAGATCTGAATCTCAGTCACTAAAGGATTCTCCATACTATATGGTCCAACCTCTCTTGAGAAGACATAAGTATTACTATAGAGACATACAGTTATGTCCCTGGTCCCGCCCTATTTAACCTGGTGACCCCATCTGCATAAATTTGAATCCCAGACACCAAAGAACCCTTCGTACTAAATATCAGTAAAATAAACCTGACGGTCCGTGTAAAGGAAGCATATTAAGAGGAAAAACTGTCCTTTGCTTGGCCCCTATTTGACCAGGATGACCCCATTTGAACAAATCTGAACTACAGTCACAAAAGGACCCTTCATACCAAATATGAACCAATTCAACCTGATGGTACACGAGAAGTCGTTTTTAAGAATTACTATGGAGGGCAAGAGTTATGGCTCTGGCTTCACAACCATTTGACAGAGTGATCTCATTTGAACAAATCTGAATGTGAGTCACCTAGGGAACATCCACACCAAATATGAACCCATTCAGTCTCATGACCTAGAGAAGATGTTCAAAGAATTGTTGGCAGATGGATGGACGGACAGACAGATGAACAGGTAACAGATGAGAAGTGATGACTATAGCTTCTTCTCATAAGAGCTTCAAATTTACATTTCATTGAACAAATCTGTCAGTCACCCCCCCCCCCCCACAACACTGTGGGGACATCCCTGTGAGAATATGACATACAACATTTATTTGACTACATTAGCTTAACAAAATTCCCATGACCTTGAGAGCAAGTGCATTCTGAGAATTATATTCCATTCACCAAGCCATCCGCTACCAGTGTCTGAGAGGTGTTGACATAGATAATTAGGTTTTAACGACTGCACACACAGCTTTTTGATACTCCTACAACTGTGATCAAAACAAGGATTTTGATGGGGTGAACAAGGAAGAGATAACATGGTATGATACAGTGTGGTGTGGCAGGGACAGGAGGTGGGAGGGTGGGGTTGGGTAGCTGTTATATGTCTAAAAAATCAAAGGTCAAAATGCAAAAATGTTATTTATTTTTTAGAGTTATGTCCCTGGCTCTGCCCCTATTTGACCCAGTGACCCCATTTGAACAAATCTGAACCCCAGTCACCCAAGGTCTCTCTGTACCACATATAAGCTAAATCGGCCAAATATTTTTTTAGAAGAAGTCATTGTAAGAATTACTATGAGTTATGTCCCTGGTTTCTCAACTAATTGACCGGGTGATCTCATTTGAACAAATCTGAACACCAGTCACACAAGGACCCTCCATACCAAATATTAGCTAAATCGGCCCAATGGTTCTGAACAAGAAGTCGTTGTAAGAATTACTATGGAGGAATAGAGTTATGGCCCTGGCTTCGCAACTATTTGACCCAGTGACCTCATTTGACCAAACTGAATGAAAGTCACCTAGGGAACATCCACACCAAATATGAACCAATTCGGTCTTCCGGTTTCAGAGGAGAAGATGTTCAAAGAATTGTTGACGGACGGACGGACGAGGAGTGATGACTATAGCTCCACCGGAGACTTCGTCTCAGGTGAGCTAAAAATGTGGTAAACGCAAACATGGTACACAAATACCCACTGTGTAGGAACTGTTACATCGGAAATCGTTCTATCGCCGGTTTGTGGTGGTTCTTGACTGATTTGTGACGGTTCCTGTGAACTACATTCTATCCTTTCCATTATCATTCCACTTCATTAGTTGCCACTTCATGTTTGTATACGTAGGAGCGACAGGAAGACGGCCCATCTGGGCCATGTCGCTCCTGTATAATATCATTTTTGTTTTTTTATTATCACCATTGTCATACGCTTGTAAATATTATGCAAATAAACAATCATCATTCATATCCATAGCCGAGATATATGCCCAGACGGGTGGATATCCACGCAGACGGGCGGACAAAGTTAATTCAGTATACCCCCATTATTCTTCGCAAAATTGGGGTATAATAAGTTCACCTGGATAAGTGATGGATAACAAAACATATTGGATTATCACATCACATATTTTATGTAATTTAATTTTAATTATTTTTATGATAACACACGCACACAAGATATATTGCATTGATATTTGTTTATTCCAATGTCGGAAAAGATCAAATCTCACACGATGGCACTTAAGCACTACAGGCAATTAATTCTAGCTGTGCTAAGTTGATTATTTACTGCTGGTGGGAAAGGTGGTGGGGTTAGAAGGCAGGAATTGAGGTCTCTGCCATATGAGGGGAGGGCAGGGGGGGCGGGAAAGGACGTTTTAATGAATCTCAGTGATTTTATTAAAGAGAAATTTTTTTAAGTCCCCAAAACTCAGCCCCGAATTGAAAGGTCGACTCAGTTTTAACAAATCTGGATCTCCTTCACACAAGAACCATTCGCACCAAATATAAGCTAAATAGGCCTGAGGGTTCTTGAGAAGACGTTTTAAGAATTACTATAAATTACTATAAAAGTTCCCTATTTGAACTGGTGACCTCATTTGAAAAAATCTGAATCTATGTCACCAAGGGACCATATACATATTCGGTCATATGGTTCTTTAGAAGATGTTCAAAGAATTGTTGACGGATGAGCGGACGACGGACGAGGAGTGGTGAATAGCTCCACGGGAGACTTCTCAGATGAGCAAAAAACTTTGAACTATAATTATATTCTGTAGTTAAACCATGGTTTTAACTCTGATGTAGTTTATGAGACTGATTACTTTCACCAAATTTTTACCACAAAAAAATACGTGTTACCACAAAAAATGTGGTAAACGCAAACATGGTACACAAATACCCACTGTGTAGGAACTGTTACATCGGAAATCGTTCTATCGCCGGTTTGTGATGGTTCTTGACTGATTTGTGACGGTTCCTGATGATCGAAATTATACATTTTCACGACTTTTTGACAGTTAAAACGCAATTTCGAGGCATCTAGGTGATAATTCGATTAGTTATTTTCAATCCCATCACAATCTGTGGCACCAATGAGCGTGGTAATAACGAAACTTTCATTATGCGAGTCATAACAACGACAAAAACCACGAATTTTGATAATTGTTTGGGTTCTCTCCTGATCGAGTCGGTTCTCTCCCCCATTTAATCGTTCTATACGGGTAAAACTATGGCTAATATTTGCCATGGTACATGGTTCAAACTGCCAATTTTGTGAAAGTATACAAAGATAAACACAACAAACTATGCATTTTGTTGACATTTGCACCACTTGTCATTAATTTCGATGAATTACACTGCCTTTCTATGCTTATTCAATAACCTGTGTTACGCCTATCAAAATTCACAAAGTCGCCAGCTAGTTTGAAAAATAACGCGTTTTGCAGGCCCAACATTCCCATGAGTCAATAGCCGGTTAACAATAGTGAAATTTCATAGCGCTGGACTTCGGAAAGCGTGAGCGTAGACGGGATATATAGAGTTATCTGTCTTGTATTTTTATCTATAATATGTTTTGGAACTTCTGTCTGTATGCATGTATTTGTGTTATAGACTCGAAAAACTGCTCGACCGATCCGATTCAAATTTGGTGTGTAGGGCTACTTTGATCTGGGGAACAATATGGGCGGGTCCAATTTCACGTGCGACCGTGTCCTTGACCTTGACCTCGCTCAAATACGCTCATATAGGCATGTTTCTGGACCTCGACCGATCCCACTCAAATTTGGTAGCTGGGTCTACTTTGATCACGGGAACAATATGGGCGGGTCCAATTTCACTTGCGACCGTGTCCTTGACCTCGTCATATACGCTCATATAGGCACGTTTCTGGACCTCGACCGATCCGATTCAAATTTGGTATAATGTAGGCCTACTTTGATCCCGGGAACAATATGGGTGGATCCAATTTCACGTGCGACCGTGTCCTTGACCTTGACCATATTCGCTCATATAGGCATGTTTCCGGGCCGATCGAACAATAGTTTGTCCAGGCGGAGACGATCACAAATAAATCCCTAAATATTGCCCGGACGAAGAGGGGGCACATCGGCTAGTGTTGTCTATTTTCGTAGACGTATTTTACTCAACAAAAAGCCAAAAATAAGACGTTAAAAGTTCGTTGACACCCATACAATGTTCTGATTACGCAGTTTATGAAGTTTGTGTTGGGCATCCGCTTGCTGGATGATGATTATCTGGGTTAAATTCTAGAATTCTAGAATATGCAGCTATTAAAGCATATACAAGAGAAGAATAGGGGCCTCGTTACTCTCACATCTAAAAATAGAATCTTTGGGGTCTAAAATTGGTTGTGGGTGTCTCGTTACCTTCACATCTAAAAATAGAATCTTTGGGTCTAAAAATTGTTTGAGGGTAAAATTGTTTGAGGGTAAAATTGGTTGTACTAAAATATTCCCAAAATATCAAAACCCAAAAAAAAAATTTCAAAACTTCCAAAAATTATTTTTTCCAAAAAATTTCAAAACTTCCAAAAAATTTTAAAACCCCAAAATTTCAAAAGAAAAAATTTCAAAACCCCTCAAAATTATTTCTCCAAAAAAAAGTATAAATAAAAAATTTATAACGAGTTTTCGGTTTCTGATAATCTCGATATTAAAAAAATGTCGAATGTTAAATTATTTGCGCGTAATATCTTTCGTAATATTTTTTGCTCAAATATTTTTCATGAATTTATTAATCGATGTGTATGGACAGTCGCTGTAATGTTGGACATTGTGACCATCGATATGAATGCATACATTCCAGTGTTTTATCGGACGCAGTTCATATAATTGTCATACCTGAAAATAGACACTATTACTTTTACATAAATAATAAAGAGCGTTTATTCTTTACACTCTCTCTATCCCATATGACAGGTGTGTATTATCGTGAATTATTGGAAGTTTTGAGATGTACTATGTTGAATCCCTAACGGTCGAAAATTGTAATGTGAAATTACAACCCTCCAGAATGAATTGTTCGCTGTACACGCAATCACACACGCGACATTGGTCGTGTGTCACACCTTTGCTTTACCAAATGAATTATATTATTTCCCCCGTTCACAGCTATATGGTATTCAGAAAACATATCGATTTAATGTCTGAACAAAACGGGTTAGTATCAATTAAGGTTGATAAACTGTGTCATTCACACGATAATTAGTTAGCCAAAAACATGCATACATATTAAGTCAGGTCGTGAGACACTCAATTATAGAAATTGCTTTGATGACATTGTTATAACAACATTACGTAATAACCCCTTATCATTCCATTCACACTTACGATCATTTTGTATACCGAAAACTCCAGGTAGCACCGATGATGTAACATTATATCACTGCTATTGTATCCAATGATAGGTTCAGACATGTTCCATGTTTAGAAAAATAGATAATCTGCAGGTGTTCACTTGACAAGAGATTTTGTACACTCAATCACAGACCAACGTGATAATACCAGCCCACACCCAACCCCCAACATCCACCAAACACCTTCACATCACTTACCAAAACCAATGATGTTATAAGAACTGTAGGTTTTTATAATATTATAGCTTGCAGTGTCATCCTGGTAATTCATTTACAACAGCCATAACAAATGTTTACTTATGATGTATATAAGAACTGTATAGCTACTAATAAATAGGACACAGTGAACACAAAAAAAAAATGGGTCCAATTAACCATAGCTCCATACCATTTGAACCTTGTTCTAGTATTTGCATCACCGGACCAACTGGTTCTGGTAAGACGAGATGGGTCTACAGATTCCTGCAAAATCTTAATGGAATGTATTCTAGAGATCCACCTAAGAAAATAATGTACTGTTACGGTATTTATCAAAATTTCTATGATGAAATTGAATCATCAATCGAAAATTTGGTCATGCATCAAGGATTACCTACCCAAACAGAAATCGAAGAATTTGCTGACGGTAAACATAATATGTTAATATTAGACGACTTGATGCATCGCATTATTGACCAAAAAGAGATTGAAACACTATTTACGCAGCAAACTCATCATCGCTGTCTTTCGGTGCTGTTTATTTCACAAAATTTATACGCACAAGGCAAGGCTGCGAGAACTATAGCCTTAAACACAGGATATCTAATTTTATTCAAAAATTTGAGGGATGGATCACAAATTTCCACATTGGGTAGACAATTGTATCCCGGTAAATCTAAAGTACTCATTGAGGCATACAAGGATTGTATGAAGAAACCATTTGCGTATCTTATAATAGATATGTCCCCTCACACTGAGGATAAATACAGGCTACGAACAGACGTGTTTCCCAACCAAGACCCTATAATTTACGTACCTACTACGTAATAAGAAGGGGACAGTATCGGAGCTGAGTCGTGACGATAAAATGAGTCGATTATTACGTAATGAGTTGAATTTTGTCAGACTATTGACATCAACCCAATCAAGATCTCAACGAAACGCATTATTGACATCGATAACTAATAATCAGTTGAAAGTTCTGGTTGAAATTACGATCAATTTACTACATGATAGTTTAACAGTTACAGTTCAACAAAAAGCTAAATTACGGCGATATAAATCATTTTATATATTCTTGAGTGATAAATCTGTGAGTTTGTTGAGGAAAAGAAAAAGTGTGAATAATCACTCAACCGCCATTACTTTGATGTTGAACATAGTTGAACCTAAATTGAAACAGTTTTTGTGATGGAGTCTGTGAAGAAAACTGTTTTGATCCCGTATGAAAGATATATGAGGTACACTGAAAAAAGTGAACACAAAAAAGTTTCATCGGAGTCTAACATTGAACACAGCGACATCTCGGCAAACAATAGTAGCCCTTCCGATGAAATGGATAAAGAAATGGACCCGATTAATAATCAGATTGTTAATACAGTTCAAACGACTGAACCTCAGAATGCAATCCAAAAATCAGAAGTTAACACATCGAAAAAGACACGTACCAAGCAAAGAAAAAAGAAAATAAGAGGGGTTAAGCGTGAAATATCTAGACCTCCTGGTATAATCGCCGGTAAGCTGACCAAGATAAAGAAGAAACGTTGGCTATCACTGTGAACAATATGACCGATTGGAAAGATTATTTGAGTTCAATTTATTTTAATCCGGGTCACCCCGCATCGTACTCAGGAGCTACAAAGTTGCATCAGACTGTAAAATCTGAAAATAAGCACAACATTTCCAAGCGCGAGATTGTGAAGTGGCTACAAAATCATGAAAGTTATTCCCTGACAAAAAGTGTTAGACGAAAATTCCCGAGGTCTCGTGTTATTGTAAACGCTTCTGACAGTCAATGGGATGGAGACCTCATGGATATGAATGATGTTTCCAAAGACAACGACAATTACACCTACGTGTTAGTAATGATTGACATTTTTTCTAGGAAGTTATGGTGTGAAGCTATAAAGAGGAAAACTGCAATTAATGTGATCAATGCTATGAAACATATATTTGAAGGTGGAAGAACCCCGCGCGTCCTCCGAACGGATCGCGGTTCGGAGTTCACAAACAAACGGGTCAAAAGTTACCTTAAGGGTCTTCATATATCTCAAATTTTTACTCAAAACGAAATGAAAGCCAATTATTCGGAACGGGTCATAAAAACTATAAAGCAGAAGATTTCGCGTTATATGATAAAGCATAATAATGCTAGATATATCGACATTCTACAAGATATTGTGAAAAGTTATAACCATACAATACATCGTTCGTTAGGCACCACCCCTGACTCCATAACTGTTGAGAATGAAGATGAGTCTCGTCTCGATCAGTGGTTAATAAGACAGAAGGGAGGTGTTAAAAGTAAATTGAAGAAAAAGTTCAAATACAATGTAAATGATATCGTTAGAATATCACACACCAAAGCAGTTTTTGACCGAGAATATTCTCAGAAATGGACTGGAGAGTTGTTCAAAGTGACTAAGAGGTTTTACAGGCAGAATATACCCTTGTATACATTGACAGATTTCTTGGATGAAAACATTGAGGGTGCTTTCTACGAGTCAGAACTTCAAGGGGTGCGCGTTGATGACGAAACAGTTTACAGAATAGATCAAATTGTCAAAAAGAGGAAACGAAAGGGTCAAACTGAAGTCCTGGTGCACTGGCATTCATGGCCTGACAAATTTAATTCATGGATTTTAGAGTCTGATGTCGACAGATATCAAAATTAATAAGAGCAAGCTATCCGAGGGGGAAACCATTACAATCATGAATAATAGAACAGATACCTTGACGAATATGTTTCAAACAGAACGCGGTCGTCTACATATGAATCTCCTGAAATGGATAGGAATTACGATTATGGTAATAACTCTGTCACTACCGGTTATAATAGTTCCAAAGAAGATACCACGTCAGACGGGGGACTATGAATTACGGCATACGAACGAGTCACACCCCCATGATTACGAACAACACCCCTGTGGGTTCGTGAAAAAGTGGACAATACGATCAAACATTACTGTTACATTATGTAATAATCAAGGGCGCATTTATACACGCATTAGGCGAGTTGTGAATAACACTCCCGAGATTATAAGTATTCCGTATAACCAGTGGTCTGCCTTCAAGTATATATTCAGTGATGTTGATAAAACTATAAGAGAAGAGATGAACATTGATTCTCATTTGAAACAAAATAGAAACTAGTCATATGGATAATTATTATCTGTACCTGACTAGCGACGATTCCATAGATAAATATCCAGATAATCGTCCTCTCGACTTCACAATAGAGTTACCTGGTGTATTAATATTGGAAGGGGCGTGGTTATGTTGTTTGAAAGACATAAACATAACTGACCATATAGACACGGATTTATTATATATTTGTTCGGACATATGTGGAGAATCAATAGCCTGCGACACATCATACCCCATCCTCCGGGTTATAAAGAGAGACACACGTGATACGGGTCATTGGCGGAGTTTTGAGGACTCATTCTACATAAACGTAAGACAGGATAAACTTCAGCGTCTCAGGATTTTTATAAGAGGCGATAAACTTTCTAAAATAAATGCAGAAAAAAGAGTGACCTGTACACTACATCTGAAGAAACATGTCGATCACGTATATTCCCGCAGATATTGAAATGTGGAGAAAACATTTCAGGGACATGATTAATGGGAAGTTAACGCCAGATAATGAGGGTCGCTACTTTATTGACAAAACTCAAAATAGCGATAGTGAAGAAGAAGACGTTCTAAAACCACATATTAACGTAGTGACACCCATAGCGCAAGCGATTGAAATGGCCAAAGCAGAAGTTGCAGAAAATAAGTTGACACAAGCATGTAAGACGTCAAAAAAAAACAATAAGAGGGTGTTACCTAACGATTTGGCTCATAACCCTAAGAAAGTGAAAACCACCTGGTTCGATAAACCATGAATGAATACAGAGAGTACCATACCTCTAAATTGGCATTATTTGATTCGCCCACGGTTGACAGCGGAATACAAGCGACAGAATGGATAAACTACAGACCCGTGAATCAGCTGACAGACACTGCAGCTTTAGAGTTCAATATTCCCGCCATGGCCACAACCTACATGGACCTCAAACGGACATTGCTACTTCTCAAACTCAAAATAACCAAGCAAGATGGTTCGGCTCTAACCGTTAATGACGATGTGGGCCTGATAAATGCACCCCTACATTCAATATTTTCGCAGGTCGATTTGAATATACAGCAAGTTCCCGTGAGTCAAGTCGGTCCGAATTATCCATACAAAGCATATTTCGATGTACTCTTAGAAACTGAACGTAAGGAACAGCTACATGGACAAGCGTTCGAAAAGGACACGGCAGGTGGTATGGACCTGGCAGATTCGAAAAGCGGGAACTCTGGCCTGTATTACAGGTCCAAAACAACCCGTACTAGTCAAATAATGGATATTATGGGATCAATTCAGCTTGACTTCTTCCAACAGGACAAATTACTACTAAATGGTCTCCCGCTCACGTTAAAATTCTGGCAGACGAGAGATGTTTTTAGACTGATGTATGCGGGAACCACTGAGACATACAAGTTGAAAATACAGGAAGCTAATTTGAGACTAGCCACTGTGAAAGTTAACCCCGGTGTATTACTCAGTCATACTGAGTCACTCAAGAAAAAGAACGCGTGTTATCCTTTTTCAAAATCTATCATAAAGACGTATACAGTGTCAAAAGGTGCATTCAGTTTGGGAGAAGATAATCTATTTCAAGGAAACGTACCCAGTAGCTGTATTATTGGCTTAGTATCATCAAAGGCTGAAAGCGGTTCACGCGATAAGAACCCGTTCAACTTTGCGACTTTTGGATGCAACTTCGTCGGATTTTACGTCAACGGGCAGTCTATGCCCGCCCAAGCACTCCAACCGAACTTTACCAGTAAGGAATATGTAGAAGCTTACAATACGATAATAAAAGATGCGAAACGAAAAGCCGTTCATATTACTTATGAGGATTATGCGAAAGGTTATTGCATATATCGGATAAACCCGCAAGGAATTAATCACGACAGGGTCATACCACACAAAGGTCACACACGCCTCGAGATTAAATTCTCATCGGCTTTGAAAGACAATTGTACTGTAATCGTATACGCAAAATTTCCTGCCGTTCTCAAAGTTGACGAGAGTCGTAAAGTTTGCATTGAATAATGAATACACGCGGACTCATGAGGGCGATAAATAGTTTCACAAACCATAATGAGATAGATGTTTGTCCCATAGACAAATTACCTCTTTATATCCAATATCCCCGGATGTATATAGTTAACACAGACGAGAGTAGCCAACCTGGACGCCACTGGATATTGATGACATTCCAGGAACATAACGTATCAGAGTTCTTCGACCCTATGGGATTAAAACCCGAGTGTTACAACGGACGATTTAAACACGTGTTGTTATTGAATGGACCTCGTTACGAGTGCAATGCTTACAGATTACAGGGTTCTAATATATGCGGTCCCTATTGCATATACTTTGCATTCTATAAACTGTGCGGATACAGTCTAGAAAATATAATGAGACGTTTCAGTGCCAATAATTATATGTATAATGATTTAATTATTAAGGATTTTATGTTGAAATATATTCTGTAAACGCTCTTCATTAGCGACAACGAGAGAAACACTCTTTAAATTATATTATGTATATAAATAAAATATTGTAAATACAATCATTTATCGTTCTTATATTATCATATGTATGACTGGGAAAATATATATATATATATATATATATATATATGACTGGGTTGAGAGGGTGGGGGTGGGGGGTCTGTGGAGAGAGTCCGGTGAGGTGGTATTAGGTCTGTTGTCAAAACAAACAAAAAAATCTATTGTTTTTGTTTGTTTCGTCAAAAGCCTAAAAAACAAAGGTATGTGAGCCATCCCCCCGAATGAAAAAAATAGATAATCGATACATATATATATTTATTCTGAAAGTAATTCAAGTTCACATATGGTAGGATATACAATATTTAACATCTGCTTTTCACTTTTAATGCCCGTAATCACAATTTTTCCATTATGAAAGCATGTAAAATGTATTTTCTCACGTCTGAACATTGCCGCAGGGAACAGCTCTAATTCGTAAGAACATTCCATAAGTTTCACTAAAATGTTTAAGTCAAGTTTTCCATTTAACTGACAAAATGCAGACATTGTCAAAATTTTTATGGAATTTAATCTCACTCGCCAACCACATTTTTGAATATGTCGAGCGTACCGACGCAATCGAACTCGTGTCTGTTTGACACTATCAGAAAGCCCGTTAACAACGATTTTACCCGTGTTAAACACGAGGCAACATCCACCGAATTTAGAATGTTTCCATACAACTCCGCTAAACTTTTTGGAATTGTATTCAATGTTCGAACAGCCGAGTGTCAAATCCCTTAGATTAATAGAACAGTTCAAATCTGCAGAACATACGACATTAGTTATTCGTAGCATCATAGGAGTAATGTTTAGATCAATGTCTGCATCCGGTTAATCAAACACGTTCTATCGCCGTTGGGGCAGCATTCCATACATCTTAAAGATCCTTCCTGGTTTTGGTGATCGTCGGTCAAATAGCACTGCACAGTCTGATCAATTTCAGGAATATTAGCACACAGGACGAATATAGCTCCAACTAGTTCTTCAAATTGGTCGAATGTCAGAGATATTCCGTATTTGGTTGCACACAAATCATCTGAATGTTCAGGCAGCCAATACCTGCGAATGTCAACACGCGGGATGCCGCTCTTTATCGTAATGAAGAAATTCCCTCCGATATGACGTCTCATGAATACATCGTCTTCACCGGTACGATAACTGACCACTTCTTGATGTATATCTGCTAAGTAAGATTTCAACTCTTTGAATCTCCTTAGATTTAATGTTATTCCAGATTTTGTCGGAAATTTATGGCCCGCAGAACTTTCACCGCACTCTCGTATGTGTATATACAGATTTCCCTGGAATCGGCCGTCAAATAGGAAAATGTCATTTCCTAACGGGGCCAAGCATTGTGGATGGAACGCCCTCTCGTCGGTTTCAGTCCGTTGGTTTCCTTCAACATCGGGTTGATCAGTCATTGTTTTTTTATTTTGAACCTGGAAAATAAGAAAACAAAACATTACTTATCAGTTACACATCGAGAATACAAAAGTCCGAAAGGAGTCCGCTAATGCGTTTGGTGGATGTTGGGTGTGGGGGGAGGCCCGCCCCAGCCCGCCCCCCGCCCGCCCTGAGGATGGGGGGAGCCCCGCCCCGCCCGCCCTGGGGAGGGGGAGGCCCGCCCCCGCCCGCCCTGGGGAGGGGAGGCCCGCCCGCCCCTGGGGAGGGGAGGCCCGCCCGCCCGCCCGCCCGCCCCCGCCCGCCCTGGGGAGGGGAGCCCCGCCCCGCCCTGTCGTCCCTGGGGGGAGGGGGAGGCCCGCCCCGCCCGCATACTCAATAAGAATAAGAAAATTGAGTCATTCAGTCAGTTCATTATGGAGAGAATACTACCCGCAGAAATACTGGAGAAAATATACAATCAGCTAATTGAAATGTCAACTATAAATCCAGAAATAAAAAAACAACTACTACACAATTGGTTTATAAGAGAAATTAAAATAATACTGAAGAATATAGATGAAGGATATTTTCCTGTACAACGATTGAAATCTTTGATTGCTAGGTCTGAATTTGAAACTGATTTCTTACAGGATATATTGAATCAAATGTATTCAAATCGCTGGGTATTTAGAGGCGTTCCTAAAAACAAAATACATGACATTCGTGAACTTATTGGAGATAACTTTGTGAGATTTGCAGAATACCGAGACTGGGTTTTCAATCAGAGAAGTTTTGAAGAAGTGACAATAATTCATGGATATATCATTCTCCGTGAACCGTGTACACTGTTCACGATTGAACAAATACTTAACAGCGGCGTGATTTTGGATTACATTTCTACAAGTAAATCGAAATATATTTCAGAATTAGAGAATGAATTAATCTGGTCATTCGGAATAATCTGGAATTATGGTGACTCTTCGTTGAGAAAATAAAAAAAAAAAAACATAGTTGTTTTTGGTTTAAGTATAAACCAAAATGAGATTGTACTGGAGGTAAAAATGTAATGATAGAAATCATAATTCATAACTAACCTGTATAGAATATTTCACACGCACAGTATAGGACTACCGAATTTGTAATTGTGAACTGGATCGGGTAGCATTTTATAGATCGAAAAAATGGACACCTTGGATAAATTGACCAATGACGGCCATACGTTTATAGTAATACGTGTTCATACACGCTCGATGTTATCTAACATCGAACGTGTTTGAACAAGTCTTAGTATAATCCGATAACTACCATCGATCGAATGTTTACACTCTCATTACAACCTTGATCAAATATAGACGATTAAATTATATATATATTACGTACCTCGTTCAATATCCATATGGCAGTGTATCCATGTTATCCAATCGTCTGCGTTTGGTATAAACAACTCGGTACTGTTTGTCCTCAGATCTGTTATATATCTTTCTTTTTCCTTTCGATCTGCATATTTTCCTTGGATTGGTTGTGGTGATGGGCACTGGGAAAATATATATATATATATATATATATATATATATGACTGGGTTGAGAGGGTGGGGGTGGGGGGTCTGTGGAGAGAGTCCGGTGAGGTGGTATTAGGTCTGTTGTCAAAACAAACAAAAAAATCTATTGTTTTTGTTTGTTTCGTCAAAAGCCTAAAAAACAAAGGTATGTGAGCCATCCCCCCGAATGAAAAAAATAGATAATCGATACATATATATATTTATTCTGAAAGTAATTCAAGTTCACATATGGTAGGATATACAATATTTAACATCTGCTTTTCACTTTTAATGCCCGTAATCACAATTTTTCCATTATGAAAGCATGTAAAATGTATTTTCTCACGTCTGAACATTGCCGCAGGGAACAGCTCTAATTCGTAAGAACATTCCATAAGTTTCACTAAAATGTTTAAGTCAAGTTTTCCATTTAACTGACAAAATGCAGACATTGTCAAAAATTTTATGGAATTTAATCTCACTCGCCAACCACATTTTTGAATATGTCGAGCGTACCGACGCAATCGAACTCGTGTCTGTTTGACACTATCAGAAAGCCCGTTAACAACGATTTTACCCGTGTTAAACACGAGGCAACATCCACCGAATTTAGAATGTTTCCATACAACTCCGCTAAACTTTTTGGAATTGTATTCAATGTTCGAACAGCCGAGTGTCAAATCCCTTAGATTAATAGAACAGTTCAAATCTGCAGAACATACGACATTAGTTATTCGTAGCATCATAGGAGTAATGTTTAGATCAATGTCTGCATCCGGTTAATCAAACACGTTCTATCGCCGTTGGGGCAGCATTCCATACATCTTAAAGATCCTTCCTGGTTTTGGTGATCGTCGGTCAAATAGCACTGCACAGTCTGATCAATTTCAGGAATATTAGCACACAGGACGAATATAGCTCCAACTAGTTCTTCAAATTGGTCGAATGTCAGAGATATTCCGTATTTGGTTGCACACAAATCATCTGAATGTTCAGGCAGCCAATACCTGCGAATGTCAACACGCGGGATGCCGCTCTTTATCGTAATGAAGAAATTCCCTCCGATATGACGTCTCATGAATACATCGTCTTCACCGGTACGATAACTGACCACTTCTTGATGTATATCTGCTAAGTAAGATTTCAACTCTTTGAATCTCCTTAGATTTAATGTTATTCCAGATTTTGTCGGAAATTTATGGCCCGCAGAACTTTCACCGCACTCTCGTATGTGTATATACAGATTTCCCTGGAATCGGCCGTCAAATAGGAAAATGTCATTTCCTAACGGGGCCAAGCATTGTGGATGGAACGCCCTCTCGTTGGTTTCAGTCCGTTGGTTTCCTTCAACATCGGGTTGATCAGTCATTGTTTTTTTATTTTGAACCTGGAAAATAAGAAAACAAAACATTACTTATCAGTTACACATCGAGAATACAAAAGTCCGAAAGGAGTCCGCTAATGCGTTTGGTGGATGTTGGGTGTGGGGGAGGCCCGCCCCAGCCCGCCCCCCGCCCGCCCTGAGGATGGGGGAGCCCCGCCCCCGCCCGCCCTGGGGAGGGGGAGGCCCGCCCCCGCCCGCCCTGGGGAGGGGAGGCCCGCCCGCCCGCCCGCCCGCCCCTGGGGAGGGGAGGCCCGCCCGCCCGCCCGCCCGCCCCCGCCCGCCCTGGGGAGGGGAGCCCCGCCCCGCCCTGTCGTCCCTGGGGGGAGGGGGAGGCCCGCCCCGCCCGCATACTCAATAAGAATAAGAAAATTGAGTCATTCAGTCAGTTCATTATGGAGAGAATACTACCCGCAGAAATACTGGAGAAAATATACAATCAGCTAATTGAAATGTCAACTATAAATCCAGAAATAAAAAAACAACTACTACACAATTGGTTTATAAGAGAAATTAAAATAATACTGAAGAATATAGATGAAGGATATTTTCCTGTACAACGATTGAAATCTTTGATTGCTAGGTCTGAATTTGAAACTGATTTCTTACAGGATATATTGAATCAAATGTATTCAAATCGCTGGGTATTTAGAGGCGTTCCTAAAAACAAAATACATGACATTCGTGAACTTATTGGAGATAACTTTGTGAGATTTGCAGAATACCGAGACTGGGTTTTCAATCAGAGAAGTTTTGAAGAAGTGACAATAATTCATGGATATATCATTCTCCGTGAACCGTGTACACTGTTCACGATTGAACAAATACTTAACAGCGGCGTGATTTTGGATTACATTTCTACAAGTAAATCGAAATATATTTCAGAATTAGAGAATGAATTAATCTGGTCATTCGGAATAATCTGGAATTATGGTGACTCTTCGTTGAGAAAATAAAAAAAAAAAAACATAGTTGTTTTTGGTTTAAGTATAAACCAAAATGAGATTGTACTGGAGGTAAAAATGTAATGATAGAAATCATAATTCATAACTAACCTGTATAGAATATTTCACACGCACAGTATAGGACTACCGAATTTGTAATTGTGAACTGGATCGGGTAGCATTTTATAGATCGAAAAAATGGACACCTTGGATAAATTGACCAATGACGGCCATACGTTTATAGTAATACGTGTTCATACACGCTCGATGTTATCTAACATCGAACGTGTTTGAACAAGTCTTAGTATAATCCGATAACTACCATCGATCGAATGTTTACACTCTCATTACAACCTTGATCAAATATAGACGATTAAATTATATATATATTACGTACCTCGTTCAATATCCATATGGCAGTGTATCCATGTTATCCAATCGTCTGCGTTTGGTATAAACAACTCGGTACTGTTTGTCCTCAGATCTGTTATATATCTTTCTTTTTCCTTTCGATCTGCATATTTTCCTTGGATTGGTTGTGGTGATGGGCACTGTGCTTCCAGATTCTAACAGCTCTTTAATCGTCTGGAAATTGATGAACTGTGAATTTTCAAAGTTCAAAGAGAACCCCCGAACTTTACACGTCTCTTTAGCTTTATTTGTTCGATAAGCGTAATTCTTGGGGCCTCCAGAAACAAATTCTTCGATGTATTCATCCGGATCTAGTTCGCTGGTGAGTTGGCCCAAATAGTCGCCCAGTGGGGGATTAATTTGATCCTCAGTGCTGCTAAATACACAACTATCCGTGTCGTAATATAATACTCTTCTGTCCAAGGAATGAATAACTTCATATAGCATTAATCGAGCGTGACACGTCGTGAATGTGGCCAAATATATGTTATTCGCTGCTCCACAAGGCACACAGTCTTTTCGATAGGTCCACTCCATTTGAAGAATGTCATCAGTTATGACATGAAAATTTTCCATTTGTTTCATTGGATTTGAAATGAGCTGGAATAGATTGTCTTGTTCCGATTCATGGAAATACTCAGTCTGTTTGAAATTCTGGTTTTGGCCTAGCTTCCCCCAAAATGAGTTGAGCATGAGCTTGCTGATTTGCCTCAGTCCTGGATTCTTTTCGATGCTTTCTCTGTCCAGTAATATACCTTCGTTGTCTTTATACGCTGTGATGTATTTATCCATGTCTTCGTTAGATTTTATCCAATCCGGAGGACCGCTAGCCTGCTGCTTGAACTTTAGGAATGTGTTTATATATTCCGTGAATAATCCATTTTGTTGGCTATAGTCTGACGTTTCGGTCCAATGGTATATTTCATATATTTTGAGAATCTTGTATCCCACTTTGACAGCTGTCTCCAGTTCAGGAATACACCAAACGCCGGTAATGGCTCTCTGTTGGCACGTACACGTGCAAGGTCGTTGATTTTCATTATCAGCACAAGTCCTGCACAGTGGAAACTTCAGTTTACCTTCGGATCGATACGGTAATACGGGGTGATAGAGTCCATTAGGTGGTAAAATCTTGACTTGCGCTATTCCGAAGTAATCCTTAAGCTCGGTAATGTCATCGCCCAAAATGATTTTAGGGTGTCCAATCGGATAGCGAGAGTATTTGAGCACACTTGGATACAGCGACGTGAAATCAAAATAGTGTATTTTCTCACCAACGGCAGCTTTGTAGTGTAATTTAGTTGCATTCGTTCTGCCGCCGAAGAAACTGTCTCTAGGCTCTAGCCGCTCAACAATGTCTAAACTAGCGATGAAGTCACGAAGCTCCGGATTAGTCTTTCGAGCAGCGACGAACTCGTGTTCCCAAATGCACACATATTTCATGCCTCGACTTTCTATAAACTTCTTCTTTTTCTGTGTGAGTCCGTATAATTCATTAGGTGTCTGGTTGGTTATCGGATTCTTGACTATGTCTCTGTCGTGACTCAGACAAAGTTCACATCCATGGAATTGACATCCGTGAAATTCGAATGCCGTGTTTAATTCTTCGCAATAGCCATCCAATCTGTACTTTGCATCATCGAGTTTCTTTTCACGGCCGTTCAATGCGTGAGTTATGTGAACTTTGTCTTTGAACATCATCCATTCCAGCCATTGAATCGAACTTTTGCTGTATTGATCTTTATACGATGTCTTGGGGATTCGAGCTATCTGGGATTTGAGAAATTCTTTCTCACGAATTTGGACGCCGCGTTCATCTTGAAGTTTTGTGTCTTGAACCCATTCACCTTTGTATAAAATAGACAAAGTTCCATCTTTACATTTAGCAGGAAGCCACGTTTTCCCTTCGGTACTTAGACGCACTCTCCATTCCTCGTCGACGAATTTCGTTCTGAATATACCCATACATACCGATGCGATTGTAACGTATTGGAATGGATCAACCGCACCAACCAGTTTGAACTTCATATCGCCAGAAAACTCGTCAATTACGGGTTGTATATTTCCAGTCGCATTCATGATGTGGGTTCTGAATTTTATGCAAGCTTGTCTCAAAATATTGACATCACTACGACAATAATCCGATAATTCTTTCTTGAAGATGAAAACTGCATTTGTTTGAGCAGCGTGCCATTTCGTGAAGTCTTTTCGTTCAGCCACACTCATATAATCAGTGCCGTAATATTTGGCATCCGGATAGGGTCCTTCATAATTCTGGTTGGCTGATTTATTGAAAAAGTGCGGGAACCATCCTTTTTTCTCGCCATCCAGACCGAAAGTTTTCGGTAACAGTGCCAACTTCATTGGTAGAAAGCTGAGACTGTCCAGTACTTTGATATGAAGATCTTTTTCCACGTATAGGTACATCAATTTGGATCCATTATATATAACTTTGGGTCTCAATGATTGATCAATGAGATATTCCATGAGAAAATATCCATCGTAACCCTTGAAGTTGTGAGCCAGTGCTATGAACCCCTTGTGTTGTTCCGAGAATAACCATTTTCCAAACTTTTCACCGGTATCAGGACCGCTAAATATAACCTCTCGGCGTCCGCATGTATCCGAACATAAATTTCGGTCACTCTTCTTCTTCTTCTTCTTCGCATCACTGTCGATACACGCATCACATAGAGGTCCGCAATTTCTACAGTTCGGTTTCACTTCCAACGATTCATGCATGCATTCGTAGCAAGCTGTTTGGGCGACGAGGAAGTTCGGTGTATGCTGAATTTTTCCGCACCATGTTTTTAAACAGTTCTGAAAAGTAATAATTGATTGTTTTAACCTCTAGCTTTATCGATAATAAAAAACAAAATAAAACGTCTACACTTTGTTTAGATAATTATTTTTTTTTTTTAAATGTTTTGGTATGGGTTCAACGTTAATAAAGAGCGTTGACGTATTAATATTGTTTGTTGGTTGATTCTAAAAATTACTCGTTCCAATCTACGTGTCAATATTATAAATGTATATCATGATCCGACATATAGCCTGTATAATTGTCGATTCAAGCACGCAGCTATCAAGTTCAATAAAGTTAAAACAATTATATATTATGTTAGTTTACTATATAACAATTACAAAATCTCTTTTCACAAAAAAATATGTTACACATTTTCAATGTGTCAAGAATTAAAAAAGTTAATTACTAGGTTTAACATCTGTGACTCAGTTGAATTTTAATATTGAGACCCCCCTTAACTTTGGTCGAATTCAAGTATGTAATTGTTATATGGTAATCTCACACGCGAGATAACAACTAAAGAGCGTTCAGCGATAATCTAATATAATTTTAAAAAATGCAAGAGCGTCTCTCTACTTATGCGCGCCTTTAATAAAGAGCGTTACGTTATCATGATTTCGACTGTAATGTGTTACATATATATATATATTACAATTAGGTTAAGACTCACCTGACACTTAGCACATTTCTTGCATATATGATCCTCTTTACAGTCCTGGCAATCCTTTGTATGTAAAGGTGCATATCCTTCAGAACATTCCAATATATCATGTTGAATGGTTTCGAAGTCGAAGAAACAGAATTTAGCTTTTTCATCATCAGTAACGGGAGGTATGGCCCTCACATAACATTCGTGTGCTCCCATTGTGTATTTGTCACACGATCTACAAAATGTTTCTCCGCACACGTGTTGATTCGGACGTCTTTTCCCTCTCTCCATGACTTTTGTACAGTCCAAACATTTCCACCATTTTTGACAAGGAGCTGTCGTTTCTCCCGAAGCTTGATTAATAGGTTTTGCTTTATGACGCACGAAACATTGATGAGACATACACGTCATATTACAATCTGAACAATGTTCTTTGTTTTCACTTTGTTCACATTTATCGCTTTTGCACACGAAACAGGTGTGTTCACAATAATGCTTTCCTTTGGTTGAATAATGTTTTAAACAATGCACACAGAAATATTGTGCGCTAAAGAATCCCGTTATGGATTGTATAGCGTGGAAATGTTCATTAGCAGTGAGATATAAATATATCACGGGTCTTTCTATACCGTCTGTAGGCGCGCTGGTAATGAATTTATTACCCAGTCTAGCACTGATGACTAGTATTGTCAAATTCAGAGTTTCCTCGAATGCTTTTAGATCTGCTAAACTGGCTGGTCTGTCTGTTGATACACCTGCGATGACACTAATTGCTTTGGCTAATTTTCCTTGCTCCGTGCGTTTTTTGTACAGCACATTGTTGTAATAACTGATTGGTACTTTTCTGTATTCCATGATGAGTTGTAAATTATTTCTGGTTCCTCTATTCTGTGTTATTTCTAGCCATTCATCAGGACTGCAAATATTTAATTTACACCAACATGTGGCGATAGCCCGAGCCATACACATATTGTCGGTATTTTCAATCGTAACGATCGATGTTTTATTTCTTAGAATGTCACTTTCATCATGTAAAGCCGTTATCCTCCTCCGTGCTCCGCCTTTAGGTAACTCGATGGTGCCTATATCTATGTGGAAACTTTGATTAACAGTCAGTGTTTGGTTGCTGTTCAAAACGAGTTCGATTCTGTCAATCACAGTGTTAGCATTTAACGTTTGCAACGTTTGTAACGGAACTACTATAGGGTTGTCCAAACTCTCATGGTGAATGATAACTCTGCCAAGATCATTGTCAGCCAAATTTCCACGAGCTCTTTGAATAGTGTCCTCGAACATTGAATGTAGATTCCTGTATATGTCGATTAACTTTTTCTCTTTGTAAATTTCATCTAATTTGATCTCATATGTTCTCTGTGTTGCCAAATTGTTTCCGAAGATTCGTTCACTCCTTTTGCGAATGCTATATCCAGTTATTTGAATATCAGAAATGTCGGCTGTTTGATTGTCTGATTTTACGGCTTCATCTTGATGAGGTGTCTGTTCGTCTTCTCGGTTTTGTAATCCTGATGGTCCAGCTGTACCGGGTTGTGAGTTGTTAACATCATTTTTAGGCGCATCATCTTCTCCGTATCCGATTTGGTTCGGCCATGGATCATCTCCTGAACAAAGCGTAGATGCTTCAATTATATCTTCATCCAGTTGATAAGCTACGATAGCCTTGTCGTATTCTTCGATGTCTTGCAGAATACATTCTATTTCATAAATTTCATCCACTGTCAGAGGTGTCATTATTTCTTCAGCCATTTTTCGAGAAGTCCTGAGTAGTGATTACAACGGCGTCTATTCACTATATGGAATACAGCTTAGTAAGCTATATTTTTATACCATAAAATCCTGAACATATGCAAGCACGGATTACGTAACATTATATAAGATTATATATGAACGTAAGTATGAATAGGCCGATAATTGGTTTTGTACGGACGAGGCAACATTAGTTGTTTAACTGGTTATTATTACGTAACCCTGTGTTCCCCCCGCTGAGAACACCTGCACATTTAACAATTGTTAATATCTATTTCTAAACATGGAACATGTCTGAACCTATCATTGGATACAATAGCAGTGATATAATGTTACATCATCGGTGCTACCTGGAGTTTTCGGTATACAAAATGATCGTAAGTGTGAATGGAATGATAAGGGGTTATTACGTAATGTTGTTATAACAATGTCATCAAAGCAATTTCTATAATTGAGTGTCTCACGACCTGACTTAATATGTATGCATGTTTTTGGCTAACTAATTATCGTGTGAATGACACAGTTTATCAACCTTAATTGATACTAACCCGTTTTGTTCAGACATTAAATCGATATGTTTTCTGAATACCATATAGCTGTGAACGGGGGAAATAATATAATTCATTTGGTAAAGCAAAGGTGTGACACACGACCAATGTCGCGTGTGTGATTGCGTGTACAGCGAACAATTCATTCTGGAGGGTTGTAATTTCACATTACAATTTTCGACCGTTAGGGATTCAACATAGTACATCTCAAAACTTCCAATAATTCACGATAATACACACCTGTCATATGGGATAGAGAGAGTGTAAAGAATAAACGCTCTTTATTATTTATGTAAAAGTAATAGTGTCTATTTTCAGGTATGACAATTATATGAACTGCGTCCGATAAAACACTGGAATGTATGCATTCATATCGATGGTCACAATGTCCAACATTACAGCGACTGTCCATACACATCGATTAATAAATTCATGAAAAATATTTGAACAAAAAATATTACGAAAGATATTACGCGCAAATAATTTAACATTCGACATTTTTTTAATATCGAGATTATCAGAAACCGAAAACTCGTTATAAATTTTTTATTTATACTTTTTTTTGGAGAAATAATTTTGAGCGGTTTTGAAATTTTTTCTTTTGAAATTTTGGGGTTTTAAAATTTTTTGGAATTTTTGAAATTTTTTGGAAAAAATAATTTTTGGAAGTTTTGAAATTTTTTTTTTGGGTTTTGATATTTTGGGAATATTTTAGTACAACCAATTTTACCCTCAAACAATTTTACCCTCAAACAATTTTTAGACCCAAAGATTCTATTTTTAGATGTGAAGGTAACGAGACACCCACAACCAATTTTAGACCCCAAAGATTCTATTTTTAGATGTGAGAGTAACGAGGCCCCTATTCTTCTTACAAGCACGATAACCTTTCACTCAATCATATTTTAGATTGACTAGGGATCTCTTATTTTTTAATAGAAGATAAAACAAGACAGTCAATAACTGTGAAGACGCTCACCTACTGTAAAGACTGAGAGGAAAGGGACTTTGAAGACTAAAACAGTCAGTACTTGTCAAAATAACTTAAGACAAGTAGTTCTAAACAGGGACATAGCTGGGAATTCGCTGATGAGCCGGGCTCTTCACCTTGAAATCTCTAAGTGCACACTATTGTAAAATCTCCAACCCCCTTTTAAACAAGATAATCTTAACCGTACCACAGCCTAAGTTCACAAGATTCCTTTTGCACATCCCTCTTATGTTGAAATTTTAAAACTGGAACCGGTGCTTCAAGCTCTCAAACTTTTTGAAATTTCCAACCTGACATCTTCCATAAAGTTAAAAGTTGTGGCCCATTTTGTTATAACAGTTTAACCTGAAGTAGGCAAATATGGACTGTTGGTTCAAAAACATACTGGTTGGAAAATAAAATCAAACTATGAGAACTATTCTAACTTATTTTTGGTGTGAAAATCTAATCTACAACTAATGTATCATAAATGAAATTTTCAAAAGGAATATATATATTATTATACCAGTAGCGTACAGCATAGATACGTGTAGTGTGGGTGGGGCAGAGCTAAATCTCTTACCTCTGCCCCTATTTGAACAAACATGAATCCCCATCTCTGATATCTATTCATCTAATAATTTTAAACAGTCGCTTTTAAGAGTTGAAGTTAACTGTCGTCCGGTGCATACCCCTTATGGCATACCACCTAGTGTGTGCATATCTATAAATTATGACTGCTATACAGCTATAGACAGATGGACCCAAAAATCAGCATTTTCAGATGGACAAAGATGAATAACAATAGAACAACGAGAGGCCGATCACGATCGGCAGATGTTAACCCATCCCTGGGCGATAGTAAATTACTATGATCGAAATGATAAATGAGAGTTTTTATGTTGAATTATAGAGTATACTGTTAAGTACTATTATAGACAAATGTACATAACACAAATTAATGGAATTGATGGGTCACTCGCATGTATATAAGAGAATGCACTGGTACAGGATCTGTAATGCTGCACCACCACAGCCTTGGGTTAAATGTGAAAAAGGTGACCTGGACATGGAATACTTGGGTTAAGAGAGTCAAATTTAAGTTTACAAGGATAGTGTATCAAATTCTACCAACACCCATCAAGATAAAGACACCTCACTGCTGACCCATTAATATCAATTATATAGCAGAGCTGTCAAAAAATCACAGACATTGTTGATATTGATGCTGGCATCTCTGTTAAACCAATAACATTTATAATGACCTCAGGCCATCTGTCCAGTAATATACTCAGTGATATACATAGCTTTATTTATTTACACATTGGCATAAGAGATATCAGAAAATAAAATCACCTTATCAATAGCTAAGTAGTCCAAAGGCATGGGATGGAATTTTTGAATTGGGTTTAAAGTAGCTCCAAACAAATTTACCAGTACATAACATAAGATTATGGACCGATTTAAACCAAATTTGGTGTGGTGACTCGGGGTACCCTTGGCAGAGCTATAATGGTGTTAGTTTTTCAAATTTTGTTAACTTAAAATTTTTTGTTTTATTAATTATTTAAACAAAAAAAAATTAATATATTTTTTTTTAATTTATTTATTCATATTCATTTTTGTTTTGGTTAAATGAGCAAGGAATTCAATCTAAAAATTGTTGGTTTTTTTTTACTCAGTTAAATATAGTCGGATCAAACCCATATTCGAACTCGATCTGTATTTTGGGCTGAGAAAGTCACATACCAAATTTGGTTGCGATGAGGCAATTTATGTATTGTTGTGGGTAGATTAGGTTACCACACACACATCTTTGGAATGCAAAACCGGCCATATTTTTATTGTCTAACTCCGAAAAACGTTCAGGTTCAGATTAGAAATATTCCCGATGATTTTGTTCAGGTTCAGACACAATTTTCGTTCGGGTTCGGACAAATTTCGTTCCACAACAATACATAAATTTGCGGATCCATGAGCCCAGGGCCAAAAAATTACGAAAAAGCGAACATTTCGCCGCCTCGATAAAATTTCGAAAAATTATGACGACTTGACACGCCAAATACAACAATTCACATGCCTGTCATGCGAAAGGCATGTTACGTAGGTGTTGGGCATACAAATTCCTACATAACTGTTTAAAGGTGTATCACCGGAAGATGTCGTTAATTGATGCTTGGAGACAATATATACACTTACCATTTATCTTGTTTACTGGGCGCCGCCATCTTGAAATGTACGAACCTAAAGGGATGGCTTGTAGTGGGAATGCAAGGATATTAAAATGAACATTTCTGTACATCTGTCTGTTCGTGTTTTCTCCCAAACCCCTGATTTCAACCAAATTTAGTGGGGTGACTAAATGTACCTATCCCCCGAAGATGTAATGTCATAACTTCTTCAAAATTTTAATTAATTGTTTTTTATTTTATTTAAAAAAAAACAATTATTTATTAAAAATAAAATATATTTAATTTTTTTTGTGGTTAAATTGAGCAATAAGTTAAATCTTAAAAAATATGAACCCATTCGGTCCGAAGACTTCAGAAAAGAAGTCGTTTTAAGAATTACTATGGGGAAAAATATTTATGGTCCTGACATCAAAACTATTTGACTTGGTGACCCCATTTGAACAAATCTGAATAGGAGTCACCTAGGAAACATCCACACCAAATATGAACCCATTCGGCCTTATGGTTCCAGAGGAGAAGATGTTCAAAGAATTGTTGACGGATGGACGGACGGCTAGACGGACGGATGGACGGACGACGGACGAGGAGTGATGACTATAGCTCCACCGGAGACTTCGTCTGATGTGAGCTAAAAAAGCAAAGAATCCTACAGTTACAAATATTATTATATGGATGTTAAACCTTTGGTTACTAAATGCGCTGTGATGAGAATTGACTTGAATCCTATTGATTAATTTGTAGGAATGCTTAGCTATTAAGTTCAACAAGCAGTAACATATAAAAAAGAGATAAGAATAATGCAGTTACAAATATTATTATATGGATGTTAATCCGCTGGTGACTAAATGTGCTGTAATGAGAAGCGACTTGAATCCTATTGATTCATTTGTATGAATGCTCAGCTATTAAATTCAACATGCAGTAACATATTGTTTGAATTATTAGCTGAACATTCATACAAATGAATAATTAGAAATCAGTGTTATGGGTGTCTGAACCTGGCTAATATAAGGCACATTATGATTCCTCGCTGATAACGTGTCAAGTGAGCAGGGACGTGGGCTGGAGGGTCTCCAATGTTGGGGCGTCCACCTTGGGATTTCCAACCGCACCATCCCCTTGAAACAGACCAAATTCATGCACAAGGCCTGGGCTTTGGTTTTTCCCAACTGCATGACACATTATAGCTCTAGATTGTATGCCATTCTAAAGTGAATTTATCAGTAGCCTTTGATTGGCCACCATGCAAACCGGGGAAGAAACTCAGAATACATGGGCCCAGTGAGAAAATGTGGATATCTGAACATGAAAATCATCTAGACTGGCTTCAAGATTCCTAAGTGTTGGAAGTTTCCAACCTGGCGCCCCACCCCCACAAGATTGGAAATGTTTCCAACAGATGGAGAGAGATAGAGATGATTTATTTTGCAAAAGAGCATACATTATTTAATACAAAGCATACTTATTAAATGGAATTAGGTTCTTTGTCCATTATAAACAGTTTCTTACCAATAGGGTAAATGTGATATAGAAAACTAGATCACACCTGCTCCCGACTTCCTGTCCACCCATCATGTGTTTTTTCAACTCTAAATAAGAGGTGTCCATTTGTATATGTCAAAAATGGTTGATTACATGTTTAAAGTGCAGGAAAGTATGCAAATGTTGGTATAAAAACGACAAATTCCCCACTATTAAATTGTTGTCAAATCAAAGTAAGAGAACAATTTCAACATATTGTTGGTATTAAATTTCAAACCAATCTATTGTAAGATAAGACATTTGTAACTGTTGAACATTTTGACCACAGTTGGGGATAGACACCAATTAAGCACCCCCTCCCCAAGTCCCCCACAACCCAATCACGTCATAACCTATCAATGATTCAGTTGAACGTGATTTCATAAGTTATATTCATGTCTGGTCGACAAACATGTGTAAATGTCCCTCAGGCGGACTTCAGGAGGAAATATGATGGCGCTAACATTGAAATATTGTCACACCTGGATCTTTCAATAATGCCCAGATTAAGTAAATGAATATAACATCTTATATTCTCCTGAGAGTAGATTTATATTACCATTGGTCATTTATATAGGCGGGCATGGTTATGATACTATACTCATCGGGACTTTCAATATTTTATTTCTGCCAATTAATGTCACTTAATCTCCCGTACTAGGTATTTGTTGTGTTTTTTCTTAATATACCGTTCTATTATGCAAATTACATAAGCTACAGTCATTATCTGGTTTAAAATGTCAGATACACGAGACGATGTTCGGACCAAAGTGCAGATATCGTTCGAATAAATCTCATGTACAGAACCGTCACAGCCATGATTGGTTTGAAATAGAGCCGTAACACGCACCCGTGTTGATTACGAGGCCACAGCTCCCAATTATCAACCCCTATCGGGATTCTTTCTCAGCTATTTTACAGAAGAATAACACGGGTATACTTTATAGTCAGTGTTTGTCTTCAGAATGCATTTCATATTTTATACGCCACGAAAAACAAAGAAATTGCGTCCACGTGGCTTGATTTTCAGTGATAACATGTTGATATTTACGCGTTAACGCGCTAATACCGAGTTAATTGTGGTCTAGAGTTCAGGTTTCGATAACACGGCACTTCTGCAGCCTCTGTTCATTCAGCAAAGTATAAAATATTCAAGATATCTATAATTATGCGTGATTTTGTCACAAAAAATGATTATTTTCAATCATCAGGAACCGTAACAAATCAGGCAAAAACCATCACAATACCGGCGATAGAACGACTTCCGATGTAACAGTTCCTACACAGTGCAAATACCATTTGTCCTTAATATACCATGGAACTGGAACTGTAACCGAAACTGTTCATATGTTTTAGAAATATGAACAGTTCAAAACATTCATATGGAGAGATAATATATTTTCGATCTTATAACTCGTCTGGATTGTCTAAAAACCACACCAATACTTGTTTGTGATATGCCCTAAATACTAGGTTCTAGATAGTTTTATATATGAGTATAGTCTGTACGTGTGCGTGGATATGACGTACAAGCCATCTATTCAATTATTTATAGTGATACTTGTTTTATGGGGGTAGCAGGAAGACAGCCCGATAGGGCTAGGCTAACCCCCAACAATATACATAATTACCTGATTATGTGTTACTGTCATTGTATTATTCATGTGGGTATTGTAAATAAATTATCCTATCCTATCCTATACATTTACCATGGCAGCTATGATAAAACCATGGTTACCCTAGATCTACTACAGTAAACCATCGGAAACTTTTATAAGGGCTTCCACAATCGCAAGAGTAACACACGTGTGCGGTTATGTGCACGCCCGACCGACATCCACTAACTGATCATTTCTTATGTTTCCGAAAAATGCACTGTCTAAAGTTCCGATTTCATTGTTGTGCGAACCCCAACACACACGAGTGTGGAATGGCTTGGGAACGATTGCACGGACATGTTATTTTGAAGTGTGAAAAATTAAAGGGTTTGAGAGTAAGATACATCAAACCATAATACTATTTCAACAGACCAAAAACTTTGAAATTGAACCAATTGTCCAATCAACATAGCGAACGCAAAACAAACAAGACAGTCAATGACTGTGGGGTCGCCCACCAGACTGCAAAGACTGATAGGACTGGGATTCTGGAGACCACAACAGTCAGAACTTTTCATAATCACTTTAAAAGAAGTAGATCAAAACAGGATATGTGGCTAGAGAGGCTTCATGTGTGTAGATCGGTGAATATCCACCTTGAAATTACCGACTGTACACTACTGATCACCCCCTCCTCCAGCTCAACAAGTCCCCTCCTGACCGGGCTCCAGACTCCCAAGTCTTTGGTTGGAATTTCACAACCGACATCTCCAACTTTCTCAATTGTTGGAAATTTCCAATCTCACAAGCGCCTTTTTATAAAAAACCATTTAGACATGTTTGAAGCCCAATTATACATGGACCCAAAACACCATACATGTATGTCAGATTAATCAGTCAGGTAGTTCCAAGGTATGTTTTAATTAATTTGGTATTTCAATGATTTTATTAGACACAAAAGTGTTAACTCCCCATAGCCCCGTCATTTCTTAACAGGTTGACCTCATGTTAACTAATCTGAATCTCAGTCACTAAAGGATCCTCCATACTATATGTCAGCTAAATAGTCCAACCTCTCTTGAGAAGACATTTTAAGAATTACTATAGAGACATACAGTTATGTACCTCACCCTATTTAACCTGGTGACACCATCTGAATAAATTTGAATCCCAGCACCGAAGAACCGTTCATACTAAATATCAGTAAAATAGACCTGATGGTCATTGTGAAGGAAGCATATTAAGAGGGGAAACTGTCCTTCGATTGGCCCCTATTTGACCAGGTGACCCCATTTAAAAAAATCTGAATTGCAGTCAAACAAGAACATTCCATGCTAAATAAGCCAACTAGTTCTTGGCTCTTGCAAACATATTTTAAGAATATGTGGTGAAATAGTTATGTCTCTGCCCTTATTCGACTTTGTGATCCCATTTTCAACAAGACAGTCAATGACTGTGGAGACGCTCACCAAACTGTAAAGACTAGGAAGACTGGGACTCGGAAGACCATAAAAAACAAGTAGTCCTAAAGAGGGACATAGCCTAGAGGGTCTCCGTTGAGCAGTGGGGTGTCCACCTTGAAATATGGTCCAGATCCCATCACCCCACATAGTCCATAGTCTGCTCCCTCTCAACTGAAGCAAACACACACCCAAGTTCGTAAAATTCCTTTGCACATGTTGGAATATTACAACTGACACTTCAAGCTTTCCTAACTGTGGCAAAGTTACAACCTGACATGCTCCCCTTTTTTAATGGTGGACCCCATTCAAACAAATTTTGATCCCAACTCTCCATAGGCCATTTACACCAAATGCCATTTCTTGATTGGTCGAACCCATTTTAACAAATCTGTAACCCAGTCCCAAGTAACACAAGGACCCTCCATACTGGTTACTACATATAGGCTAAATATGACTGATGGCTCTTGAGGAGCGCCATTTTAAGAATTACTTTGGGGGAAGAGTTATGTCCATGGTCGCACCCCTATTTGACCTGGTGAACCCATTTCAACAAATCTGAACCCAGTCACCCAATGACTCTCTATACCAAAATGTATACCAAATATGCCAAATGGTTCTTGAGAAAATGTTTTAACGAGAGGCCGATCACGATCGGCAGATGTTAACCCATCCCTTGGCGATAGTAAATTACTCTGATCGGAATTATAAATGAGAGTTTTTATGTTGAATTATAGAGTATACTGCTAGGTACTATTATAGACAATGCACATAACACAAATTACTGGAATGTATGTGTCACTCACATTTATATAAGAGAATGCACTTGAACAGGATCTGTAATGCTGAACCACCACATCCTTGGGTTAAATGTGAAAAGGTGACCTGGACATGCAATACTTGATCAAGAGATTCCAATATAATGATAATGTATCAAATTCTACCCACAACAGCAATCAAGATGAACACCTCACTGCTGACCGATTAATATCTGTTATACAGCAGAGCTGTCAATAAATCACAGGCTTATGTTAAATAGGGCAAGGAATTCAAACTAAATTAATTTTTTTAAGAGTGAATATTTATTTTGTTGAAAAAGAGCCATAAATCCAGGGGGGGGTCTGCAAAATAATTCCGTATATAGGGCCGGGGTGGGTGGGTGGTCCAGAGGCGGAAAAAATGGTGCTTGTAATTATTTTCCAAAATGGGTTTTTTTTCAAACAATTTACAAGTACTGACCATGTAATGTTGTTTGTAAGCATGTTAGTACCATGCTTGTTGGTATAGGGCTATATAGGCAGCTAAAGTGACTATTTAGCCTCAGATTTAGCAACATTCTGGATTTCACAGTATCCCGGACCACTTCACAGTGGACCACCGTATTAACGTTCAGGAAACTTATGATCAACGGAAGAAATATTTAGTAACAAAATTAATATATTACCCAGTTGTATTATCTGAATAAAAGTAATACAACAAAAAAACTCTATCACAAATTGGATACTACATGGTGAATACTCAATGATGACTACTAGTAGATATCATTAACCTGATTGTTGCATAACATGAAATTGAAAAGGGTATCTCATAAATTTCTAATGTCTGAAATACTGTCTTGTTCTGGCATGTAATCAAATTCATTCCTTCTGGTTATTTCTCATATAATAATGATTGCAAGTAATGTTAATTTGCAACAATTATCCAAATAAAACTGAATTGGTTATGATGAATGACATTACTGATTACTGCTCAGACAATCCCAAATGAAGGTGACGCTATTCTCATTGAATTTCCGAACTTCATCTGGGAGCTTTACTGCTCAATAAGACGAAACTAAATTACTATAAAGGTACATGAACTGACACTTGAGTTAAAATTCAAAATGTTTGTACGGACAGACGGCTCGAGACGTCAACTATATACCCGCCGACTGATATCGGGCAGTATAATAACCATATATCTAAGTGTATACATAACCAAAAAACAATTCCCCTCCCCACCCCATCCCGTTGGATAAGACTAAAGAGTTCTTTGACCATGCACATATAATTGTGGAACCCCTGACCTGTTAACCACTATTTACACTGGCCAGTGTTCTCTGTCAGACACAACACACTCGATATATTAAGGCTATAATGGGGTCTAGGGCAATTTGTGACATATTGTGTACCTACACAATGCTTAATTAATATTGTTGTTAGATACTGAAAACACCAGGAAACACATGGAAATACAGTATATTTTTCGTTTTTCTGATGTGTTTACCGATTAGTAAGGCAGTTAACACAGTTATTGAAGAACGGCTAAAAAAAACCTCTGAAATTTTGATAAAAACATGAGAAACAGGGGGTGGGTCCCCAAAATTTTGGAGGAAAACAATATTTTTTTTGCAAAAATGAGGTGGTGGGTCCCTCGAGGTCGGAAAAAAACTTTTTGGGCCCTATATGTGCAATTTTTTTCCAGACCCCCCCCCCCCTGATAAATCAGTAAAAAATTGTCTGATCAAACACATATTCGAACTCGATCTGTCTTTTGTGCTGAAAAATTCATATACAAAAATTTGGTTCTGATCATATAAAAAAAGTTTGAGTTATCGCACCATACATAAAGTGTCTACAGACAAACAGATGGATGGACTAATGACAGTTGGTCAATCCGGATGTTGACACTTCCATACTATGATATGGGTAAACATAAAAATTAGTCTTTTGTGGGTATTAAAGTATCAATTTTCCCATCTCCACCAGCATGGGCATGCATATGATTTTTTTTGTCTGTGAAACACTGGACAAACATGACAAAATATGTGATAAAACACAATTTATTCCCATCTTTCCTGGCATAGAGACCTTCTCAGAAACCCAGAGTAAGAGTGCAAATTAATTAGATAGAGCTACAGCCTGTAAGCCAGTGTCCTGTCCCTCAAAAACATATAACTCTAATTATCAATAACTCAGATTTACTGTTTGTCTCCACAGAGCTAAAGTGATACTGCTGGTAATCAATTAGTTGTTGACTGCAATGGTTATCTGATCAATTATTAGTTGAAAAGGGGCCATAACTCTGGTATAAAATGTTGGATCTAACCCATATTCAATCTCGATTTGTATTTTGAGTTGAGAAACTCGCATATCAAATTTGGTTCTTATCAGCTGGAAAATGGTTGATTTATCAAAATATGCAGAAATTCTAAGTCAAAGGGCCATAACTCCATTAAAAAATATCGGATCAAACCCATATTCGATCTCGATCTGTATTTTGGTCCGAGAAACTTGCATACCAAATTTGATTCTGATCAGATAAAAAAAATTTGAGATATGGTAGCATGCATGAATTCTAAGTCGGAAAAGGGCCATAACTCCGTAAAAAAAACTTGGATCGAACCCATATCCGAACTCGATCTGTATTTGGTGCTGAGAAATTCATATACAAAATTTGGTTCCGATCAGATAGAAAATATTTCAGTTATCGCACCATGCGTAAAGTGACTACAGACAGACAGCCAGCCAGACAGACAGACAGACGGACGGACTAACGACGAGTGGTCAATCCGGACAACGACACTATGTTTACCATACTATGGTATGGATAAACATAAAAACGAAAGTGTCAATGACACTGTAGCTCAACTTGGAAAGGGAATAAGTTCATGTGTTAAAGTCAATGGAGTGATTAGGAATGTGGAAAGTTGAAAGGCCTAGTTATGCAAAGAGTAAAATCTAAGATGGCTGCTGGCAGCCATGTTTTTTTGCCGAATGACCCCAAAAACGTCCCATCTACATGTCATTGTTAACATCTGTAACAAATTTCATGAAGATCTGACCAAAGATACGACCGGTAGCCTGTGTCAAATGATTTAGTCATGCAAAGAGTAAAATCCAAGATGGTTGCTGGCGGCCATGTTTTTTTGCCGAATGACCCCAAAGTGACTCGTTCCCATCTACATGTTAATGTCAACATTCATGACAAATTTCATAAAGATCAGACCAAAGGTATGACCTGTAGCCCGCGGGAAAGGAAATTGTTGACGGACACATGGACACAAGGACGACGGACGCCAATCCATGGCAATAGCTCAAACTTACAAAGTAAGTTGAGCTAATAACTGATGAGAGAAAGAATTATGTCATTGGCTCTAACCAATTCTGAATCAAACCTGAATCCTAGTCACCCATACCAAATATAAGCTGAATAGGTCTTATGGTTCTTGATAGGAAGACATTTTAAGAATTACAATGGATGGACAAGTTACGTCCCTGGCTCCGCCCTTATTTGACCAGGTGATATCAATTCAACACATCTGTATCCCCGTCACCCAAAAACCTTCCATACCAATTATAAGCTAAATAGCACCGATGATTCTTGAGATGTTTTAAGAATTACTATGGATGGAAAGAGTTAGGTCCCTAGATTCTTGAGAAGATGTTTTAAGAATTACTATGGATGGAAAGAGTTAGGTCCCTAGCAATGCCACTTTTTTGACCATGTGACCCCCATTTGAACAGAACTGAATCCCATCCACCTAGGGACCATCGACACAAAATATGTCTCAATTCTTCATCTCAGGTAAGCTAAGAAAATGCCTCCATCTTTCTCATCCAGTTTCCCATATGTAATCGCCTGAGAAAACAGGTATTTAGTTTTACTGGCCTAACTGTCAGATTCATCATTCACACTTGGCCTTGGAAGTGGAGTTGTTATCATAAGCAGGGTCATTTATATACAAACTCTCTAACAGGCAAAGAAATTTAGGCTATTAATCAAAGCTGTCATTCCAAACAGATTTTGTTAAAACTGCCATTTCATTTATTACTTTATAATCAATGTGACTTCTATATGGTTTAAGCATGTTCTTGATTTTAGACTGATTTAAACCAAATTTGGTTGAGTCACCCTGGTGGATGTTATAATGGTGTTATTTTTTTTTTAATTGAGCCTGATTGGGCAAGAAATTAATCTCAATTAAAATAAAAAAATTAATTTGAAAAATATTTTATTTTTTTTAAGAGTTGTGTCCCTGGCCCCGCCCACATCTGACCCAGTGACCTCATTTGAACAAATCTGAACCCCAGTCACCCAAGGATCCTTCATACCAAATATGAACCCATTTGGCCTGATGGTATTTGAGAAGAAGATGTTTAAAAGAATTACTATGGGGGGAAATATTTATGGCCCTGGCTTCGCAACTCTTTGACCCAGTGACCTCATTTGAACAAATCTGAATGTGAGTCACCAAGGGAACATCAACACCAAATATGAACTCATTCGGTCCATTGGTTCCAGAGGAGAAGATGTTCAAAGAATTGTTGACGGACGGGCGGATGGACGGACGGACGAGGAGTGATGACTATAGCTCCACCGGAGACTTCGTCTCAGGTGAGCTAAAAATCTGTCACCCAAGGTAATTTCATACCAAATATAAGCAAAATAGGCCATTTGATTCTTGCATAGAAGACATATCATGAATTACTATGGAGAGAAAGAGTAATGTATCTGGCCTTGCACCTACTTGACCGGTGACCCTTATTGAACAAATCTGAATCACAATCACCAAAGGAGCCTCAATATTAAATATGAGCTAAATAGAGCTGGTGGTTCTTTCAAAGAGCACTTTTCACGTTTGCCAAATATGTTCTAGTGTATGTGGGAGTGTTAAATGTCCTGTTGAAAGATTTGAACAATACATACGATAGATTGTTGTTGTAATTGGGAATTAATTACCTCTAGCAGATCTCCAGGGAATGTTTATGACCATGGAGTTAAATATAAAATAAATTAAATATTTTTTGGAGTTAAGTCCCTGGCCCCGCCCACATTTGTCCCAGTGACCTCATTTGAACAAATCTGAACCCCAGGCACCCAATGATCCTTCATACCAAATATGAACCCATTTGGTCTGATGGTATTTGAGAAGAAGATGTTTAAAAGAATTACTATGGAGGGAAAGAGTTATGGCCCTGGCTTCGCAACTATTTGACCCAGTGACCTTATTTGAACAAATCTGAATGTGAGTCACCTAGGGAACATCCACACCAAATATGAACCCATTCGGTATTATGGTTCCAGAGGAGAATAAGTTTAATGAATTGTTGACGGACGGATGGACGGACAGATGGACGGACGATGGACGAGGAGTGATGACTATAGCTCCACCGGAGACTTCGTCACAGGTAAGCTAAAAACCTTTCGATATTTATTAAAAAGATTTTGGAAATTTTCATAAATAACTGTATGCGCGCTCACATTTGTAGGTGCACGAGTAAGTAAACACTTGTATATATAGAGGATCTCACATGAGTTTCTATTTTATACGGAATTTATCAACCGAGTTCACTAAATTCGATTTGAGACGAGGTTTACCGAGGCTCAAATAGAATTTAGAGGACGAGGTTGATAAATTACGTATAAAATAGGACGAGTGTGAGATACCTTTTATCACATGATCAAATAAACCCGAAGCAACGCGAAATATTCATCGAAAACAACAATCATAAACTACAGCGATCGCAAGTTATTTGAAGAACGCCGTGACGTCATCGCACGCGCTGATATTAAACGTGTCTATTACCGATAATTATGAAACTGCTTTTATGGCCAAATTATGTGATAAAAGTAAATATAAATTCGTTGATACACACCATGCATAGACCATAGATTAGTCAATATATTATCTCATTAGGATGAGTAAACAAGTATACATCTATTAAACGCGACATTGATGTATACTGTAGAATACCACCCCATTCACACTCAGCTTGATGATTTGTTGTGTATGTACATGTACATGTCATGATGATTCGTAATTGTGTCTAATGTCTCTGTAATGTCTTTTATGATGACCAGAGTTACTATTAAATTGAATTGAATTGGAAGGGATAGTCAGTGGGGGCCCAGATATTTTTTGGAAAGTCAGGATGCGTGGTGTGATCGTTACATATATGTCTTTATATAAAACTATTTGATTTTGAATTTGATGGGGAAACGGTGTGTGTTTCGGCGACAGGCATGCTGTAGTAAATGATAAATATAGAACGGATAATGGACGCATTGGACGCTCTTTTTAAAGCACGCCTAATTGCGAATCGGGAGACCAAATTGCCTTCGGACAAATGCATATGCAATAACACATGATTAAGACGGACGGACGGACACAGTTAGTCAAGTATAGCCACGTTTTCTTCCCACGAATATAGTGGGAATATTTTTGGCATCGCTTTGCAGACCCTCACCCAACGACCCCAACGTCGCCACTTTCAAGTTAACGAATGCAAACCACACCTGGCATTAGATTCATCGTAAAGGATACCATTATTCTCTGCGGATAGTTCCCCTTGTTTCTATAATGGACACATATGCGACCCGCCATATCAAATCCAGTCGTAAGTCGGGATTTTGTTACCCTGTGCCAATGCATTCTCTTATATATGCGAGTCGACCATATGTCGCCTCGCATATATAAGAGAATGCATTGGCCTAACAATTGTTTATCATTTTTTTTTTTAAATGTTTCTTACAATTTTTAGGACATAAAATAAAAAACATCCATTACCCTGCAGGGAGCCCCACACATATATAGAAGCATATAGAAGAGTGTCGTCTGCTCATGTTTGTCTGGGGCTCTGTATGGGTGAAATTATAAAATTGTTAAAGAATACAAGAAAAAAATATTAAAATTGTAAAAAATTGTTAGGCCAATGCATTCTCTTATATATGCGAGGCGACCTATGGTCGACTCGCATATATAAAAGAGAATGCATTGGCACAGGGTAAAACAAATCACGACTTACGACTGGATTTGATATGGCGGGTCACATATGCCGACAAACAGACACGCTTTCTGAACTATATATCAGATGAAACACAGCCGTGCATGTCAAAGTCAATGGGATAATATGACAGAAATATGGCTAATAATTTTATTGAAAAAATATTTTCCCCTCATTATAAACATTCTACAATAATGGCATCAAAATTTCATTACATATATCAATTCTCATAAAACGGCTGAATTAGATTTTGTGCGTGAAAGAATAAAATTAGAGAGAGCGAGATCATTGACATAAAATAATTAGCATACTTGCAATTTAAGATACAAATTGAGATTGTGTAGTTTCGATGTCGAATCCCGTAAAATCTATCTATTAAACTATGATTATAATGAATAGGCGGTGACCTTTCATTGCATCCATTAAAAATAGGGTAAAATGTGACCCGCCATATCAAATCCAGTCGTAAGTCGGGATTTTTTTTACCCTGTGCCAATGCATTCTCTTATATATGCGAGTCGACCATAGGTCGCCTCGCATATATAAGAGAATGCATTGGCCTAACAATTTTTTATCATTTTTTTAAAATAATGTTTCTTACAATTTTTAGGACATAAAATAAAAAACAGCCATTACCCTGCAGGGACTCTGTATGGGTGAAATTATAAAATTGTTAAAGAATAAAAGACAAAATTATGCATTCTCTTATATATGCGAGGCGACCTATCGTCGACTCGCTTATATAAGAGAATGCATTGGCACAGGGTAAAAAAAATCCCGACTTACGACTGGATTTGATATGGCGGGTCACAAATGGGTAGATAGGGTGCGATATTGGTGTTTTCTGTAAATAATCTACATACGTAAATACTAGAGCACCAATTTTAAAGGCCCACTTAATTTTCGAATCCCCAGATCACATTATATAAAACATATGCCATTTATACCATTTTAAAGAGGAAGCTCCAAAATATTGTATTTTCAAAATTATTCGATGTCATAAACTGTGAACATGTTGGTTTTGTTGAGTTACCGACATCAGTTCTATGCTCAAGTTTCTGCACAAAGTCTACTATTTTTAATGGAAGGGGAATAACTATATATTTAGATATACAGTTATTCCCCTTCCATTGAAAATAAAACTATCGTTTTTTATAAGTTCAGCTATTGTCTATTTCTCTATGGGCACATTCGGAGACACAGACGTTCCAAATTTTGATGAATTATAGTACTTTAATCATATGGCATAGATTGTTATTAAAACCGTATATCAAGGCACTATAAAATAAATTATTCGATGACTCGTAAATTAAGTGGGCCTCTAAGTAGCTACAGTCTTTCGCAGTGGATAACTGTGAAAAATCATAAAAGTTATTACAACCATCGCCACTATAAGAAGAAGATGGAACATTAGATAGACTTGGTTCTTATTTTTATTACTGATATTCTTCAATAACGAGAGATTGCGCAATTTGCGCGTTAAAACCATAATAGAGACCTTTCGGAAAATCACGAATACGATTACGGATATGGGAATATCCTGCCAGTATACGGCCAAAATTAGATCTTTAGTCACGGGGTTATTACGTGAGACCAAATATACCCCACGCAGTTTAATTATGAGCAGATGTGTCCAGGGTGTGCCAGCGATCCTGCTTGGGGACGCTCTAACAGTATCCGTGTGGTGTATTACACACAGATACGAACATGGGATCTGAAAGAGACACACATTACTTTTTCCATCAAATATATGTGTAACTGAATACAGTAGCCATCGGAGGTAACTTGTGGTGGTGTCAACCTTACTAGGACAATAGATCCTATCCGTAATCGTAATAGGGTTTTTTTTGCGAAAGGTCTCTATTATCTAAAGATTACTGTTACAGGGTCCGCCGTTTTATCAACAAACAATTGAGCTAATTCTGATCAAATCACAAATGTCTACATCACAGAAAGTCAGAGATATGAAAAATATTCCAGAAAACGTATATTTTCAACATACACGGACATGGCACATTCGAGCTTCTTAATTTTGTCTAGGCCAAAGAAAAATAAACATCTGGTTTGGGTTACATATCAGGAAAAAATAGGGTCGGTAGGTCGGCTTTACATTTTTTTTATTTTTTTTTTATTGATTTTAATATCTTGTGCAATATTTCGATAAACAGTATTTTGTATTATCTTTGTATAAAGAGTAATAAAAGAAATGCTTAAAAATGACAGATTACAACTCATTTTGAGACATTGAAAATATATATATCTTTTTTTATAAAACATTTTAGCAAACATTTCTTGAAAACATGAAAAAAACTTTATGGTAGCGAGTTTATAATAGGATAGGTAGGGAAACCCAAACCACAAGTATTTTTTTTTTGCCCCTATACGTAATTGGAAGGAGGCATAAAATAAGCTGACAATTACATGAAATATAGATATACCGGCTTCATATGCTCTGAAAAGTACTTGACATTTTCCAGCAGTTTTCAATTTGTCGCACAGAAGTTAAACAAACGCTCTTTATTTCTACCGTACAAGGTATAGACTAACACGGAACGCTCTTTATTTCTACCGTACAAGGTATAGACTAACACGGAACGCTCTTTTCTGTTTCATGCCGAGCACATGACTGCTTGTGTATTTTGAAGCGTAAACCGCCATGTGGCTATAAACATTACATTTGCTGTTGCATTTGATGATTGATATATGTTGATACAAATGACTTTCACTGTAACAGTAATTTGTGCATAACAATTGTTTCAACGTGCGAAATTTAATAAAGATAAGAACAAATTCTATCTGTTTCGCAATGGTCTTCTTATTAATGATGGTTTTACACACATTTTAGATTTTTCACATTTACACACTCCGAGTGCATTTAAAGTCACGTGGCTCTTTGAATCCTGAAGTTATGCTTGCATTGTTGCATCTCGGTCAAGTCCCGGGGATCAAAATAGGTCGATAAATACTTTTATACAGATAGGTTATGCCACAGAAAGACTAATAAAATAATAGAATTTAGAAACGTCTATTCCTCATGCGGTAAACACAAAGAGTGTTTGTCTTATTGTACAAAACATTGAAAGCACCTGGACACATGTTTTGGTATACCAAACCTGTAGATCGATAATGTGTGGATTTATCGACCTAATCCATCCCTCCTTTCAAATTACGTAGAGGTTAGATTTTCAAATGAGCTATTTCAAATGAACTATTAGGAATTATAGGGTTATCGAACTGAAACACATGCAGAAAACAGCCCAGTACATACATGTATATAACAATTTCCGTACATATTATGCGCACTTGTCTGATATCGCGTAATCCATACGTATAACTTTAACTTATCAGTGGTTATGGGTAGATCTTTAACCCTTTCAGTGCCAAGTCCGATTTTTGTATCAACCCATATTTCCTTAGAGCTCTTTCCATCAATGTATCACATTATTATAATCAATAAATTTGAAAAATGATCAAGGAAATATGGGTTAATACAAAACTCGGACTTGGCACTGAAAGGGTTAATGAGCAGCTGTATTCAGGGTTCCAAACCAATTTTTACAAAAGCTATTTTACTTTTTATTTAGATCTTATTGTACAAAATAACACATTTGAGGGTGTATAATCCCCCCTGAAACCTGAATACCAGTTAATAGAGAGGGGTGAATCCTGCGTACCAGTTAGAGAGGGGTGAATCATTCGTACAAGTTAATAGTGAGGGGTTAATCCTGCGTACCAGTTAATAGAGAGGGGTGAAACCTGAATAGCAGTTAATAGAGAGGGTTGAATCCTGAATAGATTTAATAGATAGGGTGAATCCTGCATACCAGTTAATAGAGAGGGGTGAATCCTGAATGCCAGTTAATAGAGAGGAGTGAATCCTGCATACCAGTTAATATAGAGGGGTGAAACATGAATACCCGTTAATAGAGAGGGGTGAAATCTGAATACCAGTTAATAGAGAGGGGTGAATCATGAATACCAGTTAATAGAGAGGGGTGAAATCTGAATACCAGTTAATAGAGAGGGGCGAATCATGCGTACCAGTTAATAGAGAGGGGCGAATCATGAATACCAGTTAATAGAGAGGAGTGAATCCTGCATACCAGTTAATATAGAGGGGTGAAACATGAATTCCAGTTAATAGAGCGGGGTGAATCCTGCATACCAGTTAATATAGAGGGGTGAAACATGAATACCAGTTAATAGAGAGGGCGAATCCTGCGTATCAGTTAAGAAAATATGAAATACATGCTCAGTAATATCACACTGATATCACAGTTTTTACCAAGCCTTAAAATAGTGTGTCTGTCATTTGCAGAATGAGGTCCCCAGAGGGTGAATTTAGTGATGCTACCCCGCATAGCGGGCTAGCATCACCAAATTCACCCTCTGTGGACCTTATTCTGCTTACACCTCAGCAGATGAGGTTCACAGAGGGTGAATTTGGTGATGCTAGCCCGCTATGCGGGGTAGAATCACTAAATTCACCCTCTGGGGACCTCATTCTGCAAATGACAGACACACTATTTCAAGGCTTGGTTTTCACACATTTGCTGAAGTAAGATCCATAACTCTAACACATCAAGATGTATTGACTGAATTACATCAACATATTTCATTTAAGGCTGGAAAATAAGCAAATGGTGTGTTATATTGTGCTATAAAAGCTGCATACCAGCCTTTCTGTTAAATCCGGTTAAATTTGGCATATGAATTCCGAGTACTAATTAAGAGAGGGGGCTTGAATCCCGTGTACCGCCTGAAAATGGATTGAATCCCGCGTACTAAAGGTGTTGTGTGTCGACACCCTCACATTTGGAATAAAAAGTGCCACCGAGTAAAAGACTCTCGGCACATTTCCTAATCCTATCCATCAACTCATATATTATATATTGAATCATTAAATGTACGAGCGGCGTTCGATGCAGAAATATTCATATTTGTTCAAATCGCCATCAACTATATATAGTTTGTTCATATGCCAAACATAATCATCACGTAAATATTATATTGTCGTCAAGACATACGATGGTGTATACGTAAACAAGAGCCTGCTCGTGTTACAGAAGTTTTACTTCTGTTTACATAACACAGCTCAATTCTATTGGTTAATCACACACAAATCATATAAACGCTCTTTATTATTTCCATATCAGGAAATCAGTAACAAATGGCGCTCTTTATGTTTACTATATCCGGATCTAAACAAAAGCCATGTTCTGTAACGTTTTTTTGCTTTTGTTTACATAACAAAGGAAAAACGTTTGACAATAACATACTGTTTATGTCATATTTCTGATTGGTATAAGAACAAGGTCTGTCTATATTTTACTATTATTTCTGTTTATGGCGGTTTTTGACGGAGGTGAATATTTAACAACATACCCACCGCCAACGCCGCCCGTATATTTAATCATTTCATGACTGGAGCCGCGTTGGTGCGGCATTAAAAATGTTGTGCCAGTTCATCCTCTTATATATGCGAGTCTCCTATTGGGAGCCTCGCATATGTAAGAGAATGTACTGGCTTACACGGTCAAGGAGTAAATATTAATTGTTAGGCTAATGCATTCTTTTATATATGTGAGGCTCCCTATGGGAGACTCGCATATATAAGAGAATCCATTAGCACATGGTTTTCGCAAAACTTCGGGAAGCTCCAGTCATGGAATGGTTAATATTGAATGTTTGTAATGTTTTTGTGGAAGGAATAAAATGTACTGTTTACACCACAGGCCTTCTAAACAGTGAGTGATAAATAATTAAAATTGTTATTAATATTTACCTATACGAAGACACAGGTATGAATCAAACAGCCATATTCCTCTCCCTGCTCAGCAGTTCCCATGGTTGACAGGAAGTAGTGAGTGGACACAATGTACTGGCCAGTTATATCAACAAAGAAATTAAAATTGTTGACAGTTGTCATGCCCAGTGATCACTTCCTGTGGTCAGTTAGCTATTTCATGTGACGAGTTGAAATGGAACAGGACTTGTACACTGTCAGATGACCAGTTGGCAGCAGCAGGGAGAGGAATATGGCTGTTTGATTCATACCTGTGTCTTCTTATAGGTAAATATTAATACAAATTAAATTTTAATTATTTATCACTCACTGTTTAGAAGGCCTGTGGTTTACATCAGAAGTCCCAAGGAAAGGATGCTATTTTGTGTGATATTGATTTTTTTAAACACAACAAATTTATTCATACTTTTTGGTATTGATAGGTCTTTTACAGTAATACCCTAAGTAAACGACTGCTTAACCCTTTACCCAACAGAACGGCCCTGTGCCAATGCATTCTCTTATATATGCGAGTCGATCATAGGTCGCCTCGCATATATAAGAGAATGCATTGGCTTAACAAATTAAAAATTATAAAATTGTTAAAGAATGTAAGAAAAAATGGTAAAAAGTGTTAAAAACATTTTTTTTAGGCCAATGCATTCTCTTATATATGCGAGGCGACCTATGGTCGACTCGCATATATAAGAGAATGCATTGGCACAGGGCATAACTGTAACCATCACAATGTGGTCAATGAGCCGGTTCCAATGATATCCATATTTGTATGGTTCTATTGAGACAGACCGAAGATGTTGAAGCTTTATTATGGGTAACTTTTCAGGATTTAGTCGGACATATGGCTTGTTGCCATTCACCGGAAAGCGTGAGAGCTTTCCGATGAATGACAAAAAGCCATATTTCCGACTAAATCCTGAAAAGTTACCCATAATTCTGCTGTGGTTGAGGGGTCGATTACTTAGGGAATTACTGTGTGTGTCACGTTTGAATTTCAACATATTTCATCAGTGTGTACAAAGCAAAAATGATGGTCAATTATATTGTGTATATATCTGTGTATATAACTGGTTGACTAGAATCCTGACCACATCTTTAATAATAACAGTAGTAGTACAGTGTATTCGGTGGATATCGTGGATCCAAAGCCGCTTCAATTCTAGAGAAACTGGATTGAATATCACACATAACAAGAATGCCTGCTGGTTAAGTGGTCCTGACAAAATGATGCTGTTAAGAAAAATTACCGTTGTTGTTTTATTAGCTCTCAATTTAAAGGTTTTGGGTATTCTGGAATTCTAACGTAGACATGGTTCTGCTCGACTGTCGAAATCGGAGCGAAAATATTAACGCAGTGATTTAATCAAAGAAACTAAACACCGCATACATAGTTAACTCTTCATATTAAGTAACTTCCAGACAAGAACATTGTTTTGGATTGTTGTTGCTAGATATCACATAATCAGATCTTTGTGATGATAAATGAACTCCGTCATGTACAAGATCCATATATAATTTTCATATATAAATCATGATGTGTTCTAGCTGGTGTTCTGTGTTGGATGCTTGCCGTAAATCCACATGATATTGTAAATAATGTATACATAATTGATGATTATAAATACATTGTGATGACATAACTAACTCAGACTGTATGGTCACGGTACCCAGGGCAGTGGATATGTGGGAACGTGCATTCATGCACATGCAATCTAGAATATGTGTATTTCTCAGAAGTCGTACTATTTTTCTCTCAGTTTTAAATTCGTGCACGAATGGTGCGCGAAAAAAGGTACTGCGCGAATTTAAATACGAGTAAGGTACTAAACTTATAATATAACATATATGTTCGTGAATGTTTCACACAGGCTTTTCGTCGAATCCCTCGGATTAACCAAATATTGCGAAATATGATTTGAGAAAAAGTACGGTAGTTCTTATTAACAGCAACATTTTATCCCGGTAGCATAACATCATTGCAAATTAGAAATTAGCAGGACCATTTGGCCAGTGGTGACAAGAAGAATGTCAACCCACCGCTGACATTCGTCCAACAGTTGTGCTCCGTCAGACCTACAATTACTGCCCTGACGCTTGCTTCGTAGATGGGCGTCAGCTGTCGGCCCAATGATATTGAGGGTCGCCCAATAGTTCGACCAGCAATCTATTGAAGGGTGCGTAGAAGTTATCGAGTAACTGTTTGGTTTGTTGGAGCATTCCTCCAAGATTTTTATTCTTCAGATTCCGCCGATTTAAAGGAGACCCTGAGAAGATTTTATTTTTCTCTTCAGGTTTCAGAGGACCTTAAATAAAGAAAATGCGTGGGTTATGGCTAAACATAATTTCATGTCAGTGTAGAGTTATCTGCACACTTCCCAAATTATTACAAAAAACTACGGCTTATTACTGCAGGTTTCTCATTCACCACAGTAGAAAGCCTCTAAATGCCGACCAGAAATCTAGTAAACGGATTAAATACACGCACGGTACTTCGCAATACATTTAGTCTACATTCCAACTGAGACATGTCTCATACTTCATCAGCAAATTTAGCTGTTATATTCCCGACATAAAATCTTCCAAGAGTGGCCCAGCTATTGTTATTACCTAACAATCGAAAGAAATGAACGCGGTCATAAAAGATACATACTGCAACAATGAGACATCCGCGAATACACATCCGCGAAAACCCGAAATGTGTTGTCCTGTGAGATACGGCCAAATCGGCCTTACTACAATTTCTAAAATAACTTGCATTGCGTGAAACCTGAAATGTGTTGTCCCGCCAGATATCCCCATTGATCATCGCCCCATTGTCATGGTCAGACGAGCGTAGCAGTAAACACCCATGGGGCGTAATTAAACATTTACAGCCGTATCTATATGGATGATTGGAAACTTCACAGGGGCCTGCGATTCCAACTGCTTGATATCAGAGTATATTTACACACTAAGTGTTGTCATCACTAAATCCAGCATTCTGATTGGTCGGCGCCCACGTGGCTAGTTGCAGTTCTTTCTCGGTGAATGCGTAACGCCTCATAACACCAAGCTAATAACACCATCGATACGTCATTAGGTTTGGACAGACGAACGCGTAATGTTTTGGGCGCATTTGGACTCGCGCAGGATTGACTTAATACATCATCGGGTTTCAACATGAAGAGAAATTGTTCCTATTAACTTTTGCCAAGGGTGCTATTGGGTATTTTGGGCTGATCTTGTCACGATACACTTTTCGATTTAAATATATTTACAAAAGTGGCTTTTTCGCTAAATGTATATAAATATAAGGAATAACTGTCATGTGGACTATTTTTATGGAGATGTAACGGTGAGGTAAGTGGACATAACTTGTATGTAAAACACTTCGGGTTTTACGCAAGTTATGTCCACTTACCTCACCGTTACATCTCCATAAAAACAGTCCACATGACAGTTAATCCTTATATATCTATATGGATGATTGGAAACTTCACAGGGGCCTGCGATTCCAACTGCTTGATATCAGAGTATATTCATAACAAGAGTGATAACTCTATTACGCTCTATATTGTCCGATTGATAACATATAAAATATACTTCAACCATTGCCTTTCGTGTCAAGTCATGTCTGCGATTTTAATAATACTGCAGAAAATTCCGATAGACATACAGGGACGTGGCTAGAGGATCGCATTGGGGTGTCCACCACCTTATAATTTCAAACTACATGCACCCCAATCCCCACCCCCGATCCAAATGCAAGTCAAGATCCAAATTTGCCATCATCATTAATCATTCGCATGCATCGAGAAAAAAAAACAAACATGGTACCGAATAAGTGCGACACTGATTTCAAATAATTTTTGTAAAATAAGATTTTTAATTATCCCTCTGTTATCGAATTCACAAAACTGCAATATCCATATTCAACTATATAATTTTAACCCTTTACCCAACAGAACGGCCCTGTGCCAATGCATTCTCTTATATATGCGAGTCGACCATAGGTCGCCTCGCATATATAAGAGAATGCATTGGCTTAACACATTAAAAATTATAAAATTGTTAAAGAATGTAAGAAAAAATGGTAAAAAGTGTTAAAAACAGATTTTTTTTAGGCCAATGCATTCTCTTATATATGCGAGGCGACCTATGGTCGACTCGCATATATAAGAGAATGCATTGGCACAGGGCATAAATGTAACTATCACAATGTGGTCAAGGAGCCGGTTCCAATGATATCCATATTTGTATGGTTCTATTGAGACAGACCGAAGATATTTTAGGCTGTTGAAGCTTTATTTGGCCGGTTTTGGCCGGTTTGTTGGGTAAAGGGTTAATAGCTGAATTCAGGACGTGCTGACCCATATACTGAGTTTTACTATATATATGTGTGCAGGTTGAACATAGAAACGTTTGACGCCACCACTTTAATAGCCACATGTATTCATTTACTCTTGTTAGTGTTGCTAAATAATAAAATCCCCCTCGTCCGATTCCACACTATAAAACTAATGTTTGTGTGTTTTCTCTACAAGAAAATAATGAGCCCATTCACAAATCATGAGCGATGTTATGTCACATCGGATGGGGCATCTTTAACTCTTGCTATACTAAATGGATTCTCGCACCCAGTTATATAATAAAAGTAAATATTAAAATGGTCTATTGTTTATTTTGATGGCGGCCAGGAGAAATTAACAGTCGACATTATGACGAAATACAAGTGTAGAAGTATTCAATATTTCTGGTGGGAAATGTTGAGATAACATGTACATCACACTCGTCCATGAGTATTTAGTATGGCAACTTGGAAAGGGTAAAATGCTCATATTCCGGCATAGTCGACTCGTCTAAACAAATACCAGCGATAAGGTACAGTAATGCCTTAAATAATCGACTCCTTAACCACAGCAGAATTGTGGGTAATTTTTCAGGATTTAGTCGGCAATATGGCTTGTTGCCATTCATCGGAAAGCTCTCAGTGAGAGATCTCCAGTGAATGGCAACAAACCATATTTCTGACTAAATCCTGAAAAATTACCCATAATTCTGCTGTGGTTAAGGAGTCAATTAATTAGGACATTACTGTACATGACGCCATGAATCTCGACTATGGCTAACACCCATACGTATAGAGTAGAGAATCATGGCATGATCTAATATTGGGGCCAATTGATCATTGATGGATAAATTTTAAATTAACAGTTCATGAACTTGTATATATGTACCGATCCTCATTTGAGGCGACACATATATGTAATTCATTAAACCCCACTTAATTTTCGAAAGTACAGATCACATTATTAACAACATAGTCCATCTTGTATACCATTTGGAACAGGAACCAAAAAATATATATACCAACCAAGAGATAGAGTTATTCCACTTCCATTGAAAATAATAAACTGGCAGTACAGACCGAAATTAACCATATAACACACGTTTGTACCAGACAAAAACAACAGGTTCACGGTCTATTCGACCGGATAATATAATGCTTTGGAGCTTCCTCTTTCAAATGGTATATAATATGGAATATGTTATTTATAATGTGATCTTGTGATTAGAAAATTAAAGTGGGCCTTTAAATACTCAGTGGCATGAATAAGTCAAACTTATTATCTGAGCATTTCTCACAAATATATAGGAATCCTTTTGCATGCACTTGTATTATCTGTTCGTCTGTCTTAGGTCTTCTTATTTATTTTGAACATTCCTCCAGATGAATAATAGAATCTTCCAATGTATACTTTTATAAATTATAATTGATGGGAGAATCAATTTAGTACAGACACCGTTAATGCCCTGATAAATCAATATTATACTTACGTAAACCGAGGAAATCGTAGACTCGTTGCGCGTGCGATTCCGTCGTCTGCGTATAGTTTTCTAATTTTATAACATGAATCTGTTCCCTGGGAAACACCCTCATCCAGTCCTTTATGTACAGATAATACAATCCGATTCTTAGGCGGACCTGTAAAATATGAAAAAAGTTATTTGTTCGGGAACTAACGTATGTGAAACCATCGCGTGGATAGCTTAATATATTTGGTTGTTTATTATCATTTATAATCAACAATATAGTTAAACTACATCATAGGTGATTGATTTCTTTCACACCAACCTTAACTTGTGATTGGGCAGAAAAAGGGTGTGTGATAATAATTAAAAGCCATACGAATAACTAGAGATGAGATATGAGAATGATCAGATTGAAAATATTTGAGTTATTATATTGGATAGCACGTGTCTATGGCATTTGTAGGAAGGGTTATTTTGTCTAAGTTGATCACTGGAGAGACAAAGACAATGTATGTAAACAGCAGAAATGTAAAAGCAGTCAACCTCATATTGGGCAGCTGCAGTTGAGAGTACAAGAGGGTGAACATTACGTACAATTACTCCCCTTTGACCACTTGGATAAGTACATGGCATGGATGTAACGCGTTAATATTTTCTTAACTGATTGATACCAAAAACTATACAGGTGAGGGGCGTTTCATCAAAAACCTGCACATACAATATGAACACGATCCGAATCATACGATAAACAATACTTGTGTCTACACAGAGAGACAGACGACCAGATGGTTGATCCGGACGTTGGTTTTCTGTACACTATAGATGGTATGGTACACAAAAAACAGATAACAGAGGTCAGGTTCACAATGGAAGGAGGGGATTCACAGTCACAGAGGTCAGGGTTCCATGTCTTGTATGATGTCATGGGTCTAAACATAGATTAAGTACCCGAGGGATTAGCGACATCTTCCGGTCGTATGCGCAGTGTCGCCAAGAATAGCTCTTGGAACAGTTGGTGTACAGCTCTACGGCGTGTTTACATTTGGTATGAAAGTCCTCTGCTGATTTCTCCCCGCTTGTGAAGTAAAGGTAGTCCGAATATAACCTGAAATAGATTTTAATGCAGGTATAGCACTTCCGTTCGTGACAAGGGGGTGTATTCGAATAAGCACTCAATGTGTTTCAAACACCAAGAATAGTACAAACAACACCGTGATATCATGTGTGTGGGTTAATACCTTCGTGCGTTAGAATTAACCACCCCACCCCCGCCGAGAAAGACCAAGAAGGAGGATTGGAATAAACACACCCAGACAAGGTTTCAAAAACAAAATTAATTGCTGGTAGTTTCATCAGACGTCATCAAGTTGTGATGATGAGGTTCGAGGGCATTAGATAAAGGCATAACACTTATACCGACCTGTGACCAGATGGAGTAGTTAATCGGGAACAGTTTTTCTAAACAAGTTATGTTTAATTGACAATCGTCGTATAATATTGAGTGCATAATTATAAGAACTACTACACTGGCTAACTGGTCATTACAGTCAAGGTCTTTTGGGTATGATGCGTCCTATTGATTCAGATTTTTGTCATACTATTAAGAACCGATGGAATATTGTTAATGACTTTGTTGGGTGTCGTCGGCTGGGGCCTACAACAATTCGCGCATCAAGCCTATGTCAGGGACGTGGCGACAGGGGAATTTAGGGGGTATCTAACCCCCACAAACTTCGGTAAAACATTTCATTAGTTGGAAAGTTCATGCCTGGCAGGACATTAGTTGGAAATTTTACACCACATATGCATATAGATTTAAATTGTGCTAATTGTTTGATTTTCCAACAAGTAATTGGTGGGGATGTTTTTTTTTAGAACAGTAGCATATTTTTCTACTTTTTGTCAACATTTTGGTCTGAACTGGTGATCATTTGGAAATAGTTCAAACTTAGGGGGTTTCAGGTTGGAAACGTGTAACAGATTGAAAGTTTGAGGTGCCAGTTGGAAAGTTCCAACCCAAGGTGGAAGACAGTAAGTGTAAATGGTATTTCGCGAACATATGAGTTTGGTCTGGTTCAAGGTGTTGTGTGCAGTTGGAAATTTCACAGTTGTCTATCCACAAAGGAGACTATCTAGACACGTCCCTGGTCTAGATTGATATAAATCACAATAGCCTGAAGAAGATGTCCACGTTATTGCTAGTTTTTAAAGACGATCTCCTCTCCTTTCCTCTCCCCTCCCCTCTCCTCTCCTCTCACCTCTCCTCCCCTTTCCTCTCCTCTCCTCTTTTCCCATCAACATTACAAACAGCAAGGACAACTGTTACACGTTATTATTTCATTTAATAGTAGTTTTTATTTTCAATTAAAAAAGATATATGCACATTATTATTTCATTTAATAGTAGTTTTGATTTTCAAAGATATATGCATACATGTATTACATCAGTGTGATATTCCACAAGCAGCAACATTTCCTTCCCAAAAAAAAATGACATATTCATCCACGGTCTATATATACAGTATAAATATGGACTTACCTTGTAGTCGGATTTCTAACGATAAAGATTATTTTTGCCGCCGGAAGTAAATGGTAAACTTCGTCAGCTATGATGAACGTGGGTTCCGATTGGTTGGAATTCTCATGGTACATGTACCAGAAATCATTATCCCACGCCGTCGATGCACTGCCCTCGCCTGAAGGAGATAATCAATGTGATAGTAGTCTCACAAACTAATAGAGTTATCCCACATTGTCTCAAGACCCTCAAGCAGAAAAAATAGCTTGCACCAATCTATAGGAGTGGGCTACACGGTGGGGGAACCACGTGGTTTCGAGTTGATGAGTATCTTGCATCAAAATGGCTGAGGCGATCGCAATCACGATCAGAAACGATGAAAAAGGTAATACACTATGATAATGATAATATTATTTTATATAGTATTTTGGCAGCTACGATCATATGCTATACTATTTTCCAAACAAGCTGATACCTCATTTGTGTCCAAACTCACAGTCGTATGCTCTAACATTCTGACCCAAAGTTGTCAGTCGAAGGATTCTACTAGATGTACGGACTTGGGTACTCCACGAACATCCGACTGGCAACTTTCGTCAGAATGTTACTGAAAACTACTGAGTATTTCCGAACAAGTAAGGTATCAACTTGTTTTTAAAAAACTAGCACATGGTCGTAGCAGTCAAAATGCTATGTTTTGTGTCAGTTCCCCATATGTATGTGCGTTTATGCATTTTGAATTCGTGGTACTCACCAACCTCAAAACCACGTGATTCCCCATTACGTTGAAATTCTGGAACTTAAACGGCTTATGACCAGGAATTTGGCCCACCCCATATGGGTTGGTGCACGCAATTTTCTGCCTTAAATTGTTGTGATCATGAAGAATACAACTATGCATTATCGGAAAGCCCTCCTAATTATGAACACGGTGACAAGTTTCCATAATGATAGTTTCAGTGACACTATAGTTCAATTTGGAGAGGGATTAATGTAAAACATGACTGTCAATGGAACAATAAGGATTTCGGACAGTTTAAATGTCTAAGTAATACCAGATGTCAGCCATATTAGGTATAAGAAGTTTTGGGATCAATTGGATATAAAATGTTAGATGTAGGACAAGCCGAAATATTTTGTGATGCAATGAGTAAAATCCAAGATGGCTGCCGGCAGTCATGTTTTACATCGAAAATTGTTAAAATGTGAAATCCAAGATGGCTGCCGGCAGTCATGTTTTACATCGAAAATTGTTAAAATGTGAAATCCAAGATGGCCACTGGAGAAAATGTTTATTAACGAAGACAACCAAAAGATCTTTATAAAGTATGGTTATGATCGGATAAAGGAAGTGGCCTGTAGGTGTGCCAATGGATTTAGTCACGGAAAGAGTAAAATTCAAGAAATTTGGAAACAAATTGATGGCTCCCATCTAGTGGTCACCTCGAATATACATATTCAGATTGGCGATGATTGGATGAGGAACATGGTCGATAGGATGTGCCAACGGATTTAGTCATGTAAAGATTAAAATCCCAGATTGCTGCCAGTGGTCGTGTTTTTCATCGAAAATCGTTAAAATTCGATAGCTCACATCTAGAAGTGATCCTAAAAATGCCTGTAAAGTTTCAAAATATTTCTCAGATAAATGCAGGCTGGATGGTGTGCCGATGGATTTAAATTCTAAATCCAAGATGGCTGCTGGCGGCCATGTTTTTTATTCAACGAATGTCGCAAACAATTGATGGTTCCCATCTAGAGATCACCCCGAAGATCCATATGCAGTTTGGTGACGATTACATGAGGGGTGTGGCCTGCAGGGTGTGCCGAATGATTTAGTCATGCAAAGAGTAAAATTCCAAGATGGCGGCCATGTTTTTTCAACGAAATTCAGGAAAATATATGGTTCCCATCTAGTGGTCACCCCGAATAATCCTATGTATCTGAAACTGCATGCCAAGGTGGTTGGTTACCAATTTTAATGACAAAACCCGATGGTTTGAACAGCATGTATGCTCTGGGTTTTGCACTAGTGTTTTGGTCAATTCTATGACACATGACCATTTCGAAGATCTTGCATAATGTGTTGCCGAGTGTGTATAAACTGTATATGCTAACCGGTGATTTGATGATGGTAGCCGTTCGGTCCGTTTGAGACCTTTTGTATTTTCGTAGCGGGCTCATCAAATATATCTATGTATTCATCGATTGCCATGTTAGTAGAGTAATTCAGCCTCTGACCTGAAAGTTAAAATAAAAAATTATATCACGCCATGAATATCTATTGTTACACAAATATATAGTATGTGTCCCTAATTGCCATGTCTTTCCCTTTCAGTGTGGGTATATTTGATTTATAAACGTTTCGCGATAATATATATGTATAACCGTTTTGCTGAATGCACAGGGGAGCTCTGGTACCGTATATAGACGTTAGTACCGAACAACGATGTGTTCATGTTATGACTATAGGTTGGGCTAAAATCTATAAATCGATACCAGATCTATACATGTGAAGTGTGTCATGGTTAATCTGGATGTGAATTATGAGTGATCTGTAGAGTGATATACTCAGCTGTGCAATGCAGCAAAGATGTTCTAGTCTACTGTTAATAGCATGTCATGTGTACTGTTGAAATATTTTTTGAAAAATTAGATACCGTAGCTTTCTTTATCTGCACATTGCCATAGGAGACATTATTATATAGCCATATTAATAGCTAAATAGTCCAAAGGAATGGGATGGAATTGGTGAAACGTTTTATATCGCCCCAAACAAATTTACCAGTACATAACATAAGATTTTGGACCGATTTAAACCCAATTTGGTGTGGTGACTCTGGGTATCCTTGGCAGAGTTATAATGTTTAGCTTTTTTTTCTTTTTCTTTTTTTTAATTTGAGCAAGGAATTCAATCTAACTTACTTTTTTTAAGAGTGATTTATTTTTCGATATAGGGCCATAACTCAGTTAAAAATAGTCGGATCAAACCCATATTCGACCTCGATCTGTCTTCTGGGCTGAGAAATTCATATACATAGTTAGGTTCTGATCAGATAGAAAATGTTTGAGTTATCGCAACATGCGTAAAGTGTCTACGGACAGACAGACGGCTAGACAGACGGACGGACGGACGAGGAGTGATGACTATAGCTCCACCGGAGACCGGCCTCGTCTCAGGTGAGCTAAAACGCGGATTTCATACAGTTTTTTAATGTTTATGGGTGGATTGAATTACATTGTAGATAAACGTACACTGTTTCGTTCGATATTCGGCGATTATGAACAAACTGTTTTCATGCTCGAGGCCCCGAATATCCAACCCAACAGAGCACTTTATCTCATAATAGATCAATATTTCCGCAACATTTCCTAACGTGTGAGAATGACATATATATATGCCTATCAGTATACCGTTATCGTGCATGTGCTTTCGATGAGAACATACCATTCACTATAGTATATAAAAAAAACCTGAACATTTATCACATGGTAGTGTTCTCAGTCATTTCCTGTTGATTTCGATACACTTTAATCCTTAATCATTCATCAAGTGCGACCGGCAACACAATGTTAAAGGGATACTGTACTCAAATGTTGTTGTTGATTTCTATAGTCTCTGAGTCGTAGAATAAGGTAACCAGATTTCCATTATTTGAAAGTCTGTTGAGTACGAAGTAATGTTACGGATGGAAGATTAGCCGGAATGGGAAAATACAAATTGTCGTTGTCGAGTAATTTATTACACAGCTTTCAAGCAAATGTATGAAATAAATGTTATATTATATTATATGAATACTAGTCACATACACTCATTTAAGTTATTGTATAGTCACTAGTTAGTGAGTGGCTTGAGTTTACGCCCCGTATCAACATAATTTTTTGCACGATCCTGTGTGCCACGCGTTCTCAGTCCAGTATCCGTCAATTAATTTGATTACGTTTTGTAAACGGAAATTCGTAATTTAATTTATGGCTCCAGACATAAATTAAATTTATATCAAATTATTAACTTTGATTTTAAGATAACCTATTAACCTGAACGTTTACAGAATACATCTTCGACTCAAATTACTTAGTGTTCTATATATACTATCGATTACCTGGAATTTATGTAAAATGGCGTACAGTACCCCTTTAACCATTGGCCGGGACCACTTCCCTGTTGAAATGATGTAAACACGCAATGCATAGTCCCTCTAAACCCTTCAAGTTCCTAACCATAGAAATTAAACTGGGACATCATGTCGCTGTATACTGTTAACCCTTTCAGTGCCATGTCCGATTTTTGTATCAACCCATATACCCTGTGCAAATGCATTCTCTTATATATGCGAGTCGACCATATGTCGCCTCGCATATATAAGAGAATGCATTGGCCTAACAATTTTTCATCATTTTTTATTATTTTTTACAATTTTTTACAATTTTAATAATTTTTTCTTATATTCTTTAACAGACTTATTTTGTAGGTTAAGTGCCAGGGAATCTTACGTTTTTCATGGGCATCAAAATTATTACTATGAATATTTGGTGATAGTTTGGAGTTATAACATGCCCCTAAGGTTTTATCCAGTTTGTTTTTAAATTCGCTATAGCATGCTTAAGCTTACCCAAAAAAAATTCTAAAAACAAATCTAAAAAAATCTATAAAAAAAATGTTTGTTTTTTTAATTTTAAGGCCGATTTTACAGACCGTAAATTACTGGCACTGAAAGGGTTAATGGTCCATGCCAGCTTACTATAGTCATGCCATTCATATTTCGTATAGTGGCCAAATCACTTTGTGGAGTTACCTCCAATTAACTGAAAACCTGGAAAGCCAACAACCAGACACACCACTTCGTGTTGTCAGGTGTCTAACATGGTGTGTGATAATGTTCATTTAAACCAAATAAACGAATCCTGGGAGGTCAATAACTTATATTAACTTCTTAAAAATACTCCACATAGGCTATGCAAATGGTTAATTGGACTACTTTGTTGAATATAATCATCCAGATTTCAGAACCTGGTATCCAGAATATATTACATTAATCTGGATACGGGACGCTACCCGTCATATGAAATCCAGATTAATATGTAATCCTCCTATGGAGTATATTCTATTTTGATCTGTCGTGGTTATCAATGCGATTGAAACCTGCTAATTTCGGCTAAACGAAGTTCAAAAGGTGTCACCATGTTCTTTTAATTCAAAGTCACAGCGCAACTAACAGTGAGACAAGCATGATACGACAAAGAACAGTGATATGTAGTTGATTCTACTATGTTTTGTTTTCTTAACAAGACAGTCAATGACTGTGGGTCGCTCACCAGACTGTAAGGACTGAGAAGACAGGGACTCTGAAGACTACAAGAGTCAGTAGTTGACAGAATCACTTAAGTTCTAAACATGGACATAGCTGGATGTTCTCAGATGAGCAGGGCTCTTCACCTTGAAATTTCTAATTGCACATCAATGACAAATTTCCAACCTCTTACCTTTTAAAGAGGACAACCATACCACATTACTAAGTTCACAAAAATCACTTTGTACATTCCTCTTAGGTTGAATTTTACGACTGGTACCAGTACTTCAAGCTTTCAAACGTTTGATAATTACCAACCTGACACCCCCATAAAGTTCAAATTTGTGGCCAATTCAGTCCAACAGTTTAACCTAAATTAGAAACATATAGACTGATGGTTTAAAAACATACATGTTAGAAAATCAAACCAAACTACGAGAACAGTTCTAACTTATTTTTGGTGTGAACATATAATCTACAACTAATTTAGTATCGGGCATGACATTTTTAACTTTTGATCAAAATAGGGGGTCAAATCTCCGACCCTCTACACTCCCTCCCCATTGCCTCAAACATTGCCCCCACCCAGGCTGTCTAGAAATCAATATTATTATACCAGTACCAAACAGCATAGAGGAGAGTTAAATATCTTATATCTGCCCCTATTAGAACAAATGTGAATCCTCATCTATGAGATCCATTCATCTAGTAATATCAATATACCCCCCCCCCCCCCATTTTCTTTGAAAAATCAGGGTATGATTTCACCTGGATAAGTGCTGGTTAAGAAACTAATATTGGAACAGCCGAGTCTGTATTTAGTGTCTGACCTTTGCAGGTGAATTTAATGACAATATTCCGCAAGGTGGACTAACATCACCGAATTCACCCTCTGGGGACCTCATTTCCTAAAAATGACCACATGAACAAATCTGAACCCCAGTCACCCAAGGCCTCCATACCAAATATAAGCTATATATGCCTAATGGTTCTTGAGAAAAAACTGTTTTAAGACTTACTATGGAGGGAAAGAGTTATGGCCCTGGCTTGGCACCTACATGTATTTGATGTGATGAACTTAATTGAACAAATTTGATTGTGAGACACCTAGGGAACATGCACACTGAACTATATAAACACATTCCGTCATTAATATGGAGAAGAAATCAATTGTTGATAGATGGATGGATAGACATCTCAACAGGCAGACGGATGGAAGCCTGACATATAGAAGACAAATTTAATACAATATATACCCCCCCCCATTTTTCTTTGAATATTAGTCGTATGATTTCATCTGGATAAGTGGTGATTAAAAAAATAATATGAAATGGCCAAACCTGAATTTAGTATGTCTGACATTTGCAGAATTAGGTCCCAAAAATGTGGATTTAATGACAATATTCTGTAAGGCAGGCTAGCATCACCAAATTCATCCTCAATCTGATTAGGCCTCAATGGCCAATAAAACCAAGGAACAGATTGAAGTCCTACAGTTGAAGTTGGTGATACACACCCATTGAGCACCTCAAAGCACCTCAATTATGCATTTTATCTTCTGCAAATTAGGGGGACATTGAAACTGTACAGGTGGAAAAAAGTGACTAAATCAATGAAGTCCTACAGTTGAAGTTGGTGATACACACCCATTGAGCACCTCAATTATGCATTTTATCTTCTGCAAATTAGGGGGGACATTGAACTGAACAGGTGGAAAAAGTGACTAAATCAAACTGTCAATTTGATACTTAGGATACTTCCCAGAAGATGAGGACTAAGCAGAATTAGGTCCCTGGCGGGTGTATTTGGTGATGCTAGCATGCTAGCAACACTAAATTCACCATCTGGGGACCTCACTATGTAAATGTCAGACACACTATTTCCAGACTTGAAGAAATCAAAGCCATTCACCGTATCATTGAATTTCAGTCATCACCTAACCATGGAAGCACCAGTTTGTTGTTAAATTGCTACAGATATGTTTAGATTAGAATAATACATCTGGCCAGTTTATATAATTAATGACCTGTACCTTTACAGATATATATATGCCTCTGTGGTGAGAAGAGGTATTAAATTGAGAGGTGATATGGCTTGGAATGGATGTTGGTTGATGGCAGGGTTGGGTCTGGGCCATGTGGGTGGGTCTGGGCCCATATGGAGGGTGGAATGTTTCCAAAATTTCATTAAAGAGTACAGTTTCATAACTCTGCAGATGTTATAATGGTGTCACTTTTTTCAAATTTTAAAACATGTTTAAAAAAAATTGTCCCAGAAGATGAGGCCTAAGCAGAATAAGGTAATTGAGGGTGTATTTGGTGATGCTAGCCTGCTGTATGGGGTAGCAACACTAAATTCACCATCTGGGGACTTCATTCTGCAAATGTCAGACACACTATGTCCAGGCTTGGAGAAATGAACAATGGACTATTCCTATTTATTCTTGTAGACTCTGGTAGAATAGTTGTTTAGCTAATGTCATGTCTTGTAATGACATATGGTAAACTGGTCTGAAGCAAGCAGTCTTCGGCAAGAGTATCAGGTGACCACACTATGATAAATTGGCTTTTTCAATAATACAGGCTTCAGTGTTCTCTTAAAAATTAATAGTGCATAGCAAAGAGGTGTGAATTATAAAGGGCCATAACTCTGTTAAAATATATCGGATCAAACCCATATTTTAACTTGATCTGTATATACCAAATTTGGTGTTGATCAGATGAAAAATGTTTGAGTAATCCTGTCTTGGATGAATTCTATATCAAAACAAGAGTGGAAGGGGTTAAATAAACAATACCAAAATCCATAGAGATGAAGAACATGCTATGAAAAATCTAGGTAAGAAATATGAGGCTGTGATGTGTCCTAAACAAAAATTAAAGGTCAAAATGCAAAAATTATATTTTTTGTTTTTAAAGTTATGTCCCTAGCTCTGCCCCTATTTGACCCAGTGACCCCATTTGAACAAATCTGAACCCCAGTCATCCAAGGTCTCTCTGTACCAAATATAAGCTAAAACGGCCAAATATTTTTTTAGAAGAAATCATTGTAAGTATTACTATGAGTTATGGCCCTGGTTTCTCAACTAATTGAGCGGGTGACCTCATTTGAACAAATCTGAACACCAGTCACCCAAGGACCCTCCATACCAAATATTAGCTAAATCGGCCCAATGGTTCTGAACAAGAAGTCGTTGTAAGAATTACTATGCAGGAATAGAGTTATGGCCCTGGCTTCGCAACTATTCGACCCAGTGACCTCATTTGAACAAATCTGAATGAGAGTCACCTAGGGAACATCCACACCAAATATGAACCAATTTGGTCTTCCGGTTTCAGAGGAGAAGATGTTCAAACAAATTGTTGACGGATGGACAGACGGACGGATGGACGGACGACGGACGAGGAGTGATGACTATAGCTCCACCGGAGACTTCGTCTCAGGTGAGCTAAAAAGGATATAAGTACAATGCCCACTCCATATAGCAATCACAATAAACAGTTGTTTACTGCTACCCAATATAATACACTATATGCACTTACCTGCATCATCAATTGTCATTTGATATGGTAACCACCAATATTTATCAAGGCTTAGATTTTTTTTATAGCGCAGAAGGCTAGACAATGGAATGATACCAATTGTTCCCCAAACCAAGAACAGATGGAGGTCTGCACATACCTTCTAATGTTACGTACAAAGTTGGATTATCTCTTCAACTCCCTCCTCACTTAATGTCAGAAAATTTAACACAGTTTGACACATAAGTATATAGGACATTTGTTAATTTGTATTAGAAATTAAAGCTATTCGCGTTTGCATAAAAGAAGCAGATTAACAAATTCGCCATGATGTAAAGCCAGAGCGACATTTGGTGGTGCAACAAACACTGACTTTTGTATTTTGCCTAACACCTTGGTAGCCACTTTGGATGAAATTGGACAGTTTTATTGAAGTGTGATCATAATTCCATATGTGGTACGGTTTCATTCCCCTCACTGAATTCGGCCCATTTCTTTAAAACTATTGCTAGAATATCGGAATTGAGTTTTAACAACATGCTATAATTCGGTTGTCTGCAGTGGATTATTGACAGATCGAACAGTTTGTGTACAATATAATTGTTGCAATACATTGACGAAGCATTAGTTTGATTCTAAATGGTCACAATTCGCAGTCGCCACCGAACAGAATGTCATTTACAAGAGATATTTGAAAATCGCAAAACTGTTGATTGTTTGTGCCTTTTTGGAATCACATTTTTTTCCTGAATTTCGGTAATGTACTCTCAGAACTACTATCGATGAATTGCCCTTTCTGAAAAAAATATAACCTTTAAAGGGGTACTGTACCCCAATTTCAATAAATTCCCAGTGACAATACCGATCTAATATGAATATTATATTATAAAATAACTAATTTGAGTCGACGATGTCTACTGAAAACGTTCCGGTTAACAGGCTATCGTAAAAGTAAAATTGAATTATTTAATATAAATTCATTTATGGCTGGAGTCATAAAATGGAGAATTATGCCATTACGAGTTACCGTTCTTGAAATCGCATATGTTGCGTGTCTTTTATCGACGGCCATTCGCGAACATTATTGAGTTGCAAACAAAACATGTTACCTGCAAAAGAAGGCCCGTTATAACCGATTCGGGAAAAAAGGAGAAAGAAACAAGAGTCGTAAAGCGTCAAGTATTTTATAGGGAGTGAGATTGTTCGATGGAAGAGATTGAATGCATCAATCGAAGCTGTGAGCAATGAACTTCCGGTACTTCCTGCAACCTGCGTTTTCTCCGGTGAAGGTCAAAAACATGGCGCGTAGTTTGAAATCGTAATATTTTTGTTTCCAAGATCAATATTTTCTTCGCTAAATTAGGTTTATACGAAACTCATATAACACGAACACAATCTAACTTGAAAGTTATTTCAATGGGAGTAAATAAAAAAATCGCATATCTTAGTGTACAGTACCCCTTTAAGATTATTCACAGAATCCGGTTCTTAGGACAACCCTAGATCTTAACTAAACGGACAATAACGCAATCTTTGTGGCGTCAAAATTAACTCCAGTCGCGGACACAGGAAGTCTAACTAAAGAAACTTTTTTTCTGACAAAGTAAGTGACACCCTATCATAATGTCATAGTCTCTATATCTGTTCAAAAAATTCCCACGGAAGTACAAAAGCGACTCTACTAAAATAGCTTAGACCATACAAAGTATTATAAATCAGATCTGGGACCCCTAGCTCGAAAGATATTACCATAGTTCATATAAAAGAGAGTAATTAGCCCTCAATAAAATTAGTTCACACATTATGTTTTACAAGTAGCTTGGACACTATAATCAATAATATTCAATGTTAATCTGCTAAGCGCTCTATTACTCCTGAAATCCAATCAACCATGGATGTATGAACAAATTGGAAGCTACGGTTCATGGCAATAATCCACTCCAAGTACTAACAACATCTTCATTCTTGGACTGGAGAAAGATTTTTGGAGTACTTATTTTATTTATATTATCTTACCCTTTTGTTGCCTCCTGTCTAAGACCCCATGAAGCTCATGGCATAATAAACTGAAGATAACCCTTTTCCAAATGCTCTATAGCACTCAACATATTTATTTTATACATATAAAATCATTGATTTCTGTTCTCGACATGAAATCCATAAAAACCCATAGTCCTGAATGTCATTCTTCTGGCAACTGGGTGTCCCATAAAATTCAATCAATCGTGATCCCATGAAAAATTATAAACTATGTATTATGGCAATGCTCCATACCAACTATTATGGAATCTGCCCAGTGAAACTGCAGAAGAATTTATAATTATTTAAAATAGCGCTGCTAAATTAGGGTTCTCTCTGTATGCCTATATTCTGAAAACATCCCTACAAATGAACAATGGACTATTCCATGTTATACCTTTAGAACTGGGAGAGTCCATTCAGTCATGCATGGGTTACAGATCATATATGACGGCTAAAATATATATAGTTCTATAATTCACAGAGTCTGCATGTGATAACAGTTCTCTTATCTCTCAAAGTGAAGTCTGTATTCATTAATTATAAGTTACATGTGTTATCACCAGGAAACCTCAAATCTGGATAGTTCTAAGTCGAAAATGGCCATAACTCCGTAAAAACACATTGGATCAAACCCATATTCGAACTCGATCTGTATTTCGTTCCGATCAGATGAAGAAAAAAATTGAGTTATCGCAGCATGTATGGATTCCAAGTCGAAAAAGGACATAACTCTGTAAAACAAAAACATCGGACCAAACCCATATTCGATCTCGATCTGTATTTTGGGCTGAGCAACTCATATACAAAATTTGGTTCCGATCGGATAGAAAATGTTTGAGTTATCGCACCATGCATAATGTGTTTACGGGCGGAAGTTCAGACGGATGGCGAACGGCGAGTGGTCAATCCGGACGTCGACACTGTGTACCATACTGTGATATGGGTACACATTCAAATGTTTGATTACGAAATTATACATGCTGATGGCAGCAGTCAGACCAGCGTAGCGAGGGGACTGAGCTTGAGAGGTCACGTGTCGTTTGGGCGATATTTGGAGATCATTGGTTCATATATAGAAGCATATAGAAGAGTGTCGTCTGCTCATGTTTGTCTGGGGCTCTGTATGAGTGAAATTATAAAATTGTTAAAGAATACAAGAACAAATTATTAAAATTGTAAAAAATTGTTAGGCCAATGCATTCCCTTATATATGCGAGGCGACCTATGGTCGACTCGCATATATAAGAGAATGCATTGGCACAGGGTAACAAAAATCCCGACTTACAGACCAGCGTAGCTAGGGGACTGAGCTTGAGAGGCCACGTGTCGTTTGAGCGAGATTTGAATATCATTGGTTGGTATGATCTATTCAACGTTTCGAAGATCTTGGGTACCCAAATCAACATTCTGTAGATCCTGGATACCCTATAATCAATGGAAATATGCGATCTTGACCAATACAGCAAAAGTAACCAACCCTGGTCAAGTTGTCCTGCTAAACTGATATGATGCTGGTAGGGCAAACTGATGCTGTTAAGAAAGAGTACCGTTATTTTATCTAAAGATGTCATTTCGCGATGTTTTGCTGTTTTGCTGATCAGAAAGAATCGACGAAAATCCATTAAGTGCAAGCCTGAGTTTAGTGTGCCTGTCATTTGCAGAATGAGGTCCCCAGAGGGATAATTTAGTGACGCTATCCCGCATAGAGGGCTAGCATCACTAAATTCACCCTCTGGGAACCTCATTCGGCATGGCCTCATCTGCTATGTGAGACAAAGACTCACATTGAAGTTCCCAAATGGTGAATATTGTGATGTACACCCGTTTGGAACCTCGATTATGCAATGTATCGTCTGCCAATTTGGGGATATAGAGAAACTAAACTGAAAAAGAAATAGAATCTAAGTGAAGAAGTTTCTATAGAAATTTGATAATAAAGAAACTTTCCAGAGAAGATGAGGCCTAAGCAGTATGAGGTCCCCAGAGGTCGTATTTAGTGATACTAGCCCGCTATGCGGGATAGCGTCACTAAATTCACCCTCTGGGAACGAACCTCATTCTGCAAATGACAGGCACACGAAACTCAGGCTTGATTATGTGTATAAAACATTCAAAAACCTGTATGTTATAAAATATTTGAATGAAGGGTGTGCAAACCGAATCATATTCAAGATGGCTATGTCTGTCCTTTTATAAGCTCCAGCGCAGCTACGTGTATTATTCAAATATTTCAAATTATATTATGTTCTTGAATGTTTCATACAGCCAATGCCTTTCTATGATTCATCCAAGCATATGTGACCCGCCATATCAAATCCAGTCGTAAGTCGGGATTTTTTTTACCCTGTGCCAATGCATTCCCTTATATATGCGAGTCGACAATAGGTCGCCTCGCATATATAAGAGAATGCATTGGCGTAACAATTTTTTATCATTTTTTTTAAATAAATGTTTCTTACAATTTTTAGGACATAAAATAAAAAACATCCATTACCCTGCAGGGAGCACCACACATATATAGAAGCATATAGAAGAGTGTTGTCTGCTCATGTTTGTCTGGGGCTCCGTATGGGTGAAATTATAAAATTGTTAAAGAATACAAGAACAAATTATTAAAATTGTAAAAAATTGTTAGGCCAATGCATTCTCTTATATATGCGAGGCGACCTATGGTCGACTCGCATATATAAGAGAATGCATTGACACAGGGTAAAAAAAAAAACCCGACTTACGACTGGATTTGATATGGCGGGTCACATATTAGCTAAACGCAACGAAAATGACAACTTTATAAATAACAACGGTACATTTGCTTAACATCATAAGCTTGCCATAACAGCATCACAGCAATTCAGCAAAACCCACCGACATCATAGCAAATTATCAGGACCACTTGACCAGGGGCGGTATCTGCGTCAAACCATACCGATCTTGTTCCTGGCCCACCAATGCATCTCTTTCATTTCTGGTGGATGAACGTCCGGGTGGTGTACGATCTTGGAATACAGATCCGTCGTGCCACTTTTTGGGAATCCAACAAGGAGAAAGTACGGCAGACATCTTAGTCTCTTCGTCTCACGTCCGTGTGCCAGCTGCTCCGCCCAGTGTACGGAGAGCCGATCGAATGAACGCCGGATAGATCTTGAGTATGTGATAAACTTATTGTCATCGTATATATGGGAGTTGTTTATACTCTCTAACCAACATGGATTTTTGTAGTTTGGTAGGAATTGTATCTTTGGCTGAAATTATAAAAATGCACAATCATACAAGCAGCTAATTTTTCATAGTATTTGAGGTGTATATATGTGACCCGCCATATCAAATCCAGTCGGAAGTCGGGATTTTTTTACCCTGTGCCAATGCATTCTCTTATATATGCGAGTCGACCATAGGTCGCCTCGCATATATAAGAGAATGCATTGGCCTAACAATTTTTTACAATTTTAATAATTTGTTCTTGTATTCTTTAACAATTTTATAATTTCACCCATACAGAGCCCCAGACAAACATGAGCAGACGACACTCTTCTATATGCTTCTATATATGTGTGGGGCTCACTGCAGGGTAATGGATGTTTTTTTATTTTATGTCCTAAAAATTGTCAGAACATTTATTTAAAAAAAATGAAATAAAATTGTTAGGCCGATGCATTCTCTTATATATGCGAGGCGACCTATGGTCGACTCGCATATATAAGAGAATGCATTGGCACAGGGTAAAAAAAATCCCGACTTCCGACTGGATTTGATATGGCGGGTCACGTATGACATTTATGAATCCAGTCATAACCTCATTTTCATTATAATTACCATGTTGAGTGTATCTTTGCACTCATCTATGGCTCAAATTCATTCATTTGTTGCATATATTATTTTGAGTATAAAAGGAGATGGTCCCATAAATGGCCGGATTTAGTATACAGTACCCCTTCAAACCTAAATTGTTTTTCATTTATATATTCCGAAGGGTTTCGTTGAAACAAATGGAATATTTTATTTTGTCCGCCACTTCGGAGCCCTCTATCTCAGTCAGTATATGGTCATGAACACATAAAAAGCCACACTTTTGAAATACAAATAAATTGGTCAATACAACAATTAAACAGAATATCTCTTGTTCAGGAACCAATCACCATCAATAAAAAAAACAATTCTTTATTATCTACCATATGGATTTATGTTTAGCCTGTACACCACTACAATATAGTCCTAATAGATGATTAAATCGAAACGAAACCTGTTTCCGTCACCTCCAGATGTAAGTCATTCATTCATTTGTTGCATATATTATTTTGAGTATAAAAGGAGATTGTCCCATAAATGGCCGGATTTATTGTACAGTACCCCTTCAAACCTAAATTGTTTTTCATTTATATATTCCGAAGGGTTTCGTTGAAACAAATGGAATATTTTATTTTGTCCGCCACTTCGGAGCCCTCTATATCAGTCAGTATATGGTCATGAACACATAAAAAGCCACACTTTTGAAATACAAATCAATTGGTCAATACAACAATTAAACAGAATATCTCTTGTTCAGGAACCAATCACCATCAATAAAAAAAAAAATCTTTATTATCTACCATATGGATTTATGTTTAGCCTGTACACCACTACAATATAGTCCTAATAGATGATTAAATCGAAACGAAACCTGTTTCCGTCACCTCCAGATGTAAGTTTGCTGCAATTTTTCCATAAAACATTTTCATCACATAATATTTCAAAGAAAAAAAGTGAAACAAAAAAACTGCATGGAGTATCTATAGTTACTTATTTTCCGAAAATCAATAGTTTTGGGTCGGTCGTGTCCGTTAACCCTTTACCCAACAAAACGGCCAAAACCGGCCAAATAAAGCTTCAACAGCCTAAAATATCTTCGGTCTGTCTCAATAGAACCATACAAATATGGATATCATTGGAACCGGCTCCTTGACCACATTGTGATAGTTACAGTTATGCCCTGTGCCAATGCATTCTCTTATATATGCGAGTCGACCATAGGTCGCCTCGCATATATAAGAGAATGCATTGGCCTAAAAATCGACTCGCATATATATGGTCGACTCGCATATATAAGAGAATGCATTGGCACAGGGCCCTTCTGTTTGGTAAATGGTTAACTAAGTTATGGTTAAAGGCGTTTAATTGTAACCGATGTAACACACATTATACGAACGAACGGTAGAACATCCCACCAATAACATCCAAGATCACACAGGAGGAGTGGGCATATAAAATAACAGATTAGTGAGCAGTAAGCCGATTGTGACTTACCATTTTCATGAGATCGACTTCCGGATTGCTGAAATTTATGCCGAAAAGAAAGGAATGTTTGCTAGCATTCTTTTTGTTGACCATTCCTCCTTTAGCCATTTCGTAGTTGCGCCCAACAGCCGGAAACAGCCCGAATATGGTCAAACATGAGGCCACGCCTATCACTACTAAGGCGGGATAGATGTATTTCATCTGGAGTGCGCGTGTTACAAAGGGACCGCATGCCTTGTGTCTCGAATTTTTCACCATTCTATGCACGACGACCTCGGTAAGATAACGTCACACCCCATTGGTACCTGGAAAGAAACAAGGTTCTGTTGGTTACGCAACTGGTAAAATACAAAATTTAGTTACTTTTAAATCAACGCCGTTCATAATACACTTAAACACAGTCAGATGGGGCCTCGGTGGCTTAGTCGGTTATCGGTACAACTCCAAGCCGTCTCGCCCTCCAGCTCTGGTGATGAGGTTTCAAATCCACATGTTTCCATCGTGGACTTTATGATTCGAAATCGTTATCTGATGGAGTTACCAGTTACTCGCCGACGCACATGGTCGACGAGTTTATCAGCCATTGAAATCACTTTTAGATTAGCCGTAAGTGTGCTGATTTCCTCTACCACTAAAATTGTCAATGTCGTGATATGGTCTTCGTTGCTGGAAGCGACATTATGCCCCAATCAATCATTAAACACAGTCACTGACGAATTGTTCATAGTTTACGGAAACCTGTTGGTTTAAATAACCGTGTGACAGCTAAATCAGTGGTTTAAACCAAAGAATGCAAGTCTAAGTCACGCGTTCGCCATCTCTGTGTTAAACCTGGTCCAGTCAGACCCATGGTTTAGCAGTATACTGTCTCTATATCATCGAACTAAATAATTGTACATGCATAATGCGGACTGCAGCGTTCTATCGACAGCGAAAATATATAATTACGACAACGAGCATATTTTTATTGTAAATTTATAAGCTAGATTCACTCGCACATGTAAAGTGTGTGGGGGGTAAGTTTTTTGTCAAGAGCGTTTTACGTTTTGCGTTTTATAACCTTAAACCGGCAACTAAACCATTGCATTTGACGGTTCAGCTAAACCCGATTTAGGAGGCTAGACATGAGATGACGAATCCGTCAATTCTGGATCGCGATAAACATCGGTGGAGCTGTATATATAATCTAGATTGACGACGTGTCTATATATGGGGAGAGTGGCAGCTTGGTATAATCCAGTCTTTTATAACTTTACCAAGTTTTTATTATTTTCAACTTACGAGTTGACTGTAATGAAACATTGGTCCAGTTATAAGTAGACGGGTATAATCATGTCACAATCGATTCATTCTCACACGAGGGTTGTTATAAGCGCGCGTGTGTTTGCGTTAATTGATGGCGCGACAAAAATCATTCTACCGGCCTACATGCTTGTGGTCCGCATGGTAACTGCATTGGTATGTTGATTACATGTTCATCTCACTAAATAATCAGCCAGCGTCTGAACGACCACAAACCAAAATAATGATGTCCCTGGCTCCGCCCATAATTGAAATGTTAGCCCCGTTTGAACAAATCTTAATTCCAGTCACATAGGGCACATATATACATACCAATATGAACCCATTATGTCAAATAGTTCTGAAGAAGGTGTTTAAAGAATTGTCGACGGATGGATGGGCGGGCGGATGGACGGAGACGAACGGGGTGATAACTATATAGATCAACTAGAGACTTCGTCTCAGGTGAGCTAAAACAGTGTTCCCAGGTTTTGAACTGGTGGAGTATGATCTCTACCGGCGTAGATAGAGTAGATATTCATAAGATTATCTTATATGCGATAGATATAGTGGACATTTACAACAATGGAAATTTCATGACTAAAACGACAACATTTTGATATCTCAGACTGTAAAATGGATATATATTACAAAGTGTGCGAAATACTTTAAATAACCATGCAGAAAAAATGCTATTTGTGAATGAACACACGCTAATCAAACTTATTAATAAAGTTTCAGTGTCCATACCCACACGTTACATGCATCACCAGTATGTATATACGACAAAGGTGTCTATGCACAAATCTCTATAATGTGTTGACGAGATCCGACCAGATGACCTGGTTGTCCAGTCGCTATTTGAATTATAATTTTGAAGAACACGTCGAAAATGTACATGTATTCTTTGCAATGGTTGTAACAGAAATCCCGAAATGAGTGATCAAGACAGTTTTTAATTATGTCGCTGATCAATGATTCGCCGATTCCACGTTTTATACTAAAAGATCTTTTCATGTCGGCTTTTCAATGACGAAGAATGTTGATCGTTTTATAAACTTTAAAGATGCATAATCCGATTAAGCGACCCTCAATTACTATTTATTTGGTTTCGGGGGTAAAACATATTTGATTCGAGTTGAGGAACCCACCTATCAAAGCTCAGAGTTATTAGATATCGATTTTTGAAATCTATTATTTTCACCATCGAGACTTAATAGTGGCCCAGTAAAAAGTCGACGAACCGACGGTCTCGGACCTATTTGTGGATGAAGATGGATAACTCTAAAAACAATAGGCTTTGTGTTAATAATATGGCCAAATTTCGTCGAACAACGTGTTGATAAATAACACGTTTCGGGCAATTTTATACTATAGTTGACAGTGGTTAGCATTATTTTTGGGCAATTAATCGATTCTGATAACTGAAGCGGAATTTCTAAAAATGTTGTTGTTGTTGTTGTTGTTGTTGTTGTTGGAATCTGGTTATATGGGGACCATCGAATCGGATTGAGTACATTTAATTTCATTTCATTCAATGCTTTGTGTGACGATTCAATCGTTCTGGAAGAAAATGTTTTGGTTACAAAGTTAACACTAGTGATATATAATGAGACCAAATGTTTATGTTGATAGTTCTTGTGAAAACTGCACCCAATATAGTTTATTAAAACTAAATAATCAAGTTCTGTTAAATTTCTCATTTTTTAAATTATTTTATTATTTGCATGAGTATAGTCCCAGAATTTGCATACTGCAAAGGATTATCATCGTACAATAAAACAGAAAATATGTACTATATCTTTCAATATTCATACCATTCAAGTTAAGGGTTGATTTCGGTAAATTATGTAATAATTCACACCTATATATTTTAAAAACAGTCAAAGTCTTCATAATACATTATTGACTATTTTACCGATCCGAATGGGTTAAATATATTATATAGATATCATAGGACAAGACCATTCTACTTATTTAGGCATTTGAATGGAGTTTTATGACAATTTCTCCCAACTGACAGTTTTTATACTATACCGATTCTAAAGCTTTAATTATATTAAACTGTGTTAAATATAATGTGTGTATCCGATTATATCAACAGAATCGAATACAAGTCTCATATTAGTGAGGTATGATCATCATATCTCTAAAAAATAGTGCCAAAACACGTGGTTTCGGGGGTCGCCATTTTTACGAACACAAGTTCGATCGTTGCCACGAAGATTACACACGTGACTTTCTATGGAAGACAGTCTAGCAATCATACACATGTATCTGAAGCAGCGACACCAACACATCCTTGTGATATTTCGTTTGAGTGAAATAAATCAGTGATGTACCACGTCAATCCAAAAGCTTACTTTATAATACAAAGATTAGATAATCCACAAAAGGACTGACTCGTATACGTATATAAATTCATGAAGATCATGCGGTAATTTCGCAATTGAGGTGTGGAATTCTATGAAAAATATGTATATCATACCGGTACATTAAGTATGAATAAGGCAGCAATTACATTAGTGTGAGCCTTTTATTCACAATGTGCATGACGCAATCTCATTATATGCGCCCATTTAAACAATGTATCCAGGGTTTCAGACCTCCAGTTACAACAACAACATAAACAATGTGATTTAACGCCGTTTTCTTCTGCATGCTTCGTATAGTGTTGAGAAAACAAATGTTGAAAACGAAATATTACTTATAAACTAAACCTAAACATATCTAATTTTATGCGCCCATTTAAACAATGTATTCAGGGTGCCAGACCTCCAGTTACAACAACGTGAAACAAATGTGAATTACCAGAGTTGTCTAGCTGCTTCGTTCTGTTGAAACGAGAGGCCGATCACGATCGGCAGATGTTAACCCATCCCTTGACGATAGTAAGTTACTCTGATCGGAATAATAAACAAGAGTTTTGATGTTGAATTATAGAGTATAATGTTATTTACTATTATAGACAATGTACCTAACACAAATTATTGGAATTTATGGGTCACTCACATTTATATAAGAGAATGCACTGGAACAGGATATGTAATGCTGCACAACCACAGCCTTGGGTTAAATGTGAAAAGGTGACCTGGACATGGAATACTTGGTCAAGAGATTCCAATTTAAGTTTACAATGATAATGTATCAAATTATACCTACAACAGCCATCAAGATAAACACCTCACTACTGACACATCAGTATCAATTATACAGCATTGATTATGTTAAAGGCTGGCATATCTATGAAACCAATAACAGTTATAATGACCTCAGACCTTCTGTAGAGTGATGTTCTAGTCTACTGTTAACAGCATGTGATGTGTATTGTTGAAACTTTTTTTAAATTAGATACCATAGCTTTCTTTATCTGCTCATTGGCATAAGAGACATCAGAAAATAATATAACCATATTAAACCAAATTTGGTGTGCTGACCCAGGGTGCCCTTGGCGGAGTTATAATGGTGTTAGTTTTTCAAATTTTAGTTTTTCAAATTTGGTTAGTAGTAACTTTAAAGAACAATATTTTTTTAATTATTATAAAAAAACAATTTTATTATTTTTTGTTGTTATTTATTTATTTATTCATTCATTTATTCATTTTATGTTAAATTGTGCAAGAAATTAAAACTATTTTTTTTTTTTTAAGAGTGAATATTTATTTGGGAAAAGGGCCATAACTCACTTAAAAATAGTCTGATCAAACCCATATTAGAATTCAATCTGTCTTTTGTGCTGTAAAATTCATATACAAAATTTGGTTCCGATCAGATAGAAACTGTTTGAGTTATCGCACCATGCGTAAAGTGTCTACAGGCAGACAGATGGACGGGTGGACAAGCGACGAGTGGTCAATCCGGACATTGATACTATGTTTTAATACCATACTATGGTATGGGTAAACATACAAATTAGTCATTTGTGGGTAAGTATCAATTTTCCCATCTCCACTAGCATGGGCATGTATGTGATTTTTGTGAAACACTGGACAAACATGACAGATTATGTGATAAAACACAATTTATTCCCTATGAGTTTTCTATTGCCAGGCATCTTTCTTGACATAGAGACCTCCTCAGAAACCCAGGCTAACAGGGCAAATTAATTACATAGAGCTCTTATCTCTCCACAGGTATAAGTATCTCTGGTTAGGCCTCACACTGATGGCTAAAAATAACTCTATTTTTCATAATACAGATTACTGCTTATCTCCTTCTCTAAGGAGTTAAACTTCATATCACTGGTAATTAATTGTAGACTGCTAGGGTTGTCTGTTCAATTCTTAGTTGAAAAAGGGCCATATCTCCATTCAAAAATAACGGATCAAACCCATATTCGAATTCGATCTGTATTTTGAGTTGAGAAACTCACATACAAAATGTGGTTCCTATCAGTTGAGAAATGGTGTATTTATGGAAGCATGCATGAATTCTATGTCAAAGGGCCATAACTCCATTAACAAATATCAGATCAAACCCATATTCGAACTCGATATGTATTTTGGGCTGAGAAAATCGCATACCAGATTTGGTACCGGTCAGATAAAAATATTTGAGTTATGGCAGCATGCATGAATTTTAAGACGAAAAAGGGCCATAACTCCGTAAAAAAAAAACTCGGATCAAACCCATATTCGAACTCGATTTGTATTTGGTGCTGAGAAATTCATATACAAAATTTGGTTCCGATCAGATATAAAATATTTCAGTTATCGCACCATGCGTAAAGTGTCTACAGACAGACAGACAGACAGACGGACGGACGGACGGATTAACGACGAGTGGTCAATCCGGACAACGACACTATGTTTACCATACTATGGTATGGGTAAACATAAAAAATGTTGAAATATACGAAATATTACATGTATATAAAGTAAACCTTAAAATATCTAATAAGATAGTATTGTTATTAACATATTACTTGTATACACCTGAACCGATATAAAAAATAAAATAATTTCTTAAAATATAGCCTGGTACCCTCAATGCATCTTTAGTACATTTTTGACAGTCATTATACATAATAAGCCGTATACATAATGAGCCCGTCTGCATCATCTCTATCCATATGCCATTTACGGATGATAACTTTACTGAACTAAATGGAATGAAATATGGTATGTATAGGTTCAATACCACAAAATACAGGTCAACTTCAATATTGGAAACCGGCCGTTCACTTTTAACAGAGTTGCGACACTTTTATCAGTTTGGGCTGATTTTTCCTTTTATTGGTTTTCGGCTGATACGTTCTGGTTATGGAAGGTAACATACGTATTATAAATGTCTATAAGTATAGGTATCATACGTATTATAAGTGTCTACGTATAAGTAACGGCCCTGCGTGGTAGAGAGGAACTGGATCATCTCTGGAAGGCGCTACACACTATATCTCCCATAACTTCTCACCATGTAAATAAGTTTGTACCGTCATCTTGATCACATGTGTGTTACAATATTGTATTAGGAGAGGGGCTTTATAAGTTGCAAAAACTTGTGCCCCAATCCCTTTTGTATATTTTGCAAGTAAAATATGTTTCAAATCAAGGAACTGGAGTTGTGTTATATAGCGCGTTTACTCGTGAAATGCGACACAGACTCACACATGCGTGGTACGGAACTACCCTCTCAGAACTGCATGCATGCGCACCAATACTGTATATATACATGTAGTTAAATAATTTAATCACTGGTGTATATAGAGTGACATAATTTCCCCTCCAATGTCATTTTATTCGCTGCCCCGTGACTTATATATCAGAATAGGTACCATGCTCTTTATAATTCGATCATTGTTCATTTGTTTTCGAATATGTAATGTCGGAATGGCAGTGGGATGTCCATCGATTCAGGCCAACGGTATATATTTGTGGTTGGGATTTCCGTACCGACCGTGTATCAACCCCTTTATATAGGCATTCTGTAAGATTATTGTCAATGGCATATAGAATGGGTTCATTTCTCAGATATACGGTATTGTGTTTAATACAGCTTTAATATATACATAAATTTGCAAAATTATTTGAATCTTACATATAGAGTATAAGTTCAAATAATACATATACGAATTTGTGTCGAAATAGTTAATTCATTTTTTTTAAATCTTACCTATATAACTATATATTTTTTAATTGGAATTTATCATGTTGTGCATGCATGGAGGGTGGGTTCTGGGCACATTATGGTGGCCTTATACACATATATGTTATGCCATTATGATCAAGAGCGTGCACGCATTGAATACATGTAAATAGGATGGCGTGTTGTATAATATGGCATGTCGTACTATAGTGTATGCACCATGCACCTTGCAGCTTATACCCGTCCGCATCCATCCACTGACCTTTGAACTTTTGTTGTTCTCCGGAATAGCTTTATCTGAGTTGAGAAGCATATCAATATACCATTCCGATCGAAACATGAATGGCCATGAATGTCAATGATAATAATATATTCTGATATATTTATTATCTAAGATAAGATAATAACACTTAAACACTGCATGGTACCCATCAAAATTATAGGTTATGGACACGGGGCTATTGCACATATATACATGAAACTTCCATATATGTCGAGACAAATAAAAGCGACCACACGATGCCTATCCGACACAAAGACAATTTACGGACCTCACAGCATCACTACCCCTCCCCAAATAATAATAAATGAACATAAATTTAAAACTATTATGCCGTAATTGGATATCGCACATGTTTGTCAAATGGTCTGGAGGAACGCTAAATGTATAAGAAATTTCATTTGGGGAACCACACTTCTTCAAACTTGACTGTAGTGACACAACGCGAAAGTAGTTAATAGATGTATGCTGTTGTTGTAACTGGAGGTTTGGAACCCTGAATTCATCTTTAACAAGTCTGCAAGAATACGTTCACTGCCATGTATATATACGGAACCACACGACGAACACTATATTTGAAATTGATAGATATCACGACACAGTTGCCGTGCACAGAAGAGACAAAAGCTAAGTGACAACTATGGGCTTCCATACATGTAGTGATACGGGATTGACCTCTGTAACAGCGTGCAGGTGGCAAATACATCGACATAATGGATTCCGAAACCACGTGTTTAGTGGGCTTGGTAAATTCGTTTCTGTGGGTAGTCCATGTGGGAAACGTTAAATGTTTTCAAATGGAATTGTACTAGGGACATGTGGCCACATGTCACAAAGTTATGTTTTAGGGTAAAATTGGGTTTTGCGTTGTTTGCATACGAATGCCAAAGGCTACTTTCGAAGACAAATTTCTGCCACTTAGCTTACATTTGCCCAGAAAATGCACTGGTTTCTGATACTGCAAACCTAGACCTACAATTTGACATATAACTTTTGTCTGAATTCGCAGTTTTCGTCGAGAACGAGCCTCCGGTACTAACCCACTCCCGTCGACAAGGTATATCCCTAACCCATGCAGCTCTAGACCGTTATCCCGCCTTAAAGAACTAGAATAATTAAAAATAGCTGATAAATTGATATCAAATGGGTATATCGAATTATCTGTTGTTCAGTGCAATTTCTCTCTTCGTTAGAAGCCGGGCCCACCGCATGAAACCTTGTTATAAATTAACAAATATTGAGTGATCTTGAAACAGGGAAGGTTCGAATCACCCCCTTCAATTGACCAATGCTCTATTTTGGTCCTATTTCTAAGCCTGAAAACATGGATTTGGAAAAAAGAAACGACATTGGGAAAATACGCGATTGTGGGCTAAGACTCCACCCGCCTACCTGGTATGTTTCCTCTACCCCGCCCCTCCACCCCTTCTTCCAAACAGCGGAGGTTGAAAATAAGATTTACCAAAATTCCATGACTTTTTGGGCGTCTAGAAAAAAAGTCAATACGTGGTAAAACTGTTTTTGTATGTCGCGGTTTGATCATCAATACCACCAATGAATGGTGCATACATAATTATGTTACATCCAAATATCTTTCATTGTGTGAAATGGGATGTGGCGACTTCGCGTTTGGTTAATTGACTCATTAATTCCATAGCGTTATAAATTGTGAGTAAATTCCTATTTGAACGATATGTGTATGTACGCGTAAGTTTGGATGCCAATTCGACAACAATTAAAGTGCTGCGCATGCATGAACATGCATACACAATGGTGGTACACGTGGCGCACTAAATTGACCCCATCTGGCAACCCTCGTGTTTGATTACATTCAACACAAGAGCAGCTTGTTTTTGTATATGTTGGTTTTTGCTATCAATTAACTCTACATGGATACAATTTAGATTTGCTTGTACACTGCCTGCAGGTTAAAGTGCTTAGCACCAGGAGCGCCTAATTGATTACACACATGTTTATTATTCATGTGCAAGGGGCATGGATAAATGGATGCATGAACTCGTTATATATAGTGGCTAGCAAAGCCGGCCCTACCGCTCTATATGTAATCACTGAACTAAATGTTTTCACATAGGCGACAGTGTTAACGTTTCGGCCAAATTCACTGCAGGCCATACCAGTGATGTTTACCCAGCTAGATTGATACCAGTTGATCACGAAAATGCAAGAAAAATCATAGGTTATGTGTTTACTTTTTAAAATAAATTCCCAAGTGTACGACAGGGCTATCCCACAGCCAAATTTGATCTGGAAAAACCAGAACTACAGCAGCTAGTTAAATAAATTTCCCGCTCACAAAAATCCATTCCCCCATTCATTCACGAGTTTTAATTATTTAGATATGATGTACATATCAAATAAACGCGATGTCGTCCTTTAATAACGTGTCGCATGTATCAGGTGAAGGTCATTCTTCAGTTACCTTCACCTTTAGCATTCCACGGTGTACTCGCTACCCGACTCTAGAACACATTTAGCTCCCTGATTCCATATGTAATATGCCATAGAGGCGATCAAGGCTTTATGTGTGGCGATACTAGATAAATTTGATTCATTTCACCATCAATATTTCATATATATTATCAGTATATGTTTCTTTTATTGTGGTTTATCGTAGTTTTAGACACGATGATAGGTGACTATGCTAACTCATCAGAATAGCTTTATATACCAATCTTTATTGATTTATGCAATATGAAATACAACACATATAATAAACAATCGACAACAGTGTGTGTGTGTATGCTACTGATTAGGGACCAGATAGTACGCCCCATTGCCAGCAAGCACACGTCCACAGTTCTCGGCTTCACCTTCACGGTGCTATATCATATTAATCAAGAATCTCTTATTTACAAACCTGCTAATGTATCAGAAAATCGTATTTTACCAGATAAATATTATTGTCGTTTGACTCGGAAGTTCCCAAATATAAAGAAATTTTCCATAATGGGGATAAAGCCTTGAAATCAATTCGAAAAACTTATCACGTATGCTGTTTCAGACGAGATATATTCAACGACGAAATACCATCAGGTAAAAACAAAGAGTGAAAATAAAATGCCAGGTACAACCAAAGTTCGCCGTTAGATCATCTTTTCAATTAAAGGCCCACATTCTATGATTTCAGCAGTTTTCTACTTCTATGTGGGCATCTTCTGAGACTCAGATTTTTCACATAGTGATGAATTATAGTATTTTAATCATATTTTATGGCATAGACTAGCAGGTGACCCGACTTCGTCCGGGCTTTGACCTTGAATGGACCATTTTGAAGGTCAAGGTCAGGTCGGAGTCACTATTTGAGTCCAAAACACTCCCCGCAAAAAATTACCCGTAGGTATCAAATTTCGTCGAAATCCGTCCAGCAGTTTTCCCGGCCATAGATAACAGACAAACAAACAGAAGTCCCAAAATATATATTAGATCACTTGTGGGTACCCGTTTCAGGGTGAAGGTCACCTCGGGCGGAAAAACTGACCCGACGAAAATCTCCCCCATTCCCAGGAACCCCTAAGTACGAACGCAGAATCACACAACACGCTCATGTCTGTACACAGACACAACACGCTCATTTATGGACACACACGCGCTCTTTATCAACGACACTGCGGATACGAACGCTCTTTAACTATCACGCGATTAGCCCATGAACTACCCATTGCGGTGGCGGTGGATTGGAGAATGAATGCCCTGACGTTGTCAGAAGCGGTGCGATGACATTCCATCTGGAATTTTACCCTTATATATGAAGTTTGGGCTCAATCCGTCCATCAGTATTCCCGGCCATAGCTAACAAACAAACAAACAGAAGTCCCAAAATATATATTAGACTAGCAGGTGACCCGACTTCGTCCGGACTTTGACCTTGAATTGGCCAGTTTGAAGGTCAAGGTCAGGTCGGAGTCACTATTTGACCCGTCCAAAATACTCCCCGGACTAAAACACCCGTAGGTATCAAATTTCGTCGAAATCCGTCCAGCAGTTTCCCAGCCATAGCTAACAGACAAACAAACAAACAAACAGACAGAAGTCCCAAACTATATATTAGACCAACACCAATTCTTACTCATCTTGAGAAAAGATGAACCCAGAACAAAACATATGCAACATGGTCCAACTATTTCTGCATAAACGGTAAACGGTGTGAATCACCAAACCTTGAAAAGTAACCATGCGACCGTGTCCTTGACCTTAACCTTAGCACATGCATATCGCCTTTTATATAGAGAGAGTCCATGCATCTCTCACCCCAAGCGCTTTATAATAGAGCATTTTCAATGATGATAATTTTTGTAGATTTCCGCGTTGCCTGTGCATGTGACACGAATGATGTTGTTGTTTATTTCGTAGCTTTCCACGATGCCTGTGTGACACGAATGGTGTGGTTGTTGATTTTGGATATTTCCACGATGCCTGTGTGACACGAATGATGTGGTTGTTGATTTTGTAGATCCGCGCGATCCCTGTGTGACACGAATGGTGTGGTTGTTGATTTTGTATATTCCCACGATGCCTGTGTGACACGAATGATGTGGTTGTTGATTTTGTAGATTTCGCGATACCTGTGTGGCACGAATGATGTTGTTGTTTATTTCGTAGCTTTCCACGATGCCCGTGTGACACGAATGGTGTGGTTGTTGATTTTGTAGATTCCGCGCGATGCCTGTGTGACACGAATGGTGTGGTTGTTGATTTTGTATATTCCCACGATGCCTGTGTGACACGAATGATGTGGTTGTTAATTTTGTAGATTTCCGCGCGATGCCTGTGTGACACGAATGGTGTGGTTGTTGATTTTGTATATTTCCACGATGCATGCCTGTGTGACACGGATGATGTGGTTGTTAATTTTGTAGATTTCCGCGCGATGCCTGTGTGACACGAATGGTGTGGTTGTTGATTTTGTATATTTCCACGATGCCTGTGTGACACGAATGATGTGGTTGTTAATTTTGTACGATTTCCGCGCGATGCCTGCATGTGTGACACGAATGATGGTGGTTGTTGATTTTGTAGATTTCGTGATACCTGTGTAACACGAATGAAGGTGGTTGTTGATTTTGTAGATTTCGCGATACCTGTGTGACACGAATGGTGTGGTTGTTGATTTTGTAGATTTCCACGATGCCTGTGTGACACGAATAATGTGGTTGTTAATTTTGTATATTTCCGCGCGATGCCTGTGGGACACGAATGATGTGGTTGTTGATTTTGTATATTTCCGCGCGATACCTGTGTGACACGAATGATGTGGTTGTTGATTTTGTATATTCCCGCGCGATGCCTGTGTGACACGAATGATGTGGTTGTTGATTTTGTAGACTTCCGCGCGATGCCTGTGTGACACGAATGATGTGGTTGTTGATTTTGTAGATTTCCGCGCGATGCCTGTTTGACACGAATGATGTGGTTGTTGATTTTGTAGATTTCCGCGCGATGCATGTGTGACACGAATGATGTGGATGTTGATTTTGTAGATTTCCTTGAAGGTCAAGGTCAGGTCGGAGTCACTATTTGACCCGTCCAAAATACTCCCCGGACTAAAACACCCGTAGGTATCAAATTTCGTCGAAATCCGTCCAGCAGTTTCCCAGCCATAGCTAACAGACAAACAAACAGACAGACAGAAGTCCCAAACTATATATTAGACCAACACCAATTCTTACTCATCTTGAGAAAAGATGAACCCAGAACAAAACATATGCAACATGGTCCAACTATTTCTGCATAAACGGTGTGAATCACCAAACCTTGAAAAGTAACCATGCGACCGTGTCCTTGACCTTAACCTTAGCACATGCAGATCGCCTTTTATATAGAGAGAGTCCATGCATCTCTCACCCCAAGCGCTTTATAATAGAGCATTTTCAATGATGATAATTTTTGTAGATTTCCGCGTTGCCTGTGCATGTGACACGAATGATGTTGTTGTTTATTTCGTAGCTTTCCACGATGCCTGTGTGACACGAATGGTGTGGTTGTTGATTTTGGATATTTCCACGATGCCTGTGTGACACGAATGATGTGGTTGTTGATTTTGTAGATCCGCGCGATCCCTGTGTGACACGAATGGTGTGGTTGTTGATTTTGTATATTCCCACGATGCCTGTGTGACACGAATGATGTGGTTGTTGATTTTGTAGATTTCGCGATACCTGTGTGGCACGAATGATGTTGTTGTTTATTTCGTAGCTTTCCACGATGCCTGTGTGACACGAATGGTGTGGTTGTTGATTTTGTAGATTCCGCGCGATGCCTGTGTGACACGAATGGTGTGGTTGTTGATTTTGTATATTCCCACGATGCCTGTGTGACACGAATGATGTGGTTGTTAATTTTGTAGATTTCCGCGCGATGCCTGTGTGACACGAATGGTGTGGTTGTTGATTTTGTATATTTCCACGATGCATGCCTGTGTGACACGGATGATGTGGTTGTTAATTTTGTAGATTTCCGCGCGATGCCTGTGTGACACGAATGGTGTGGTTGTTGATTTTGTATATTTCCACGATGCCTGTGTGACACGAATGATGTGGTTGTTAATTTTGTATGATTTCCGCGCGATGCCTGCATGTGTGACACGAATGATGGTGGTTGTTGATTTTGTAGATTTCGTGATACCTGTGTGACACGAATGAAGGTGGTTGTTGATTTTGTAGATTTCGCGATACCTGTGTGACACGAATGGTGTGGTTGTTGATTTTGTAGATTTCCACGATGCCTGTGTGACACGAATAATGTGGTTGTTAATTTTGTATATTTCCGCGCGATGCCTGTGGGACACGAATGATGTGGTTGTTGATTTTGTATATTTCCGCGCGATACCTGTGTGACACGAATGATGTGGTTGTTGATTTTGTATATTTCCGCGCGATGCCTGTGTGACACGAATGATGTGGTTGTTGATTTTGTAGATTTCCGCGCGATGCCTGTGTGACACGAATGATGTGGTTGTTGATTTTGTAGATTTCCGCGCGATGCCTGTTTGACACGAATGATGTGGTTGTTGATTTTGTAGATTTCCGCGCGATGCATGTGTGACACGAATGATGTGGTTGTTGATTTTGTAGATTTCCACGATGTCTGTGTGACACGAATGATGTGATTGTTGAATTTGTAGATTTCGGCGCGATGCATGCCTGTGCCATGATGTGACACGAATGGTGTTGTTGTTGATTTTGTATAGATTTACACGATGCCTGTGACACGAATGATGTGGTTGTTGATTTTGTATATTTCCGCGCAATGCCTGTGTGACACGGATGATGTGGTTGTTGATTTTTTAGATTTCCGCGCGATGCATGTGTGACACGAATGATGTGGTTGTTGATTTTGTAGATTTCCGCGCGATGCATGTGTGACACGAATGATGTGGTTGTTGATTTTTTAGATTTCCGCGCGATGCCTGCGTGATCATGGATCTTTGACGTCATCATCTGCATGTACATAAACTACATATTTGCAGAGGCGTTGTAAGCATTTGGTTGATATATGGAATGTTTTATGGCGTAATTCACGAGTAAATCGTGTCTACATCTCTGCTCCACTCGACACATGGTTTTGTAGTTAACTATCTGCGTGTAATCTAAGTACAAACATGATATATTGAAGTTGCGATTATGATATTTTAATAATGTTTATCTATAACAATCATCACAACACGATGATGAGAAAACCACTAGACATTGACTACCTGCCTGATAGCAGGGTATATCTATAACAAGCTTATATTGGCACCATTCCCATAGCTATCGCCATGTTACGTCATTCGACCCAGATGCGTGGAATGTAATAACAACCTGCAGCTTATAAAAAAGCCAAATGCGTCCGAACCTGGAATTTTGATTTATTCTGCAGTCTTCTCCTAGACTTTAGCACCTCTGCACATGTGCTCTTTTATAATGATTAGCAGCAGTGTGATAATATACCCTATGTTCCTTATATCCATGTCATGATCATCTTCAACTTACCGCAGGCGCCAAAGCATCGCATATCATATAAATTTGTCAAGATGCCACGACGGCGCTCCGTATGCATCAACTGCTATTGCAAGTGCATCTCCCTTTATAGCATGGCTGCATATTACTTTTACTTTTAATAAACATATTTTATTTGTAATATAATACAAAGTGGATTGAGGCACATGTTACATTGACTGATCATGATGCACCGAACTATAAACCTTGCCACCATTCTGCTTTGCATGCATGGGTGTCATCATGTGAGGGCACGTTACAGGGCGATGCCGATGCGTCGTGGTATTTCAGATACGAGCCAGGGACGACTCTATGTATACACGTTACAGAAATCAATGCCCCCACCGTCGGTATATATACCGTATTACAAACAATTAACATATTACATATTTTAACAAAGTGACTATAAAGTAACTTATTTACAGCTGTGATGGTGAAATAATGATTACTGGTTTAAAATTGTAACAAATCATTAAAGAAATGACGATGTGATGCGGTGGGAGGTTCCAATGTCGATTGTGCTTAAGGTCAATTCACACCGCGGGCGCGAGCGCGCGATTTTTACGGTCGTTTTCTGTCGTCCGTAGCGGTTCAAAGCGCGCGATTTTTATATTCACACCGAAAGCGACTGAATCGGGCCGGTTGTCTGTTTTAAAGATGGGGACAACATTAGCCTTTTCCAATATATATAAACATATGGAAATTTTATGCTATCGAGTAGTGTTCGGTCCGAATATTCGAACATGCCATATCTGTGCATGGTTAGTATTTAGCAGCTTCGTCCTGAAATAAAAGTAATTTTCACACAGCGATAGCAGAATATATATAGGATATATAGCACAGTAGCAATGTTATAATTATATCGTTTCTGGTTATCTCTGCGAACTCAATTGGTCTCTGGTTTGACGAATGACGAATTCCGACTAATGCTGATACGTTTCGTCGAATGTATCGAGTGTAGAAAGACTATTATAGATATGATTCAAACGTCCTGGTATTACATGCTTTATGAATGTTGCATATCGATCGGTGGGATACACGGTCATATAAGGTCTCATAGAATTGCAAATGCAAAGATGGCTTCAGGTCATACAAATCTGACATTTGGGATCATTTTACTCTCGACAAGCCAAACTTGCAAAATCACTTGCAGGGCCAATCCCAACCATGTTCTTAAGTATTGTGGAACAACTACTAATCTGTGGAATCATAAAGTAAGCATGAGACCATACTCGGGACGAAAATGAACGATGTTGTAATACACCTGTATGTATTATAACTGGTGGAATAACCTTCATTTGGAATATATAGCCATTTACTTATGTTGGGGTATATAGCTTAATGAGCTATAAAAGCAAACCATTATGGTGCAGTTATGGACTTATTTCTTTAACATGCGGTATGGAGGATCTTGTATTTTTACATTGTCCCAAATATTCGAATATTATTCGAATATTCGCTCGTCGAGTTGGCCGAATATTCAAATGTCAAAATTGTCGGTCGTTCGATATGAGTATTTAGCAGCAATTGTGTCTCGTAGTTGGAGATAGGACATGCATGTGTTTGACATGTTCAACGTTGGCGCCTGGCAGTCACACTTTGCACAACTGTGTAACAGGCAGTGTTTCGGAACAGGTTATAAAACCTCTGATATATACAAAACATCCAAACAACATGAAAGATCATAACTACACAAATATATATGACAATTGAAAGTACAAGTGTGTGATGGTGCAAGACGGTGAGACTGTGATGAAGTTCCATGGTATATTGGCATGTGCTTTTTTTCGAGATGGGGATGACAGACAGGATGCACTGGGGTCCTGATAGCTCTGTTTGTTTTGACTACAAAATAGCTGTGAGATTCCGTGGTCTATATATAATAGTTGCTCCCTCAGATCCGGACCGAATGATATAAAGGTTTATACCTGGTATATATTCCTAATAACACGTACAAGTTATGCATGTATGTATCCCCGTACCAGAGGCTTAAACAAAATTGACTAGGTGCATGGTCTCCTGTGGGGGGCGGTCGGGCTTACAATTACCAACAACACTCCCCTATATTTCCGCGGTCTTCTCCCAGACTTTAGCACCTCTGTTCTTTAATGATTATCAACAGTGTGAGAACAATTATAGCACATTCTTCTTATATCAATGTCGTCTTCAATTTACCGCAGGCGCCAAAGCACCCCATCTCACGATCTCAATTTGTCAAGATGCCACAGAGGAGTTCCGTCGCAAAGTTCATTTACTGTTTTTATCAAGTGTGTAGATGCATCCATGCGCTGCCGCTGCATGTCTATAATCCCAGTTAGCATGTCTGTACATCCGCGCACATGCTGCATATCTTGGCATTCCCCGTTTTGTTTGCACCTGCTCTATATGCTCATTATGCTCATGTATAATATAAATGTTTGACTTCGATATGCACGATCTGCCATGCGTGTTCGCGTTTTTGCTGACCGATGTTTGCTATGTAAATACCTATATTCCTCTCGTGGTCTTGCATGATACAGTTGTTTATAGCCACTTGGCGGTTTTTCGCTTCAAAACACACCTAATAATATTCGCTTTTGATGTTTTTCCCCGGTATCGAAATAGGTCGATAAATACTTGAACTGCCTTTCTACGAGCATTATATGTCACAGAAAGACGCATGGAAGTAATATAACATACAACTTTGAACACGATGTTTTAATCCCAAACAAAAATAAAACAGCCATTTGCACGGCATGGAAAAGAAAAGAGCGTTCCGTGTTAATCTATTTCCGATTTGGTAGAAATATAGAGCGTTTATTTCACTTCTGTGCGAAAAATTTAAAACAGCTAGAAAGTGACTGTGACCATGCTAAGTATTTTACAGAGACATGAAGCCGGTATATCAATATTTCGTGTATATATATGTAAACTTATACATATATATATAATTTGGAAGCTCGAATGAGCCATGTCCGTTTAAAAATATGTCGTCTCAATAAATGTGCAACAAATAAACATATATTGGACATTTTTTTCTTTCTTTGTGTTAAATCACAGGTCCTATGACAAATATTAGTCACCGCACTCAGACATTTTGTAGAGTGCTATGTGGTTAGTTTGTAGCAGGAATCTGCATGCGTACAGACGAACACGTGTTTTATTTATGGAGTGTGGTTAAACATAGGGTTAACTATACCACATTCCACATTATATAATGAACATTTGGAATATCATCACTGTGAATAATTCTATCTCGAACTACTTCCACGTGAGAAAACAATTATTCCACAGTGGCACAATAGCGTAATCTGCTATCCATATAACCGGGTCATGCGCCATAGAGAGTCTGAACCATTAGCTTAAAGACCTACAAAACTGGAGGCTGGCATCTGCTAGCTATTGCGGCCAGTTCTGCCCCGCCAGTCAAAACAATGGATTGAAGAACAAAAATGCTATAATGAGTCTATATATGTATCAAGAAGTACAATGCTATCAACAATTCCGGTTAAAGTGACTTGCAGACTGATTCTGGGTCAGTGCTATAAAATATCTATACATGTAAATAACAAGGCGGTAAATATGCAAGTCAGTGGTTTATAATCATATATATATAGGCCGCTTCTATTAACCCTTCCTTTGCTGGAGCTTCTTGGAATTTTCCGAAACCCTGTGCCAATGCATTATCTTATATATGCGAGTCTCCCATATGAAACCACACATATATAAGATAAGGTATTAACCTAACAATATTTACCTTTACCTTGTAAGCCAGATAATTCACTGCCGCATGATCTATAAAGGACCACACCGGTGTAGCCTTTCTGGTCATTCGACATCTGAGGTCAACGGGACCTATCTGATAAAATTCCCTGGATCAAATTGTCCATATGTACAAATTTTCAGCTCATATGGTTCAGCCGTTCCTGCATAAACAATCAGTAAACGGAAACCAGTTTTATTTCGACACCGCGTGTCGCTAGTATTCCCTCGTGTGACGTCACATGATGGAAGATTAAGTAAAGGATAATGTTCGAAGCAGAGGGAATTCGGTAAAAGAATAGACGAGGGCTTGCCCGAGTCTATTCTTTACCGAATTCCCGACGCTGAGAATATTATCTGACTTAAAACCCACTCATTGAATTGTCGTTGGAGCCAACTATCAATTGTGTCTGGCCCAAAGCTCTGCCTTGATTACCTGAGTACACGCCCACAGTTCAGCACGGACAGTTTGTGATGTCCACGATGAAAAGCAACACATTTCAATTATTATTTAATTCGAATTAGGACTCGCCAGTTGAGGGACGTTTCTTCCAAAGTTTGTCGTTGCGCTTTGGATTCGGACAGTGTATGTGAGCAATATCTTACTATATTTCTTTCTTGATTTAAAGATGCCCCATCTAATTCGACATCAAATACGTTAACATTCCATAATAATTTATCAGGCTCCCGTACCCCCGTATATATCATTTCCCATATGTTCAAACCCTGGGAGCCTTTTCTATTATCTTCTGATGGGGTTGAAGATTGAACAAACCATGCAGGGAATATATTTCTGTGTTAATACTTGTTCCTTGAATATAAATTCCCAGCTCGAGGTTGCAAGATTTGTGTAGCTTTGTGAGCCAACATCAATGAAATTCCAACTTTCCAAGCGACGCATAGTACGTACAATCGATTAATTAAATTAAAGTCCCTCAAACCATGCAAACTCGAGTTAGGACCTTTACCTGCTATAAAATACAATGTTACTACGGAACAGTTATAACCGAGCATTATGTTAACTGCATTTTTTTTCAATGTTATAAAACTTCCCTGTCAGAGCAACAGAAAGTTATCATGTTTTGAACTAGTGGAGTATGATATCTTGGCGAAGCCAGAGTAGATATGCATGACATGTCTATACACATGGGTATACGCTATTCTGTTTCAATTTGATACTGGAAATGTTATATTTTTTCTGTGCTTCCCCATTGTATTAAAAATAACCATGTGAGCACTTTCTCGTTCAATAAGTAACGTATAGTTAAAATCTGTGTTAAACGGTTTTGTCTTTATTTGACCGACTTAGGGACGTATTTAGATGTTATCTATATGTGTTTTAGCCTGTCTGCGGACTTTTCTAAATAGTCCAAAGAGCTGTTGGTGTTTTTGTATCAAAGTTTGAAGAAATTTTATTTTATTTTTTGGCGTGGCAATATAAAATCAAAATCGCTAAATATTTGTGAGTTTTAATTAGCTCAGCAAATTAAAGGTACTCAATCCGATTAAGCACCCCTAAATTACTATTTCTGTGACTTCAGGGGTAAACAAAATATTTGATTCGAGTCGAGGAACCCATCCATCAAAGCTCAGAGTTATTAGATATTAATTTTTAAAGTTTGCAATTATTGCCCCTAAGTTTGTAATTTTCTCGAGATGTATAATTTTCACAGAAACACTTATTCAAACAGGCGAAGCTGGATAACTCTAAAATCAAGTGTATTAATAACGCAATGAGACCATCCTTTTGACGGCGTGTTTCTGGGCCAGAAACAATAGAAATAACAAAACATCAAAAAACAATCTGATCACTATGAGCGTTGATAGATAGGTTACTCGTCTCGAATCAATTATTTTTTATCCCCGAAGCCAAATAAATAGTAATGTATAAGGGCCTGATCTGATCGAGTACCTTTAAGTGTTCCGATATTTAATGCAGCTTGCCGACACGCTATATTGACTCAACTTACATGATTGGGGGAGGAGCCACTCTATGACGTCCCTCAGCCGATTTAATCCCTCGTGTATTCGTAAAAAATAATGCCGGGCATTCTTAAAAAATAATGCCCACGGGCATTCTTAAAAAAGAATGACTGTTGGCGTTAAAATAATGTTAATGCGATCAAAACGCTTGAGCGTTCTGCCAGATAAGAGCCCTGTCCGGACAAAGGGATAACACGCCGGTGGGTTTTAACTATTCAGATTGCATAGTGGAATATTCAATCGCATGATTCGGCATAACTTCAGTTACGGACGACCTATCACAAAAATCTCTTTTCGGCAATATGTTCAATGGATTAGCGCGCTAATAACTGTGGTTCTGTCTATTTGCCGTCTTGTAAATTACACGTGTTTAGTTTTATAGTATTTGCCCCTGGACGTTATAGATCGATTTAACTTACTATTTAGTATAATTATACTGGTGGTCTAGCTATAATAATGATTGTACGGTGCATGTTGGATACTAAATTTAAGACATGTGTTGGCGTCAGATATATATGTATGTATCCGCATAACCCATGACGTAATGAACGCATATACTCCCTTGAGTGGAAAACAAACAGTCTCTCTCTTTCAATGTACGTGGATGAATGTGCCAAATTACTCCCACCACCTTCATTATAGAGCAATCATGCGATGGATAATTGCGTACACATGTGATAACCTTGTGTCGACATTAAAGAGGAAGATATCGCGATGAGGTAGATAACCTCATCTTTATTAAACATTACCCATCGGGGTGCAATCAGCCTTGATACCCTCGAATTAACGCAAAACATCCATAACGCGGAATTAGCCATTAGTTTTTGCAGTTCTATATTCTGCTATCTTGGGCCCAGTATATATCACACAGTCGAACTAATTCGCGACCTCTCACTACAAATGGAAGCCGATATCAGGGTTCAACATATTATCTCAGAGCAAGCTGACTTTTTTTGACGAAATATAAACATCAAGTTGTCCTTACCTTTTGAAATAAAATGATCATGGTAAGGAATATATCAACACTTGCATATATAACTTGTAGATTGTACGTTTACCCATACCTCAGTCTCTTTAACAACCAGACGACAATCTTATCGGATTTACAACTCTGGAATTGCGCTTCAGATCTGATTTATGTATTGGTGTAATTCTTTGCATTCCATTGGCCATGTCTCAGAATGCGCGCTATTTCATTGGTTGGTTCACTGCAAGGCGGAATCCAGCTTCTTTATATGTTTAACCCATATATTGGCGATAGTGATTAGCTATTTTCAGCTTGGGCGCTAAAATCCATAACATTATCAGTTAGCTTCGACAACATCGGGGGCGCATGGAGATTTAATACCTGGATGTCGGATTTTAACCATCTACAGGTATTCAATCTCCATGTACCCCATGATGTTGCCGGAGATAACGGTTTTGTCCTGACAACAATAGCCATGTCTCCTTAAATTAAGTGTTCTTCGATTAAATCACGCCAATAAGAATAATTCAGTAACATAGCGCCTCGTAAAAATAATCCACCGCATCTCACTCGAGGAGAAACCCGAATACGCTACTCAGAATAGTTATCTATTTGTCTATCTCATCGCGATCTAGGAGATAACATCTTCGAGTTTTTATCAGTCAACGATATTTTTACTGATTAGTTGTTCGCATCTTGTTGTTTATTATAACTTCTACTGAATACTACGATCCTCACAAACATTTATTACTCCGCGAATGAGCTCAATACCATATCTGAAAACGATTGATTAATTGCGTCATCTTGGGAAAGCCTGGTCGTCCTATAAATAGCATCTTGATAGGAACTTGAGATCGCATATCATTCATAAATGATCACTGCAGTTTTGTAAATACAAATGGGATAGCTGTCTCAGAAAATGTATTGCTCAAGCTACGCTAAGGGCGCGTTCACATGACGGGCAAGAAAATATCAGGTATGCCCCAGGTGACTTGCTTGACCAATGAAATAAATAATACCGGAAAATATCCGACGAAGACAGCGGGCTGATATTTTATCGCCCGTTGGTGACATGTGTTCACCTTGATTGGTGGCCATTGGTATCCGTTAACTAATCTCTATAAGGGACACGGTGGTAACCGTTCATGCACTCGAGTTATGATCCATCAATAGTATCGCCTGTTTCAACAATTGACTTCGTAATTCCATTGTGGATTGTTTGACATAATCGCTGAGCTATTACATGGATATGTGTGTGTGGACATATATCTTTTGATGGTTTCCGCTGACGGAGGATGCCCATGGATTTCCAACTGCACCCCCCCCCCCTCTTGAACCAGGCCAAAAACCCCAAGATTTCACATAATTTAATTTGCACACCTCTTTGAATTTCCCATCTGATACCTCACATGCCTTGAATTTTGACTGGACACCGGGGAGGGAGGGGCCTAGATGAAATTCCAAACCAATATTTTGACCAAAGTAGGAAGAAATGCAAATGTTGGTCTAAACCCACTAATTCCACATACATTAATGGTTGAAATATCAGACTACACGAACAATTTCAAACCATTGTTGGTATGAAATTTCAACTAATATTGTTTCCAACTGATGATAACTTTGACCATAGTTGGCGGGGGTCTCATGTCTCCGCATGTACACATGTAAGTTCGGTAACGTAATGTACATCACAGCCCCATGAACCAAGCAACAATATCCTGAAAACTGCATATGGGGTCTCAATGGGGTGGGGTCATCCGATTTGCCACAAAACGATAACAACATTTGTCACCCCACATATGCATGCACTATGAAATTATAACATTTCCAAATTTCCAAATAACGTGACCACTTTCTCATTATGCAGAAGGTCTTTATTCATGAGATCAGCAACGTTGCTACATGTCGTGGGTGCCTAATCCCACCCGACTTCGGTAATACATGTCAACAGTTGGAAATTTCACAAAGCTATGAATTCCCAAAATGGATTATAGGTTATTTACCGGACGCAATTCACTTGAACCAGAATGACTAACACTGTTCTGATTGAGCTCAATCAACGCCGTCTAAAACGCCGCGCTCTCACGGGCGTAATCTTTGCAGCAAGAAAATATCAGTGTGCAATTTTACCAGATATTTTCTTGCAGCTTCATGTGTACGCGCCCTAAACGTGGTATTGTTGAATCAGCGACACATTTTTTTTGCTGACGTCGCGCTTTTCCCACTATTTTGACGAACACGTAACTGATTAGAGTCCATACACAAATTCTACACTTTTAACTGCATCTTGCGTGTCGAGGTTTTACAAAAATATATTGTTCCCGAAATTTGCCAAAAATATAACACCTCAGAAAATTGACAATATGGGATTCATAGACAAGGGCAGCCACTACATGTGGTAAGAAATGGGTTTTCTGATGTGCCATCACCCCTGATTACGAAAATAACAATAAACCTTGTTACCTTTAAAAAATCGTGAAATCGGGTCTCAGCTCTCGAATTCGATAAGATGTCGTTGGCTGTTTAAAGAGACTGTCCACACCTATATGAGTTGGCGGACGCAATTTTCCTACTCTAAACACATGCATGCCACGTGGCCGCCATGCGAACTGGACATCGCCAGATGTTCCTGTAACTCATAAATGCAAAACAGACCCGCTTTGATTACATCAAACGACGACATTGGTTTTTTGGTTATTTTATTGCAAACATTTCCGTTTTGAGACCAAGATGTCTGTTTCGAGTCAACATTGGCTAAAACGTTTTGACCTCGTTGTTCTGCGTCAGCGGTCGGGTTTATCTATTCAAATTTTATTATATATTGTATGTTATGTTATGATATGTTATTTAGTTATAAGGGCACTACTTAATACTCCTAAAACTTTTCGAATGTGAGCAATTCTGTCACAGTCTTATGCGAGTTATATATAGCCTATATAGGCAACCGGAACCCTTCCAATAGCCTCGGACATCCAGCTTTTTCATCTATATGTATATATCTATAGATTCCATTCAGGTGTCACAGAACGCCACACAGTCACTCCGTTAACACTTTCTATACTAAATTCTCATTGACGAGAAGTTCCCTTAGAAAATGTTCAGATAATAAGTTCAACAACCGTTGTTGAACTTGTTATCTGAACATTTGCCCACCCCCCCCCCAAAGAATATGAATCCTTAATATGAATAGTACCTTTTCGTATACAGGCCTGTCGTCTTAGACTCGTCTACTCTCTTTCCTGGATACCACTCTGAATGAATAATAAATCATTCCAATTTATGCTTTTATAACTGAGTGCAAACTTATATCCCATCGCTCCGCTGAGATACCACTGTCACAAGGACATTTGGTAAGTATTTCTGACATGATCTTAGTTCTTATGTTTTAGGATTAAAATTGTCCATGTCTGGCTCAGTTCATATTGTTCGTATCAATACCGAAATAATTATCATTATTGCAAACATGTAGTGGTCAAAATAAGATAATAGGTGACTAAATATAGTTCCGACGATACCTAAAAATAGATGTATCTGTCTGCAAAGTACCATCCTTCCGGCAGTGATCTATCGCAGTGATAACGGAGAGGGCGCCGCATGGAGTTTTAACTGAGTGGAGATTCTATTTAGCATAGAAAGGGCTAAAGAACCAAAAATGGAATCACGATCAAAAAGACGAGAAATACTTTTATTCTGACTTGCATGTGATTATTTGTTTAAATAATAGAACATCAAAAGCCAGTTAGGCAGTTCGAACGTTCGGACTGGTATAACTGAAACAATGACCTCACATCTACTGCAAAACAGAGTTCTGTCCGAAGTGTTCCGTTTTGCATACATAATTTGGCAGTTCAAACGAGCCATGCCCATTTAAGTTCGAGGGACGAGACCAATTACACAGCAGGCTATGTTGGAACTTGGATGAGTTCGGCAGTTTCCGACCTCAGAAATCGATTCCTAAATTAGATTACTTCAGGGAAACGTTGTCTGCATTATAGAGTGAGCAGAGGCCAGGCATTCAATGATGAATTCCCAAATGTAGTCTGTGGTTCCACAGTTAAATGCAAAACAAATTGTGAATGTATTCCCAAAGGAGTTGTTTGTGCAATCTGTCGAAATATATCTACCGTTGTATTCGAAACAAGCTAATGACTGTATGGAAATTATATCGTTATATGGATTGTATCGTTGCCAGTTTCAAAATTATTTTCTCAACGAGCACTCAGGGTTCCAGACCATTTATAATAAAACCTATTTTACTTCTCATTAAAGGGGTACTACACTCAAATGTTGTTGTTGGTTCCTGTATTCTCTGCTTCGTAGAATAATGTAACCATGCAGATTTCCATTATTCGACTGTCTGCTGACTACCAAGTAATGTTACTGATAGCAGATAAGCCGAAATGCAAAAATAGAACGCTCGCATGCATGGGACCATGACACAACGGGCGGACCATATATAGTTCGGTCCGGTGTGTGAAAATTTTGAAATCTGAACAAAAAAATCGCAAAATCCTAGCCTCTAGACTAGCCTCAAGCCTTCCTAGAGTTGGAAATTTCAAAATGTTGTCTGGTTCAGGTTAGACATTTCCAACAGCTGGAAAACGTGAGATACCAGTTGAGAAGTCCTATAAACCGAAGGAGGGGGTGCAAATATAATTCTGCAAACCTGTTTCAAGCCAACTTCAAGGGGGTGCAGTTGGAAATTATAAAGTGATTCCCCCCCCCCATACGACCCTAGCCACGTCACTGATGGAAGTGAACCATTATGTTAAGAATGTTTATATTTCCGCTTGACAATCATATTACCCAAAATGTCCGCTCATTATAATATGATTTGTCTCGTTTGACGAGAGGTGTCTTCCCGTCGTACTTGGTAAAAACGTTGGTTGTTGAATTCACGGACTTAGGCTCACTTAGCGACAACTTGAAGAGCATTTGGATTGTTCCACCCGCTCCCAAACATTGGTACAAAATTTCAACTAACGCAAGATCAGTTGGAAATTTCAGACCGACTATATATATGTTGACGTTGTTCTGATACATGTATATATATCAGGGTTTCCAATCAGTTTACTGTTAAATGCGTTGTTCTTAGATCAATTCGAATGTCTTCAAATTGTTCGACCAAAATGGCCATCAGTTGGATCATTACAAAACTTAGGGGGTTGTAAAGTTCGAAGTTACCAATAGTTGGAAAGCTTGCACCGCCAGTTGTAAAATTTTAAACCAGGGGCCTTCAAATAGAATTTCCCGGACAATTGTTGGTCTGGTTTCAATGGGATGCAATCGGAAATTCCAAGGTGGATCGACCCCCCCCCCCTCCCCCCACAAGACAGTCTAGACTGCTTGAATGAATTTGAGCCCACTTCCATGCTATGGCGTGCCACGCGTAAATTTTAACTCAAATGTTGCAACAATATTTTGGTTTATCACCATGCATGGACCAAACCGACATCACCGGGGAACCAAAATATCAGAAAACCCGCAAAAAATCACCAATGAGTCTGAATGATAAGATGAGAAACGAAGTGTATAATGATCAGGGTTGGCTGATTTAAATCAAGCGATTTAAATCATTGATTTAAATCAAGATTTAAATCAATGATTTTGTTCAAAAAAATCATTGATTTAAATCAAAAAATTTGAAATGATTGCATATATGTCAAGAATTTGCAATATCTAACAATGTTTTTTGTAAACTATAACATGATTATGATTAAACAATATACAAAATTGGATAATAGATATGAAATTGTGCAGTAATTGTCAACCCTATAGAAACAGGCATACTGCATGGTTCTGTGATTACTGCTCCAGCAACGGCCTGTTCCGCTTATTTGTAATTACAATCAGATTCTGCAGTCCTCATTACGCTATTAAATTTCCTTTCCTTTTCTGATTGCCATACATGTAAATGCCAACCAAGTAATTCTACCATATACTCTGCCATCTAAACTACTCTAGTTGTCTAATGTCCATACTTGATATATGGTGTGATTACATGTATGTCCTCAAGTCACCGAGGAGCAAAGGTGATTGATAATATATTCAGTTCTCAGCTAAAATTTACTAAATTTATTAGTAAATCTTTAAGCACAGGTTTACCTATCCAGATATCACAACATTGGAACTCACATGGACCTAAGTGTATGCATAATTAAAGTACATGGTTGCCATACCTGTTCTGCCATGATATTTGTGCTTGATACATGTAGTTATACAAAAAACAATAAATAATAATAGAATTTTGATTAATCCAGCCTTGGATATAATAAGCAACACCTTTTAGAACCTTCATTTATCAAAGACATTGTACAACTGCATATTTTCATAATAATTAGAACAAAAAATCAAAAAAATCGATTTAAATCAAATATACATATGACATATGTGTATTAAATGGTGGAACAAATGTACGTTCCCTTTTTACTTTCCGCCCCATACTGCATCTTCGCAATTAGATGTACTTGTACGTGTAGCATAGCTATTTTCTACAGTATATATCCATACACAGTATCGTGTTGTTTTTAAATTTTTATATATTGCCGCATATTGTATTGATTGTTATCGTATCGGAGCGGGGTAAGCCTAAATGGTCAGCACTTGTTTCCATATCTATAGATCGTGCCATGAATCTCTAAACTCCGGTTTACGCCCGTATAGAGATCATACTCCACGAGTTCAAAACCTGGGAACCTGTTAATGTTCTGACGGGGAATTTATAACATTGAACAAATAAGGCAGGTAATATGTTTCTTTGTTAACACTTGTTCCTCAATAAGTAGGTAGATGGTCCCAGCTCGAGATTGCATGCTTGTCATGGCTTTTTTTTTAGACGCTATCGCATTTAATTAGTCTCCTGGGAGAAATACCATAATTGTAAGTGACGCAAAGCAAAATCTCTCACAAAGTCACTTAAATCGTGCAATTTCGAGTTGGGACCTTCATCTACAGTGAAGTACACAACAACTAAGAACTATATTTATACCTGCACTATGTTTTCAATGTTATACACTTCCCTGTCACAACATCAAAAAGTTCCCAGGCTTTGTACTAGAGGAATATGATGATTATGATCTCTATATATGGGCATAGCTAGAGTACAGAGATTCGTGGCATGATCTAATCTATATCGTCACATTTATTTGGCAATACAATATGTTTAACTTAGAAGTTCCTCTACACCGACGGAGATGATCTTTGTTACTCATAACTAACAAAATATGTTTTCAGCAGAATATCAATAGGATATAATCTTCACCACAACTTGCATAAGTATATTATGATATTGTGCCAGCCAGAGATATATATATACATAGGCCCTATATACGTATGTGTTATGCGGCACTTGAAACAAAATCATATACATTTAAAGATACGGGCGGCGTTGGCGGTGGGTATGCTGTTAACATATTCACCTCCGTCAAAAACCGCCATAAACAGAAAGAATAGTAAAATATAGACAGACTTTATTCTTATACAAATCAGAAAAATGACATAAACAGTATGTTGTCGTGAAATGTTTTTCCTTTGTTATGTAAACAAAAGCAAAAAAACGTTACAGAAAATGGCTTTTGTTTAGATCCGGATATGGTACACACAAAGAGCGTTATTTGTTTTTCCTGATATGGAAAGAGCGTTTATATCATTTGTGTGTGATTAATCAATAGAATTTCGCTGTGTTATGTAAACAGAAGCATCACTTCTGTATACAACACGATCAGGCTCTTGTTTACGTATACCATCGTACGTCTTGGCGACAATATACTATTTACGCGTTGATTATGTTTGGCATATGAACAAAACTATATATATTTTAATATTCCTTCTGTTGATGGCGATTTGAACAAATATGAATATTTCTGCAACGAACGCCGCCCGTGCCTTTAAATGCCATGGATTGCGTCGAACTTAACTATGTTTTCAAAATACAATGCGCCCTGAGATTTTAACAATGTTCAACTTGACATATAATTATTTGAGTGTCATAGTTTATCAGAAATTATGATGTATTACTCTCTAAGCGACGTACAGTCGATTACCTTTTATGCATATTTCATTGTTTTAACATGCAGGCATTTCTTTATAGCAAAGTAAGTGGTCTCTGACTGATTCTCTGCCAATAAAAACACTCATGTGCCATTTACATGATTTCGTGGACGGCTGTAAATTCTGGCTGGTATATTATGGCCAGCGTTGGGCAGTTGTCGGCCAAATACATTATAACTTTGGATATATATGGAGAGTCTGTTGCTATTTTATTGCCAAAGAATATTGCCCAACATAATTGTAAAATAGTATGCCTGAGGTAAACGTAAACCAAAGGTGTCTAACAAATACATAAATACGATAGTGCACATACGTTATTGGCAGAATATCTGCGTTGTCCAGTTCTAAAATGTTTGCTGGGTAGGCTTGCAAATTGGTTTATGAGATTCATACTGCCCTACACCAGACTGTCTCACTTTTACACCAGAGACCGTTAGATTGGGGAGAGGAAAGGGGAACTTCTCTCTCCACCAAGAACTCCGGCTTTCAATGTTTATCTTCAATATGACCAATTACGGTATAATGTCGAGCAATTTAGTGGAAAAGGTCGTGCAAACATACATTACACACTCCTAATGTTTTGGGAAAGTTATACGGGCCTGTGTGCACACCACGTACATGTATATAGCGGCAACTAAAACAAATATACATATATATAGTTACCTGCATGGGTGTTATAGATATGTTTGTCGGTATGCTGTTTGATCTCAAGCTGGTTAAGTATAGCGGGTGTACAACGATGACAGACCGGAATAAACCAAGATAAACAAGTCCGATATCTCTCTGCAACTTAATGAGTAAGCATGTACTCCATGCAGAATTCCTTTAATCGGACTACAGGTCCAGCCGAATGAAACAAAGAAAACTAATCCGATATGTCAACATCGATCGCACTGATCGGTTATTTGCTTCAGGAATTATGAATATCTGGTGTGATCGTGTCCATTTTAGAGAACGGAATTGAAGACAAAAACAGTTAACATCCGTCCTTTAAATCGCGTGGAGTTAAACAGTAGCAATCGGACAGCGTTTATCTGTGTAATGGTACTTTGCCGTCTGCGCCGATGTCGATTTGTTGTGGCCTGCGCGGTGTTTACTCACAAAATGACTCCGACTGAGGATACTGATTGCGTTCCCAGTATATCAAATTAGATTGCTGACATCCGATGAAAGGTTCATGCAGTGCTTAAAGGCAGACCATGCACTCCTACCCAATCGCAATGATCGCGGACCTTCTGTGTGGTGGCGCTATCCTCGCGGCGGCCCGGTAAATCCATCCGCGATAGGGATTCCCTACTGGAGTACCCGCTGTTTGACCTGGGGCGATCCGAGAGCTTGTTTAAACCCTTGTTTTCTATCGCGTCTGTGTTATTCGTGCGTGCTTAGACTACACTATGAATCGCCAATTGTTTATCCTCATGGGATGGAATTAGAAGAGTGGTTGTTCTACTGCCAAAGTGGCGTGAATTGGGGTGTCAAGTTACCCTCTCGTCTGGGTGTGAATTAAGCTAAAACCGCAGCATGGTATTCCATAAAATGCACGGTGTTATACAACCTGATGCAATACTATGTGCTACAACCCTTTCTTTACTCAATGGATTTTCCCACTCACTTATTAACGTATGCATTAGAATGGTATATTATTCATTTGGAGGGATGTCCATGTAATAAAAGCTGACGCCAGGCAGGCGAAAAGATATTACAAGTGCAGATGATTTTTTATTAATTGGTGAGAAATTTGCAGAGAAATATGTTCAGCATGGTCGTTCGTTGAACATATTATCTGAACTACTCATCAATGAATATTTAGTCAATAAATCATTCAATAAACTACCTTACATCAATACATGGTCAAGTGTTCACAAATTACCACGTGCACAACAAGACACATTACGTGAGATAAAATTATATAATTAACAGTATGTATATATAAATAGAACCGGTGTGACTCAACACCGCCCGGACCAGCCCCGCCCCCCCCCCCATATGGAGTATATGAGTGATTTTAAGGGCAATATAAGTGCAGGGGTGTCACGGAAACCCACTCAGGGTAGCTATTAACCCTCAAAATGCCGGCATCGGTGAAAATGTTCGCCGCGAAATGAAGCTAACAGCCCGGACCGCCCCTGCTGCGTCCAGGTGTGATTTTAGTATCCATATCTGTACGAGGGTGTTCATGAAACCCAAATACGCACGGATAGTGGTCAAGGTCAAACGGAAGTGCCGTTATTAACCCTAAACTTCCCAGATTCAGCCAGAATTACAAAATTGTGCCCCCAATAAACAAACACCTTAGTAATGTTACGGGGACCTTATATGGGCCTTAGCGGAGGTGACATTAATGTGACATGTTGCATATGGGATGGTGAGGTGAAAAACGTCCTTCTCGACACCCTTCGAAAGCTTCGAGAAATGTAAAACTGAAATAAATAAACTTGTCCTCATGTAACTAAGACCGGCCTTTAAGCCGAGGTCATTGTGTGCAAAGAAAAAGAGCGAGCAGCTGTCTCTAACAGTAATGTGACTATCAATGGCTAGAAATTAACGTTCATCAGTGCATCAAGCTAATCAATGAATTATTTGCATGCCAATCAACTCAGATGATATGTTGATCTCACATCACCTAAAGTATCCAAATCTGGCATATTGACTCCTTTTCATTTAGTATAAAAGAAGATGCTCCAGTAGACTAACACAAGTTGTATGGAATAATGCTAGATAATGTGTTGGTTGACAGACTACTAAGGAAATAGTTAGAAATGATGGAATTGTGTGTATCCCGCACAATGACCTAGGTTTGCAGATATCAGCAATTTATAAAAAATAATATTTTCAATTGCATCCTGGCAAATATCCTCTCTAGATATGTATTTGTTTTCAAAATATGTCAACTCTATTTGAATTGAAGCTTAACAACTGATATGTCATGGATATGTCTACATATAGTGTCAACAGTGACTCGAAAGTAAAGATTGAGTTCACTGTCCTAAGATGTTATGAGCTTAAAATGTGTTAGAGCCAAATAGCCAAAACACATGTTCGGTTCATGTAATAGCTCGCAGGGGAAAATGATATCTTATTGGATATGCAGGGGATGCATATGCCTCATAATAGTGTTTCATGTGCACCTACCAGCTTCTGGTGGGTTACTATATTTGTCCGCAATATCGATGCATTAGAATATCCATTTAGCAGTATGGAATTTGACCACTCAGGAAGACCTATTGCATACTCTGATCACGCACTGACCTGGAAACTCCATTGCATGTGCATGTATGTGGTAGACAAATGCCTATCAGCCAGTATTTGAAAAAAATCTTCATAGTTACCCGTATTAACCATTGTTTTAAAAATTAAAACAGCTTCTGAAACAGGTTAAACTGTCAATTGAACTAAAGGAGATAATTACCCAGTCATATGAGTGATATCAGTAGGTTCTTATGCGGTTTTAGACCAAAATTAGTGAAATTTGGGGGGTGGGTGTCAAAATATTTGGAGTAAAAAATAATTTTGTTTGCAGGTTCGGGGGTGGTGGGTACCTGAAAATGCCAGATGTAAAATAAAAACGGCATACCTTCCTGCAAATTTTTTACTACCACCCCCCCCCCCCCCCCCGACAAGATACCAAAGTTTAATCAAAACTTGACATTAAACATTGGAAAAGGTCAATGCATTAACAAATAATATTCTGAAAATAATATTTAGACTAAAATATTTCAACTTGCTATGCGATTTAATAGCGAAATTTGTTGACAAATCACTGTGGCCTTATGGAGGGTTATTAGGGTCACAATCCTAACTTCACATTTTAATTCCAACTTAACATTTTAATTCTTACTTAATATTTTAATTCCAACTATAACATTTTAATTCTTATATTTTAATTCTAACTTTACATTTTAATTATAACTTGATATTTTAATTATAACTTCATATTTTAATTCTTACTTAATATTTTAATTCTTACTTAATATTTTAATTCTTACTTAATATTTTAATTCTAACTTGATAAACCATTTGCTAATTGTCACCTCAATACATCCAAAATAGTGTACAAAAGCCTCAATAGAGTATTTAAGACCATCAAGTGTGTTCCATCCCATCCGTTTACGAAACCACGAGACACTCGCTGGTTGGTTTGAGATATTCGATGATGGTTTTGTACACTAGTTGGGACACTCATTAGTTGGTTTGTGGGACATTTTAGATACGGCAAGAATCACTTTTCCGGCAATAGATATCTTTGACTTTACTCTGATGTAGCGGTTAGCACCTAAAAATACGAATACCCAAACAATTTTGACCACGTTTCTCAGCTGCGTTTCTTGCCATATATGGTTGGATAAGCGCGCCCTATTTCACCAGAAACTACCACCCGAGTTATTAAAACGACACAAAGCCTTCGAAGTGGGTAAATGTACAAAAATGATAAATGCTTGTAAACACCACCTATAGAAGAAGACGAAGAAAGCAATAGACTCTTGTTCTTATTATTAATAATTGAAAGTTTTCCAATAACGAAATTTCTTCGGTTGAAACTTGTTAATTAAACAAAACTGTTAGGCAATATGGAGGGTTATTAGGGTCACAATCCTAACTTCACATTTTAATTCTAACTTAACATTTAAATTTTTATATTTTAATTCTAACTTAACATTTTAATTCTAACTTAACATTTTAATTCTTATATTTTAATTCTAACTTTATCTCTTAATTCTTACTTAATATTTTAATTATAACTTAACATTTTAATTCTTATATTTTAATTCTAACTTTACATTTTAATTCTAACTTGATATTTTAATTATAACTTCATATTTTAATTCTTACATAATATTTTAATTCTTATATTTTAATTCTAACTCTAAATTTATATTTCAATTCTTACTTAATAGTTTTATTTTAATATTTTAAATCTACTACAAAAAGGTTTAATGTTGGAATTAAAATATTAGAATTAAAAAGTTTAAATTGGAGTGAACATAAAACGGACCTCAGAATTGAAACGCAAAAATGAAAACGGATACTGTAAGTTGGAATTGTGACCCCAATAACTATGGAGGGTTATTAGGGTCACAATCCTAACTTCACATTTTAATTCTAACTTAACATTTTAATTCTTATATTTTAATTCTAACTTAGCATTTCAATTCTTATATTTTAATTCTTATATTTTAATTCTATTTACATTCTATTTACATTCTATTTACATTCTATTTACATTCTATTTACATTCTATTTACATTCTATATACATTCTATTTACATTCTATTTACATTCTAACTTAACATTTTAATTCTTATATTTTAATTCTAACTTAATAGTTTTATTTTAATATTTTAAATCTATTACAAAAAGGTCAAATGTTGGAATTAAAATATTAGAATTAAAAAGTTTAAACTGGAGTGAACATAAAACGGACCTCAGAATTGAAACGTAAAAATGAAAACAGACATAAAACGGATACTGTAAGTTGGAATTGTGACCCAAATAACACGCCTGCGCTTCTATAACAATTCTATCGAAAGACGTCGCTGCGATCGGACGGCGGAAATTGCCGATCTCGCAAGCTTTCCCGGCGTCGCTATCTTTGTCGTTGCGTGATGCGGAGTTTCTGTTGGATATGTTCACTCCAATTTAAACTTTTTAATTCTAATATTTAGACCTTTTTGTAGCAGATTTAAAATATTAAAATAAAACTATTAAGTAAGAATTGAAATATAAAGTTAGAGTTAGAATTAAAATATAAGAATTAAAATATTATGTAAGAATTAAAATATGAAGTTATAATTAAAATATGAAGTTAGAATTAAAATGTAAGAATTAAAATGTTAAGTTATAATTTAAAATATTAAGTAAGAATTAAAAGATTAAGTTAGAGTTAAAATGTTAAGTTAGAATTAAAATATAAGAATTAAAATGTTAAGTTAGAATTAAAATGTTAAGTTAGAATTAAAATATAAAAATTAAAATGTTAAGTTAGAATTAAAATAGAATGTAAATAGAATGTATATAGAATGTAAATAGAATGTAAATATAATGTAAATAGAATGTAAATAGAATTAAAATATAAGAATTGATATGCTAAGTTAGAATTAAAATATAAGAATTAAAATGTTAAGTTAGAATTAAAATGTGAAGTTAGGATTGTGACCCTAATAACCCTCCATAGTTATTGGGGTCACAATTCTAACTTACAGTATCCGTTTTCATTTTTGCGTTTCAATTCTGAGGTCCGTTTTATGTTCACTCCAATTTAAACTTTTTAATTCTAATATTTTAATTCCAACATTAGACCTTTTTGTAGTAGATTTAAAATATTAAAATAAAACTATTAAGTAAGAATTGAAATATAAAGTTAGAGTTAGAATTAAAATATAAGAATTAAAATATTATGTAAGAATTAAAATATGAAGTTATAATTAAAATATCAAGTTAGAATTAAAATGTAAAGTTAGAATTAAAATGTAAGAATTAAAATGTTAAGTTATAATTTAAAATATTAAGTAAGAATTAAAAGATTAAGTTAGAGTTAAAATGTTAAGTTAGAATTAAAATATAAGAATTAAAATGTTAAGTTAGAATTAAAATGTTAAGTTAGAATTAAAATATAAAAATTAAAATGTTAAGTTAGAATTAAACTGTGAAGTTAGGATTGTGACCCTAATAACCCTCCATATTGCCTAACAGTTTTGTTTAATTAACAAGTTTCAACCGAAGAAATTTCGTTATTGGAAAACTTTCAATTATTAATAATAAGAACAAGAGTCTATTGCTTTCTTCGTCTTCTTCTATAGGTGGTGTTTACAAGCATTTATCATTTTTGTACATTTACCCACTACGAAGGCTTTGTGTCGTTTTAATAACTCGGTGGTAGTTTCTGGTGAAATAGGGCGCGCTTATCCAACCATATATGGCAAGAAACGTGGTCAAAATTGTTTGGGTATTCGTATTTTTAGGTGCTAACTGCTACATCAGAGTAAAGTCAAAGATATCTATTGCCGGAAAAGTGTTTCTTGCCATATCTAAAAATGTCCCACAACCCAACTAATGAGTGTCCCAACTAGTGTACAAAACCATCATCGAATATCTCAAACCAACCAGCGAGTGTCTCGTGGTTTCGTAAACCGGATGGGATGGAACACACTTGATGGTCTTAAATACTCTATTGAGGCTTTTGTACACTATTTTGGATGTATTGAGATGACAATTAGCAAATGGTTTGTGTTCCAGTTGGATCACCCCCGTGTACGTGATATCGCCAAAATTGTTTTCAAAGAAAAACCCGAATATTTAGATAATTTAAATAATTTCGGCCAAATTTGTGGACTGAAATGGTCACCCACTGTGTAGGAACTGTTACATCGGAAGTCGTTCTATCGCCGATTTGTGATGGTTCTTGACTGATTTGTGACGGTTCCTGATGATCCAAATTATACATTTTCGTGAGTTTTTGACAGTTAAAACGCAATTTTTGAGCCATCTAGGTGATAATTCGATTAGTTTTTCCATTCCCCTCATAATCTATGGTCCCAAATAACGTAATCATAATGAAAAGCCTATTGTGCGAGTAATAACAACGACGAAAACTGCTAATTGTGATATCTCGATCGGTTCTCTCCCGATCGAGTCGGTTCTCTCCCAATTTAATCGGTTCTGTCCGGGAAATACGATGACTATTATTTGGAAGGATACGTGAAAATAACCAAGTGAACACAACGAAATATCAATTATGTTGAATTTACACCACTTATGATCAATTTCGGTGAGTTACACTGCCTTCTTATACATATAATTATGTGTCAACGGTAGTAACAGAATCGTTCACTTTATTGTGACGCAAAGCATGCAATTTGACATGAATGGTCAATGTGAACAGCGAAGACTGATTTTTTCCCCAACAAACCAATCATAATGGTCTACTGATTCAAAATGGCCGCCACTTTTTTTCAATATGGACGCCACTTTTTTTCTTCAAAATGGCCGGCACTGTTTTTCAAAAAGTCGCATTTTTCAGCTTCTATTAAACTTTTACGAACCACGTGACTTCCATTCCTTATTCGAACATGGCCGCCGCCCATGCAGAGGGGTTCATATAGGTGACCCACGCCATTTCTCGGTTCCTTTATATATTAAGGTCAAACAAATGGTGCTGTAAGTTACCCCCCCCCCCCCCAAGACGCATTAAAGAGTCACCACAAACCCCACCCAAAATTGACGGTGGTCAACTGAATTTGGATCGGGGGGAGTGTTTATGGTGTCTTGTGGACACATGTTTTAATTTCATTTTGTCCACAGTTGTCATTTCACCTTGATGCAATATGAACGATAAAGTGAGTCCTAGTCGATTTAGCCAGTCCATGTACCGGTATATAGTTTGTAATTAAGTTCGTTTTAACTATATCTTGGGCTTACTTAAGCTTGTGCAATTTGGGTTATTTATATGAATGCTTCGTATACAAATTAGCAGCTAAGCATATACGAGCGTATTAACATTTCACTCGATGATATTTTGGATGATTCGAGCGAAATGAAAACTTATTTAATAAAATTAAATAAATACACATAAAACATGGTCTATTCCCAATGTGTTGGTGCACAACTCCATGACAAAACATCACAAATTAATGAAAGACGTTTATGTGCTTATTGCTTGGTTGTTTTATTTGTTCAGTCGTTCCTTGTTTGTGTATTATATAGGTTTTTTTTGTTATTAAATAACATTTGATATTTTAATTTGATTTATTTCATTATTTATTCCTATGGGATCAAAATGGTTGGAAACTAAAAATTGTAATCAGATGTAATCGAAAAGTAATCAGTTACATTTTACTAAAGTAAACGTAATCGTAATCAATTACATTTGAAAAAAATGTAATCAATAATCGTAATCATGTAAATCAAAAGTAATTGTAATCGTAATAAATTACATTGGCATGTAATCGCCCCAACCCTGGCTAGAATTGAACACATATCCCACCTGAAACTTTCAAAAACAGACCTTCATTTATCAAATAAAGTAACTTGGTGGTTTGCGCTCCAAAATAGGCGTAATAATAGTCGCTTTTTAAGTTTTCCCCGACATAGAAATAGCTCGATAAACACATGAAATACCTTTCTATGAGCAGTATAATAATGTCACAAAAAGACACATTGGAGTCATGAAAAATAAAACTTTGAACCCGATTTTTGGGTTCCAAACAAAAACAGCCATTTGCACGACATGGAACAGAAAAGAGCGTTCCGTGTTAGTCTATCCTTGATATGGTAGAAATAAAGAGCCGTTGTTTCACGAAAAAAAACCAGCTGGAATAGGGCTCTGACCACAGTATGTATTTCTCAGAGCATATGAGGCCGATATATATATTTATTGCACACTCAATGGCTTATTTGTACGAAATACAGCAAAATACAGAAGATTTCAAAACGTTTAAATAAACAATTGTGTGTCGTTCTTGAACAATACAAACCGATTACGTCAATAACGTCATTGGCGACGTCAACCGTATATAGCAGACAATTTCTTCATTAAATTATTAGGTATAGTCTACACTAAGCACACGTGTGTGCATTAAATGAACAATATAGTCCTAAATTATAGTATAGTACAAGCTACAATCTCCAGAGTGTGCAATAAACATAGAACAACACAGTTTTGTGAACATGTTAACGTTATTGCACTCGTTTGTCATGCCGCGAGGTAAAACTCGAACCTCCGGTTCTCGTTTTACCATCGCGTCACAACAAACTCATGCAATAACGTCAACCAGTTCACACACTTGTGTCGTTCTATCTATATATATACTTATCAACATTTCTTGTATTTGCAACCAAACTTATGCATCCTTAGAAATTACTTAGACAAAATTTCGAAGCTCGAATGAGCCATGTCCATTTAAGTTAACAGAATATCATGACAGTAGATGTCTAATTTCATTGGGTCAATTATGCGGGCGTGCACTATTATATATGATCCTATACCCAACATGACTGTTAATATGTTGTATCTGGGGGGTGGCAGTAAGACAGTCTAGCCTGACTATGCCACCCCTCGAATATACAACATAATATTTGTCAAATGTATTATGCATTAATATGTGTATATTTAAATAAAATATCCTATCCTATCCTATCCTATCTGCCACATGGAGTGAAGGTAATGCCACTTAATCTTCTGTTATAAGAGATAGCTATACTCTTATTTCTTAATTCACTTGCTGGATTGTGTAGGTAACATCCGCTACAACCACTATCGGGTTTAAACGTTTGTTACACACAACTAAATGATCCCAAAGTGCAGATATCGTTCGAATAAATATCAAGTAAAGAACCGTCGCAGCCGTGATTACCTTGAGATAGAATCGTAACGCTCATAAGTTGTGATCAGGAGGCTAATGCTCCAAATTATCGACACACATCGGGATATTTCCTCAGCTATTTTACAGAAGAACAACACAGGTACAATTTATACTCAGTGTTCGTCTTCAGAATGTGTTTCACATTTGGTATGCTACCAAAAACAAAGAAATTACGTTTACAAAGCTTGAGTTTCAGTGATTACATGTTGATAATTACACGTTAACTCGCTATATCCGAGTTAATTGTGATCTAAAGTTCAGGTTTCGGTAAAACGGCACTTATGCAGCCTCTGTTCGTTCAAGAAAGTTTAATGTATTTAAGATATATATAATTATGCGTGCTTTGTCCCGAAAATGAAAATTTTTAACCATAAGGAACCGTAACAAATCAGTCAAGAACCATCACAATACCGGCGATAGAATGACTTCCGATGTAACAGTTCCTAGACAGTGTGATCACCAGATGAATAAAATCTAAACTTATGGGTTGTCATATCCAACAGTTGGAAGAATCCGTTGTAAACTCGATGAAAACTCGAACCTAACACGAGGGTGCAAATAGACATTACTAGAAGGGGGTGCATTTAGAAACTGTAAGTGAACACCCCTAACAGGGACCATCCAGCCACATCCCTGCTAACTCATGATTTACACTGATTTAATGTTTCCATTCGTTGTACAGTTCCGGGCCTATAATGTCGAATAACACAGCATAGCCTATACTATTATTATGACATTAGAACATAAAACACAAACTAACATAAACGTTTTCACCCTTGCACACGCACCCCACCCTAAATATGATCCATGTGCCGGCATGTCCGAAGGATAATTGGGATATTTTCAAGCAGAAACGGTCAAAATGTGAAGCATATCATTCACATCTTTGACATCCCAGCTCTGGTTTGGCGACATCTCATCGCAGGATCGATCTGTGGCTTTGATACCCGAAGTTATGGTGGGTACCCACACTTGGGTACAGGTAGTATTTTTGCGAACCGCTCTGCAGGCTAGACAATTTTATGGTTAATTAAACATATATTTTTCTATTGATGCGAGCATTATCCGTCATCTATGACTGATAATTATGTTTCAAACAAACTACCTAATGTCAAAAAGTGTCTACTATTTATGACAAAATCGGAAATGAGTCGGAATTTCTATTAAATTTATCGGGATGAGAGCAAGCTATGTTCGCTATCCCATTGAGAGGGAACATTCCGCTTTGCGAAATTATGTTTTGAATAGCGGATATCACCATTTATTATATGCTTCCCCATTAAATAGTGGGAAATTGCCGTGGCGTAGAGCGTTATATCCATCGCCTGGACCGACTCGATGGATAACACTGACCGACTCGATGGATAACACAATAGTATTACTTTTTCGGAGATCACTTCCGGTTTATAGCGGCGAATCACATTAAGTTTCAAAGCGTATTAATAACAGCCGGACTATTGTTTTAATTATTGATTTTCACGGTTCATAAACTGTTATTTAATTGTTATAATGTTAACTCATTTGTTTTAATATATTCTTATCACTAAATTATGTATACATTAATTTTCTCGCTTCATTTCAGAATAAAATAATGGGGACTATTTCGATATTTGTCATTCAGTGGTGAGCAAATCAATTGATGGAATGTAAACAAAATGCAAATGTCGAAGCTTTCTAACAATTTGAAGTGAACTGTAGGACAAAATTAGCAGTTTTGGTGCGGTTTATAGCGCATATAATAAAAAGAAAACCTACGGGTTTTGGTTGAATACCCGGATTATCTCATTCGTGGGTGCAAGGAAGTACAGAATTTCCACTCGCGGCTTGCAGCCGCTCGTGGAAATTCTGTACTTCCTTGCACCCACTCATGAGATAATTCGGGTATTCAACCAAAACTCGTAGGTATTCTCTATTTAACTGGGAGAGATATAGCTTCATCTGATGGAAGATATGTTCATTTATCAAAACCGCATGATCTGGTTTGGTGATACCCTCGGGTTTTGGCGATAACACGTACACGGGGTGAGATAGAGGTGACTCAAACGATGTGACCACCTGTTTTCGAAAATCCACCCCATCCCATGCAACTTACTATAACTTTAAAAAGCTATCGAACAATCAACTAAAAACGTTTAGCGCTCAGTGGTGATTCCCCACTGCATCCTGCATTTAATCCCGCTCCGGGCAGTAATCACCGGTGCGGGCGTCAGGAAAACACCGCATCGGACTGTTCTTCATACCAAGCTAGTCTAATTAATTAAGGTATTTGTGGGCCCAATTTTTCCCCAAAATTTAATAGAGTCCAAATAAGGGATTCTGTACACATAGATTAGTAATCACAGAAACTTTGCCAATTGATGCAAAATTTTAAGAGTATACTTCATAGTGGATTATGTTCGAAATACAAAATGTGAACTTTATAGAGATTTAAAAAAAATAATAACTACAAGCAATGGTCCAAGAAAAACAAAGCCCATATCTAAGAATCAAATATGGGAATGTGTATTGAACACTGTGATGAATGATGTACTATAACAAAAATATTATATTTCTTGAGTGTTCTTTGAAAAAATTACTTTGAACTAGTTGAAGTGAAGTGAAATTCCCGTCCCGATGCCACTGAGTTCAAGTGAGGACAGGCATTCTCGACTGGGGTGGAATCGGAATAGACCGATCTTGTCACACATCAATGTTTATTCAATTGTGATGAGCTGCACAGTTATCGAGAATGTGTAGGCCTGCGCCTCGTCGCATATCAATAAACACAGTCATCACGCTGGTCATCCGTGTAACGAGGACCCGGATAAGTAACGACGGACGCGACTAGTCCCTCATGCTTTCCATGAGCGATGAGTTCAGGTAGGTTCCCACAGATCGTTATTATAATACCTTGTCGGTTTCAGCAGACGATTTTGTTCTATTATTATCGTTAACAATAGTTGGTTCTCCAATTACAACTTGTTATGTCATGCTGGATTAAATATTTTAGCATCATTTGTGACACTAAACTATGAGGTTTCGATTTATCGAATAAAATATGTTCAAATAACTAATGAAAATTCAGAAATACGAAACCTCCTCTCTAATATGTGTTGTCATGCCGGATGATGTGTGTACCGTTCACATATATAACATACCGTAGAAATTTCAGGATTGCTATAGATGCAAGTAAAATGGACTTTTATTCGCGTTTCCAGCAACTTTGGTAGTAACGAGGACCCGTTGAATTTTCTGTGGGATAGTAACTGGACGCGAAAATTTGTAACGACGGACGCGTTTTTTTTTCTCAGAAATATTTACCTTCACATGATACGTCATGGGCATATATGGTCATGTTTGAAAAACAATAAAGGTAAAATATTTAGGATATGTCCAATTAATAATCAGATATTTTTGCACAACAAAATCAGATATTTTTGCACAACATATTGGGAAATATACTATAACACACCGGGGCGTGTCCTTATCGTCTCCTTTGGGGCGGGTGGTGCATGTCGATCTGGATTTTTTCAACTGTACCCCCTTGAAACAAACCAAACATTCCTAAAAGTTCTCAAAATTAAATTTGCACCCCATACATAAACAATAGCCATGAATGAGACGGCGCGTCTTATTATTTATAATTTCCTATTTTTCATTTGCAGACGGAGAAATATTAGTGCCTATTGAAGGCGAATTCCTGGAAGTCGATGACTAGGGGTGCAGGACGTTTCGGCACCTGGAAGTTTCGGCACCTGGTTTTCTGAACGTTTCGGCACCTGAATATTCTGCACTTGGTTGTTTCGGCCCAGGTTTTTGGACGGTTCGGCCTTTCTAGAGGCCAACGCCCATGGATTCTCTCAGATTGACGTCCACCGCACCGAGACAAGCAGACGAGACGACTGATATTCAGTGATCCGAGCAACAGACAAACGATTTACCATCGAACATCAGACCCGATCGATTTGTCTTAGACTTCGATCAAGGCTGGAATGTGGCAGGCCATTCGACAGCATTTTCCGGGGTACCCGATTCAAGGTTGTGCTTTCCACTGGTCATAACCCGTGTTCAAGATGATTGACAATAATTATTCAAAGAATACAACAAAACAGAGAAGAAAACTCATTTATTCGCTCTGACAAATACTGTTTTCAAATAAACGCTCTTTATTTATACCATATCAGGAATAGACTAACATGGAACGCTCTTCTCCTGAAAGCTTCTGTCGGCTTGTATATCCACACCTGGAGACATTGCTACGTGCATGTTCATAACATGTTGTGCTAACAATGCTATTCCGTTCAGTATTCGTTCCTTGTATGACTTGTGCACTTTATACGTTCACAGTCGTTACCATTCATTCCACCCAGTGTTTGTTTTTGTTACCATGTTACATGTTTTATCACATTTTATTGAAATAGAGAATAATAAAAAAAAAAAATTAGTCTGTATATAATTTCGTTGGTCCGAAAATTAGCAGGTACCGAAACGTCCAAAGTACCGAAAAATCAGGTGCCGAAACGTCCAGATGCCTAACGGCAACCCCAGGTGCCGAAACAGTCAGCATTCGACGACAGCCTAGCTTCCCGGTGACACCGCCTTCTGGTGCTGGTAACCAACAGTGCCACGGATGTGGAAGAAATATACAAACCGGCAATCATTACGGCAATATTCACTTTCTCATATAAAAGACAAGCCAATGTCATGTATAACTATCTTGTCATAAACGTTTCCGGTCGAGTGACGAATTCAGGGCTCACAGATCTGGCCACCACCATAATGTTCTCTGCGAGAAGTGTGTGACACAGATCCTCTATCGTCAGGGTTGTCTAAAATGCACCGAGACCCCCTACACCCAGACATCAACCTCAGAAATTTGCCACGAAAAATGCGATATCCAGTGATGTATCCGGATATCTCATCTGAGATGTATTGGAGCACTGGAACCAACGGACAACGTCAAGCAGAAGGTTGTATGCTACGCTGTTCGTTGGAAATGTTCCCCATGCTATTAGTTGACAAAAAACTTTAAATATATTTGTGTGTCCACACTCGGTCAGTCGGCGATATAATGTTTGTATTACGTTATCAAGCTGCACACGGAAGGTGTCGAAATCCAGTGACTCTGGTTCTTTATCAGGGCTGGTGTTGTTGTCACTGTTGATGCTAGTGATCTCGGCACTGTCCGAGTTGCAGCTGCTGCAGTGTTCATGACGAATGCCGTTGTCGATGTTGTTGTTGCTGTTTGTGCTGCTATTATTGGTGGTCTTATGGTCGTTGTAATTTTTCTTTTCTTTATGGCATTTTTATGTCGGTGAATGATGTTATTGTCGCTGGATAATATTATTTCTTTGCTGTTGTCCGATGGAATTATTCCTGGGTGGCTTATTTTTTTATATACAAACTTTCCTGTTTTATTGTTGAGATTGAGTTCCGTGTTCGGGTGTGATGCGGTGGCATGGTCAACCGTGTCAGCCAAAGTGGTGAATGTCAGTTTGCAGGTGTAACATCGGAATGGGGTAGCTGTTATCTCGTCTATTCCTGTAGAATAAGAGAATGCAAGCGTTATACTGTATTTCATTTGCGACCCCTTGGAATTTTCAATCTAATATCACAAATCTCACACTGGTTATAATAAATCGATAACTTAACAAGTCTTATATGGTTTGGACATTCTATAAGGCCTGAAATGTTCAACAACATATTTACTGTTTCAGTATCACAACATGCCTGCTGGCATGGGTTAGTGATCTCCACATACGTGTAATTTGCATCAGGGTCCCATATTAGCTTGAGTGATAATATCTCGCCGATGGCTAGGGTCCGAAATCCACCCAGCCACGTGTCTATCGATAGAAAACATTCATATACACTCTTAGTTGTGCAACGAGAAACAGAATAATGGTGAGAGGAAGCACCCAAGTCTCCTGACAACGTTTCGTCTGTTTAAAATTTGCTGCGAAACAGATGGTTAACAATGCGACAAATAATGGTAAAACACATAAACATGTCATTCCTAGTATACATTCAAAACATTCATGTTTCTAAATAAATTGTTTGTCGGAATATTCGCGTCCGCGGTTACTCAATGTGATTTCTAAAGCGCGTCCAACGTTACAGGATAACGGGTCCTCGTTTCTCGTTGATAATGCTAAATATTAGAATTGCTGGAAACTGGTTGCTTGGCGGTGGTTGTGTTGCTTATATTTCAATGACAGAGATCCCGGCGATACCCGAACGTCATGAATTGTTCAGATTTGCACGTGATAACATTATATATTGGGTCAATTTGCGTGCAATTTCAGGATTTTGCAATAAGTTTCCTCTTTATACATTAATTGTGGACACGTTGACATCAATTTAGCACTCATCAATTTAGACTAATATTGTCCCAAAGCACTACGCACACTAACACATAGGTAGATTAATTTTAAAGGCATTTACTCACCGTTTTTCTTGACCAGCCCGAGACAATTTCTTCACATGGAAGTCGCGTCCGTCGTTACTTATCCGGGTCCTCGTTACACGGATGACCAGCGTGGTCATAGAGCACGCGGTGATACAGATAATTCGATTTCATTTTCTTTTCAAATTCACTGGACTGGAGACAGTCACGGTGGGGTGGAGGCTGGAGTCGGTAAATTTATGACTCGAATCTGCATATTAATGTCAATAATAATGGATTAGGCCTATTGGTATGTATTTACAAACTATCTTATATATTTCTGTGCTTCATCCTCAAAATATTTTAGTATGCCTGGTGGATATGATTTCAGCGGTTCTGCACCCAGCCATGTCCATGTTTATTTACATCGCATTCCTTTTGAATTTGAGTCACGTGAAAATTAAAATATTTTTTAAATATTTGAGTGTGAATTTGTGTCACCAGCGTCACGTCAAGTCGTAACTCATGTTAAATCGCGTCTTGACAATGGCCTATGAGTATGAAGCCGTTGATCCTACTAGTAGACAGTGTTGCTGTTCTTATGCTCAGCAGTATCAATCAATCAATGTTTATTGTTTGACATTTTGAATTACCATACATACACATATGAGACCAAAAAAAAAATATGTGTGATTTGGGGTCTCCCTACATACCCTATCTTAAAGGTGGCTACCCTAAACCTTTATTGGGCCTCCAGTAAATTTACATCACCTCTATGTCCAGATATTGAGCTTTTGTAAAATACAATTATCAAACTAATATATTTTGAAACTCTATTGAATTATATATACCTAAACTTTACATTGGTACATGTATACTTTTATCATCCTAAGTACATGCAGATCAAATACAATTTCAATGTCCACAGTATTTCAGCAAAATTAAAAAACAATACTAAAAAATCTACCTACCTACCCTAATTCTCAGAGAGGGTGGGACCCAAAACACAGGTATAATTTTGTTTGGCCTGAAGTAGCAGGGCGAATAGGACTATTGACGACTCATGGAAGGCGGTTCTCCTGCAAAAGGAGGTATCTACGTAGAAGGTGAAGATAATTACAAATAACGCAATGTGTTATAAATGTATTGTGATTGTCCTTATTTTCCCATTAATCATGTGCATAGTATAAATTATGAAGGAATAGTACTACTAGTAGTACTAGTAGGAGTACATACCACAATATTCTAACATGTTTAGTTACAAGATTATAATGTTATTAATATTACTATTTAATGTGTACTGAAGTACTGTACATCAGTCATCAATTCAAACACTGATATTTATATGTGTTGAACTTAGTTTAAACTTTAAAGTTTAACTTAATCAGAATCTGGTTGAATATTTACCATATGGTGGGTCGTTCCCATCATCAAACTATTGATGTCATTGAGACATTCATTCGTTCAATGTTATTTTGTTATTTTGCATGCGAAGAGGTAGACTGATTATCGCAGCGATGATATAGAGACAATACAATTTGAAATGGCAAGGATCGTTACTGTCGCGACGAACAGCGCCATTAAAGAGAGCCTACTATTAGATACTGGTTGAGAGACCCTGGCATCCAGGAGGAAAAAACAAAAGCTTATACAATTCCACAAGATAGTTAATAGTACAGCCCTTGTGTACCTACGAAATTATATTTGCCACTCTGAAAATCAAACCGGTTACAATCTTAGACATCATGCAATACGACTACCATTAGACGCCACAAAGGATATCTATAAAGATACATTTTTACCTTCTACAATAAGCGATTGGAATAGACTGCCAGAGTGTGTAAAAAATTGTACCAACCTGGACAAGTTTAAAGAGTCACTTGCTGACGACCGTATATATATATATACATCCATACTACTGTCATTGCCATAGTCGCAAATCCCAAGTATACCACACACGATTGAGACTGAAATGTAATTTGAACTTCGATCTCACGACCAATTTTGTTAGGCCCGACCTTTGTTGTGCATGCGGTGCTGTTGAGACAGTCCATCATTACCTGTTAGAATGCCATTTATACCAGGCCTCAAGATTGAAACTGATATCATCTCTACCAAACATAATATTATCAGAAAGAACCCTACTCGAAGGTTCACCCGAAACTTCCATTAGGGAAAATCATAGTATTTTCGAGGCCACACAAAGATACATAATTAGTACAAAACGATTTTATTAACGTATGTCACATGTTTTCTGCAATTGAGTCAGATATAAAGTCATATATAACGTCATAATTCGGAAAGCCTGACTGCACAGCTAAAGCCGCTTTCACACATGTCCGTTTCTCCGATGCGTTTCCTTGCGTTTCTAATATTTTAACGCATCCGGAAAACGCATCGGTAAAAACAGTGATAATATCACTGGGTCTTTCACACATGTGCGTTTGCCGGATGCGTTTTTTTTTTTTCATGTCTCGGACTTGAAATGCTGCGTTTCGCCTGCGTTTCTAAAAAAGCATACACAAGCATGTGTGGCTAGCTTCACTATTTCGACCGATGCGTTTTCCAGATGCGTTAAAATATTAGAAACGCAAGGAAACGCATCCGAGAAACGGACATGTGTGAAAGCGGCTTAACTCTAGTCTATGTACGCCTAGTAATACACAATTGACACAATTGATATATAATTCAACAGCCGAATGTCAATTCTAACTACCCCCATTGACCATCCTATCTTTCTAAACTTTCTTAGATCTAACTACTCTCCTTTCATCCCATTGGTTATCTTCAATTCCCAACTCTTACCCCACTCCAGTTCTTATCTTATCTCTTGCTATCTGTTGTTGAGTGTGATCTATATTAAAATCACCACTAAGTTATCTAAAGTACAACCCAGTAAAAATTGCCGCCTGACTTGCCCGAACGGCCTTATGTAGTTCGGGAAATTTGGGCGATCTGGGAGAGGACTTACAAAAAAGCCACAATAGGCTTGTTGTCTCAACAGATTCCAATCACCCATAATCATCCATTAGCATTTTTGTTAAAATATGCATCTTGTTTTGTATTGGAAATAAATATTGTTTACACCTGACCCATGACAATTCAGCCTCTCGCTGTATACGCATAAACCATATTCGTGATCATTGTAACTGCTTGTATATCAATTCACCCCACCATTAATTTTTGCCATACTGTCGATCCCTATATACATATTGGCCGTGTCATGGCCATATAGTCACTCATGATATACACATACATCTCAAACATGACCACAGCGTCACCCCAGGTGTATATATATATACCTCATCAATGGCCATACAGCCTTTCTAGATATACCAATACCCCGCACACACGGCCATTCAAATTTGCATATACAACTCAACCGTGACAATTCAGCCACTCGCTGTATACTTATACACCGTCTCCATGAGCATTCAGCTATTCACTGTATGCTTGTACACACCACCAATGCCAATACAATAGGCCCTACATATAGACATATACATCCCACCCATCACCATGAGGTCACTCTCTATATACACTATATACCATCAAAGTGTACTCCAGGTATGCATAATTATACACTTCAACAATGACGTGCAGTCATTCCATGAACACATATACACATTGTTCATAACCATACAACCACTTCCTATTTATACATACACCCATCCATAACCATACTTCCAACATATGGATACATGTACAGCCACCCATGACCACACAGTCACTCCATATATACATACAGGACAGTGTAGCTGCTCTCGTTATGTCCATACACCACTTCAATGATCAGACAGCCACTCACTGTAAACATGTTCACCTCACACATCACCATACAGCTACTCCTTATATACCTATACATCTCACCGTGGACACCCCATCCATGACCATATAGTCACACATTGTATAACTATTCACATCATTCATGAATCCAATAACTCCATGTATACCTACTCACCTCGCCTATGACCATACAGTCAACAGACATACCCATTGTATAAGTTGATTAATGTTGATCCTAATGGGCCAGAATAGCCACATAATATGGTCCCTCTTAGTTCAGTTTCAACGTTCTGCCCATTTCCGTTCAAAAACAAGGAAGTTTTTGGCAATCCATATTGCATTCCTCAAAATGAACTTGTCATTCCTCGTAGGTTATCGGGACAACCAGAATAGAACATTTAGTTGATTAAGTAGCATGTGAGTCACAATTGATTGTGTATATATATACACCACGTATATACACATATGTATATAATTATATTTACCAAATTTGGTTGCCATTTTGGAAGCCATCTTGAGTAATTGTGTCTAAAACACCTCAGTGTGACACGTGTAAAACCATAAACATAGCTCCATTTTACTTTTAAAAAATGGCTCAAATCTGAACAGCGATTTTTTGCCGATTTTGATATCAGGTTTGTGACAGAAAATTTCGAATAATTCTGGTAATTTCAGTGGTTAAAATAGTAACAAATACCAAAGGTGCATCAGAAATGTTAGTAGTCAAGCCATATAAGACAGATTAGTCAATTGTGTGCACAAACACAACTTGTAAGCGGTTGCATGGCACGCTGGGATAATAATTACCATTTTCCATATTTTGGTGGCTATTTTGGCAGCCATTTTGAGCCAAAGTGACCATTTTGGTACCATTGAGTTCGAATATCAATAAGATATAGAATGCATCACTTACATTGCACAGTTCTTCCCACTTCTTGATGAAATATGACTAGAATCCCAATGGGGATCTTTTGTGAAATGTTATACCGCGTTTTGTAAAATCGAATTTTTGAGTGATCGGAAGGGCTGTGGACCCCACGAACAGCACATTTCATAGCTAAATACAAAATAAAGTCACAATTCTCAACCAGTTCCAAACCACAGAAACTTATCTTAAAGGCACGTGAGGCCTTAATTGTCGAAAATATTCATATTTGTTCCAAACACAGTAAACAGAAAAACATTAAAACGCATACAGTTTCGTTCATATATACCGTGACCATCGCGTAAACAGCATGTTATCATAAATACCTACTATATTTTACCTAAGCAAGAGTCTGATTGGGTTACAGAAGACAGCACAATGCTACTGGCTAATCACACAGCATAAACGCTCTTTATTTATTCCATATCAGGAATTCACCAACAAAGAACGCTCTTTATGTTTACCATCATAATATAAACAAACACCAGAAAGTAACTTTTTATGCTTTTGTTTACATAACAATGGTTAAACATATGAGAATAACATACTGTTTATGCGATATTTCTTATTTATATACGGACAAAGTATGTCTACATTTTGATGTTCTTTCTGTTTGTGGCGGTTTTTGACGGGTGGAAATATTTTCACAGGATACCCACCGCCAAGGCCAAACCGTACCTTTAAAGATATTAGTAAAACAAACTTTAAAAATCCACTTCCGGTCGCCATTTTGGCGGCCATCTTGGACGGAGAGTTCCAATTTTGGCACATAAAGGTGGCGTTATGTCGTAGCTTCACAAAAATGTATACATGTGTATACATATAACATGATGTTCTCCCTATAATTGCATCAAGCTGACTTATAGGGAAATGGCAGCCATTCTGGACGCCATCTTGAATTACAAAAAATGCTCAAAGCGGATTTTGGGTATGTTATAGAAGATATATTCCTCTTCAAACTGGTATACAAACGAACTTAGTCCAAATGTTTTCTAGGTCAAACCTTTTATCGACCAGACTATTGTTCAGTCCTGTATTAAAGACATGTTTTCCACTGTTGTCTTGATGCAGTTGCATAGGTCTTTTAATATGTGCTATATTTTTGCAGATCCTCAATGAGTTTGGTCTACTACATATGTTGCCACCAGTGATGGACTATCTATATGGCCCACTAGTAGAGCATCATCGAGAAGTCCTCAGACAGAAGAGAGAAGCTATTATCTTGCCGATGCTTTTGGCAAGCTATAGTCAAGCTGAGGTAAATTTATATGTAGATGGTGGGATATTTTTGTCTGATAGTATTGTATGATGGATGAGTATTGAAGATATTATGAACTGAACATTGAAGTTATCACCCATCTCAAGATTTGTGTTTTGTCCTGACAAAATTCGATAATCATCCCATAATATACGCGACTTTTATTGTGAAGTTATGGGGAGTATATAGGAATCAACTTCACCGTAGACACACCTTTTCTGAGCTTTTATTCCTACATTTTTCAGTCAAAGTTTTGAAACTTGGCACAAGTATCCCCCTTTTTTTCCTTAGAAAATTCTCACAACATGCATAATTTTTTCTCGATTTTATTCATACATTTTTCGGTCAATGTTTTGGAAACTTACAACATATTTAGTACCATGGTAATCTAAACCTGCAACTATGACCTTTGTCCGACCTTTTTGGTGGTGTTATCCCCCTTTTCGACTTGGAAAGTTTGGGCAACGAAAAACTTCGTCCTAGCTTGTATTTCTACATTTTCTGGTCAATGTTTTTTAAAACCTGGCACAGGGGCCGATTAAGTATTTTACCCAGTTTGATATATAAATTTATCATATGACTCAATCATTATTTACGTTGGAAAGTATGTCATAAATCAATTTCATATGAACCACTAGTTCATATCACCTTCCGATAATTTGATTGGTTTGCTGACAAAAAGTGTGTTCTGATTGGCTGAATGGCAGCCTGGCCGAGCCGCATCTCTAACTAAATGCAGGCCAAATTCGAGCGCGTCAATCAACGCGATGCCGAAATTCTCGCAATTATAATCTTGAAATATATAGTTTTTTTTACATTGTTATACGATAAATAGAATATGTAATTCGTATTTATCTAATAAACATACGATATAATGTCACAAACTGAGAACAGAATAGCGCACTATATCTTCGCGTGCATATTATTTCCGCTAGTTCACCAGGTGTAATTGGGCTTCCGGTTCAATGAAGTGGCGTCACATTAACCTTTTGCTGCCGATGTCATATAGCTATTTAGTGATTTATGTGCGTTTTGGATATCATAATCAATTTATAGGTGTCATATGATAAATAGAATATGTAATTCGTGTTTCTCTCATATGATATTTATGAAACTCGTCACGAATTTTCAGTTTTCTCTCGCCGGAGGCTCGAGAAAACTGAAAATTCTTAGACTCGTTTCATAAATATCATATGAGAGAAACACTCATTTCATATCCTCTATATATCACATTTCTTTTCAGAAATGTCTGACTCATCTAGTTCGGTTGTTGTAACACAGGCTGTTGTTCACCGTCCACATCAACATGAAGATGGTAAGTACCACATTTACCCTTTTGTATTATCCTTCATTCTATTCTATTTGTCAAGAAATTGCCACATCTTAAAGAATCCTTAATTTCTTAAAGTGATGTTAAACACTCGATGGGGGTGTTCCAAACTGAATGACAAATAATCATGCTAAAATAAGTTATTTTCATACATTTGATATCCAAATAGTCATAAAACAGCATCATTGTCGTAATCGTTGTAATGTTTATGTCCAATAATGTGACCCGAATAATGTTTAAATATTTACATCTGTGCGTAGTTCAACCGTGGTGTTCTATGAAATGGTACAGTTGATCTTGCAGGAATTTTCGATAATATTATTCTATTGCTACATTATTCCAGTGCTGATAGTGTCTGGATACTAACTTGGCGATATTTTTCACTGAAGTAAGTCCATAACATGTCTTTAAAGAATTAGACATATATATGAAATGTGAGCATATGTTGAAGTAAAGGCACCTTCTCAAGTTCTTCAAATAATATGTTGAATTATATATTCCACATATATCCATTTTCTATTTGGTACAAATATTTTATATACTACTTTTATATTTCAGATATCACATCTTCGGCAGAAATCAGTCCGCCACCCCATGATGACAGGAATCATGGGCTCCAAGGTGTGTATTTAGTAAAACACTTTAAACATTAATAATTAGTGTTATATATAACTGTAAAACATATTTGAAAACTTGTTGACGATATTTAAATAAATAGCGGTGTCCCATGAATAACAATATCAAATATCAATATTTTTTTATCAATTCTCACAATGAAATAAGCAAATAATTTATTCTGCCCTTTAACTCAATTGTGATAAGTTAATTATTTCAGTTTTCTTCACTATGCTCTATTTACTGTAATTCCATTAAATGAGATTCCGTTGTTATATATGCCGAATATTGATTGCAATTGCAAGTATGAAAGATATAATTGTTATAACATTGTATCAATGAATGCTTTTCTTTCTCTTCAGTGACTATGCCGTACAGGTTCAAGGAGGACTGTGTAAAATAGGAAAGTCGAAGAATAAGCTACAAGTACAATGCGATTGATGTCAGAAAGAGTTTCACAGATAATGTGTTGGACTGCGGAAGAGGAAGGCAAATATTGAAATGTGAAGACTGTTCATAAAATTGACCATTTCTATCATTAGGTGTTAAAGGGGTACTGTACACTAAATTTGGCCATTTATAACTCATTTTCATTAAAAATGATTGTGTTGTTTCCATCGTTCAAAGACCACACAAGTGTATTTTGCGCTCATCAATGGCTAAAATTTATTCATTTGTTGCATATATTCTGTTGGGTATAACATGAGATGGCCGGATTTGGTGCACAGCGCCCCTTTAATCTCATATCATGACAAATATAATCTACAACTGTCAACAATTTATAGCAAATTTATAAAATGACTCCACTAAATGAGGTCTGGGTGTAGCATTTGGCGTGGTCCTGAGCTAATTGACTGGACAATTTGTAAATTTTAACTAACTTGGATGTGAAACTAACAGCTAGAAATATTCCCAGATAAATAATACTCAGTGACATATTTAAGGATATAAAATTTAATTAATAAAAATGAACATCAGTCATAAACTCAACTCTAAAAACATTGGGTATACCCGGCTCTATTTCTTGTTGAATTGCTGTTGTATATCATTATCATATGGAATTCCATTATTCCATATGATAATGATATACAGCAGCCATGATTGTAGCTTGTAACAAAGAACGCATGCACTGTTCAGGCTATAAAAATGTTCATTTGTCTTTAATGTTATTAATTTATAGAAAGTTATTACTGTGCTAATTATTGTGCTCTTGTTGTTTTATATACTTTTCAGATTGTGCACATTGTATGTTGTTATTTTTTAAGAACAATGCTGAAGTTGCATTTGATTTTGCCTGAATGGTTGCCCATCAGTTTTAACCCATTTTATGACAGGAGCTGCGCTGGCGCACCGTTAAAGATTCTATACCATGCATTCTCTTATATATGCGAGTCTCCCATTGGGAATGTGCTGGCTTACAAGGTCAAGGTAAATATTGTTAGGCTAATGCATTCTCGTATATATGCGAGGCGCCATATGGACGACTCGCATATATAAAATAATGCATTGGCACAGGGTTTTCGCCAGTCATAAAAGGGTTAACTGATCCAGTCACTCAACTATTTATTTATTTATTTATTTATTTTTGTCTACAATCAATATTTTCGGCTCATGATGAGTTTACAAGATTCGCAGGTGAATAAGGCCAAGTAATTACAAATTCTGTGTTCTCAGCTCTCATCACCTTCCCGGAATATGTTTTCCAGATTAGGCAGGATTATGAGAAAATAAATATAAACTCCCTCATTTCAATATTGAGATCGTATCGCCTAACATCACCTTTTATTTTAATGGCCTAAATAAAACTACCAGTAATAGAAAAAATGTTTGCCCTACCAAATATTTTCTATGCAAAGTGTATTAAATCTTAAACCTATTTCATAAGTATACATTACGTGATAATCATTTACTTCTTGTATCTGGTTTGACATGATCTTCTGTGTATAAATTGATAGTATTTATTACCATGTTTCTTGTTATCATTCAAGGCATAAATTTCTAGGGAATGACTCAAATAGTTTGCTCATTTGCTTTTCTCATAAACTGTTCGAGAACATTGCATTTTTTTTTGCTCGCGGGGATATCCCATGTTGGCGTCACGGATTTTGCGGTTAGGTGACTCCAGCAAAATTGGTGGCCAGCGCCCCTAGCGTTAATTCAAGAATTAACTGTTAATTAAAGAATTGTTCATTGGTTTGTAAACGGAAGCTATTAATTCTGTAGACTCGTCCATTAATTCTGCATTTTTAGTCATTGGAAATAGTTGATTCCGCTATTAGATATTGATTCGAATACGAAACCTATTGAATTTAAATAGAACGTTATTAATTGTGCATTGGTGATAATTTATATCTATTAAATATAAGAATGACAATAAGGTCTATTAGTTTATAATGATAATCATTGTTCGTGGGAAATCGTCTATTGGTTTGAAATATCTTTATTGATTAAGAAAATATGGCTATTGAAACGGAATGTACGTTTATTGAATATGCGCGAATCTTACTAATTGTGTGTTATTAGATATTAGTTGAACAATGAATACTGTTAAATTAAAATAGAACATTAATTTTGCATCGGTCAACATTGATTATGAATCTATATCTATTAAAACGGAACTGTCTCTTAGGGTGCGTACACATGGCGGGCAAGAAAATATCAGGTATGCCCCATGTGACTTATACTTGACCAATGAAATAAATAATACCGGAAAATATCCTACGAAGGCAGCGCGCTGATATTTTATCGCCAGTTGGTGATATGTGTTCACCTTGATTGGTGGCCATCGGTAACCTTTAACTAATCTCTATAAGGGACACGCTGGTAACCGTTCACGCACTCGAGTTATGATCCATCAATATTATCGCCTGTTTCAACAATTGACTTCGTAATTCCATTTTGGATTGTTTGACATAATCGCTGATCTATTATATGGATATGTGTGGGGACGTATATCTTTTGAGGGTTTCCGCTGACGGAGGATGTCCATGGATTTCTGACTGCACCCCCCCCCCCCCTCTTGAACCGGGTCAAAGACCCAAGATCACATACTTTAATTTTCACACACCTCATCGTCTTTGAATTTCCCATCTGGTACCTCACATGCCTTGAATTTTGAATGGACACCGGGGAGGGAGGGCTTAGAAGAAATTCCAAGCTATTAATTTGACCGAAGTAGGAAGAAATGCAAATATTGGTCTAAAACCACTAATTCCACATACATCAATGGTTGAAAAATCAGACTACCAGAACAATACCAGAACCATTGTTGGTGTAAACATTCCAACTAATATTGTTTCCAACTGGTGAAAACTTTGACCATAGTTGGCGGGGGTCTCATGTCCCCACATGCACCCATGTAAGTTCGGTAACGTAATATACACCACAGACCCATGAACCAAGCAACATTCTCTTGAAAACTTCATATGGGATCTCAATGGGGTGGGGTCATCCGATTTGCCACAAAACCATAATAACTTTTGCCACCCCACATATGCATGCACTATGCAATTATAACATTTCCAAATTTCCAAATAGCGTGACCACTTTCTCATTATGTAGAAGGTCTTTATGCATGAGGTCAGCAACGTTGCTACAGGTCGGTGGGTGCCTCATCCCACCCGACTTCGGTAATACATGTTTAACAGTTGGAAATTTCACAAAGCTATGAATTGCCAAAATGGACTATATGTTATTTACCGGACGAAATTCACTTGAACCAGCACGACCAATACTGTTATGTTTGAGCTCAATCAACGCCGTCTAAACCGCCGCGTTCTCACGGGCGTAATCTTTGCAGCAAGAAAATATCAGTGTGCAATTTTACCTGATATTTTCTTGCAGATATTTTCTTGCAGCTTCATGTGTACGCGCCCTTATTGAATCCAAGAACGACTATTGGTTTGAAAATAGAGAATATTGGTTTGAAAATAGAGACTATTGTGTTCACAAACCACCATTAACTTTTATTTCATGTAATTTCCGATCGAATGGCCGCCCATACCCACCCCCCCCCCCATACCAGCAGACCAAACTTTGCTTCCAAATGACACTTGCACCCTCACCTTGAGTTTGAACTTTCCTACTGGCACCTCAACCTTTCCATGAAATTTACGATATGACACTCCATATGTACTGATGTTGACCTAATGGTCTAAAAACAAGGCGTAAAATGTCCAATTTATGTAGGACATGATTTTGAAACTGTTGAAAATTTTAAACTCATAGTTCTTACTTCGGTCATTGTTTAGGGCTTTAGCAGCATAGAACTGTTAGAATCGAGTTAGCGACTCGTTTTTCAGCTCAACTTTACTTCCTTTAGCACGGGTGTAATAGAGATCTTATCTCTTGTCGGATCATTTTGAAATGTGTCATGGCTGTTGACATTACCATGGGAACGACCATTTTATGGCCAATCGCAAAAAAAAACCAAGGCCATCACGAATTTTACTCTTTGTATGACTAAACTCTTTTGCACAATCCATCAGCACAGGCTGCAGGCATTAGCAATTTAGCAGCATAGCACCGCTAACATCCAGTTTGAAACTCTTATTTCTTAATTCTATCATTGTTTAGTGAGTAGTATAGCACCGCTAGAATTCAGTTTGAAACTCTCTTTTTTAATATTTTCATTCCTTACCAGCATAGCACCGCTAGAATTCAGTTTGAAACTCTTATTTCTTAATTCTATCATTGTTTGGTGAGCAGTATAGCACCGCTATAATTGAGTTTGAAATTCTCTTTCTTAATATGTTCATTTCGTAGCAGTTTAGCAGCATAGCACCGCTAGAATTAAGTTTGAAACTCTCTTTTTAAATAGTTGCATTCCTTAGCAGTTTAGCAGCATAGCACGGCTAGAATTCAGTTTGAAACTCTATTTTTTTATATTTTCATTCCTAAACAGGTTAGCAGTATAGCACCGCTAGAATTGAGTTTGAAACTCTCTTTTTTAATATTTTCATTCCTTAACAGATTAGCAGCATAGCACCGCTAGAATTGAGTTTGAAACTCTAATTTTTAATATTTTCATTCCTGAGCAGTTTAGCATCATAGCACCGCTAGAATTCAGTTTGAAACTATTTTTTTTAATATTTTCATTCATTAGCAGTTTTGCAGCATAGCACCGCTAGAATTCAGTTTGAACCATTTATTTTTTAATGCATTAGCAGTTTAGCAGTCCTAGAGCCCCTTTAAAACTCCATTTTCTTTCATTTTTTCATTCGTTAGCAGTTTAGCAGCATAGCACCGCTAGAATTCAGTTTGAAACTCTCTTTTTTAATATTTTCATTCCTTAGCAGTTTAGCAGCATAGCACCGCTAGAATTGAGTTTGAAACTCTCTTTTTAAATATTTTCTTTGGTTAGAAGTTTAGCAGCATAGCACCGTTAGAATTCAGTTTGAAACTCTCTTTTTAAATATTTTCATTCCTTAGCAGATTAGCAGCATAGCACCGCACCGCTAGAATTCAGTTTGAAACTCTCTTTTTTAATATTTTCATTCCTTAGTAGTTTAGCAGCATAGCACCGCTAGATTTCAGTTTGAAACGATCTTTTTAAATATTTTCATTCCTTAGCAGCATAGCACCGCTAGAATTGAGCTTGAAACTCTTTTTTTAATATTTTCATTCCTTAGCAGTTTTGCAGCATAGCACCGCTATAATTCAGTTTGAACCATTTATTTTTTAATGCATTAGCAGTTTAGCAGTCCTAGAGCCTTTTTAAAACTCCATTTTTTCATTCGTTAGCAGTTTAGCAGCATAGCACCGCTAGAATTGGTTTTAAAACTCATATGTTATAACTTTTTCATTTATTAGCAGCTCAGCAGTGCCAGAGCCCAGTTTAAAAATCCATTTTCTTCATTTGTTTTCATTTATTAGCAGTTTAGTAGCTTAGCAATGCTAGAATACAGTTTGATACTCTTTTTTCTTGATTCAGTTGCACTTAGCAATTAGCCCCTAAAATATGGGTACCAAAACAAATTTGACCACGTTTCTTGCCATATCTACATCCAACAGTGAGGCACAGTGGATACGCAAGTTCCTCGTGCTTCTCTAAATTTTTGGATGGAAATGATGTTTAGATACAGGTTACTGTTTTTAATGTTCTGTACATTCTTTATATATATAGTAACGACGATTATTCTCTCTCTCTCTCTCTCTCTCTCTCTCTCTCTCTCTCTCTCTCTCTCTCTCTCTCTCTCTCTCTCTCTCTCTCTCTCTCTCTCTCTCTCTCTCTCTCTCTCTCTCTCTCTCTCTCTCTCTCTCTCTCTCTCTCTCTAGCTCTCTCATACACACACTCTCTCTCACACACATTCTCTCTCACACACACTCTCTCTCTCTCTCTCTCTATCTCTCTCTATCTCTCTTTTAACGACAATTATTCTCTCTCTCTCTCCTCTCTCGCACTCTCTCTCTCTCTCTATCTCTCTTTTAATGTGCTGTACATTCTTTATATAGTAACGACGATTATTCTCCCCCTCTCTCTCTCTCTCTATCTCCTCTCTCGCACTCTCTCTCTCTCTCTCTCTCTCTCTCTCTCTCTCTCTCTCTCTCTCTCTCCCTCTCTTTCTCTCAGCATTACCGAACACAAACTACACGATAATCGCTCTTTATCATTACCTTCTCGGGACTTATTTACGAATAGGTAATCATGTTTTAATCATGTTTTATTCATGTTATATTGCACCATGCTGGTTAGATTATGTATCTTTAAATTGCGAGATCCGAGGTCTATGACATTTTGACAAATTTTCCACGATAGCGAAACACAACAAATTGTATATACAGAATATAGGCGACATATTCATTATTCATTATACTCATCGAATTATAGGAGACATCATCCTCGAGTTTTTTTTATCAGTCAACGATATTTATTAATGTTTTTTCTTTCGCATTTTTTTTTTTTTTATAACTATAACTAAATATTACGATTCTCACAAAGTGTACTATACCCCTGACATGCATGCACTCCAGATTTGAAAGCCGATGCAAGAAAAAGAAAACTCAATCACACAACTGGAGGCATAAATCTGTTAGGATTTCGTCGGCTTTTCAGAGAGATTGAGAATACACCACATAACGTTAGAAGTCGTGCTCTTTTGGCGAGACTATATATTTATTCTTGAACTATATAATGAAAAACTTACCATTATAGTCTTTATATTATGTCGACTGAGCGTGTAAACTTACCATTATAGTCTTTATATTATGTCGACTGAGCGTGTAAACTTACCATTATAGTCTTTATATTATGTCGACTGAGCGTGTAAACTTACCATTATAGTCTTTATATTATGTCGACTGAGCGTGTAAACTTACCATTATAGTCTTTATATTATGTCGACTGAGCGTGTAAACTTACCATTATAGTCTTTATATTATGTCGACTGAGCGTGTAAACTTACCATTATAGTCTTTATATTATGTCGACTGAGCGTGTAAACTTACCATTATAGTCTTTATATTATGTCGACTGAGCGTTTTACTGCATTGCCCCCTGGTCCAGGAAATGTGCTAATTTATCGCAAAATCTAGAAAATAATCACAGTAACTTCAAGTTAATTGTTTTTCCTTCTATATGATCTCGCATTGGCGGTACGATAAGCTATATATATACACCACATTTGTCCATGAAACGGTTACGAGTTTCGAATAGTTCAATGGAGAACATTCTCCTGTTGTTTCCGTTGACACGTGGATGTTGAAATCTACGCGGCTTTGTTGTTATATAACTTAACTATAGCAGGGTTACCCGGCGTTGCCCAGGTTAAGTGATGTGAAACCCTCTGTGGGTATTTGGTGGGAATAGAGAATACTCTTGCTCTCAAAGTGTTACATGTATTCTCATAAATTGTATATCCAAATGGCATCTCAAAACATGATTCTTACACATGGAATATAAGTAGAGGCTCACCTTTCAGGTCGGAGCGATTATCATTTTGTTTATCGCGTTTAATCCGTCCCACCAATAAAGAAGTATTTATTTATTTACAACTGCGTATACTTCAGACGTTATAGCATGAAACATGAACATCATAAACACATTAGTTCGAAAAATTAAAAGACGACAATTGTGTTTTACATAGAGATGTATCAATCAATCAATCAATCAATCTAGTTTATCATATCTTCATGAAGATACATATGTTTTAAAGATATGTCAGGTGCTCCTCTGTTCTGGTGCTATATACTGGCTAATCATTTTTAGTTTAAAAGAAATGATGTTATGTACGTATAGCAGCTACATGTGCCCGACACAGCGATATTTTGAGTAGTTTATGTTAGGCGATGAGTATGTTCTAAAAAATGAAAGAAATCCTCTGTATCGGGTAGATATACCCTTGTCAGATGTCACTATTGGAGAATTCTGTACTACGGACTGCGTTTTCCTTATCTCAGAAGTAACCATATTTGACTGCACACTGTGACCACTATTTCTGAACAGGCGTGCTCTACATTTCGATATCTCTTGGCAATTATTGTAATTTTTTTGTGGAAACTATATTGAATGGGACATACTCAATCGTATTATAATATATACATGAGCCATTCTAATATGCAATCCTCTGACGATTCAAGGTCCCTCAGTTTGAATGAATATATGTATCTCTTAAATAGATTGATATAAATATACTTTTAATGCTTTCTTCTATGTATCTGTGTTGCTAGATCATTATAGGAATGCCCTGATTTCCATCCCCATATAAATATATAGTTGAAAAGATATAATTTGTTCAAGTGACTTAATTCGGTCACCATAAAATTTTGTCGAGATTGTGAAATTGGAATGCTAGTGATCTCCTCTCGCCATCCATGACCCAAACGGCCTCAAATGTGATTTAATTCAACATATCATTAGAGAAGAACGTGCATGAATTTGGTGGAATCAGTGCTAAATATATTTGTATCAACTTTGGTGCAACTCTCCTCATGCATGACTTGAACTGCGCCACTTTTGTCATATTTAAACCACGTCTATTATACTCATGCATGCATTATATAATGGAGATGAATATATATAAGTTTGATGGTAATCGGCAACTAAACAAATTCTTATCATAGTTATTACCCCCCCCCCCATCTCTCACTCAAACTGCACCAATTTCGCGTCTTTAAATCACACGTTTATATTCCTCGTATCACGGAGAAGAATAATATATCAATTTGGTCGAAATCTGCGCTAAAAATAGCCCCTCCCATGACACCAACAATGTCACTTTAGAAAATTTTAACCCGCACCATTATCTTACTCGTAAAAAGTTACCCCTGATAGACCGCCTTGGTGCCATCTCGATTGTACCCTTAAAGTTATATATATATATAACACAGACAGATATTTGCAAATATTTGATTCATTATATATCATTTGAGAAGAACGTGTATGAGTTTGATGGTAATTGGCACTAAACATATTTTTATAAGTTTTTGGTGACCCTCCCGTCCCTATTTCGGACTCAAGCGGCGCCACTTTTGACATCATTAAACCACACACTTAGACTCATTATAGAGATGAATATATATAAAATTTATGAAACTTGGCGAGTATAAAATATTCGTATCAAATTTAGGGCCACCATTGCATATCTCTCATCCAAAAGGCACCAACTTAGCGCATTTAAACCACACGATTAGATTATTCGTATCACGGAGAAGAATATGTATTAATCAGGTGGAAATCGGCGCTAAACGTATTGTTTATCAATGTTTGCGTCCCTCTCACCCTCTAGACACCCCTGACTCGAATGGCCCCACTTTTGACATATTTAAACCACCCAATTAGACTCCTGATATCATGGAGATTATTATTTGTAAGTTTGGTGCTAGCACCAATATGACGTCTTTAAAATCACACGATTAGATTCCTCATATCATGGATAAGAATTTGTATCAATTTGGTGGAAATTGGCGCTAAAAATATTGTGTATCAATTTTGGTGCCCCTCTCCCTTTCAGTGCAACCCTGACTCGAATGACGCCACTTTTGAAAGCTTTAAGCCAGCCATTAGACACCGCATACCATGGGGATGAATTTGTATAAGTTTCGTGACAATCGGCGACTAAACCCATTCGTATCACATTTAGTACCCACCCACCCCCCCCCCCCCAACGACACCAATTTGGCGTCTTTAAGGGGGAGACGCACGTTTTGCATAAATCACAGTAAATCCAGCCAGAAATGGCAAGTGATTTTCAACAAAGAATTTCTCTGGATCTATCTGGTGAACAATCTTGAATTTTACATATGATAATTTTCATTATATATAGAATCAGAGCAATTATAAAGAAACAATAACAATAATGGATTTTAATACATTTGAGAGGTTGAACATATTTGTTTCGTTTCTGTCCCTTTCGGTACCGAGAACTGCCAGAAAAATTTATAAATTCAAACAACATGTCAACCATCAAATAGCTTATTGTCTTGACTCCATGAGAGGAGGCTTCATTTGTATCATAATGTTGAGTTAGCTTTTTAATTGCATATTATAGCATCATACCCCATGTATTATAATGAAGAATAAAGCAGTCACAAATATGCCAGCCCAATGAAAACAAATGTTCAAATGTGGTGCTGTCCACTCAAGCAGGGAGCAATCAACAGAAATTAGGCCACAGTGTTAAGAGATATGGTGGTCAGATTTAACTTGGTTATGAACCCATGACCCAGAACTCAACTGAGCCCAATTTTTCAATGACCAACAAACATGGCATGCAAATTCTCAATAATAAAAAATTATTTATGGTAGTTGTCTTTCTGAATGAAAATAATCATTTAATTTCATGAATCAAGAAAAATTAAGTCTCCTCTCATGATCTTCAGATATGATATCATGTATATATGAAATGCACTTTCGAAAAAAAATCTGTTTTACAGTAGTTCTCGGTACCTGAACACAGTGAAATTTTAAAGATTTTTCATGCCATAAAAGTAAAGTAAATGAGATTATAATAACCAAATGTCCAATGGTTCTTATATATGGTACCACAATAATCTTTTGTACAAAATTTCACAAAGATATTCCTGATAGATTCTGATAGATTTAGAGAAAATACATTTTGAAATACCAGGAAATTTTGGCAAAACGTGCATCTGACCCTTAAATCACACAATAAGATTCATTGTATCATGGAGAAGATCTCAGAAGAATGTGCATAAATTTGGTGGAATTCGGCGCTAAAATTATTTTAATCAAATTTGGTGCACCTCTCCCATTCCGGGCATCTATATATATGCTTTATTCTCTGATCCATACACACATTACATGATATTGAGAAAAATAGTGTATATACAAAAGAATGATAGAAGGAAGGTAATTTTATGTACATGATATGCTCAGCGACCTCCCGCTTTGCGTCTATTCGTTCATCATCACATTATCAGCATCAACAACAGTATACCTCGTCGTCAACATCATCATCATCATCATCATCATCATCGTCGTCGTCGTCATCATCATCATCATCATCATCATCATCATCATCATCATCACCGTCAAGATTATCATTATGTGCATCGACATCGTCATCGCGAACATTATCATTAACAAAAACATCCATCAGCACAATCATGTCATCGTCATATATAACTCGTCATCATTATAATCAACATTATCGCAATCATCGTCATGTTTGCCATCGTCTTATAATTTCTCGGCAACAACAACAACAACAGTTATATATAGTCATCATTACCTAACGTAATTGTCAATATATAAAGCTAAAAATAACGGTTAATTTCCCTAATGAAGGAACATAGTCGGCGGAGGGATGCTATATCGGTCATATTAAATAATCCGTCAAGAATATCGATGGTAGCATGTCTCTTTCTGATATATTTAGCGGGAGAAAACGATTTCTAACATCTATAAAGTGGTTCCCTGACGCGAATGGCGCGAATTTTGACATATTTAAGCCACACCATTAGTTTCCTCATATTATGGGAATGATTATATGTAAGTTTGGTGGCAATCGGCGACAATTTTGTTTGCCCCTCCCCCTTTTCTGCCCCTGACAACAACGGCGTCACTTTAGAAAATTCTAACCCTCGCCATTATCTTTATCGTAAAAAGTTACCCCTATTAGATCCCTTTTGTGCCATCTAGGTGGTCCCCTGTGAATTTCTATAGAACACAGACAGACAGACAGACAGACAGACATTCGCAAATATAGATATAGATTAATCAAATAATTTTGTGGCTATACTGGCGAGCTCTCGTAGCGTCGCTGACCTCTCTCACGTGATCGACACTGTAAAATACCATAATTTGCAAGATTCTTGTAAATTGGAGAAATACATGTTCAATAATAATTGAGTCGCCGAAAACACAGGCTGCGCACATAATACCATAATTGTGTTCAAACCGGTCCATAAATAATTAGTTTTCCAAATAATTGTCAGATTTGCGTGGTACTATTTTGTATACTTATAAATGTACCGCAGTATTATAGAAGCGAAATCTGAAAGTTTTCACAAAGGTAACGCGCATGAGATCAGTATGCACCTAAACTAGACTTGTATGGGACTATATTTTGTCTACTTATACCGGAGTATTATTAGAAGCGAAATCTGAAAGTTTTCACAAAGGTTAACGCGCATGAGATCCGTATACCTATGAAGCTGTATTATATGGTGTTCTATATATAGATCACGTCGCATGGAATAGTATCAGAGCACGCGCTAAACGTAACGTAAAGTGGCGCTCTCGAAATCGAGAAATCGCCACCTTGTCGTTAGTATTTCCACAAATTACCCAGCACAACACAACACAATGCTGAGATTAAAGCTATATGTTATGTAAACAAACAGTACGTAAAGAGTATGCGATAATCTCAACACTCATCGCCGGGGAGCTAGACCCCATTAGTTGAACTTTGGTCAGAAATGCCACCAATTTGTTTATAACATATCAGTATAGCGCTCGCTAACCGTCGCCTCTCAAGATTTCAGTGTTGAATGGGTCACCGTAAATCAATCTCCTAAAAAAAATAGCCACGTTGTTGAGTGTTGTGCTTATCGCTCACTATTTACGTGCTGTATATAAACTCACGTTCGACTTACACAAAATGTGTTTTGTGGATAATATCGCATTCATACTACCGTATGATTATAGTATACTATATAATACTAACCAACAAGGGCCATAACATGTAGATATACAAATAGATTAGGTGAATAGCAATTATACCCACACAGGTTGATACTTTGCAATATATTCACAAGTCGCATTAATTAATGTTCCGGTTTAAATCTGGTACCAAAGGTACTGAAAAGGCGTTTATATTTCGTGGACGTATACCGGTATATACAAATTTAATGTATATGTGCCACGCCCTGTAATTTTGACTTGGAAGGAATATAAATTTTCGAATAACGTAGTACGTTATTATCATATTTGATACAAGTTTCATGTTTCGCGCATTAAATCGGTGATATTATTAGATTAATTTAACCCTTTCAGTGCCAGGTCCGATTTTGTATCAACCCATATACCCTGTGCCAATGCATTCTCTTATATATGCGAGTCGACCATAGGTCGCCTCGCATATATAAGAGAATGCATTGGCCTAACAATTTTTCATCATTTGTTATTATTTTTTACAATTTTAATAAATGTTTTCTTATATTCTTTAACAGACTTATTTTGTATAGGTTTAGTGCCAGGGAATCTTACGTTTTTCATGGGCATCAAAATTATTACTATGAATACTTGGTGATAGTTTTGAGTTATAACATGCCCCTAAGGTTTTATCCAGTTTGTTTTTAAATTCGCTATAGCATGCTTAAGCATACCCAAAAAAAATTCAACCCAAAAAAATCTAAGGCCCGATTTTACAGACCATAAATTAGGGCCGATGAGATCGGCCCCTGGCACTGAAAGGGTTAATGCAGACGGAATTGAATTGGTATTGACAGACGTGTTATCGGTAAGAGACAATGCCGGTAAAATTAGGTTATACGGGTGTTTGTCGCTAATGTACGCGACCAGTAAAACCACATTGTACGGAAAATATGGTTTACTGTATGTAGGCCAAGTATATACTGGGAAGCTTGAACAGCTTACTTTCAGTAATTTCTCGACTTTTTTCAAACTATATACACTGCAGATAATACGGGTAACCAAATAGGCCTTGTTTGGTTCTACATTTTTTCCCATGAATCAGAACCAATGAATTTGGTTCTTTGTGGCCAAGGAACTATTTGTTTCATGTGGATATCATATGGAACCTATATATAGTCCAAAACCTAATGGTTCTACACGCTATCAACCAACGAAACATTGAACCAAATACGTCAAAGCGACTGGTTCTTATTTCATAAAGAACCAGAATATAAACGTTGTATTCATATAAATTTATCAGACTTACATTTGTCCTAGAATTTTAGCCTATATAGCGAAACAATGTAAGCTATTTGATTCTGAGTAACAACCATATTGGTTCTGGGTTCTGGCTTGGTATTATATATGAACCATATACGTCTGGGGCGTTTTTGGTTCTTCGCCAGTTGTATGTGGTGTTGTATGGGTTCTTCACGTTTTGTTTTTGTTTTGCATTGTATAAGGTCATGAAATTGCTTTGATATAATGCCCATAAGGTTTCCAGGTGGGTCTTTTTAAAGTTTAATCGTTAAATTTCAATATAGGCTGATCCAGCGCTGTCGCACGAATGACTGGGTCATGATCAAATTACCCCAAACATGACACCTACTTCAACACGCGATGAATGTTAATTACCAGGATTCCCCTGTTGCAGCAGAAAATTATATATCACATGAAAACGATTCGCATCCGCTTCATTATTATTTATTTTTTTCACAGATGACTGCACTGTGACTACTAGAGAGACAGCGAAAGCCGTTATTTATGCTGTGAAAATAAAATTCGATTAAGCTAATCATAAATACGCCATCGATTATCATGTGCATGGTGGGACAATGCACCATGCATGGTGGTACATCATACAGTCTAGATTACGTCATCGATTACTGTACATTATAATGCAGTCTATATGGCGTCATCGATTGCCACACATGATGGTACATCATGCAGTCTGGATGCCATAAAATTAAAACAAATTCTTCAAATTGGTGCGAGGTCTCACCACATGGAAAATGTGTGCTATATAATGTAATTCACTATCTTTTATATAAAAATTATAAACATCACCATTCCCATGATGTTACCATGGTAAGAGAGTTTTATATCTGCCAGATGGAATATTGGTTCACGGCGTGTGGTGTTAAACTGATATGGAACACTTCGTTCCCACAGTGGGGTGTGCAGCATTCGAATAGTATAATACAGCGAGTAGGCTTACCCGAAGTAGTTATTTTCATAAATTCCAAATACATGTAAATATTGACATGTCAGATTTATGGAAGCACGCAGACTCAGTATATATATATACATGTGTGAATATTCATTGTTTCAATGTGCTTGTTTCAGTGGGCGTACATGGGCATATTCTCATTTCTTATCGAAATGGCCATCGATCTGAAGGGCACATTCAGATATCCTTCAACTCAGATCAAGGTTGACAATTCGGTCCCGATTTGTGCCCTTGTCGGGGTTCGAAACCGCGCCAAACTGATCTAGCCCAGACTACGACGACGGTCCACGAACTACATGTATAAACCTCGGCTAAACGGTGGGCATCATTAAAATGAAAGCCCTTTCATTGAGAGATAAGCTGCGTATCAATATGAAGATGTGTTCGAATGTTGACACAGAACAGATCTATATAGTTATATAAGCGAGATTACTGAGCCGCTACCATATTGGATACACCCAGCCCCCATTCCGCGGTTTACGTGCTACAGGTAAAAGTTCCGAGTAGCATTCCATATATATTGAAATATTAATGAATGCCATATACATAAATAGTGTATGATCATACGATTACGGAGGCGTGTATGAGTGTCCGTTGTTTCAATGTGCTTGCCTCAGTGAAATTGAACTAATTCTCATTTCTTATTTTAATGGTACATTGAGATGTCCCTCGATCCATTTTATGCTTAGTTCAAGTTTCGACAATTTTAGTTGATTGCTACTGTTTTACATGTGGAGATAGCGTTTGGGTACTAACTTATCTGTTTTATTCACCGAAATAAGCCAATAATATAAGGTACGCGGGTGATGTTAAAGTAAATATTGATTTAAGATGTATTCAGGGTTCCAGACCTCCAGTTACAACAACAACAACAACAACTACTACATAAAACATCTGATTTAAAGGTACTCAATCCGAACAGAGGGTCCACATCTCAACAGATTCCAACAACAACAATCCGATCAGAGGGTCCTATATTACTATCTCTTTGGCGTTGGGGGTAAAAAATATTTGATTCGAGTCGAAGAACCCATCAAACAAAGCTCAGAGTTATTAGATATTGATTTTTGAAATTTGTTATTTGCTCGGGATGAGTACTAATAATTGCCGTCAATTTCGTAACCTGCTCGAGATGTGTACACCAAAACAATATTCAAACAGACAAGGATGGATAACTCTAAAATCAAGTGGTAATAATAACGCAATTTTGACTGAGTTCTGGGCCAGAAAGTATTCCCGATAATGAAAAATAATAGATTTCTAAAATCGATATCTAACAAATCTGAGATTTGATGGGTGATTTCCTCGACTCGAATCAAATATTTTTGACCCCCGAAGCCATTGAATAGTAATTGAGAGGAGTTTTATCGGATTGAGTACCTTTAACATTATTTTCTTCTTTGTTCTGTTGAGAAAAAAAAAAACGAAAAGCAAATACGACATAACAATTAGACCTATAAAACCCTAAGATATATTATCATTTTTTATTGAAAATTATTAACAACATAATTTTCAGTGTCCCCACTGTGTGTGTGGACGTTTGTGAACGCTGGTTTGCGGTAAACTGTTGTAAACAAAAGCCGCTCACCTCAGACTTACTGCCTTACGTATATTGTCATGTTTTCCTTTAACTGTATAAAATTCCCAGCCCGGGTTCCAACCTGCCTCGATGAGCGATGTGTTCCGCTACATGTTCGTACTAATTTGGTTTCAGTGTCGTGTCTGGTTCTCTCCTAAATGAAGATTGAACCTCATATATTTACAAAAACGCGCGACGTTTGCGATAAAAAGCACATTTCTCAATCTATTTCCCAAACTATATTTAATAGCAAGGTCATGATTTCGGATGCCTTAATATCCCAATGAAAGTCACGCGTAGCGTTTCGACAATGTTTCCTATGATTTTCGATATAGTAGCCCGATTTCAAATCGTGGTGCTCAGCGGTGCTCCAACAAAATTGAGCGTCTGGTAAAATCTGTCAAACAGGCATTGAACTTCTGGTATTTTTTTTCTCTTATTTTTATTGAACGTCTTGTAAACTTTCGAGTACACCCTGTAAACTGCCTATTAAGGACGGTAAAATAAGATTGTGGCACAAACTATGGTACATCAGGGTTGAGGAAACTGCTGGAAGACTGAATAGTGAGAATCATTGAGAATGGATGTTATCATCAATAGAGAACTATTGACTATTCACTAATTGTAACACCTCTATATTTTCAGATATACAGTCCCATCATTTGTATTCTGAATAAAGATGAACAAAATGGACGCGTTCCTATCTATGATCGGACTCTACTAGTAACTCAGCAATTCGAGAAACCAGTGTCGGACATTCTTCACCGATAGCCAACTGTTTCGATAAATCTGCTCCATTCGTATAACCATGCTGGCCATACACTGCCCCATCGATGACTGATTATACAACACCCGACGTGGATGCAGTTGTAGCGGCAGCACTCATCACAACCCATTCCACCATCCACAGCACAATCGCTGCAAATTTTGCTACAGCAAAAATCGAGAAAGTGAAACGACCAACAATATCTTCCGCCGGCACGAGCCGGGCGCACACGTCGGAACATTGTTGTACAACATTGTTGTATGGGTCATACAACATTGTTGTAAGCGTCCGCACACGCTACAACAAAAGACACAACAAATGTTATACAACAATGTTTTGACCAGCCGCACACGGCGAATATTTGTTGTACAACAAGTCACGTGATAAAACGTCATCAAGTCACGTGTTGGCTGCATACTAATTTCAGCTCTGGGTTTTTCCCCCCAAGTTGACAGATGCGGAAAGCATGCACCAGGCTCGATTTTGCCACGAATCTCTACCCTGGACCTGGCTAACGCGCGTTATATATATACACTGAACGGATTTGGACCAATTTAGTACTTTTTCATAGAATAGCTAGGTTATATGGAGTTATCATTATTAAACCTCCAGGCCATATATAATTTGGTTATTTTGTACCTCTTGTGTTATTGGGGAGGGGATATCAGGAGTTATTATTAGACCTCCTTTATTAAACTATATGGAGTGGTGGGTGAGGGCATAATATACGCCAAACATGGACCTTGTTTTTTGTTTAATTTGGACAGAGTTACTCTTACAAGTGTTTATAAATAAATCTCATGTCCTTTCATTATTAATGGGAATTTTGGAAGGAGCGTGTAAGTCATGGACCTTGATTTCAAACCTTTGTTCATATTTTTTTTTAAATCGGCGCAGGCTTTCACCAATGATACATGACCGAGCGGAACATGTTATTAGGTTCAAAATATGATGTAATTGTATTTACCAGCTGCTTGAGCGATAGCCAACTTCTGTGTTGAATATATTGTTATTTTCACTTCTATGTCTTGGTGAATTAACTTCCTATCCAAGGGAATGACACACCCACATCTTGAAAATTGTACAGGTCTGGGTGAATCAACAATAAGCGGGATCACTGAGTTGTGGCGATATTGGATTCATCCAGCTCTGACCCATGGTTTCAGAGATTCATCCAACTCCGGTTGTGTGGCTCTATAGGGCTCAGGTCAACGTTCTCGAGCAGCATTTCCATATGTGGAAGTCATGAATAATTCATGACTTCCACACAGAGAATACCACTACATAACCCCCCGACCCATAGTTCCAAAACCATGGAACCGGGCATGGTAGGTCCAATATGGACATGACTCGCATGAGTCAGAGACAGCCAGATAGGGCATATTGATCGACAATAGCCCGATCGGGCAATAATCGACTGATTGATTTTCCACAGCCATAACGGTTGCATAACAAATGTTTCGCTCTCTAAAATATTTGTTAATGTTATTTGAACTTATTTCTCAATTGGTATAATTTAACTATAAATTTTCACGGTAAACATCCATCAATTCTACGTGTAAATAGGAACCGGCAAATAATTTATAGTCAAGTTTGGCTATTATTATAGATAAATCGGTGCCGGTGGTTCAAATTCAATCAATTTTAATTTTCAGACCTGTACAAGCTGTAGACAGTGTAGTTTGTACAAATTACTATTGGCAAGACATGTGAAGTGTAACACCATTGGATAGAAAATGTATTCACCAAGACCTATATTATGCAGTAGTCAGTGCAGTAGGCCCTACTGGATAACTGAACTGAAGTCTGGACCTGTGAGTGTGAACACAGAACAGGAGAATCATTCTCACTCTCAGAAATTACAGAATTCCATGCGCTGGTGAATAAAATCAAATCACATTTCGAACCCAGGAACCACTCCGCTCGGTCAAACTATATCGTTTCTCAATGTCTGCGACTATTTTGTATGAAAGCATGCTTCAGTTTTCAATGTTAGTTCAAAATATCGACTGTAATAAATTTCGAGGTGGGAGCCGCCATGTTTCTCTTCACCTTGCGATTTTACGCTGTAGTATATAGACTAAAAATAGAACGCTGTCCATCCATTGGCTACAACAAGCAACATAATCAAAATAATTTGATCTCTCACAACATTGTTGCACAACAAATTTATGTTGCGTACAACAAAAAACATACCACCGCACACGCTACAACAATGTTGTACAACAATGTTGTACAACATTGTTGTACAACATTGTTGCGACGTGTGCGGTGGGCTTTACTTCACATCACGATGGAACGACTATATGTCGAAGCAACTAAAGTGAAAGGCAAGGCCAGAGTGATTCAATTGTTAGAGTGCTGCGATGAACAGTTACGAAAAGATCTGACAAGAACCGCGGGTGGAACATTAACAAATAAGACAGAGGCAGACGTCCTGCAGACCATAAACACCAGAACACGCTTGCTGTAAGGGAAGAGAACACCATGGTTGCTCTGGTAACCCTGCATAACATGCGTCAGGGTCGTGATGAACTGATCCGCTCCTTCTGTGCTCGTCTCTGCTGTCAAGCTTGTGTATGCAAATTCATAATTGAGTGTCCCAATTGCTCACAGAACGTGAATTATACAGACTCTGTGTTACGCGATGTGCTGACTCGAGGCCTGGCTGGCTTAGAAATCCAACGCGACTTACTTGGTGACAAACATCAGGACATGACATTAGAGGAGATTTTTCAATTCGTCGAAGCGAAAGAATCAGGCAAACGTTCTGTGTCTCGTCTTCTCGACCCCCATGGTCACGGCGCCGAGGCAGCTAGCAGCTCCTACAAGCGCGACAAGAATGCAGCCACAAAGGATCGAAACCAGCGAGACACTGTGAACAAGTCCGAGTTATGCACATACTGTAGAAACAAAGGACATGGAGCCCGTTCCATCGCCAAGGTCAGACAGAACTTCAATTTAGCGAAAGACATGAGAAGTATATAACATTTATCTAGTTCCACTTGTAACAGTGCTACTGGAATTTGCCTTCAAATACCTGTATGATTTATTCTGGCAAGATAATTGCATGATATTTACAGGCAAATTCCGGTAGCATCATTACTTGTGGAATTACAGAGATTTCACTTCGCACCTATAGTTAGCTGTGTCAAAGATGCACTTTATGTGCTTGTTTCCGTTCATATTATGGCACCATATCGTTTTTTCTACGACAAAATGCCTGCAAACCATACTGTGCAAACTTTCCAGTGTATGAACGTACCCTTAGTAGTTAAATTTATGAAACAGTGTGTGTAACATTTGTAGTCAACTAACTGTACAATGTGCATGTTTGTATCTTGTTTCGTGTATACAAGTATACCGTCGCGTTAACATATAAGGGACTGTCAGACGGAGGTTAGTTCGCATGCATGCTTTCCTTGATTTGGGTACACCGGATCTCATAAACATAAACATGTGATATAAAACTATCTTACCTTACCCCATACCAATCTTGAACATTCCATATTTTATTTGTGTGTTTTGTCAGAATTTGTGTTTTGTGTTCAACATTTATGCATTTACATTTTTCTTCTGTGCACCACCATCTTTTCCTGGGGAGAGGAGCTCCACCTAAGTTGCTCTCCCCAGAAAAAGATGGTGGTGCACAGAAGAAAAATGTAAATGCATAAATGTTGAACACAAAACACAAATTCTGACAACACACACAAATAAAATATGGAATGTTCAAGATTGGTATGGGGTAAGGTGAGATAGTTTTATATCACATGTTTATGTTTATGAGATCCGGTGTACCCAAATCAAGGAAAGCATGCGAACTAACCTCCGTCTGACAGTCCCTTATATGTTAACGCGACGGTATACAGCTTGTGCTCCAATCCCCATCCGTTCATCCTACATTAGTCTGTTATAAACAAATTTGTTTGAAATGTATATATGGGATGCTCAATAAAATATGAAACAACAACCGGATCTCGAAAGGTTGATTTCGGTCTATAAGGATCTCTGAAACATTTATTAGGGGACCAGGGCTTTCACAATCATGTATAGTACACAAGCAGAGTAATTCATTGCACGGTATATATATAATGAAGCGAACGAAATAGTTAATTCAATATTCAACACCCATCTCGAGAATAGATTTGCTTTTCGACTGGTTTTAGTAGTTTAATTTATGAGACAGTGCGTGCAACATTATATTTGGGCAATTCGTAATAACCTTATATATATAGGCATGCAGGGAGGTATGTTCATATTTTTTTACGTAGATGTACACCACCACGCGCGTTAGCCCACGAAACCGCTAAAATGAGATTTACTGCCTATATTCTATGAATTTGAGTTCGTCAATTTGGCATATTTCCTATATTTTAGGACCCGGAGTACAATATATGTTTACCGCCCACTGCGATGGGCAATAATACCACAATGTGGCACCCGAAAGTCGTTGGGGCTGAGCTGCATGGTCAAGTTTTCATGTTTCCGTTGATAAGGGTGTATATACAATGCATGGTGTCAATTAAAACGTACAATTCAATTATAAATGAAGTTTATACAAAATGAATACAACTGCATATATGCACAATTCTATTGAAATTATGCAGTAAAATATGAAACAATGGGGAGAATACTATGTTTGATCAAATGAATTTCTAATATCAAAATATTCTGCAAATGTTCGACATATATTTCATTTGTCACGCCATGGTTATCGACTTTCAATATTGTTTCAACTGCATATGGTTTGGGGGCTTAAAACAGGGATTTCGTCTGACTGTTGTGTAAAATGGGCATTCCATAAGGAAATTATATTCTGTATTAGAAAATAATCCGTGGAAGGGGAATAACTATATCTCTTAGTTGTGAATTATGATGCGTTCTGTCTAAATAACGGGGGAAAATTCTTGGTGTGAATATACGAGAATCTCTGTTACTTGGTGGACACTCCTTTGCCACAGCTGCTCCGTATATTCCGGTAGAATATATATATTTTTGGTTCCTCTCACAAATGGTATATATTAAATATGGAATATATTGCATATAATGTGATATGGGCATTCGAAAATTACGTGGGCCTTTAACTATATATAGGGTATACTGGGAAATAAAAAAAATTGTACTGGATCTGTCAAATGGATCTGTGCGATGTACTGCGATTATATTAAGTGATAAAAGTAACAACTGCGTGTTAGTATACAAGTATAGTACGCTGAATATTTGATGGCATGGAATGAAGCGACGGATGAAACAGTGCCACGTGGAATTCAGAAACACATCATGGTCAGCGAGGTTCTATCTGTTCCAATTAAATTCACTTAATATATGAGGCACTGCGTAATAATAAATTTTGTAGTCAAAGAAATAAAAGTGCGCATGTACACGGTTGTGTTAACCCATAGAAGACTACCAGACCCACACGTGACACTGCGGAAACACACGTGATGCAGATATTATGTGTCTCACACAAACTCGTGTTTGTATTACCACGCAGGGATTGTGGAGGCTTACAAAACAGTGGGGTCACAATTTGGAGGGGGGTGTAGATAACTTATGGAGGTCGGCCAATCAGGAGAATATAATGGAACATGTACCGCACACAGCCCCCTGGGGAAAATTACTAAAATACGGTCACAGAAGGAGTGTTCTGCATATGGCCACACTTGTAACCACTGTGGCAAGGACCATCACGCCTATATATATAGCATGTGCCAATAGCAGAAACAAACCAAATCCCAAGGTGACATCCAGGTCACATTCCGAGTATGAAGGCGCCATATTCGACCAACTGTGCACGCTTCGTACCGCTGTCGACAATTATTGTGGTCCTGGTATAACTCTCAACCATCACCTCTACAACCAAATGCACGACACTTGGGTGAAACAAACGTCCAAACCACAGCCGTTCGTCAACCTTACTGTGACTGTGACAGCTCGCTGACGACTACAGGCGATTTAATTCGAGCTTACCTCCATGGCCAGGACTGTTGTCATCCCTTGCATGGCAGATACCGGTTGTCAACGTTGCCTGGTCAGTATAAAGGTTATTCATAGACTCGGTCTGCGAAAGTGCGATCTCATACCTGTTCAACTGAAAATGCATGCCGCCAATAACGAAGGCATCCCCATCCTTGGTGCAGTTATTATTCGCTTCTCTGGAAAGGACAAATCTGGCAACATGATTTAAACTCGTCAAATCACCTACGTGACTGATAATTCTGACAAACGTTTCATCAGTAGAGAAGCATTTATTAGCCTTGGCATGATCACCGAAACCTTCCCAACCGTAGGTGAGGCTCATAAGAATGAAACGGTTCACAGTGTGAGTGATGTCAAAGCGGTCAGCGATGAAAATGATAGCGGTATCACCTCCGCCTGCAACTGCCCACATCGCGAACTTCCACCACACATACCATCAAGTCTACCATTTCCAGCTACTGATGAGAATCGCGAGAGTCTCCAGAAATACCTGCTAGACTACTATAGCTCAAGCACATTCAATCCGTGTGAACACCAATTTTTCTACCAATGATGGAGGGTCCCCCGTTACGACTCGTGGTCGACCCAGACGCCAAACGAGTTGCAACACACACTCCGGTACCGGTTCCTATCCACTGGCAAAGGGACGTGAAGGCATGTCTGGGCAGAGACGTGAGACTAGGTGTACTCGAACCAGTGCCTGTGGGCGAACCCGTCACATGATGTCACCGTATGGTCATCTGTGCGAAGAAAAATGGCAAACCAAGGCGTACAATCGACATGCAGCCACTAAACACACATGATGTACGAGAAACCCACCACACTCAGTCACCCTTCCGCCAGGCAAAATATGTGCCACATGGGACTAAGAAAACAGTGTTTGGTGCATGGAATTGCTACCACAGCATCCCACTTCGAGACGAAGACAAACATTTTACCACCTTCATCACTCCATTGGGACGATACCGTTACCGCGTTGCACCACTGGGTTACATTGCATCTGGCGATGGCTACTCCCGGAGATTCGACGAAATAGATTCAGATGTCTCCAAAAAACTAAGTACATTGACGACACACTACTTTGGGCCGACATTCTTGAGGAAAATTTCTTACAGGCATGTAAATGGCTTGACATCTGTGGCAGAAACGGGATAACACTCATCCCAGACAAATTTATATTCGGTCAGGACTCAGTTGCGTTTGCGGGCTTCGAGATCACACCAGACAGCCTACGACCTTGCCAGCAGCAATTCCTCCAGGCAGTTATGGACTTTCCGACTCCAAAAAAACATTACAGACGTTCGCTCCTGGTTCGGACTCATAAATCAGGTCTCACAGGCCTTCAGCATGACTGAAGCTTTCCTCAAGCCGGGAACGCCATTCCACTGGGACGAAAATCTCGATGAGCTAATGATGGAATCCAAACGAGCGATAGTTAGCGAGATGAAAGAAGGTGTTCGAATCTTCGACAAATCCAAACCCACCTGTCTCGCTACAGACTGGTCGAAGGTTGAGATAGAGCTGTTCTGCTGCACGACTGGTTGGAGAATAACACTTGCCGGAAGCCGCTTCACACATCCTGCCGAATCACGCTATGCCCGGTGGAAGATGAAGCTCTAGCCGTCGCCGATGCCCTAAACAATGCCCGCTATTTCGACCTAGGCTGTGAAGATCTCATCATAGCTGTGGACCACAAGCCACTACAGAAATTATTCGGTAACAGGTCACTAGATGACATACGAAACACCCGACTCAGAAACCTGAAAGAAAGGGATTCCGCATGAGCCATGTACCAGGAGTGAAGCATCGCGATGCAGATACCATCTCTCGTCACCCAATTGGTCAGCCAACAAAGATGCACCTCGCAGATTACATATCTTGCATCACCGACCTGACCACAAATGACTTGACATCGATAAATTTGCTCTCTTGTCCAGACTCACACCACGCACTCCTCACAGGCTTTTGTCGCACCGAAGCAACCCAAGATGACATTAATGACACAGTCCGTTTAGCTGCAATTTCGTCACTAAATTCGCTACAGACTATCACTTGGGACAAGGTCCGCACAGCTACCAGCAGCGATAAGAACATGGTGAAATTGGTCGACATAATCGAATCGGGCATGCAAGAATTCCGGCACGACCTCACAGAAGCACTCCATGAATACCACAAGTTACGTGACCACATGTACATAGTAGATCGAGTCTACAAAGACCGTGTTGTTATGCCACCTTCATTTAGAAAAGACTGCTTGGCAGCACTTCACGCCGCTCACCAGAGTACTTCATCAATGATCGCTAGAGCTGAGGTATCCGTGTTCTGGCCTGGAATTAATCTTGACATCATTGCTCTCCGTAACAGCTGCAACCACTGCAGCAGAGTGGCACCACCACAGCCCAGTGCACCGCCTACCCCGCCAACACAACCAGTATATCCATTCCAGTACGTGTGTGCCGACTTCTTTACACACAAAGGTACAATCTACCTGACAATTGTTGACAGATATTCTAATTGGCCAATTGTTGAAAGGACCACAGGGGGAGCCACCGGGCTTATCGACAGTCTTCGGAGATCATTCGTCACCTATATGACATACCTGATGAACTCTCATCCGATGGCGGCCCCGAGTTTACTGCTGCTAGTACTCGCGAATTTCTGACAACATGGGGTGTTCGCCACCGTCTTTCATCCGTTGCCTTCCCACACACTAACTGCCGTGCCGAAGTTTGAGTGAGGACTGTAAAAGGATTGGTTACAGGCAACACTGGACCTTATGGTGAACTTGATACTGACTCCTTCCAGCGGACAATGTTGCAATACAGAAACTGCCCTGACAAAGAGACCAAACTTTCCCCGGCGATGTGTGTCTTCGGGAGGCCCATCAAGGATTTCATTCCCGTACTCGAAGGTTGTTATAAACCCCACCCCCACATGGCAGGAAACTTTGGATTCAAGGGAGGAGGCACTGAAGAACCGACACATCAAAGCAGCTGAACGATGGACTGAGCATACCAGAAAACTGTCACCCCTCGTAGGACCCAACCCCAGGAAATGGGACAAAACAGGGCAAGTGATCGAAGTTCGCCAACATGACCAGTACGTATTACGAGTCGATGGATTGGGGAGAGTGACTCTCAGAAACAGGAAATTTCTCCGTAAATACATGCCTGTATACCGACAGAGACCACGACTGGACATCGAGGATGACATTACGAACCATTCGCTGAGACCATATTGAGCCCGCGAGATGACCACCAACTTGGACACTTCAAACAACATGAACAAACTCGATCTGCCCCACCACCCTCGTTGCTAGCAACACCTTCCTCTCCACAATCGCAGGACGCGCAATCTCCAGTGGCTATGAATACGCGCTCCCCACTCGAACGGCCAGCAAATCCTGACACCGTCAGCTTGCCCGATCGTCAACTACAAGCTAACAGCCCGCAGATGATCCCACCATCATCACCTGTCAACCAGCTCGTTCCACCTGATACTCCACCACTGCGGACACCTGGATGCTTATCAACCGGGCCCCGTCCCACAGGACAGACTGAGAACCGATCTTCAACCCGAAAACCGTCAAGCTACTCCATTATCCACCAGAAGCTCCAATCGAATCAAATGCAGACCAAGATGGCAAACATCCGGTGACTACGACATGACTACTGACTAGTGCCATCCTCACAGAATGAGTGCATATCGTTCTATTCACTATAAAACAATCTCCGGCGCCGCATGATTGAAGCGCGTGTTATACTTTCGTTGACATGATGATGATGATGACAGTGCCGTTTTGAAAAAACATTTACGTTACAGCAACATCATTCGAATTCCTTGTGACATTCTTCGTCAATTCCAATTCAACAGTTTATCAGCCATTGTTACACCTCCAGAGATATGCCAATGACTTGGGAAGATAGAGAACTATTGACTATTCACTAATTGTAACAGCTCTATATTTTCATATATAGAGTCCCATCATTTGTATTCTGAATATAGATGAACGAAATGGACGCGTTCCTATCTAATCAAGAATACCTCAAAATATTTTCATGAAATCAGAAATAAGAAATAAATTTTACATTACTTAACCCTTCAATTTTTGAAGACAAAAAGCAATTACGATTGACGATTCGTCAACTTTATCTACTTATATTATCCTGGACATTCAGAACTTGGGCTTAAATAATCGACCGATTAACTGAATACTAGGGAGATATTCGCAATTCGTTGATTGACAGGTCTTTCCTCAGCGGATATGGGGTACCATTCCCCCAACCCCTAGCAGAAACCCTGCTATCGGGTATATCCCAATTCCAACATAAAGGAGTCTTGAACATCCTTGTGACTTGATTTGATTTAACAAGCAGGGACAAGCCTAGAGGCCGACTTGGGGATGTTTTCTCCCTGAAATGTGTCACATGTGACTTCTCCCTATTTTTGTCCCAGGGAGAAGTGATCTCTCTCATAGCAGAATGCATATGGCCAAACATCATATTTAAAGGATATCTACTCATTCTAGTAATTCTAATTATTATAATGGTGTTCTTACTCACTATACTGGCTTTATAATTGATTTGTTGTGTTGCATAATACTTATTGGATCATAGAAGGGTGATTTTGGGGTGTAAATTGAACTCCATGCATTGTTATTTATTCTTGATAACAGTGCACTTCTCCCTAATAATCAAACGTGGAGAAGTGACTTCACCCAATTTTAAACTTCTGATAGAAAAATGACTAAACATATGATGACGCATCGAAGTAAAGTATGGTATAACGCATCAAAACTTGAATAAAGATATTTGTTATAACTAAAATTATAAAAAAAACTCGCATGTTCAAAGCTTGGAACTGAACCGTGAATTAAATGCCCAACCAACAGTACACTGTTGCTGCAAGATAAATCAATTAAATCAATGCCTAATTGTCCCACTATATATGTAACACAACAACTTTCTCCCAGATAAGTTTGCATAAAATGTGGTTGCAGGCGAGGTATTTAAGAATTTTTCATGTTTTTTTATTATTAAAACATTCGGGAATTTATAAACATGTCACCAGGGAGTTGTGTGGAGACGTTAAACTCAGCGTTACCAGGTGTTCGGTGGCATTACGTATTAAGCGTTAAAGATGCATAATCCGAATTAACGCTAGCAAATTTCTATTTCCGTGGCTTCAGGGGTAAAAAATATTTGATTCGAGTCGAGGAACCCACCCATCAAAGTTCAGAGTGATCAGATATCGATTTAATTTTTTAGTGGCCCAGTAAAAGCGGACCAAATTGCGGTTGAAGATGGATAACTCTAAAACCAAGTGGCTTTTGTGTCAGATATTTGATATGTTGACTGTGATTAGCATTATTTTTGGGCAATTAATTGATTCTGATAACTGAAGCGGTATTTCAAAAGAAAAATTTGTTGTTGTTGGAATCTGATGATATGGGGGCCATCGAATCGGATTGAGTGCCTTTAAAGAGTTAAGCAATAAGCACATACCACTTCTAGTTTCTTTTGATCGGGTTTATTCACTGGCTCGTGATGACAGTGACCATTACTAACTGGACCATTACTAGTGCGAGCATTTGGTATCGGTGGAGGTGGTCGACTCATGTCTATTTGCAGACCATTCATTTGTTCGATGACATTATTCATATAATACACCCCATCATCCTCTTCCTCGGCCATTAACTGATCAAAGCACTGCTACAGGAATAACTCCTCCCATAACTCCTCCTCCACCTGAAAATAATAACCATAACCAATAAAGTCCAAGCCTGCAAATTGTGTGCATGTCATTTGCAGTATGAGGCCCAGAGGGTGAATTTAGTGATGCCAAATTCACTCTCTGTGAAGTACATTCTGCTTAGGCCTCAACTGCTATGAAAGACCTAGCATCACATTGAAGTTCCACAGTTGAAGATGATGATGTTCGCCCATTAATCACCTTGATTATGCATTTTATCTTCTGCAAATTAGGCGATATACAGGTAACAAGACAGGCAATGACTGTGGGTCGCTCACCAGACTGTAAAGACGGAGAAATCTGGAACTCTGAAGACTAACATGGTCAGTACTTGTCAAATCACTTTGGTAGTTTTAAACAGGGACACGGGTATTGGGTCTTCGTTGAACGGTGAGAGGGGATATAGGGGTGTCCACCTTGAAATTTCTAACTGCACACCCCTCCCCCTCCCCACCAGGTCAGGGCTGGCGGTCTAGAAAATCCAGGAGGGCTATTAATTTGCCTAGGAGGGCTTAAGTCCTCCTCAACTTTTACATTTATGATTTATTTTACCTGAGTTACTACTGCCCTTAGTTTGTCTAATTTTGATGTTGTTTAACTCCATCCAAATTAATTTTGTTATGTGGGAAAAAAATGCCCAGAGTTGTGAATGTCAAATCCCCCACAGTATGGTATGGTGAATATTTAATTACTGTATGTTTTATATGTTATAATTAATATGAACCACAAACAAAATGTAAGAGTGTTTGTACTCAACAACGTGTCAGTCGGTGTCCAACCCATGCAACGAAATTGGGTGAGTTTGTCAATGTTTAAATGTCAATGTTACATAAAATACACAATCAAGTAGCATATTAAATCCAGTATATTACAGTTACAAATGACTGCTTTATTTGTCAAAGTAATCCATATCCCATCACCGATTACAAGTTGGCATGACAGATTTCGCAGATTGCTGCCTCCGGTGGTCATGTCGCTCTGTATATATTTACTGGGTGTTTGCAATATGCCCTGTCACTAACTCGCGGCCATTTTGGATCCACCATTCCGTGGTTTTACTTATCTTTCCATATATGGAAGTCATGAATAATTCAAAAGCTCCATATATGGAAATGCTACTCCAAAACTTTGACCTGTAGCACTGAAACCACGGAACCGGGGCTGGGTGAATCTATGAAACCACGGAACTGGACCTGGTGGATCCAAAATGGCCGCGAGTTAGTGGTAGGGCATATTGGGGACATAGAGAATAGCTTATCAACTTTAATAATAATTATTGAATAACATTGTAAACAAGAATATTCACCAAAGTGAATGCTAACTTTGAGACATTAGCTCATTATGTTAAAAGATTGTCCGATCGAAGCGAGAAAATGAAGGACGGCCACCAATTTTAGTTTTTAAAGGTTGTACTCAATCGAGACGGTGACATTTGGTTCTCACTATCCACAAACATAATTATGTTGATTTTTATCCAGTGAAATATATTGTAAGTTCGATCTTATGAAGAGAAATAATTTGTTTTGTTCTTAAATTGCGTGAGAATCGATCAAAAGATCCGATTTACGGACAGTTCGTTCCGGAATTTAATGATGCGGCCATCACACTTTGCTACCTTTTCGGAACAGCAGAGAATTGTGTTCCGGATATATGTGAAAATCAACTTTTACGCAATTTAGTTGCCCTTTTGGAAGACCACGTGCTCAAACGGACAAATTGCGGTTGTAAGATAGATAACTCGAAAATCAAGTGTATGAGCACGTGGTCCTGGATAAGATCTGGTCCACAAACAAGAGAAACAGAAAATTTCAAACATCGATATCTAATCACTCTGAGCTTTGATGGGTGGGTTCCTCGACTCGAATCAAATATTTTTTACCCCCGAAGCCAAAGAAATAGTAATTTAGGAGCGTCTGATCGGATTGAGTACATTTAAACAGTTAAACGGGTTTTTAATTGGGATGCATTGATTATGTAAACTTTTCTAGAAGCGGAAATGTATGTGTTCAGAGCAGTCTCGCGAATATGCCCAATCAGCATTTATTTTGATACCCTTAACATCAGACAATTCAAAATCCACTGTTATAGAACAGTATGATGTATATTCATAGAGTACTGTGTAAAATATGTAGATCCTATTGCCCGTGTCTGAAAATAGTGGTGATAGCTGCCTCCGATCAAGTGATGAAACACGAATATTTCGCTTCTATTACAAGCATTTCGACATACCTACATGATTTATTATCACGGGGAGTGTTGAAAATTCCGGAAATGTAACCAGAGTATGTATACCGAAATGGTACATGCGCTTCGGTTTTTGCGTTACATTCAACAATTAACCATCATGCCAAATGAAACTACCAAGAAATATGTGATGAAACATTACGTCACGTGCTGCGTGCCCGAAATTAATATTTTTGGCCCGACTGTTGGATGTATTCTTCACAGAAAACCCGAACTTTTAAAGACGTACGTAAATCATTGGGTTTGACTTGCGTTGCAGTGACCGATAAATCATTCAGATGGATCTCTTTAATGATTTGTGTACCTTAAATTTAAGGATATTTAACAACAGACTTGTATAGTACGTATCATTGCGTATTTTCACTCCTGTGTGGTTATTATACAATATGTTACTTAAATTTCGGCGTGTCATGCATTAGAGTTGCGGCCATTTTGACAGCCATTTCAATGCCGCGATTGTATTAATTTTTGTCCATGTCACTAGAGCTATTCACTCCCTTACTATAATTTCACTAAAAATGGTATAACTGCGTTATTCCTATGCCACATTATCGTATGTCTTATTTCGAGATCTGATGTAATGTAGCTAGCCAACCATGTTGGACGCCATCTTGGATAACAAAGTTTCCCCAAAGCGGATGTTAGATACTGGTATGCTGTGCACTAAGACTATCAGGACTGCGTCTTTTGACACCAAAACCGCTTTAATTCTTACCAAATTATTTCAGGTTAACCCATCATTTCGCATAGCACGCTCATGTACGTACTACAATATACATTTATGTTTGTATTTGTAAATCTCATATCACACAAGGCATAAACTCCTTTTATTCGATACTTTTATCTTTAAAGGTAGTCAATCCGATTATAACCAATAGAATTGAGCTGTGTTATGTAAACAGAAGCAAAACTTCTGTAACACGAGCAGGCTACGTTCATACACTGGCAAGTTTGCACGGTTTTGTTTGCAGGCATTTTGTCGTAAAAAACGACATGGTGCCATAATATGAGCGGAAACAATCACATAAAGTGCATCTGTGCCACAGCCAACTACGTGCGAAATTAAATCTCTGTAGTTCCACTAGTAACGATGATACCGGAATTTGCCTGTAAATATCATGCAATTATCTCGCTCGAATAAATAATGCAGGTATTTGCAGGCAAATTCCAGTAGCACTGTTACAAGTGGAACTACATAAATGTTACTTCTCATGTGTTTCGCTTTGATAAAGATTCATGTTATGTGCACGTTTCCGTTCATATTCTGGCACCATGTGGTTTTCTATGACGAAATGCCCGCAAAACTTGCCAGCGTATGAACGTACCCTTAGGGTACGTTCATACGCTGGCAATATTGCACCGCAAAAATGCCGGGGACATGTCTCTATTCCGAATGTTCGCTATTCCGAAGGTTCTCTATTCCGAAGGTTCGCTATTCCGAAGGTTTCTGTTATTTTAAAGGTTAATTCTATAGTCTAAAGTATATATTGAGAGGGTTCTTTATCACGAAGATTCTTTTTATGAAGGAAAAAACTTAAAACATTAAAACAATAAATGTCATTGTTTTTTCGCGGGTTTCCCGGGGGGGGGGGGGGGTGTTGTAAAAAAAATTGCAGGAAGGTATGCCGGGTGGTGGGTGGCCCGAGGGGCAAAAAACGCGTTTTTTACAACCTCATGCAAATTTTGTACTAAAGACCTTTTGTGCCCTTATTTAACATTTGTAACAGTTTAAAACATATTATCTATTATATATTTTGAAAGATCTGTGTGTGTGTGTGTGTGTGTGTATCTGTCTGTCAGTAATCGATGGACTCAAATACGGCTGAGCCAATTTCGATGAAACTTGGTATGTGGGGGTATTTTCGGGTCAGGACTAACATAGGCCTATTAATTTGTCCGTGCGAGGTCAACTTTTCACGTGCCGAGGTCAAATCTGTTTTACGCCGTTTTGCGCTAATATATTTCAGTTCGGTGCTTACAAATCGATTCGAAACAGCGCGAATAATAACATGCCAGTCATAATAATGACACTATGAGAATCTTTCGTGTTTCCTCTTTCCAACGATATATAATATGTATGTATCCGTTTTAGTTATCTGCCTCAATTATTAAGAAGAAGTGGTACGATCTTCTATCAGGGTAAAAACAATGCGTAACTTCTATGACGTCGTTAGAGGTCATAAAGTTAGATCACGTTAACTCATAACCGGCCGATGCATTTGACTGTTTCAGACGTCTTGGCGATATCTCGGGCACCGATGGTAATTTATCTTTACGTTGAAACTTGATAATTAATGAGCGTGTGTATATGAGGCGCGTTTATATACTTCAGTGGAAATCAAATCGGGTTAAACTGGCGGATTTTTACGGACGAAATTTGATGCATAGGGTATCTCGGTATCCGCTGGGCCGATTTCCCGGTATCCGCTGGGCCGATTTCCACCATTTTTGGGGTGTTGGTGTTTGACAATTCAAGGTCAAAGCCCGGACGAAGTCGGGTCACCTTCTAGTCTATTATATATTTTGGAAGATCTGTGTGTGTGTGTGTGTGTGTCTGTCTGTCAGTAATCGATGGACTCGAAAATAGCCCAGCCGATTTCGATGAAACTTGGTATGTGGGGGTATTTTCGGCCGGGGACGAACATAGGCATATTAATTTGTCCGTGCGAGGTCAACTTTTCACGTGCCGAGGTCAAATCTGTTTTTACGCCGTTTTGCGCTAATATATTTCAGTTCGGTGCTTACAAATCGATTCGAAACAGCGCGAATAATAACATGCCAGTCATAATAATGACACTATGAGAATCTTTCGTGTTTCCTCTTTCCAACGATATATAATATGTATGTATCCGTTTTAGTTATCTGCCTCAATTATTAAGAAGAAGTGGTACGATCTTCTATCAGGGTAAAAACAATGCGTACCTTCTATGACGTCGTTAGAGGTCATAAAGTTAGATCACGTTAACTCTTAACAGGCCGATGCATTTGACTGTTTCAGACGTCTTGGCGATATCTCGGGCACCGATGGTAATTTATCTTTACGTTGAAACTTGATAATTAATGAGGGTGTGTATATGAGGCGCGTTTATATACTTCAGTGGAAATCAAATCGGTTAAACTGGCGGATTTTTACGGACGAAATTTGATGCATAGGGTATCTCGGTATCCGCTGGGCCGATTTCCCGGTATCCGCTGGACGATTTCCACCATATTTGGGGTGTTGGTGTTTGACCCCACCTTACCTTGGCCTTCAAAATGGTCAATTCAAGGTCAAATCGGGTAAAACCGGATGGATTTCGACGGGTACTTTTGTCGGGTACTTTTGTTCGGGCACTGTGTTTTGGACGGGTCAAATCGTGACCCCACTTGACCTTGGCCTTCAAAATAGACAATTCAAGGTCAAAGCCCGGACGAAGTCGGGTCACCTTCTAGTCTATTATATATTTTGAAAGATCTGTGTGTGTGTGTGTGTGTGTGTGTGTATCTGTCTGTCAGTAATCGATGGACTCAAATACGGCTGAGCCAATTTCGATGAAACTTGGTATGTGGGGGTATTTTCGGGTCAGGACTAACATAGGCCTATTAATTTGTCCGTGCGAGGTCAACTTTTCACGTGCCGAGGTCAAATCTGTTTTTACGCCGTTTTGCGCTAATATATTTCAGTTCGGTGCTTACAAATCGATTCGAAACAGCGCGAATAATAACATGCCAGTCATAATAATGACACTATGAGAATCTTTCGTGTTTCCTCTTTCCAACGATATATAATATGTATGTATCCGTTTTAGTTATCTGCCTCAATTATTAAGAAGAAGTGGTACGATCTTCTATCAGGGTAAAAACAATGCGTAACTTCTATGACGTCGTTAGAGGTCATAAAGTTAGATCACGTTAACTCATAACCGGCCGATGCATTTGACTGTTTCAGACGTCTTGGCGATATCTCGGGCACCGATGGTAATTTATCTTTACGTTGAAACTTGATAATTAATGAGCGTGTGTATATGAGGCGCGTTTATATACTTCAGTGGAAATCAAATCGGGTTAAACTGGCGGATTTTTACGGACGAAATTTGATGCATAGGGTATCTCGGTATCCGCTGGGCCGATTTCCCGGTATCCGCTGGGCCGATTTCCACCATTTTTGGGGTGTTGGTGTTTGACAATTCAAGGTCAAAGCCCGGACGAAGTCGGGTCACCTTCTAGTCTATTATATATTTTGGAAGATCTGTGTGTGTGTGTGTGTGTCTGTCTGTCAGTAATCGATGGACTCGAAAATAGCCCAGCCGATTTCGATGAAACTTGGTATGTGGGGGTATTTTCGGCCGGGGACGAACATAGGCATATTAATTTGTCCGTGCGAGGTCAACTTTTCACGTGCCGAGGTCAAATCTGTTTTTACGCCGTTTTGCGCTAATATATTTCAGTTCGGTGCTTACAAATCGATTCGAAACAGCGCGAATAATAACATGCCAGTCATAATAATGACACTATGAGAATCTTTCGTGTTTCCTCTTTCCAACGATATATAATATGTATGTATCCGTTTTAGTTATCTGCCTCAATTATTAAGAAGAAGTGGTACGATCTTCTATCAGGGTAAAAACAATGCGTACCTTCTATGACGTCGTTAGAGGTCATAAAGTTAGATCACGTTAACTCTTAACAGGCCGATGCATTTGACTGTTTCAGACGTCTTGGCGATATCTCGGGCACCGATGGTAATTTATCTTTACGTTGAAACTTGATAATTAATGAGCGTGTGTATATGAGGCGCGTTTATATACTTCAGTGGAAATCAAATCGGTTAAACTGGCGGATTTTTACGGACGAAATTTGATGCATAGGGTATCTCGGTATCCGCTGGGCCGATTTCCCGGTATCCGCTGGACGATTTCCACCATATTTGGGGTGTTGGTGTTTGACCCCACCTTACCTTGACCTTCAAAATGGTCAATTCAAGGTCAAATCGGGTAAAACCGGATGGATTTCGACGGGTACTTTTGTCGGGTACTTTTGTTCGGGCACTGTGTTTTGGACGGGTCAAATCGTGACCCCACTTGACCTTGGCCTTCAAAATAGACAATTCAAGGTCAAAGCCCGGACGAAGTCGGGTCACCTTCTAGTCTATTATATATTTTGAAAGATCTGTGTGTGTGTGTGTGTGTGTGTGTGTGTGTGTGTATCTGTCTGTCAGTAATCGATGGACTCAAATACGGCTGAGCCAATTTCGATGAAACTTGGTATGTGGGGGTATTTTCGGGTCAGGACTAACATAGGCCTATTAATTTGTCCGTGCGACGTCAACTTTTCACGTGCCGAGGTCAAATCTGTTTTTACGCCGTTTTGCGCTAATATATTTCAGTTCGGTGCTTACAAATCGATTCGAAACAGCGCGAATAATAACATGCCAGTCATAATAATGACACTATGAGAATCTTTCGTGTTTCCTCTTTCCAACGATATATAATATGTATGTATCCGTTTTAGTTATCTGCCTCAATTATTAAGAAGAAGTGGTACGATCTTCTATCAGGGTAAAAACAATGCGTAACTTCTATGACGTCGTTAGAGGTCATAAAGTTAGATCACGTTAACTCATAACCGGCCGATGCATTTGACTGTTTCAGACGTCTTGGCGATATCTCGGGCACCGATGGTAATTTATCTTTACGTTGAAACTTGATAATTAATGAGCGTGTGTATATGAGGCGCGTTTATATACTTCAGTGGAAATCAAATCGGGTTAAACTGGCGGATTTTTACGGACGAAATTTGATGCATAGGGTATCTCGGTATCCGCTGGGCCGATTTCCCGGTATCCGCTGGGCCGATTTCCACCATTTTTGGGGTGTTGGTGTTTGACAATTCAAGGTCAAAGCCCGGACGAAGTCGGGTCACCTTCTAGTCTATTATATATTTTGGAAGATCTGTGTGTGTGTGTGTGTGTCTGTCTGTCAGTAATCGATGGACTCGAAAATAGCCCAGCCGATTTCGATGAAACTTGGTATGTGGGGGTATTTTCGGCCGGGGACGAACATAGGCATATTAATTTGTCCGTGCGAGGTCAACTTTTCACGTGCCGAGGTCAAATCTGTTTTTACGCCGTTTTGCGCTAATATATTTCAGTTCGGTGCTTACAAATCGATTCGAAACAGCGCGAATAATAACATGCCAGTCATAATAATGACACTATGAGAATCTTTCGTGTTTCCTCTTTCCAACGATATATAATATGTATGTATCCGTTTTAGTTATCTGCCTCAATTATTAAGAAGAAGTGGTACGATCTTCTATCAGGGTAAAAACAATGCGTACCTTCTATGACGTCGTTAGAGGTCATAAAGTTAGATCACGTTAACTCTTAACAGGCCGATGCATTTGACTGTTTCAGACGTCTTGGCGATATCTCGGGCACCGATGGTAATTTATCTTTACGTTGAAACTTGATAATTAATGAGCGTGTGTATATGAGGCGCGTTTATATACTTCAGTGGAAATCAAATCGGTTAAACTGGCGGATTTTTACGGACGAAATTTGATGCATAGGGTATCTCGGTATCCGCTGGGCCGATTTCCCGGTATCCGCTGGACGATTTCCACCATATTTGGGGTGTTGGTGTTTGACCCCACCTTACCTTGACCTTCAAAATGGTCAATTCAAGGTCAAATCGGGTAAAACCGGATGGATTTCGACGGGTACTTTTGTCGGGTACTTTTGTTCGGGCACTGTGTTTTGGACGGGTCAAATCGTGACCCCACTTGACCTTGGCCTTCAAAATAGACAATTCAAGGTCAAAGCCCGGACGAAGTCGGGTCACCTTCTAGTCTATTATATATTTTGAAAGATCTGTGTGTGTGTGTGTGTGTGTGTGTGTGTGTATCTGTCTGTCAGTAATCGATGGACTCAAATACGGCTGAGCCAATTTCGATGAAACTTGGTATGTGGGGGTATTTTCGGGTCAGGACTAACATAGGCCTATTAATTTGTCCGTGCGACGTCAACTTTTCACGTGCCGAGGTCAAATCTGTTTTTACGCCGTTTTGCGCTAATATATTTCAGTTCGGTGCTTACAAATCGATTCGAAACAGCGCGAATAATAACATGCCAGTCATAATAATGACACTATGAGAATCTTTCGTGTTTCCTCTTTCCAACGATATATAATATGTATGTATCCGTTTTAGTTATCTGCCTCAATTATTAAGAAGAAGTGGTACGATCTTCTATCAGGGTAAAAACAATGCGTAACTTCTATGACGTCGTTAGAGGTCATAAAGTTAGATCACGTTAACTCATAACCGGCCGATGCATTTGACTGTTTCAGACGTCTTGGCGATATCTCGGGCACCGATGGTAATTTATCTTTACGTTGAAACTTGATAATTAATGAGCGTGTGTATATGAGGCGCGTTTATATACTTCAGTGGAAATCAAATCGGGTTAAACTGGCGGATTTTTACGGACGAAATTTGATGCATAGGGTATCTCGGTATCCGCTGGGCCGATTTCCCGGTATCCGCTGGGCCGATTTCCACCATTTTTGGGGTGTTGGTGTTTGACAATTCAAGGTCAAAGCCCGGACGAAGTCGGGTCACCTTCTAGTCTATTATATATTTTGGAAGATCTGTGTGTGTGTGTGTGTGTCTGTCTGTCAGTAATCGATGGACTCGAAAATAGCCCAGCCGATTTCGATGAAACTTGGTATGTGGGGGTATTTTCGGCCGGGGACGAACATAGGCATATTAATTTGTCCGTGCGAGGTCAACTTTTCACGTGCCGAGGTCAAATCTGTTTTTTACGCCGTTTTGCGCTAATATATTTCAGTTCGGTGCTTACAAATCGATTCGAAACAGCGCGAATAATAACATGCCAGTCATAATAATGACACTATGAGAATCTTTCGTGTTTCCTCTTTCCAACGATATATAATATGTATGTATCCGTTTTAGTTATCTGCCTCAATTATTAAGAAGAAGTGGTACGATCTTCTATCAGGGTAAAAACAATGCGTACCTTCTATGACGTCGTTAGAGGTCATAAAGTTAGATCACGTTAACTCTTAACAGGCCGATGCATTTGACTGTTTCAGACGTCTTGGCGATATCTCGGGCACCGATGGTAATTTATCTTTACGTTGAAACTTGATAATTAATGAGCGTGTGTATATGAGGCGCGTTTATATACTTCAGTGGAAATCAAATCGGGTTAAACTGGCGGATTTTTACGGACGAAATTTGATGCATAGGGTATCTCGGTATCCGCTGGGCCGATTTCCCGGTATCCGCTGGACGATTTCCACCATATTTGGGGTGTTGGTGTTTGACCCCACCTTACCTTGACCTTCAAAATGGTCAATTCAAGGTCAAATCGGGTAAAACCGGATGGATTTCGACGGGTACTTTTGTCGGGTACATTTGTTCGGGCACTGTGTTTTGGACGGGTCAAATCGTGACCCCACTTGACCTTGGCCTTCAAAATAGACAATTCAAGGTCAAAGCCCGGACGAAGTCGGGTCACCTTCTAGTCTATTATATATTTTTGAAAGATCTGTGTGTGTATCTGTCTGTGTGTGTGTGTGTAATCGATGAACTCGAAAACGGCCGACCCGATTTCGATGAAACTTGGTATGTGGGGGTATTTTCGGGTCAGGAGTAACATAGGCCTATTGATTTTCAGATCCGAAGTCAACTTTTCACGTGCCGAGGTCAAATCTGTTTTTACGCTGTGTTACGGGACTTTCATTTGAGTTCGGTGCTTACAAATCGATTCGAAACAGCGCGAATAATAAAATGCCAGTCATAATAATGACACTGTGAGAATCTTTCGTGTTTCCTCTTTCCAACGATATATAATGCATATGTATCCGTTTTAGTTATCTGCCTCAATTATTAAGAAGAAGTGGTACGATCTTCTATCAGGGTAAAAACAATGCGTAACTTCTATGACGTCGTTAGAGGTCATAAAGTTAGATCACGTTAACGCTTAACCGGCCGATGCATTTGACTGTTTTAGACGTCTTGGCGATATCTCGGGCACGGATGGTAATTTATCTTTAGGTTGAAACTTGATAATTAATGAGTGTGTGTATATGAGGCGCATTTATATACTTGAGTGGAAATCAAATCTGGCTAAACTGGCGGATTTTTACGGACGAAATTTGATGCATAGGGTATCTCGGTATCCGCTAGGCTGATTTCCCGGTATCCAATGGGCCGATTTCCACCATTTTTCGGGTGTTGGTGTTGGACCACACCTGGCCTTGACCTTCAAAATGGTCCATTCAAGGTCAAAGCCCGGACGAAGTCGGGTCACCTTCTAGTCTATTATATATTTTGAAAGATCTGTGTGTGTATCTGTCTGTGTGTGTGTGTCTAATCGATGGACTCGAAAATGGCCCAGCCGATTTCGATGAAACTTGGTATGTGGGGGTATTTTCGGCCGGGGACGAACATAGGCATATTAATTTGTCCGTGCGACGTGACCTTGACCTTGAAATCGGGTCATTTCAAGGTCAAACGCCCGAATATCACGGGATTTCGACGAAACTTGGTATGTGGGGGTACTTTCTTATGGCGAGTCTCATAAGCATCTGTGTGTGTATCTGTCTGTGTGTGTGTCTAATCGATGGACTCGAAAATGGCCCAGCCGATTTCGATGAAACTTGGTATGTGGGGGTATTTTCGGCCGGGGACGAACATAGGCATATTAATTTGCCCGTGCGACGTGACCTTGACCTTGAAATCGGGTAACTTCAAGGTCAAATCGCCAATTTTGATGGGATTTCGACGAAATTTGATACGTGGGGTTACTTTTGTCCACTGATTGTTTTGGACGGGTACAATCGTGACCCCGACCAGACCTTGACCTTCAAAATTATCAATTCAAGGTCAAATAGGGTAAAACCGGATGGATTTCGACGGGCACGTTTGTCGGGTACTTTTGTCCGGGCAGTGTTTTTGGACTGGTCAAATCGTGACCCCACTTGACCTTGACCTTCAAAATGGCCAATTCAAGGTCAAAGTCCGGACGAAGTCGGGTCACCTTCTAGTCTATTATATATTTTGAAAGATATGTGTGTGTGTGTGTATCTGTCTGTGTGTGTGTGTGTGTAATCGATGAACTCAAAAACGACCGACCCGATTTCGATGAAACTTGGTACGTGGGGGTATTTTCGGCCGGGGGTTAACATAGGCCTATTGATTTGCCCGTGCGACGTGACCTTGACCTTCAAAACTCATATCTCGGGATCCGCAGTGCTATCACGCCGGATTTAGCACTGCGATGCAGGGAGGATAACTCTATATTCATACGTCGACGAACGTTAGCAATTTGCAGGCATGCAATTACGCATCGTGTATTTTTCCCAAAAATTATAACATTTACAATATATATTGTCAATTTGCAGGCTATTAAAAATCGTGCATCTATCCCAAAATATATCATTTATTACAATTTCTGATATATAAATTTTGTTACAGCTAATATTCTTAGGTCTATTGTCGATAGATTTATTTTTTGTATATTCACACCACGCATAGGCTCAAGCTGTTTACATTTACCCCGCGGGTCTGGAATCTCATCCAAGAATCCATTTAGCTGAAATGATACTTCGTTGTTGCGAAATGGAATCTACCGGTGGCCCCAATCCGTCAATGTCAACAACATCGAAATTGTTCAACTTTGACTGCGAGAAAATAATTAGTTAAAATTTACCACACAATGCTAATTTATCTTTACGTTGAAGCTTGATAATTAATGAGCGTGTGTATATGAGGCGCGTTTACATACTTTAGTGGAAATCAAATCGGGTAAAACTGGCGGATTTTTACGGACGAAATTTGATACATAGGGTATCTCGGTATCCGCTGGGCCGATTTCCCGGTATCCGCTTGCCCAATTTCCACCATTTTTGGGGTGTTGGTGTTGGAAAATTGCCAGACGGATTTTGACAAAATTTGATACTTAGTGGACCATAGTGGTAATTGTTTCCAGGGAGTGTTTTGGACGGGTCAAATCGTGACCCCACCTGACCTTGACCTTCAAAATGGTCAATTCAATGTCAAATCGGGTAAAACCGGATGGATTTCGACGGGTACTTTTGTCGGGTACTTTTGTTCGGGTAGTGTTTTGGACAGGTCAAATCGTGACCCCACTTGACCTTGGCCTTCAAAATATACAATTCAAGGTCAAAGCCCGGACGAAGTCGGGTCACCTTCTAGTCTATTATATATTTTGGAAGATCTGTTTATTTGTTTGTTTGTTTGTGTGTGTGTGTGTGTGTGTAATCGATGAACTCGAAAACGGCCGACCCGATTTCGATGAAACTTGGTATGTGGGGGTATTTTCGGGTCAGGAGTAACATAGGCCTATTGATTTTCAGATCCGAAGTCAACTTTTCACGTGCCGAGGTCAAATCTGTTTTTACGCTGTGTTACGGGACTTTCATTTGAGTTCGGTGCTTACAAATCGATTCGAAACAGCGCGAATAATTAAATGCCAGTCATAATAATGACACTGTGAGAATCTTTCGTGTTTCCTCTTTCCAACGATATATAATGCGTATGTATCTGTTTTAGTTATCTGCCTCAATTATCAAGAAGAAGTGGTACTATCTTCCATCAGGATAAAAACAATGCGTAACTTCTATGACGTCGTTAGAGTTCATAACGTTAGATCACGTTAACGCTTAACCGGCCGATGCATTTGACTGTTTCAGACGTCTTGGCGATATCTCGGGCACCGATGGTAATTTATCTTTACGTTGAAACTTGATAATTAATGAGCGTGTGTGTATGAGGCGCGTTTATATACTTGAGTGGAAATCAAATCGGGTTAAACTGGCGGATTTTTACGGACGAAATTTGATGCATAGGGTATCTCGATATCCGCTGGGCCGATTTCCCGGTATCCGCTGGGCCGATTTAGACCATTTTTGGGGTGTTGGTGTTTGACCCCACCTGACCTTCAAAATGGTCAATTCAAGGCGATATCTCGGGCACCGATGGTAATTTATCTTTACGTTGAAACTTGATAATTAATGAGCGTGTGTATATGAGGCGCGTTTATATACTTGAGTCTTGGCGATATCTCGGGCACCAATGGTAATTTATCTTTACGTTGAAACTTGATAATTAATGAGCGTGTGTGTATGAGGCGCGTTTATATACTTGAGTGGAAATCAAATCGGGTTAAACTGGCGGATTTTTACGGACGAAATTTGATGCATAGGGTATCTCGGTATCCGCAGGGCCGATTTCCCGGTATCCGCTGGGCCGATTTCCACCATTTTTGGGGTGTTGGTGTTTGACCCCACCTGACCTTCAAAATGGTCAATTCAAGGTCAAATCGGGTAAAACCGGATGGATTTCGACGGGTACTTTTGTCGGGTACTTTTGTTCGGGCACTGTGTTTTGGACGGGTCAAATTGTGACCCCCACTTGACCTTGGCCTTCAAAATAGACAATTCAAGGTCAAACCCGGACGAAGTCGGGTCACCTTCTAGTAAGGATATATAACTGCAAAAACACCATATTTATGTTACTATGACCTCATATGGGCCTTAGTGGAGATGACATTAAGCTATGGCATGTTGAATATGGGGCGGTGTGGTGAAAAAATTCCTTCCCGACACCCTTTGGAAAGAAGCTTCGAGAAATGTAAAACTGAAATAAATAAACTTGTCTCGATGTAACTAAAACCTAGATCATTGTGTGCATGGAAAAAGAACGAGCAACTGTCTCAAAATTTATTGTGACTATCAATGGCTAGAATATAATTGTCATCACACTGTTCATCAGTGCATCAAGCCAATCAGTGAAATATTTGCATGTCTATCAACTCATATGATCGGTTACTCTCGCAACACCTAAAATATCCAAGTCTGGCATAGTGACTGTTTGTCACTTATTATAACAGAGGTTGCTCCAGTAGACTAACAAAAGTGTTAAGGCATAATACCAGATAATGGGCTGGTTGACAGACTAATCGGGAAATGGTTAGAAATTATGGAATTGTGTGTATCCTGTACAATGACCTAAGTTTGCATATATAAGTAAACTTGTCCTGATGTAACTAATGCATAGAACATTGTGTGCATGGAAAAAGAGCGAGTAACTGTCTCAATCATTAATGTGACTATCAATGGGTAGAAAATATCTGTCATCAGTGCATCAAGCCAATCAGTGAAATATTTGCATGTCTTTCAACTCAGATTATCTCTTACAAGACCTACATGTAAAGTATCCAAGTATGGTATAGTGATGTAACTGCTTGTCATCTATATATATAAACAAGTAGGATCTGTCCAGATTTTTCTCTCAGACCCCTGGACCGAGTTCAACCAAATTTGGTGTGGTGACTCGGGGTACCCTGGCGGATGTTATAATGGTATTAGTTTTTCAAAAAAATTTAATTAAAAAAAATAAAATAAAATTGGTTTTGTTAAATTGAGCAAGGAATTCAATGTTTAAAAAAAAAATATTAAAACAATATATATAAATCAAAATGTTTCATGACCAAATGTGCGTGAAGCGCACAAAGGGCCGCCACTAAATGAAGGCTCTGTCTAAGATCAAATTGAGTGCCAAGTCCCACAGGTATATCTCCGATGCAGTCTATGTAAACATACACTCAGATTCACTATTTTTTATATGTGGGTATGTAGTTTACTTCAGACTGTCTCCGATGCTGAATATATGTTCCCAAAAGGGAGCCTGTTTAAGCTAGTTTAGTATAATAGAAGTAAGTTGCTCCCATAGACTAACATAAGTGATATGGAATATGTTAGATAATGGGCTGGTTCACAGACTAATCAGGAAATAGTCAGAAATTATGAAATATTTTGCATCCTGCACACTGACCTAAGTTTACAGATGATCAGCAATTTATATAAAAAAAAAATTCAATTAAAACAGCTAATTGAAACAGGTTAAACTGTTATTTGAACTAATTGAGATCATTCCCATTCATATGAGTGATATCAGTAGAGTTTTATGCGATTTTAGACCAATTTTAGTGAAATTTGGGGGGTGGGTGTCAAAAAATTGGGAGTAGAAAATTATTTTTTATGCAGGTTTGGGGTGGTGGGTCCCCGAAAATGCCAGATGCCAAAAAACGGCATACCTTCCTGCAAATTTGTTACTACCCCCCCCCCCCCCCGGGTTTCCTTGAGATTTAATGTCATTACATAATAATTATGACGTTGTTTCTCAATACATGTTCACGTCAAGCAGCCCACATAATTGCTATGTTTCCATACGGTTTAATGACATTATACGTATGACGTTATATCTCAATAATCTATAGAGGCAAGAATACGCCAGCTAAGTGAACGTTCAGACGACCACGATAGAATCGTAAGTGGAAAGATTTCCGTCGTAGAAAGTAAACGATAATTCGACTGCGCATGCTCACGTCAAAGTCGTAGGTCAAAAAATAATATCAAGCTCTGTTTGATTTTAGATGCGAAATCGTGGCGTATCCTTGGTTACCTCCACTTGCGACGTAATCGCAGTCGTGTGTAGGTAAAAATCGTAGCTGGCAATGACCGTAAGGTATAGTCAATCACATGCTTAGGAACAACCTACGATATCGTAATGCCCGAGGACTAGTCCAGTGCATTTGTGGTTTTACCCAGAACTAATTGCAACAGAATTTTGTTTTGCTGGAATTGGTACATATACCCTCCATAAACAACATACTAAAAATCAGCAAAAATCGGAAAAAGGGAAATTAGTGAATTTCGTGAAAAAAAATAGGAAACATTTGGTCAAATCATCAATTTATGTATTTTCATGAATGTATATAAAAAATTCAAATTTACAAGTCCTACAAATATCATGCCTATTTTGTCGACCACATTTTCCTGAATCCAGAACTGGAAACCATTCCCAGATTCCTTAATATAAGTATTTTTCAAGTTGTGTGCCTTCAAAATCGCGAGTTTACCTGATTTCCGAGCCTTAATTTCGCAGAATGAGCCAAATGCCGTATTATATGGTTAATTATTTAAAAAACTAGAGCAAAATTAATGACCTTTTCACTGTTTTAGTAATTTCCTCACTAGATTAAACACAAAATATGATTAATATGTACATCTATGAATAAGGAGAATAAAATATTCTCAAACAAAATGTGTGTTCCATTGTATGGACTTAGCCAAATTTGCCTTGACACAGAACTCGTGTGATGAAATGACATATTTGAGGTCATGTAACTCAATAAATGAATATCCATATGCTCTGCTTTTCTCGTAACATTTTGAGAATACTAGATTGAACAAATTGTGAAGGAATTTCCAAATACATTGGTGAAGAAAATAAAAATATGGTCATATGAACTCTTAGTCTAGCCTCTTCCGAAAATGCTATTGTGGGGCGTTTTTGTCAATTTTAAAAGGATTTTAGGCATATTCAGAAAAATTAACGAAAGTTTATTGTGTAAAATTATGTGATCTGTCCTCTTAAATCATTTTTTTGCTGAGAAAATAGCATTTCAATGGTTATACCAATGAATGTCACTGGATTTCACTCATCATTGTGGAAACTTACTCCAAATTTGAACGGCAGAACAATGGGGTAGTTTGTGGGTATGTGTCATGAGAGTGGAAATGAAATTGGACCATGACTGCACCGCCCCTTATTTTGTTATGTTTTAGATTCAGACAGGATCTCATGTGTGGCTTTGCTTTCCTTGTATGCTAAGATTGTATGTTCCCATCCGTTTGGAAGCCGTTCTTAAACTGGACCAGGAGTATGCCATTGGCTACTGCTGTATAAGCACCACCAAGACTGGGGTGTAGTCTTAAAGGCGATACCTTTGATAGTTGGTTGATATGTCATATTCACGCTTGGTGGTATGGTTCAAGAAAGTACAAATGCCATCAACAAAAGGGTGAAATGTTCAACGCGAAGAACATCCAGAGGAATGTTACGTTGATGAGCTCTTGCATTCAGTTCAACAAACGTTGGTACACCAAGTGATTTCTTGGTAACATCACCAATGCGACCATTTTCCTGCATTTTTAACTACTATATTCTAAAGTTATATATATAAAGCTATATGATCATAAAGGTCGCGTCCCCCAATGGCCACAGCCATTGCCATCGAGACTGTAAATTGTTCTTTAAATACATAGTGGAATAAATGCACCACAGTTCCTGATATTTTCTTGAATAATAAAGCTAACATACTGACAGTAACCCCGAGAGAGGATAACAAAACACGCATACATTCATGCTATAAAGACATTATCCTTTAGTCCATCCGACTGTTTTGAGGGAGGCTAGCATATTATTATCTAGACAAAAGTGTACGTAGTTGAATCAGAAAGGCTTCGAAACGGATGTGGAAATACAATATTACCACACCAAATAAAACCGACACGCATGACATTCGATATCTTAAACATGCACCAGGTGTAGGGGTGGTGTATACAGTGGCCCATTTCATTCCCACTATCATGGCGCATGTCCACAAACTAGCACCGCGAGCATTGTTCTTCTCTGCTGGGAGATATTCGACGAGATAACTGCGGGGCGTCACACAGTTTGCTTCGCATAATGGTCAAGACTTGTGGGTAGTCTGTACACTAGGGTATTCTCCTTAGCAGATAGACATCTGTCCAAGGGAATGAGACAGCTAGCAACCTTCGAAACACTGTCGAAGTTGTCACATATGCCAATGCGTTCGCTGAGTTTGTGAGTTGACGAACCATCTATTGAGAAGTGATTAGCTAACTGGTTCGCCAGGTCTACATGTCGTTATCCCATGGGGTATGAGACACACACACATAGCATAGAGATGACCTTCTGTAAGCTAGACACCGGAAAATGAATTGTTTGAAACGTTATGATTAGAGGGGCCCTACTCCCAGGAAGTGGTGAATACTTTGTCGGTGTGAGCGACCTAGATTTATCAGACAAAGAAATGGAAGCTGGTCCAGATAATTATGGACGTGACGTGGCAAATCAGAATCTGTTATCAGGTAATTGTTCTGATATAACTATTCGGCGCACCTACGCTTACGGCCATTATCGGCGCTAAGTGGAGAATGGATTTCGAAATGCCACATCGCGATATTAATTGTGGTGTTTCGTCTTTCCAGAAGGATACGAGCTATGTTATGCGTTTTGATACCTTTAAGTTGAACTAGTAGATGGTTTATGTACAGTTTCGTCCATACATACCGATATTATGACAAAAAGTTGAAATTAATATGTGAAAATATCGATTTCTTTTCAATTTCTAGCCGCCAATTTAGCAGCGATCTTGGCTGTGAGTATCAATTGCCAAACCCTAATGAATACTTTATGTCACTATTCCATATCAACATGTAATGGTGGATAGAAATCGCGAAACAATAACGCCCATCGTAAGAAAGTAAAGGAATGTAGACTTGTTTTCAAATTTCGGTCGCCATTTTGGCCGCCATCTTCGATTTGGAAAACAATTTCTTGCATGAGATGTAAGGTAATTACTTCACCTCAGTATTTCCAACTCAACTGTAAGCATGGATGGAGTTGTCTCGACAATAATGCCGAATGATGTGAATATGAGGGAATTTCGGTGATTTTTCAAAATCTGTCCGCCATTGTGGGCGCCATTTTGGATTTGGAGGACTTTTATTTGGATATGGTACAAGGAAAGTTCTTCGCCTAAATGTTCCCAACTTACAATAGTAAGCAGCTGTGAAGTTGTCATAACAATAATGCTCACTGATGTTAAAATCAGCTATTTTCGGCGATTTTTCTATTTCTGGTGGCCATTTTGGCCGCCATCTTGGATTTGGGTAAATATTCCTCAACTCAGGTATAAGAGGAATCCTAGCTCGAGTATCTTTTGCACATATATATGCATGGGTGTTGTTATATTAGCAATAACATTCATTGATTCGAAACATTACATCGCGTTATTAACGTAGATTCGGCTTTGACCTATTATACCGGCATTTGGGAAAAGGTGATATCGGACAAAAATATCCCGCAATGAATGCATATTATGGTCCCATGTGTTCGCCAATGACTCCTCTATACGATAAATGTATAACATGACGCAAAGATGCCAACATTTTCCCACAGAGACAAACGAAATGTGGTAACATGTCAGAAAAATAGCATATTTTCACATTTCGGCGGCCATCTTGGCCGCCATATTGGATTCTGGTGTCGGATTTTTGGCTAATTTGTAAGGGTTGTGTATTAGCATAACGAATCGAGCGGAAAAGAAGACCGCATGTGATATCATCTTTACTATAACGACACTCAAAGAGACCTGGTGCATTTTGTTTAAATGGCCGCCATGATGGACGCCATCTTGTCTGGAGTCTCTGCGGCCACTTTTTTTTCTTGTTAACAAGTGAAAAAAATTAGAGGAGACCTTAAGGAAGAAAATTAGTGGGGTGAAGTTGAGTCCTGGGGGGTGCAGAGGTCGACCAATATCTCCTGGATTACGAGTTTTGTCGACCCATCTTATTAATTGTCCAAATTCACTTAATTACGCCACCTGTGGTGTATCTAGCGGCTGAGATTTTGATATTGCGTGGTGGACAGGATTCTTGTGGGGCTTTTATTTATAGAGTTGGAAATTCCGTTTATTTAAAAGTCGGAACTACGCGACCAGTAGGCCAAGTCCAGTAAAACGGTTCGTTATAGGTGCTGGTTGTTATTGTTATTTTAACGGAATTCTGAGTTGGTCATTCGCGAAACCAATATATTTTATATTCTATAATTAAAACCGTGGGTATATAATATATGATCCTCTTTATGGATATTGTAGGAAGGTAAATTTAGCTAAAGCGGTGGGATATCTTGCAAGACAACACATTTCGGTTTGCGCTATAACTGCTCAATGTTTTAAGGTGTTACACAACGTCTGATAAAAAGAGTTCTATCTGGAATATTCACACTATTTTTTCAGAGAACATGCATAGAGTAAACATAGTCCTATCGGACTATCGTAAAGTAGTTCCGTTTAATTCGGGATTAATTAACCCTCAGACTGCCGAAACTGCCGACAATAAATTCGCTTGTTCATGTCCCTCGAAAATCAAACTTGCCTGTTTAGAGGTCCCATTTTCGTGGCTAATGGTGATAGAATCACAATTTTTCAGTCAAGTTCATGGATAAATTACATTACACTTAATCGGCTTATGTCCGCGGCCATAAACCTGCGTTTTGATAACAATTTATTTGAGACAAACTGTTGCCCGGGTATCAGTCGGCGCTTATCGGTTGAAGTTATTATAATCGTGCAGCCTGCACGTGCAACAAGTGTTCAAATACCACAGAAAAAAAAATACTATGTCAAATAAATAACGTGACCAATGGACAGACAAGTTTCATTTCCGTGGGACACGAAAAAGCGAATTTAATGTCGTCAGTTTCGGCAGTCTGAGGGTTTTAATTAATCTCCTTTACGATATCCCGATAGGACTATGTTTACTCTATGTTCTCTGAAAAAAAATGGTGTGAATATTCCCGATAGAACTCTTTTTATCAGACGTTTTGTAACACATTAAAACATGGAGCAGTTAGCGCAATTTTCTGAAATTTCGGACTATTTCGTCTATAAAAATACGATGAGCAACTGAAAATGTTTTTCAACATTCTGGAAGGGGTATATGTCCATGGTATATATGTTTAAAATTTCACGCATAAACTATGACAGATAACAAAGTTATAATTAGTTTTATAGGCCCACCATAAATCCCCTATAATAAACGCATGCGGCCGTAAGCACATGGCTTTGCTGTGGATACTTTCGTTCCCAGCATGCATCATTCTCGCTATCTGTAAAATGTCTATGAACAATGGCTGTGCCATGCACTCTTAGCTTTGATCCGCATTTAGAAGCATTCTGGTGTGGCGACTGAGAAACCTGCAGTAATTTATAAGCCGTAGTTCATTGTAATAATTTGAAGAATTACTTTTCTTAACGGAATTCTGAGGCGGTCCATTCATGTAACCAATATATTTTATATTATGATTTATATTTATGGCTAATAATATGATCTTGGTGGCGTTACCATTTCTGACTATGGTTTTCTTGTCTACTATGTGCGCGTGTACCGGAAGTTAGTCATGTTATGAATTATCCGGGCCGCTTTGCCCGATCCGCTTTGCGCACATCACATTTTTTACAGTCCGTGGCATAATCCTATCGAATTTAGCAAATTGACATATTGTCTTATTCCACACATGTATTGCCTAAGACACCGACAACATTTATTCGGCTGGATGGGTATGTGATCATCGACCTGCATATGCGCAAACGCACAATAATTATAAATTTGGTAACATCGTAAAATGTCGACCAAAATGTTCTACTGGGCCAGGGGGGGGGGGGGGGGGGGGGGGGTCTGGAAAAAAATTGCACAAATAGGGCCCAAAAAGTTTTTTCCGACCCTGAGGGACCCACCACCCCATTTTTATCAAAATTTCAAAGGTTTTTTTTAGCCATTCTTCAATAACTGTGTAACTGCCTTTCAATTATTTCAGTTCATCTATTTGTAAGTGATAACAGTATACAATTAGTATTTTAGTTTAGTCTTGTTGAGCAGTAAAGCTCCAAGATGAAGTTCGGAAATTCAATGAGAATAGCTTCACCTTCAGTTGGGATTGTCTGAGCACTAAACAGTAATGGCCATTCATCATAACCAATTCAGTTTTATTTGGATAATTGTTGCAAATTAACATTACTTGCAATCATTCAAGATGAGAAATAACCAGAAGGAATGAATTTGATT